>JAPXFQ010001634.1:0-734208 GCA_028564705.1 Apricaphanius iberus
ACACTGTAAAAAAAATCTGTAATTTTACATACTTTTTCATGTTAATTTTACAGATTTTTTCTGTATTTTTAAAATACAAGAAAACACCAGTAAATTACAAAAATAAAACGTAAATTTAAATCTCTAATGTAAAATAACATAAAAAACCTGTAGCTGTGAATAACCACAACAATTCTATTATTTTAAAGAAAATGTACGTTTTTTCACATAATATTACTTTAAAAATACATTCAAAATGTATCGTATTTTCACAAATATATTTTTTTATTTAAAAAATAAAACTGTTATATTTAAGTTAAAAACTGTAAAAACACTGCTAAAAGTAGATACAATTAGTAACAATTAACAGCATCAAAAAGTATTTTTTTCTGTAATGTTACATAGAATACTTATAAATTGACAAATATCTCGTAAAATTATGGACATTTTCAAAACGAAAACCTTATTAATGTTTTAAGTATACAAATCTATAAGCAACTGCCAAAATAGTTTTTATCAGTTAATAAAGAAGCCACAATACCTTAATTTACACACAAATATTTTTTTTCTCCACATAAGTTTGTAAAGACACTATCAGAATGTGTCATATATTCACAAATATTTATTTCAAAGATATTTGTTCAGTAGTGTTATATGGATTTGCTTGTTAATTTACTGAAATTGCCAAATTTAAATTTTGTATTACATTACAGTATATCTTATTAATTTATGTTAGAATCTACACTGAAAAAATAAAAACCTTGGATCAACTTTCAAAAAATGAAAGTAATCGATCACACTAAATATTTGACATTGACTCAAAGTAAATCATTTAATTTTGTTTAACCTGAAAAGTTTAAATCCATGCAACCACTTTTTAAAGGTTGAGCAAACTAAATATTTTATGTTGGAACAAACTAATTATTTTATATTAGAAACCAAATAAATTAATATGTATAGGTTAAAGTAAATTAATTATTTTAAGTTGTCTCAACTCAAATTAAGTATTCTAATAGATTTTGATCAATGACTACTTGGAACACTTTCCTTTAGAACACATTTATTGTTCAATAAACTAGCCCACGGATTTGTGACTTTATTCAAATCATCACTTGATGACATCACATTATTCTTAGTAGTAATACTAAATTAGCAAGGTTTGCAAGGTAGCAAGGTCCTGACAACACATTTCACCATAAAACATCCTAAAATACAATTACATCTTATGACAATATTGTATATCTGTTTCAAATGTATATGATGAACAGTCTCTTTCAGCTGAACACTAAAGGCAAATCCTGGAAATAGGAAGTTTTCTGACAGGGAACATTATCCAAATTATTTTCTTCAATGACTTGTGTGAATCTCTCCAGTTCTCAATATAGCAAGCTCCTGGCCGTAAAAACACCATATAATTTAACCACAAATGGAAAATAAAATCAAGCAAGTCTGTGCAATTCAGCTCTGCCTACTCTGTGCGGTACAGATGCATTGTCAGTCTAGTAACTTTTGGGGTCATCTTTTGTCCATCAAGCTCCATCTGGACCTTATGCACAAATTCAAAGGTGAACTGAAGCCTTATTTAAGGTTAAGTGTGTATATGAGTCCAAAGGCCATAGCAAAAGGGAAACCGAGGGCAACTCTTTCAGGACGTCTGTTCCTTTGATGACAATTTTAATATCTTTGGGTGGATAGAGAGGATCCCCTTTCCTAGTTATAAAGATCACCATGATTGTCTGCTCCAGTTCTTCAACCTAATTTTCCTGCAAAAAAAGGAAAGATAAAATAAGCATGTTATAGTTTCAGAAATCTCCCGTTTTCATGTTGTCATAATTTGCCAAGCTCTTATACACTCTAAAATTTCAAAACTTGAATAGACGCAAATCAAACGAATTTAATGTTTATTGCAAGTGGCATGACTGGATAATAAAAGACGTCTCGTCTGGTTAGAAGCGGTCTCATGAGATTCACGCAATTAAAATGTTTTCAAATGCTGTCATGCGAAATATCAAATTATCTCATACAATTATAAAAGAAATGTATATCTGAAAACGTGCACTAGCAGAGTGAAACAACTCCGCCAAGCTGATGCAACACCAGCGTATGCTGGCTGCATGATATATATACAGTGGCGGCTGGTGGAATTTTCTCCAGGGGGGGCTATGATGATGGCTATTTATTAGGGTTGTCAAAAGATATTTTTCTTTAACCTAATTAATTAAAGGGATAGCTGTGAATTAATCCAGACTAATTAACATTCCTAAATATGACTAAAGAACTGAAAATTTTAGAGTAAAAGGACAAATCCAATTGCCATATCTCTTTTTTTGTAAATAGAGCTTAGTAGAATTTTGTTTTTAACTCCACAATGATATTCACACATTGACTACATACATTCATACATTGATATATTGATCTTTTAACCAGTTGCTAAGGCAAACTAACTGGCTAAAATTTTTTGTATGTAAAGTTGAATATTTCTTAATCATACTGTATTGGAGAACCCAAAGCGTCTTCTTAATAGGACAGTCCTACAACAACAATAATTTCAGTCAGAGGCTTCAACAGTTTCTCTAGAACAGACTGCTACTGTAGAGGAGGAAACACTGAGCTGTCTATAGAGGTTCTGGTTCAGACTGGGATCACTCTGTTCATACTGGGAGAACCTGCCAGAGCTCCACTTAAAGCCATTCAGAGTATGAGAAAATGTGGTGGAGAAAAAGCTGTTATATTTATTTTGCTCTTTAATATTTCCACACAGGTGCTGATACAGATTTGGGTGATATAAATGTGAGGAGAGAGATGATGTATGTGATCTGATATGAAAAATAAGAACAAATGAAAGGTAATGGAGAAAAAAACAAAATATATGAATAAACTTAACAGTTGGATATCAGAAGCTGTGTTAAATATCAAATAAATCAAATATAATATTGATTTATTAATACAATGTCACAATTTACCGTTTTCCAAAATGTAAACACTCAGCAGACAAACTATCCAAGTCATCAATCTACACAATAGGAATACATGCTCTTATTGTGAAGTAGCGGCGTCTGCACTACAGCTACTTCTGCTTATCAGTTAGCACTAATTTAAGTCCGAAAACATCACTTTAACTGAATAATGCGCATTTTTAACGCAGCGATGCCTTCGTTCGTCTCCAACTCCAACTCCCGCGGTCTGACCTGTTTATCAGCTGCGCTGTATGACAGACGTCCGTGACGTTGTTTGACTTCAGCCGCTTCAGCCCCACAGCTGGAGGGGGACGATATGTAAGCCCCGCCCCCTCAGGGCGCAAATCTTTGCGCCCCAAGGCGTCCTATGTTTTGTATTGAAGACGAGCTACTGCGCATGTACAACTTATAAAGAGAGTCAATGGAGAGTCAAAGTTCAACCTGCCTCAGGAACTGCTGACCATATTCTACACAGCAATAGTCCAGTCTGTCCTGACCTCATCCATCTCTGTCTGGTTCGGATCCGCCACCAGGCAAGACAGGGACAGACTGCAGAGAACAGTCAGGTCCTCAGAGAGGATCATATGTACTGATCTTCCCTCCATTGAGGACCTTTTCCTGGCCAGGGTCAGGAAGCGGGCCAGAAAAATCACCACTGACCCCTCACACCCTGGCCACAATCTGTTTAGGCTCCTCCCCTCAGGCCGGCGTTACAGAGCGCTGTACGCCAAAACCACCCGACACAAGAACAGTTTCTTCCCCCAGGCTGTCGCTCTGATGAACTCTGAATAGTCACAGAGTGTGAGTGCACTCACATAACAATAAACTATAACTCTGCACTGCTGTATATACTTACTGTACAATAACCCTGGTTTGGTGTATATATTATCCTTTATTATTTATTTGTATTTATTTTTTATTTCCTTTTTTATTTCACTTATTTAAGTTCTGTACTGGAGAGAAAAGTTGCTGGAGTCAAATTCCTTGTATGTGTCATACTAGGCCATTAAAGCTGATTCTGATACAATGTAAACAAAGACATGTTTTCTTGAGGCGGCCTTTATAAAATGAGCAGTGGTGAGAATCTAGTCATGTTAAGAACAGGAGTGGAATTGACTGAAGTCTGTGCTCTTCTCCATTTTTGGTTAATTTTTGTAGCAGAAAGAACGCCTGTAATATGAAGTAGAGGGTGCATATAGGTGTTATGTAATTTGCAAATGGATTCTTTGGACGCACTTTTTTGACACTGTTCGAGGGAAGACAGGGAGGAAAAAAAAGATTGTTTTGGTACGTCTGGATGTGGTCTTGAATAGGGTTGGGCCGATAGACGATATCGGCCCAGACAGCTGAAATGACATCACAATGTTGAGCCACCAATTTTGCTATAACCCTCACACACCCGATATCATCGTCCATCGCGATGTTTCACTGTAGACATCGTCCGATGCCAAATTGGTAGACATCGCCCAACCCTAGTCTGAAAGCGTTTACTGCTCAAAATTCAGTCATAATTTAGCATCAAAGATTTAAATAGTGTTAAAATCTCATCTTGTGAGTCGAGTTTCTCGTCAAACCCCTATTTATTAAATATGTCTAGGAAAACCTAGACTATGGATGTAAGATATAGTTAGTCTGTAGATGTAAACTGTGAGAGAGATGCCCTTACCTGGTATTCTTTGATAAGGTGCTCAACAGGTTTGCCGAGGTAGATCAGAGATTTGAGGATGCATTCTCTTCTGATGGTGACGTCCACAGTCTGAGTAAAAACAGTTACTATGAATTAAAATAAAAAATAAAAAAATAAAAATAAACTATTCAGCCATGGATCCCACTGATACACAACTTCATAGAGGCATCATAAATACCTCATCTAAAACCTGCAAGATCCTGGTGGTCTTCTCTTTCACAACTCCTCCCTTGCTACCAATGACCTCCAACAGTTTGGTGGAGTGCTTGTCCGAATGCACCAAAAACTTTGTCTCCAAGGAAACTGCTGTGATTAGCATGAACTCGTCATTGATCTAAAAAGTAGGGCATACAAAAATAAGTTTGTAAGATTAATCAAAAACATCCCGCTCCATAATGCAGATGATGAACTTTGTAGTGTTTCAAAAGTTCAGATCTTCTTGAATAAATTGTCAGTCTTTACATTGCCACGTGCAGATAACTGAAGAAACATGAGATAGAAAATATACCTTTAGGCAACTGAGCAGACCACATCTATTTTTACTTAGTAGATCTGATAGACAACTTCACAGATGAGAGAAACTTCTACACTAGGATGCACAAATGCCTAATTACCACAAATGCCCTTATGACATTGTAAATAGACCTTACCACAAGCAATGATCACTGGCAGGAGCCAAGCAGACCGATTGGTGGCTTCTTCCCTGAAGTTGAAAGTGAAAACATGATGATTGTTAACTACTAACATCATGCACAAATTAAGAATACCCGACATTTAAAATAAATAGATATATTTACTTTAATGATTGTAAGAAAGCTAACATTTTGGTACATTTCTACCACATGTAACCTTAAATGCTGTTAACAGTGTAGCAAACTAACTTTACCAGCTAGAAATAGCTTGGCCTTATAACATTATGGCTGATAAATACTTAACACAGGGTAATTAGGAGTGTAAATAAAAGATTACATATGACCTTATGCTATTGACAACAGAAGTAACCATCCGTCATGTTTGCAGCTTGAACCTGGTGATTAACTAACCTTACCACATTTCAAGTGTAAAAAAGAGAGCATTATTTACCCTCCTTCATGACAAGCTAGCTAACGTTAGCATGGTTGGTAACGTTACTGCTTGATGCCTAGTAACACCGTTTAGCTTTAAAACAGAGCACGCATTGCTCTTAAAAGACAGTAATCTCTGCAAATAAACATTTTCTGGACTCTTAACGCCACTGTTAAATATTAAAAACACTCAGCAGAACAAATGCATTTGAATTCATGAACATAAAATTAGCTGTAATGCACTAACTTACACATGGTAACTGTAGCTAACGTCATGCCCCCCTAAAATGAATTTAGAAATTATATGAAGAACGTTAACGTTAATAGTGCTTGGAGCGGGAGGGTGGCGGTTTACCTTAGCAGTATCAATGTCGCACGGAGTTCATCTGTGTTGCAGACTGGCTGGAGGGATCTGTTGAAGTGTATCACGGACGCTGGCCGCTCGGTCGAAGATTCAATGTGTGTGTTCTTCACAGACAATTCAACGGACGATATATATAATTAATATATATATATATATTTTTCTTTTTTATTATTTTTTTTTTTTTTACAGGTCAGGTGGTCAGAGAGCGGGATCTCCAACTCAACAATGCGCATGTGCAAATCATGCTTATAATAAAAATGTTCTGATCAATAAATTCAGTTTAATATCCCGCTGCCAAATTATATTCTATCAATGTAAAAAATGGATTCAACCATAAATATAAACTAAAAGGTTTACTTTAAATGAAAAAAACTAATAACTAATAATTCTGCTAACAGCTTCTGCTAACAGCTTCTGCTGTTAGCAGAAGCTACAATACAGGGATCACATAACTACAATAGGGCTTTAAATGCAGCATCATACAGCCCCTTTTAGTTAAACATTTCAGCTTACAGAATTGCAAAACGTCCAGAAACGTGGCCACAGTTGCCCAGCAGACCGGGATGATTTGAACTTGAAGTTGCTCATTTAATTGTATATATATCCAAGCATTATTGTAATTATTTTGTATGTAAAGTGATATACAAATAATGATTGATTGATTGAATATTGATGCCATCCAATAAAGCAAAACTCATTATGTTGCTTTTCTCTTTTCAAGCAAATCAAAATAAACTTTTAGATATATTGTGTATATAAACTGACAAAAGCATAAAAGTACCGCAGTAAATATTGAATATTTATTACCAGTATTATTGTAGACTAGCTGCAGTAGTGTAGACTAGCTGCAGTGATAGCTGCAGTAGTGTAGACTAGCTGTAGTGACTAGCTGCAGTAGTGTAGACTAGCTGCAGTGATAGCTGCAGTAGTGTAGACTAGCTGTAGTGACTAGCTGCAGTAGTGTAGACTAGCTACAGTGACTAGCTGCAGTAGTGTAGACTAGCTGTAGTGACTAGCTGCAGTAGTGTAGACTAGAGGCAGTAGTGTAGACTAGCTGTAGTGACTAGCTGCAGTAGTGTAGACTAGCTACAGTGACTAGCTGCAGTAGTGTAGACTAGCTGTAGTGACTAGCTGCAGTAGTGTAGACTAGCTACAGTGACTAGCTGCAGTAGTGTAGACTAGCTGTAGTGACTAGCTGCAGTAGTGTAGACTAGCTACAGTGACTAGCTGCAGTAGTGTAGACTAGCTGCAGTGATAGCTGCAGTAGTGTAGACTAGCTGCAGTGATAGCTGCAGTAGTGTAGACTAGAGGCAGTAGTGTAGACTAGCTGTAGTGACTAGCTGCAGTAGTGTAGACTAGCTGCAGTGATAGCTGCAGTAGTGTAGACTAGCTGCAGTGATAGCTGCAGTAGTGTAGACTAGAGGCAGTAGTGTAGACTAGCTGTAGTGACTAGCTGCAGTAGTGTAGACTAGCTGCAGTGATAGCTGCAGTAGTGTAGACTAGCTGTAGTGACTAGCTGCAGTAGTGTAGACTAGCTACAGTGACTAGCTGCAGTAGTGTAGACTAGCTGTAGTGACTAGCTGCAGTAGTGTAGACTAGCTACAGTGACTAGCTGCAGTGATAGCTGCAGTAGTGTAGACTAGCTGCAGTAGTGTAGACTAGCTGCTGAAATTATAGGGAAATGTATAAACACAATACAAAATTTTGAAAATGTCCTAGAAATGTGGGATCATAGAGTTCCTGACAGATTTTTCCCGACCTTTTGGTGAACATAGGGCTGTGGAAACATATGGTTGTGGGAACATAGGGCCTACTTTTCAAAATTTTCTGAAATAAAAAAAAAGAAAAGATTGTTAGAAATGTGGGAACATAGGGCCGAGGGAATTGGGATGACCCCTGAGAGACCTGGGTTCAAATCTCACTGTGATACATCAACCATTAAGCCCTGAACAAAATGGGTTACCTAGTTTCTCCAGAGATGTGACCTCTGATATATAACAATTGTAAGTCACTTTGGATGAAAGTGTAAACTAAATAAGTAAAATGGAAAATATATTTCTGTGCAATTTCTGTGCACTTCTGAAGTGTGTTTTGAATCTGGAAATTTCCTCTGAACTATGACTTGACTAATGCTTTTTTATCGCAAAGCTCTGGTAGCTCTGATTAAATGGAGATGCTTTTACCTGCCAGAAACTAATATACAGGTCTTGATTTTCTAGATTATTTCCATACATATGTATTTCATGTTTTCCTACATAGCATGATTACTTTCATTAAAACATCAACTCTTGAAAGGTAGTTGTGATGGGTCAATATGACTTGATATGATGACAAGCCCTGCTGGTTGTTGTTAGGGCATTAGGTGAGCATGGATGCATCAGTCAGCACTGCTGTGGTGTAAAAAAATAAATAAAATAAAATAAAAATAAGAGAAAACTGTTAAACTACATTAACACTGCAGGCTTTGTTTATTTCCCATATCACGTGTAAACTGCATAGACTGTAAAAAAGAAAACTGGCAAACTGCAAAGTCAGGAGCAGGACATATTGGGACATGTGACTCTAAATGTGTGAAACTACCAATAATTTTAAAGATAAACGGCACGTTGGAGTGGGAGGGGTTACGTTAGAAAGCGCGGAACAGCGCAGAGAGACCGTTACAGACACGTTTGTGGGCCAGAGAGGTGCGCGGCAGCTTTTACGTTTTCAGTGTTCGATTGAGACAATTTGGAAGAGAGCGACTTTTATGTGCAACGCGTTGTGCCATATTCAGGATGCTAAAGATACCATTGACAGTCTGCACGTAAACAAGAACTACAAGGTACGTAAGGCCGAAATATAAACTGGATAACTAACGTTAACATTACCAACTCAAGCATGGTAACTTTAGTTAGCATGAATGTTAGCTTGTTAACCATTTACCATATTTCACTTTGCTCCAGCTTTGCAAACGTGCTAATTCTATAACTTGTGTTGTGACCTGAACCTCGACGTTAACGTGGTAGCGTAACGATAAACAGTCCCAAAGTTATGAGTGAAGTGTTTGCTCACTAACGTTAGTATAATGTAACGTCAGGTTGAGATAGTGTTAACTGTTTTAACTATTTAACTTACGTTGGTTGCACACAATAGTTTCCGATATATTTTTAGTTTAGGCAGATTTCTCAATTAAGATTGTCTATGCACTCAAATACTGTTTTATCTGTCTCTCAACAGATTTTGCTGACCTCAAAGTAATCTGAAGAGGTGAGTGTTTTGCCATGTTCAAAGATTACGCTTGTCACAGGTGTGGTGTTTCTGTGAAAACCTTAAAAGGTTATGTTCAACATCAAGAGCTTCACAGAAATGAGGCTAATTACCAGTATGCATGTTGCATAGTAGGTTGCAAGTCTCACTTTAGAAATTATAATGCATTTAAATGCCATGTTTACCGTCATCATAAGCAGGCATCTTCTGTGTCACAGTGTGAGACTTTGCAGGGACCATTTAAATGTGAACTTACTCACTGTAAGAAAGAGTTGATTGATCTGAAGGATCTTTTGTGTCACCTGAAATATCATGCTTCAAAAAGAGAGGAGGTGCAATGCCCATTCAAAAACTGTGATAAGACTTTTTCAGTGAAATCGTCTTTAACGTCCCACCTATCTAGAAAGCACAAACATTCCACAGCTCTTCATGTCTCTGGTGCATACTGTATTCTTTCAGCTCCTAGTGACCCTCAGTCTACTGTTGTTGAAAGCCAGTCAGATGAAGGGGCAGTTGATGATGGGCCTGGTGAGGTTACACTGGATCCAGCACAAATGAAGAGCTTATACATGAGAAATCTATGCATGTTTTATATGAAGTTGCAGGCAAAGCACCTCATCCCCTCCACTACAATACAGTTGATTGTAGAAGAAATTAATAGTCTCAGTGGTGTTTGCCAGCAGCACACAAAGAATCAACTTAAAGGATCTCTTCATGCAAAAACTAAACTAACTGAGACAGAAATTGAAGATGTTTTGACGACCCTAGATGACATAGATATGCATTCATCCTGTAGCTCTGCACTTTCTACAGAGTACAAGAGAAAACAGTATTTTGAGGAGAATTTTGCCTATGTGCATCCACAGACAGTGTTTTTGGGGTTTGATGAAAACAGAAAAGAGCGAAATGCTCAGTACATTCCCATAAAAGATACATTAACAGCTCTGTTAAAAGATCCTGCTGTGTGGGAAGAATGTTTTACAACTGGGAATGAGAGTACACCTTGTATTTTTAATGATGTGTGTGATGGATCTGTATTCAAATCCAATCCTCTGTTTTCACAGTCAGGTCTCACTTTAAAGGTGATACTGTATCAAGATGCTTTTGAGGTGGTTAATCCCATTGGCTCTGCAAAGAAAAAACACAAGATGCTTGGGGTCTACTTCACTCTTGCAAACTTTGATCCTTTTCATCGATCCACCGTTGATAACATGCAGCTTTTGCTCTTGTGTCGGGAGGCTGATTTCAAGCATTTTGGCCATGAGAAAGTGTTCTCTCCATTGTTATCAGATCTCAGAGAACTGGAGACAAATGGTCTGAATATACATGGAATCACTGTGAAAGCAATACTCTATTGCATTGCTGGGGATAACTTGGGTTCGCATAATATCGGTGGCTTCACAGAAAACTTCAGTACATCGCGCTATTTCTGCCGGTATTGTCACATTACCAGAGATAAGCTAGACGACTTTGAACATAATGCATCCATCCGGACAGTACAAGACTACAATGATACTATACAAGAGCTGCACAATGATGATGTAAGTGAAGTCAGAGGTTTGAAATTTGAATCTATCTTTAACTCTCTGGCATTTTTCCATGTCTGCCAGCCAGGCCTCCCACCCTGTATTGGCCATGATTTGTTTGAGGGTGTTGTGGCATACGACCTTGCCATTTACATCAACTATTTTGTCAAGGTGAAGAAATTCTTCACATATTCCCAACTTAATCGTAGGATTAGGCAGTTTGGCTATCAGGGATCTGATGGTAACTCTACACCCTCAGAAGTTTCTGAAAAGGGTGTAAAACTCGGTGGCCAGGCGGCAGAAAACTGGTGTTTGCTGAGACTTCTCCCTCTTATAATTGGGGATAAGATCACAGATACAGAGAATCCAGTATGGCAGCTGACAGTCCAACTGAAAGAGGTAGTGGAAGTCATTTCTGCCCCCAAAATATCAGCACCACAGATTGCTCTGCTCAATGTTCAGATACGTGACTATCTAGAGGCAAGGAAAGAAATGTTTCCTGCGCACAAATTGAAACCAAAGCACCATTACCTCACTCACTACCCTGCACTGATACTGAAATTTGGCCCTCTCATGCGGTTGTGGACAATGAGGTTCGAAAGCAAGCATTCATACTTCAAAAGATGTGTGCGAAGAACACAAAATTTCAAAAACGTATGTCAAACACTTGCCAGAAACCACCAGCTACTACAAGCCTACTTACACGCAGGCTCTTTTTTTGCACCTTCATTGGTGGTGAAGAACTCCACTCCTTTCCATGCTGAACTGTACAGCAATGCAGTGCGCACTGCTGTAGGAGAAACTTTGGCCAAGGAAACCAATGTTGTGGCAAGTACAGAGGTGCAGTGGAAAGGCTCTCAATACAGAAAGGGGTTCTTTCTTTGTCTGAGCCATGGTGATTTAACCGAATTCGGACAAATTCAGCTTATACTGGTGAAGGAGGAGAAGCATGTGTACTTTATTGTTACACCTCATAATGTGTCGTATTTAGCAGAGTTTGGGCTTCATGAAGTGAAAGAGGCAAGGCAGACCATGAAGTGTATGAAAGGAGAGCTCATACTGGATTATTATCCATTGCCTGAGTACCGGCTTTTTGGGACAAGAGTCATTTCACTGAAACACAGTGTTGTTGATGCAGAGTAAAGAAAACTATCAATCGGTCTCTTCTCTCCTGTATAGTTATGGATAGACAGAGTGCTCTTTCCTCTTTCCTGACCTCAACACTCCCAAAACTAAGGGAACTTGACCCTTTGCTCGAGGCTCTTCAAGAATTAGGAGTTCACGACCTTGAAGACTTGAACTACATTCAAGAGAGTGACCTTCTTCATGTCCTGAAGCCAGTGGAAGCAAGGAAACTTATTTCCCAGTTTAAAACCACAAGTATGTGTTTGTACTTAATGCAACTTTTAATATTAAGAACATTAGATGGGTCATTCTTAGCAAATGTTACTATTGTGTGTCCTTTAAGGCCAAAGAAATGCGTTGGACAGTCTTCCCAGCAGCCAGCAGTCCTGTGACGGTCCTCATACACAGCCTGATGAGATGTTCCCTTCTGGTGAGTCCATGCCTATTGAACAGAATGTGACTTTTTTGGTCTTTGCACTTATCATTAGTCTTGTCTGACGTCTGAAGTCTCACTATTTGGCAAGTATGCATCTTCTCTACATATGGCCATTAACTATTCTAAAAATAAAAGGGCACCGTGTCCGTGTTGCTCCACTACATACCTAAACAGAACATATTCTTTTGTAATTTACTGTGATTGGTTAAGAAACAAACAAAGCCCCCAAAAATTAGTATGAAATTGTTTGGCTTTGCAGTGCATGTTGTATCATCATATTTTCATCTATAATCTTTCAGGTGGCTACAGCTCAGCAAGTTCAAATTCACCAAGGTCAACATCAAGTTCAAGTATGGGTTGCACACCTCGTCGACCGTCTGACAATGGCTGGCATTTCAATTTTGAAATTCCATGGAAGAAGTTGCCATCTGAGCTCATCAGAAAATTAGAAGAAGGGAAGCGACCATCAAAGAGTGAAAGACTTGAAATGATACGGCTGATCGTCAGTGAAGTCTTAACAATATGTCCAACACCCGCGAAGAAACACATCAGTGAGATCGCAAGAAAGATGGCGAAGGTGTATCCTGTGGCATTCACTGATGTGATTGAAGGTGAAATTGTAGGCAGTGGATATGACTCTCTCACAAAACAGATGATCAGCAGGGTAGATAACTTGAGGAGAGGAAGCACTCCACTTTCCTTTAAAAGACAACTTATTAGTACCAGTGAAGGAGAGGATACCCCACCCAGGAAGAGAAGACTAGATACCTATGGATGCATTAATTGGCAACCAATGCGTCTACCAACTGATGAAACACTGGAATCCCAGAAGCAAGCACAAGAACAGCTAAAGAAAATGTACAAAGAAAGATGCCGTGACACGAAAGGTATTGAGAAAATTATGAGGACCACTTTCTTCACTCAGAGAAAAGACATTATCAGTGGAATTGAGACCTCTGATCTGATAAACGATTGGCCATATTTATTTGAAATAACTGGCATGAAGACTCATTTTAAAGAGCTTACAGGCATGGACATTGATAACAAAGCCATGGAAAACAAATATGCTAGGGTTATTTCATACCTCAAGACCAGTGACAAGACAGGGAAGATGGAGACCATCTTCAGAGAAATGGAAGCATCAAGCAAGAATGTTGCAGATGTCAGTGCTGCTGGGTTTCTTCAACTACTTGTTAGATATTTCAATGAGGAAGAAGACCAGATGTTCCATAAACTGGATCAAACAATCCTACCCTCTGAAGTGAACTGTGCTGAACTTCCAAGTACGCCATGCATTGTTGTGTGTGGTAAGTTTGAATATTTTCTTTTTCCTGACATGGTTATGTTATTATATTATTATTATAATTTACTATTGGTTATTAAAGGTGTAGTTATTCTTTTTTGCCTTGTTCCTTTACATGTGATGGCATGGATTATACACTGGTAGCAAAATTATTTTATGGGCATTTGCTCAAGCTAAAGTCATGTAGATAAGGTTGATCAGTAAGCCAGCAGCTTGTCAGATTTGTTGAAATGCAGTTATTTGATTCATATGCAGCTAATTTCTATCTAACTAAATACTACCTACCTGTGAAGTAGAGCTGTCCTTGATTGAAGAAATTCAAGGTCAACTAATAATCATTCAGTTGTATCCACTAATCGATTAGTTAATTTAATCGAGTTTCTCTGCAAAGAGTCATGCAAAAGCAACACTTTAATTCATGTTTACCAGAGATGTGCACGCACGTTTCTTGGAAATAAGTCATTCAGCATGAAAAAAAGCTTCAAACATGCCTAATTGACTTAAAAGATCTTAGGTGACTGAGACCAAAATGACGATTATTCACTTAAATTCAAAAATACTTTATTGATCCCAGCAGGAAATTAAGTGTTGTTGTAGCTCATTAATTAATTAATTTTTCAAGGAGTTGTTGTAGATCATGATTGCTGTGGGGAGAAAGGATTTCCTGTAGCTGTCCTGTTATGCAGCGAAACTGAAGAAGCCTCTGACTGAAGATACTCTGTTGCTCTAGGATAGTCTCATGAAGAGGATGCTCAGGGTTGTGCATAATTTTTTTTAATTTTATGAAGAATCCTTCCTTGCATCATTATCTCCAATTGATCCACAGTCTACTCCAGAACAAAACCAGCCTTCTTTATCAGGTTATTGAGCCGTTTTAAGTCCCTGGCTCTGATGCTGCTACCCCAAAAAATGATGGACAAAGAGATGACACTCTCCACAACAGACTTGTAGAAGATATATGCAGCATCTTGCTGCAGATTGGTCGACTAAGAGGGTGCAGCTCTACTGTGAAGTCTCCATCTACAGCACAGTTTTGTGTCACTAACTGTTAATACATTGATTTGTCTAACAATGATTCATAACACCATACGTCATAAAATCTAAACAATTTCTTAAAAAGGTTATTATAATTAGGACTTTATTGCTTGCATAATAAGAGCCGATGCTCTGACGCAAAAATTAAAAGTGGACTGTAATAACTGAATTAAATAACTGGCACATGAACATGTGTTTTGGGGGATTGGGACTGAAGAGGGGGGTGGGATTGTTTCAGTTGCATAGTTATAAAACTACAACAAACCCGATTTCCCCCCAAAAAAGTAGACAAATGAATTTACAATAGTTTTACTGACCAGCATAACTGTATTTTTTTAAAATATATAAACAAAGTTGGAATTCCATGCCTGCAGCACACAGAACAAAAGTCGGGCGGGCAACTGTTTGCAGGCATGGTTTCTGAAACATTACCTACCCCAGGTTCATACATAATAATATAGTTTTGTTTGTCTGGTGATTTCCACCCCTACCAATTGTGTGATGGATGTTTTTTTTTTTCATGTTTCGTGTGTTCTAGTTAAATATAATTTAACTTTACAAACTTATTGAATAATTACTGGACTTTATGGTCTTTGAGCACAATTTGTCACAAAAATACAGATCCCCTGCCTGTGTTTTGTGTGTTTACAACAGGAAATTCTCCATTGGCAGCAGAGTACTTCATGCTTTCTGTGGACCAGACCATTGTGAATGGTCACATCAATGCCTTCACTGATGCTCTTGTATTGATGTTTGCCACGTACTACTGCCTGAACATATGTTACCCAGAAGCCCAAGGAGCAACATTGGAGTTCTTGCAGAGGTGAGAAAAAAAGTCAAATTTTTTTTTAAAGGTTTTATTGATTTTTGGTATAAAGAGCACAGCGTCAGTGGGGTACATGTTCTTAGTAATAATACTCAAATGGCTCTGACATCAAAGTTTTCGGTGGTGACTCTGCATTATGATTGGTATTCTGTCCATTTTTCGCATTTCTTCAGACGTCCATTTTAAATATCCAAACAGAAATACAATAACCAGATGACAAAGAAAGATACTTGGAAGAATGTTTGTAACCAAACAGATCTCGGTCCCCATTGACTACCATAGTATATATATTTTTCCTACTATGGTAGTCAATGGGGACCAAGATCTGTTTGATTCTGTCATTCTTCCAAATGTCTTCCTTTGTGTTCAACAGAACAAAGAAACTCATACAGGTTTGGAACAACTTCAGGGTGAGTAAACGATGACAGAATTTTCATCTTTGGGTGAACTTTCCCTTTAAGGTATCTGGCACTAAGTGTTGGCAATGGAAATGTGTACTTGTCACTAAAAATATATGATATATATATAATAATTCCCCTGTCGCCCACCGTGGGCGCTGTTTTTTCCCATTCCAAGCTCGGGTCCTCCACCTAGGAGCTTGAGGGACCTTCGCAGTATCTTTGCTGTTCCAAGTACTGCACTTTTCTGGACTGAGATGTCTAAGGTTCTTCCAGGGATCTGCTGGAGCCATTCCAGTTTGGGGGTCACTGCCCCAAGTGCTCCGATTAACAGGGGAACTACTGTCACCTTCACCTTCCAAGCCTTCTCCAGCTCCTCTCTGAGCCCTTGGTATTTCTCAAGTTTCTCATGTTCCTTCTTCTTGATGTTACCATCACTTGGTATTGCCACATCCACCACAACGGCTTTCCTCTGCTCTTTATGAACCATCACAATGTCCGGTTGGTTCACCATTACCATCCTGTCAGTCTGGATCTGGAAGTCCCACAGGATCTTTGCCCGGTCATTCTCCACCACCTTTGGAGGGGTTTCCCACTTTGACCTTGGGGTTTCCAGCCCATTCTCTGCACAGATGTTTCTGTATACTATACCAGCCACTTGGTTATGACGTTCCATGTAATCTTTCCCTGCCAGCATTTTACATCCTGCTGTTATGTGCTGGATTGTCTCAGATGATTCTTTGCACAGCCTACACCTCGGGTCTTGTCTGGTGTGGTAGATCTGGGGTGCACAGAGCCTGCCCCTGTGTTGCCAGGATGAGTGCCTCTGTGGTGTCCTGTAGGCCAGCCTTCTCTAACCATTGGTAGGATTTCTTGAGATCAGCCACTTCAGTTATGTTCCGGTGGTACATCCCATGTAGGAGCTTGTCCTCCCATGATGGTTCCTCCTCCAGCACCCCCTCATCTTGCCATTGTCTCAGGAATTCACTGAGTATGTCATTCATTGAAGCCTTGTCCTTGATGTACTTATAGAGCTTCAATGTTTCATCCTGCATAGTGGCTCTTACGCTCATCAGTCCTCTGCCTCCTTCCTTACAGCGTGCGTACAGTCTCAGGGTGCTGGATTTGGGATGGAACCCACCATGCATGGTGAGGAACTTTCGTGTCTTAACATCTGTGGTCTGTATCTCATCCTTTGGCCATCTTATTATTCCTGCAGGGTATCTGATCACTGGCAGGGCATAACTGTTTATTGCCTTGGACTTGTTCTTTCCATTTTTTTTTATATATATATATATATATATATTTTTTTTTCTACTTAACTGCCCCCTTCCCCGGTCCCCAAATACCACACCACCGCAAATAGAATCTAATTCTGTGGGAAACACTGCGTACATACAGTATTTTTTTCCAATTTATCCTGATTCGTCCTCATGTCAAGATATAAGGTATATTTTGCCGGAGTCCACATTTTATTACTAAAATTGTTTGTGTTTCACTTGACAGATGCCTTTTTAAGATCAACCCAGACAAGGGATCGAAAGTGGAGAAGAATTCCACCAAAAGGCAGCTGGCGGTCAGTCCGAAGGTTCTTTCCCTGATAACAAAAATATCGGACCATGAATGGAGGGAGTAAAAAAAAAAAAAACACTTCAGAAGGGAGACTATTACAATAAAATGTCCCTAGTTCTTTCCCATGCACTGTTCATGTTCTCACTACTGTATTCTTAAGTGTTCTTAAATTGTTGTCCAATAGTACCACTGCGACCCAGATAAATATTGGGTACACGTTTTAACCATATTTTAAGTATAGAATTGGTTCACAGTACCGAACAAAGTTACTACTTTAAAATTATAGGCTTCAGTACCTTCCGTTAAGTTACTGCAATAACAGTGGACGCAAGCATTACACTACACTTAGATTGACTTTTATCTTATCTGAAGTACCAGACATACTTTTAAATTGTATTGCTTGTTTTTTGTATGAAGTGTTTTTATTTCACTGGGAATATTGGCTGAACCTTTTGTAAACTGTTCTTGAACTTTCACAGCCAATTGTTGGACTGCTAGCAGTATGTAGCTATGCCGTTAAGCTTAGTAAGCAAGTATGTTGCTAGAGCAGCAACTGTTTTCTATTCTGATCTGTTGGTCAACAGAATAAAATAAATGTTGAACAGTAGTTAGTGTGTTCTGGTTCTTATTGTTAAGCTAAATCATTTGTCATTTACGTACTGTTATAGCTTGATATTTTTCAAATTGTCCATTATATTTGCTGGTTGAATGTTTATAAATATACGTTTAGTCATCATTATTATAGCATAGTGTTATGATATTTGACAATTATCAGCAGATTGTTGCTATAATCAATATTTCTAAAATCCAATGTAGTCTTTTTTTTACTTTAAAGATAGATATACATGATTTATATGTAAAGTTTCATATAAAAAGTAATTATACTTAATATTCTCTAAAATTAATGGTAGATTGCTTTAATTGTACTCACACATACTTGTTTAATAACACTATTTGCTTTTCTTTTTAAAGGCGAATCCATTGTTTTTATGGCAAAGTATGTTTATTTAACATTGAAGATTAATTAAATATACATGATCGTTACGTAAAATTACATATAAAGACTGATACTTAATAAATTCTAAAATGAATGGTAGCTTGCTGTAATTGTACTTAAATTCATTGTATTTATTGCAGATTATGTTTTTTTTTTTACATTTAAAATCAATTAAATACATGGGATTTATATGTAAAGTTCCATGTAAAAACGTATTAAAAAAAACTTGATATAAACTAATATTAAGGGTAGATTGTTGTAAAAAAAAAAAAGCTTATCTGTTTAACAAATATATTTTGACATTTTTTTAAAGTTAAATACATTTTTTTGTGGGTGATATATCGCTTTATTACATTAAATATTTATTAAATAAACACAATTTTTACATAATAATATATTATAAAACTCAAATAATAGAGACACTTTTCTGTATTATAGCAGTGTTTAACTGTATTTATAGGTAATTTAATTGTTTTTAAAGGTGTATATGCCTTTTTTAAACATCAAAAATCCCAATAATTACATGAGATTTAATGTTATATTAACGATACAATCTGTTATTTAATTATGGAAAATTACTGTATTTTAACGAGATTGTTTTTTGCTGTTATTTTACGGTAATTTTCTGGCGCCCCAGCTGCCGGAATAATACCGTATTTTTACAATTTTTTTTTTTACAGTGTACCTTGGGGCGCACTGACAGAGGCGAGGCTGCAGGACACTGGCGCCACCGGGCCCTCTGACCACCACCAGTAGGCAATGGGTAAAGTGTCTTGCCCATAGACTCAATGACTAAGACTGTCAGGCTTGAACCGGCAACCTTCTGATTATAAGGCAAATGCCCAACCTTCTGAAATTTACTAATTTAATTTAATTTGAAAATATGTTTATTTTGTTTACAATGGCCCTAATACTCTGTTGTACATTTAGACAAGCCAAATTTGTTTATATATCACTTTTTAAGCTAGGAAATTCAAAGAGCTTTACATGATTAGATGAAAAACAAAATAAAAAAGCGGAAAGAACCCCCTACATTTTAGTGGCAATTAAGGGGATACAGGTTGAAAAACAGACGTCACTGTGTAATGTAGTTCTAAATAACATGATTTTAGCTTTGATTTAAAAGAAACTTCGTTTTCTGGAAGTTTGGTCCAGATTAGAGGAGCATGAGAACTAAATGCTTGATCTTTATATTTCTTTCTGATTCTGGGGATACAGAACCAAAAGATCTTTAATATGCTTTGGTGCTAAGCCATTCATCCATCCATTATCTATACCTGTCTATCCTCTGCAGGGTTGCGGTTGCATTCATTGGGCGAGAGGCAGGGTACAGCCCGCACCAGTTCTCAGTCCATCACAGGGTCACGCAGAGACTCAAAACAATTCATACACAAACAAAAGCATGTATATGCAGAACATGCAACCTCCATGGAGAAAGACCGCATGCCGGGATTTTAACTAAGGCCTTCTTGCAGCAAGCCAATAGTACCAACTGAGACAAGGTGCAGCCCACTAAGCCATTCACTGAATTACAAACTAGTGAGTAACTTGAAGAGCTAGTTTAAGGACTTTAGAACTAGGGTGAAGTGCTCTACTTTCCTGTTTCTAGACAGGATGCGAGCAGCAGCGTTCTGAATCAGCTGCAGCTGTTTAATTGACTTTTTAGGCAGACCAGTGAGAACGCTGTTGCAGTAATCAATCCAATTAAACATAAAAGCATGGATGAGTTTCCCAAGATCTTGCTGGTACATTAATTCTTTAATTCTGAAACATGTATCTGAAGTTTGAGGTCTGAAGCCATCACTACATCCAGGTTTCAGGCCTGATCAGTATTTTATAGCTGTTACTACCTGAAGTGTGCTGACTCTTGTTCGTTCCTCTTTAGGCCCCCAAAAAATTAAGTTTTGTTTGCAGAAGAAAGTTATGGTGCATCCATGTATTGATATGTTCGATGCATCTGCTCAACATTAAATCTATATGTTTTATTTCCTATTGAATTTGAACAGCTTATGTGGGCATTTGTGTTTACAACAGAGACTTCCTCCAGGTTACAGCAAAAAAAAAAAAAAAAAAATGGATATATTGAAGTGTCTAGAGTCTAATATGAAGAGTAAATCAGTACTCTGCAAAATAAAGATGTGTTCAAATGCCTGTTTCTCTTTGCTGCACATTAGACACAACTTAAGGTTAATGTTACGTTTTTCACTGTACTTACAACATCATAAAAAACGCAAAGCTGCCACTGTAGACGATATAAAAAATGCAAAGGTGTATGTAAGGGATAATGCCCGAGGTGTACATTATCAGAGAATAATGGACCACGCAGAGGCGTGAACCCTCCGACGCGAAATACCACATATTTCTGCCTTCCGCGAAGTCCATTATTTTCTGATAATGGACACCTCAAAGAGCATTATCCTGCTTATACCATGGCCACTTCCGAAAGAAAGACATACTTAATCAATTAATAATACTTTAATGTGTGATTTTAATGAGTTAAAATCGCGAGGTTTTTTATATAAGTCGAGCGCACTATTTAATATCTCCCGTATACAGGTGTTGCCAAGCAACGTGGCCAGAGCGAGCCGACCGCAGCGATTTATCAGGCAATTTGACGGAACGCCTTTGCTAGGTGTACATTATCACTTTTTAATGTACACCCTCCAGCCAATCAGAATCGAGTATTCACCCCAACCATGGTATAACATGACTATATCTGAGCATGCGCAAGATGAAAGCAGACGAACCTGGCGCCGTTGGGAGTTAGCTAAGTTACCAACGTGAAGACTGGACATATTCAAGGAGAAAAAAATGGACCATTATGTGAGTTTGTAATCTTACCTGAGTAATGAATGTTGTCTAAACTATAGATACCGCCGTGTTCACTTTATAAATTATTAGAATTTATAACTAAATTAAACATCCGTTTCGCGCGAACACACCAGGGTTAGTTACCATTTTTAACAAACGCCATTTATAGAAGTTTCTTAGCTTGGTAATTTTTGGAGGTTTCATTTTTTCTGCATTTTTTTATTGTTTTTTAAATAATTAAAGTGACATATGCAGCAGGGCCTGCAGTCTCTCGACGTACTGTACGGGTGGAATGAAAAGTCACGATGTTCTGACTCAGGCGTCTGGAGTTCGGTGTGGTGACATGCAGGCCTCGGTAACGTTGACGAAACTTGAGAGCATTTCTTCATATGTACAAAAAATATATTTCATTAACTGCTAAAATAAAAGAAAACAAATTCAAAGAATATTGGGTTTTTTTTACTTGTTAATTAACCCGCAAACCCAATAGTGTTTGTTTTTGTGTACAACATGCAATGCTGCGGTAACCATAATCTCCACTAGAGCCCGCTATTGACTCTGTGAATCAAACTCAGGAATGGCTTCGTTTAGCTTTATCTGTACAGCTTTATTCAATGTAATCGAATGTAAAAGCAATTTAGCAGCATGTCAACACATGCAACATTTTAACTAATATTCAAGCGTCTTTGTTTTGTAACTACTCTTTAAAACCCGTTTTAGCTTGACGGCGTCCTATTGGAGCGAAGCGTACCACGTGACTAGAAATGAACAACTCAGCTTGTTTTTCATCCATACCTTTCGTCTTATGTGGGTTCGTTTATCTTTATGTTCCGCTACAGAGCAACATCATGTACTCGAAATCACCCTTTTCTATTTATAATACTTGTTGTATGAGCGAGTAAATATTAAATTCTCTGAACCGTGAGTTAAACGGAGGTCTGTCAGGATGACATCGTTTCCTCCGACAGTTCTCTGGTATCGCTTCTCGGCCTTTTGGCTAAGATCAAGTGTAGTATCTGTTCTTATCAGTTTAATATCTGATACGTCCCCTACCCGGGGACCATATATTAAATTGATTTTTGGAGCAGGGAGATGGAATAGGGGCTTGCTCCGTCCACTCCACGCATCGACCTGGTATTGCAGTACTTCCAGGAATGGTGCACCCCCCAGTCTTGTTTAATATAAAATGCATTTTATTCATCTAACTTAGCGTTTAAGTGTTCAGCTGATTGTGTTCATAGTTATTTATGGATACTGAAATTGTTGTTCTGCAGCCATTCACCAGTCTCTCCTAATAGCTGTTGTAGTTTACAGGGTATATCTGGTCATATTTAGCTGTTTCTTTGTCATATCGCTTTTCTTTTATTTGGTATGGAGTCCCCCTAGGGTAAAAATATATATATTTTTCCTTATAGCGTTCCACTTCAATAAGTTTGCATATACACCCAAGCTTATTTTGTCTGAAATCAGAATGATGTAAAATGTATAAAATTGTGAGTAAAGTACACCTGTAAAGATGTGAAAACCTGTTTGGTGCAGAAAAATGGTTGAACATAACTTTTTAACGGGGTTTTAATGTTTGTGGAAAGTTCAGTAGAGATGTGCCATCTTGGGGACCTCACAGTTTCGATTCAGGTGCTATGATTCCATTTTAAAACAATTATTTTTGTCACATTACTTCACAGAGCACTGTTTTCTCAACAATAGCCTTTTTGATAGTGGATTAATAAGCAGATTTGCCCTAAAGGGGAGGCTACTCCATCAGAACCTGTACAGGTAAGAACTGTGACTTAGCATTACTAACTCAAACTTCAAAATGTAGCTTCATAGTTGTTTGAATTTATGGTTTTTCATTGGCCTGGACGATAATTCGATAGCAATATATATATCCATCGATAGACATGTGGTGCGATAGAAAAAAAAGGGGTCGATAAAAATGTTCGATAAAATAAAATTTTCACTCATTTTCTCATTATAGCCTATCAGGCAGCTTAATACAACAATCATTACTTACTCCAAGCGAATCATTAACAATGGCCCACGCAGCTCTGTCAGCCAGCCTATCTCCTTTCAAACCACAAAAAGGATGAAATAATTTGAGCTGAAACAGAATTTTTTAATAGCCCCTAAGCGAACCATCACTGCAATTTCGCTGTGCTCAGATGTCACAGCAAGTCAGCAGCGGAGGACGTTGTTCCGGATAAATGTTTCAGTGGCTCCGGTAAATTTGCGTCCGGTATTGTACCGATCATCCAAGCACTAAAACACTAAATGTAGCCATAATGAATGAAATATAAAACTACGATCAGGTGTTTTAAACAGGACTCCCCTCTCCCAGCTCGCTACGAATGTCTTACAGAGAGACACATGAAACGTACCCAGGTCGCGTCGCGTTGCTGACATCTGTGGCTGTTAAAATCTCCCCTCGGTTCTGCTCCCGTTCCTCAGAAGTGAAAAAACGCTTTAAACAACACAGCAGGGGTGTGATAGACCTGCCGGCTTCGGCTCTCAGTGACTGAGCTGCAGTGTTGGAGCCCATCAACACTAGTGAGTAGCTAGTTAGCTTTAGCTTTAGCCTACAGCTGAAGAGCTGAAGTGAATTTAAATAAGCTTTATTGACAAACTAAACCAAGCGTTTCAGCCATTAATATTATAAAGTGTCATAAAATGTTTAAAAGATTAAAAAGCATAAAAATAAGCCTTTAATTAAATTATTAATATGATCAATATATATATATATATATATATATATAATGGTTAAAATATTACTTTTCTTTGTATTTTCAGATGTTACTCAGGTCTCTTGGTTTGTTTCTGTGTCTTACAAACTTACTTATGATAAAACGAAGTGTTTGAAAATTTAATAAATTTAATTCTTAGTTAAAATTAGTTCAACGAAGAAAAACAAAATGACTGGGGAGGCACTTAATATATTTTTTACATTATGTGTTTTTTATCGATATCGATCAATATGACTTTTTTTTTATCTATATGCATTTTTTTAATATCGTCCAGCCCTAGGTTTTAGTGCAAAACTTATCTTAATTTCTCTCTACATTTGTAATTTCAATGCAATCCTTAGCTTAATTTTTCTGTTTTTATGGTTTTAATGCAAAATGTAGCTTCATAGCGATTAATATTTAAAAGGGTGCCAAGGAATTTAAATATTATAAATTATATAAATAACACGTCTTGTAAAAGCCTCTGAATCCTCTCTGGTTCTTGTAAAACCCCACTTTCAGAGTCGGATATCGGATCATTTGCGTCTCATCTTACGATTTCCCGTGTTGCCAATGTGATTTTTTTTTTTTTTTCCCTAAATACAAAAATGCAACACAAAAATGTTATCCTGTTCTTTCACCTAAATTATTGTCCGTGTGGTTTCATTGTGACGTTGGAGTTAAGTCACGAGGAAAAGAGATGCTGATCAGACTGGTGAACTTTTCATTTAATTTTATGAGGTGGGTTGGTTTCCATATTTTTTTCTGTTAGAAATGCTTTTTTTTGTGTGTGTGTGTGATCAAAAGTCAAATTGCTTGCTTTAGATTGCCTTGTTTAAAAAGTAGATGAAGCTCCATGATCTTAGTATTATTTCTTCTTTTTAAAAAGGATCCTGGACTGAACTACAAGCAAGTGTAAAAATCTACTTTGGTATCCAACAGGGTTGTGTGCAAAGCCACTGTTGTATAGCCTGTTAACCTATGACTCCATCCAAAAATAAATCAGATATCAGCATTAGAGCTTCATGATATCAGGATAATTCATAATATTGCTGAAACTTTTAACATTTCACTTACATACCCATGTTGTATTTTTCTGACACTATTCTCAAGCCACCAGAGATCTACTACAAGTATGGACGATAAAGGCAGTTAGTCTTTCCAGTTGGACAAGTACTTCTGCAGCAATGCTATCAGTGTGCCACGTTCCTGTGAAATAAATCTATTCCACCCCCCCAAGTAAGAAACTTTTACAGCTAGTTGTTTTTATGATCTGCTTTTTTGCTTTGCAGCTAGAGTTGAAGTAGAAAAGTTGTTTTAAAGTTCCTCTGAACAGAAAAAAGTTTTATAACTCATTCTGAAACCCTTGTTGATCACAGAGCAGATTACTTACTTGTCAGTGAAGCAGATTGTCCTTTTTTACTTGCATACTGCTGGCAGCACAACCTGTGTCTCCGATTACGCATGGTGACAAAAGAGTCAAACATGATAATCGGAGCAACCTTTGTATTAGATCTGTTCCAGCTGTGTGCTGAGAGACGTTTTACTGTATTTAGTTTAATATCAAACCATTTTTTCCCCTTAATTTCCAACAGGAACATCTCCACTGTCCCGACCGCATTTTCTGCCTGGCACCTTTGTCCCAGGTGGAGTTATCTTTTTTTATTATTAGTTTCCCCTGAGCTGATAGAATCAAACAGCAATGTTCATTATTAAATTATTTAATATATTCAAAGACGTTACCGATTTCTACAGAAGTTAATATTAGCAAATTAAATTATTTGCCACATTTTTTGTCTGCTCTGCAGCAAAAATATAATGGCTGCGTGCTGGGAAAATTGAGCACAGACAAATGGACTGATGGCAAAAACGTAAAATTCATATTAACTAAAATTTTTTTAGGTCTGTACATCATGTATGGTGATCCGTATTAAGCCCATTGCATGTTAGTCAAGCTATGACCACGAGGTGACACTGTGGGGCTGTGGGTTCTGTTTGTGTGACTTCCACTAGTAAATATATAGACTGGAATCGCCCCGTCTCAGTCTATCATTAAGAGCACTAGAGCAACCCGTAGCCTCAATAACAACAGCACAAACTATAACATGAATACCTTTTTATTGCCCCACATGTTTCAACTCAGTCTGTATCATTGAAAACTCTTTTTTGCTCTCTTGGAAATTATTTTAAGGAAGAACGTGAGTTGTTACTGCATGTGACAAAAGATGTGGTGCTACCAAATATGCTTAATTGAGGGCGTTTCTGTATGCAAATGACTGTGAACGGGAACAAGGACCTGGGTACACAAAAATTGGATTTATCAACACATGATTGCAAAGGAGCGTGCATACGAGTGGCCACCGCACATTTCATAAATCTGACTTTCGACTGTTCGTACAAACATTTTAAAGTGACATTGTGTAGTTTTTGCAGTACATCTTTGAAAATAGCCATTAAAATATTATGTAATAATAATTACGTAAAGCACATTAATTGCGAAATATTGCCGCTATTGAAATTATGACTTTAAAAATCAGTTTTAAAATACATAGGCGTGGGTCCTCTTTTCAGGGGAAAGCCATATTAGATGCCGTCTTTACTTCTACAAGAGCCTTGACGGACAAAGCACACGAAACAAGCCCGCTATTAGAGCATTGATTTCCCCTAAAAATGCAAAAAAGTTTCGCCATAAAAACATTTTTTCCTCTTCGCTAGTTCCAAGCGATGAAAGAGAGACTGATGTGCTCGTCATGTTGCTGCAAATAGATAATTTTCAGGGAATTGAACGTTTGAAAACAGCACTAGCTGGACTAGGGCTGGGTACCGAACTTTGGTTCTTTTGTGGCACCGACCGAAATGCTTCGGTTGTACCGACTATCAAAACAAGCCTCGTCTTTCGGTGCCAGGTTTCGGTTCCCAGAGGTTTCTTGTATTGCCTGGTTGTAACTTGCTATGTTGATGAGCCCCATGTGCATAATGCTGATTTGAAAATAAACTAAATAAATACTTTGAAGTACTAAAAATTGGCTTCTATGGGGAAAATTGTCTTGATATGTACCACAGTTTCTGACTCAGTTTGTTAAAAATATTCCCTTTAGTTTCCCTACAGATGGATGCAGTTTCCTGTAATGAACAGCAGATGGCAGCAGCAGGACTGATCCTCATTTCTTCACACAAAGAAACAGGAAGTGGTCACAATGTGAGTAAAACAAAGATAATAAAATATTTCCTTAAAAATTCTCCCTGTTTATGAAATAGTTGTTTATACCAGGCTGATGTTTATTGAGTTCATGAGCTCTCTGTTTGGTTGCTGAGGTTTTATAAGTGGTTAAAATGGCAGAAATGTGTCAGTTGTTTGTTAGCTTTAGGTAGGCTAATGCAGCAATGCATGGTGGGTAATCAAACGGTATTTTACACTTTAAAATCTAACATTTGTCGTGTTTTCTATGGGCCAGTAGTTCCAGTCTGCTTTAACTGGTGTAGTACAGCAGCCTCCAGGCTGTGGTTTTATCAGACTGTGTGTTGTTACCATGACTCATGATGGTGTGTGTGTGAAAGACTTGCCGGTGTGTGAGTGTAGCAACTCATACTTACCTGGCAGGGGAGATACCATGATCAAGAAGGTGGTTCACCCAGGGTGAGGCTCAGCCATTGCACTCCGGTTGTGCTGACCCCTGCGAATTCCCCAAATGTGGGAATCTCGACTGCATAATTTGTGGTAGTGGGGGACTGCGTTCGCGCTCTCCCCTGATTTAATGTTGAAGGAAAACAATACAACTGATGTCAGCTAGAGACTCCTAGATCTGTTAGTGATCTCTATTTCAGTGTGGAGGAAAATATACCAGAGTATTAGAAATAGATCCTTTATTGTTCTAGTTTTAATATGTATGATTTGTGTCCTGCTGACAGGATTTTATAAGTAAGAACAAAATTCAGATCTATCTGTATTTGTAATATACAGGAAGTTAATCCACCTCTGAAATTGTCACATTGAGGAATACATCAATGTTTCAGGGTGATTATTGATACATTTTTACCATTTACAGAATTTATATAGCATCAAGATTTATTATTTCCCAGATGTTTGATAAAGAAAAAGAACCCAGATTTACCATTTTGGTACCACTTACCCACTTTGGAAAAGTGTTTTCATTTCTTTGAAATTTCTGACTTTATAATGTCAGAATATCCTAGTTTTAATATAAAACATTTATGCTAATAATGTAAAACATCTTGCAGATGTACAGTGTTTACAGAAGATTTATAGATTATAAAAATGTGAAATTGATCTACATATTTCTGTTTTTTGGCTAACATTTACTCCTTTGTGGCTGCATTAGTTGTTAGTGTTTGAGCTGAAATGGCCATAATCCTTAATAATTCTGGGGATATTTTAGATTTAAACAAACCAACAATTTGCCACACAGGGTTAAATTTTGACACAAAAATATTAATTTCACATTTTGACAAGGAAAGTTTGAGAGTTTCTCTGATGTTAAAGTTATTGCAATAATGATTAAATATTAAATAAATAAATTTATTATGTTAAATCTAAAAAATGTATAAGGGGAAAATATATATATTTGTCAAAAATTCCCAAAAGTTAAAGTAGATTAGAAAGTTTGTCATTTGTGATTCAATTGTTTAAAGTCTGCTTAAGATTGATGTGATAAATATAGATGAGCATTTGGATGTTTTCCAAAATAAAAGTGGTAGATCTGATGATGAATGAGGAAAATGAGAGGTGACTGTAGAGTATCAGGAAGTAGCTGAAATTAGTAAAAATAAAGTGAGGAAAGCTTTGAAGAGAAGAAAGGCAGCTGGTCCTGATGGCACACCTGTGGGGGAATGGAAGTAACTTGGAGATGTGAATTTAATTCATGAAATTTTAGATGGGCTGGAAACGCAAACAACATGAAGTCAACGTTATTTTAAAACGTCTTTGCTGACCAGCACCAGAAAATGTGTGAAATGGTTATCAAGACCTTAATTTGTTACATGAAACTGATATCTGCATCAGTAAAGGAAACAAAAAAAGTGGATCGGTGGATTCCTAGATTCAATGCGATTCAATATCTCAATGCATCATGATTATTTCATTTTGGCTCATATTTATTAATAAGTAGAGGATGTCAGATTTTGTTGCATTTTTCTTAAGCATTTGTCTGGGAACAACACGGCATCTCTGAAAAAGCTCTCTGATCACAATAGTCTTTGGGACAATGCTAAAGTGCAAAACATTTCACATGTTAGTTTGCATTTTAAAGGTTTGAAGAATAAAGAAACCTTCATTCAGAAGTCAGTTACATTTTAGGCTGTAGGAAAAAACATCCTCTGCACATGCTAACAAAATCCTTAATACTGGGAACTTTCTGAAAAGCTTTAAATGATAAAAATTATCTAATATTTGGAAAGTTGAAGGATTTTATGCATGAATGCCAGTTAATCTACATGCTCTGGTTTGATGCTCATGTTAAATAAGGATAGAATCTATTTATGTTGGAAACAAACGTAATGGATTATGGATGGCTTCTGCAGGGATGCAGAATTATTTATGTCCACATCGTGATACATAAATTATAAGATTAAATTAATTAGTTCTAATTAAGAGGGTGTTTATTAGAGCTGTTGAAATTATTAATTTAATTGATGCATCGCCATGCGGGCACAAACAAGGCTGCATCGCGGCAGACAAGTGGGCTTTTGCCTTTGCTATGTTCCTCTGCAGTCATGACAGTTAGGTAATATTTTCGCCACTAACGTTAGAACGCAATGATCAATCTGCACAGATGTGGGAGCACACATGGGAATGAACCATAACGTCTTCTCTGCGCTCCTGATGCTACCAAACAAAACGGGAGAAGGTCATAAATAAGGGCCTTCGGTGGACTGATGACCTGTCCAGGGTGGACCCAGCCTCTTAACGATGACGGCGGAGATCGGCACCAACCCCAACCCTGCAGAGGATGGACGGGTATAAATAATGGAGGGATGGAAAAGAAAATTAACACTTTAATTTTGTAGTCTAAGACAATTTACACTCAACAAAAATATAAACGCAACACCTTTGTTTCTGTTCCCATTTTTCATGAGATCTAAAATTTATTCCAGATACACAATATTACCATTTCTCTCAAACATTGTTCACAAATCAGTCTAAATGTGTGATAGTGAGCCCTTCTGCTTTGCTGAGATAATCCATCCCACCTCACAGGTGTGCCACATCAAGATGCTGATCTGACATCATGATTAGTGCACAGGTGTACCTTATACTGCCCACAATAAAAGGCCACCCTGGAATGTGCAGTTTTGTCTCACAGCAAAATGCCACAGATGCCACAAGCATTGAGGGAGCGTGCAATTGGCATGCTGACAGCAGGAATGTCAACCAGATCTGTTGCTCGTGCATTGAATGTTCATTTCTCCACCATAAGCCGTCTCCAAAGGCGTTTCAGAGAATATGGCAGTACATTCAACCGGCCTCACAACCGCAGACCACGTGTAACCACAACAACCCAGGACCTCCACATCCAGCAGGTACACCTCCAAGATCATCTGAGACCAGCCACTCAGAATGAACGAACTGTCAGAAACCGTCTCAGGGAAGCTTGACTGCATGCTCGTCGTCCTCATCGGGGTTTTGACCTGACTCCAGCTCGTCGCCGTAGCAGACTTGAGTGGGCAAATACCTCACATTTGATGGCGGCTGGCACGTTGGAGAGATGTTCTCTTCACAGATGAATCTCGGTTTACATTGTTCAGGGCAGATGGCAGACAGCGTGTGTGGCGTTGTGTGGGTGAGCACTTTGCTGATGTCAATGTTGTGGATCGAGTGGCCCATGGTGGTGGTGGGGTTATGGTATGGCCAGGCATCTGTTATGGACGAAGAAAACAGGTGCATTTTATTGATGGCATTTTGAATGCACAGAGATACCGTGATGAGATCCTGAGGCCCATTGTTTTGCCTTACATCCATGAACATCACCTCATGTTTAAGCAAGATAATGCACTGCCCCATGTCGCAAGGATCTGTACACAATTCTTGGAAGCTGAAAATGTCCCAGTTCTTGCATGGCCAGCATACTCACAGGACATGTGACCCATTGAGCATGTTTGGGATGTGCTTGACCGGCGTATACGACAGCGTGTACCAGTTCCCGCTAATATCCAACAACTTCGCACAGCCATTGAAGAGGAGTGGACCAACATTCCACAGGCCACAATTGACAATCTGATAAACTCTATGCGAAGAAGATGTGTTGCACTGCATGAGGCAAATGGTGGTCACACCAGATACTGACCAGTTCTGAGTCCCCAGACCCCTAATAAAGCAAAAAACTGCACATTCCAGGGTGGCCTTTTATTGTGGGCAGTATAAGGTACACCTGTGCACTAATCATGATGTCAGATCAGAATCTTGATGTGGCACACCTGTGAGGTGGGATGGATTATCTCAGAAAAGCACAAGTGCGACCTATCACACATTAAGACCGATTTGTGAACAATGTTTGAGAGAAATGGTAATATTGTGTATGTGGAATGAATATTAGATCTTTAAGTCCATCTCATGAAAAAAGGGAGCAGAAACAAAGGTGTTGCGTTTATATTTTTGTTGAGTGTAGTTAAAGATACAAATATAAATTATAAATATGCATTTTTTAAAGCAACTATGACATGTAAAAACTGCTTATGTGTCCTTTAAGGGACACCTATAATGGCCTATTATCCATCAATATTCTATAAATTTACTGTAGATTGTTTGAAGGAATGAAAAAAAACAAGAGTATAGACCAGAAAATATGAAAATAGTTAAGACTATCTGTTCTTTATAATGTGTTATCTTTTTTTTTTTTATTGGAGGTGCTATGTTGCGGTCAAACAAATGTTTGATGAATAATAACATCAAATGTCTCGTCTTATTATTGGAAACATTTGTTATTAAAACAGTTATAATTGAAAAAACCCAAAAATATTCGTGAATCATCAAGATATTGAATTGTTGATATTAGAATGGAATCGTGAGACTTGTGAAGATTCACACCTAGTGTTTATGATGTTGAAGTTATAGGTGAAGAATATTTTTATTTGTGGAAAATGCGAATGCACTGATAATTTTGCAAGTAATTAATGTACCCCCCTTTTTACATATTAATATCGTAAAGAGCTATTTAATCTCTTTTATGTATAGTGGCGATGATGCCTTATGATTATTCTTGTTTATTGAAATAAACAAAAGTCTTAATAAATATATGTACCAAAGTTATGATTCAGTTTGTTAAAAATGATCCATTTTGTTTCCCCACAGATGGATGCAGTTTCCTGTAATGAACAGCAGATGGCAGCAGCAGGACTGATCCTCATTTCTTCACACAAAGAAACAGGAAGTGGTCACAATGTGAGTAAAACAAAGATAATAAAATATTTCCTTATATATTCTCCCTGTTTATGAAATAGTTGTTTATACCAGGCTGATGTTTATTGAGTTCATGAGCTCTCTGTTTGGTTGCTGAGGTTTTATAAGTGGTTAGAAATGGCAGAAATGTGTCAGTTGTTAGCTTTAGGTAGGCTAATGCAGCAATGCATGGTGGGTAATCAAACGGTATTTTACACTTTAAAATCTAACATTTGTCGTGTTTTCTATGCCCCAGTAGTTCCAGTCTGCTTTAACTGGTGTAGTACAGCAGCCTCCAGGCTGTGGTTTTATCAGACTGTGTGTTGTTACCATGACTCATGATGGTGTGTGTGTGAAAGACTTGCCGGTGTGTGAGTGTAGCAACTCATACTTACCTGGCAGGGGAGATACCATGATCAAGAAGGTGGTTCACCCAGGGTGAGGCTCAGCCATTGCACTCCGGTTGTGCTGACCCCTGCGAATTCCCCAAATGTGGGAATCTCGACTGCATAATTTGTGGTAGTGGGGGACTGCGTTCGCGCTCTCCCCTGATTTAATGTTGAAGGAAAACAATACAACTGATGTCAGCTAGAGACTCCTAGATCTGTTAGTGATCTCTATTTCAGTGTGGAGGAAAATATACCAGAGTATTAGAAATAGATCCTTTATTGTGCCAGTGTTAATATGTATGATTTGTGTCCTGCTGACAGGATTTTATAAGAACAAAATTCACATCTACCTTTATTTTTAATATACAGGAAGTCAATCCACCTCTGAAATTGTCACAGTGAGGAATACATCAATGTTTCAGGGTGATTATTGATACATTTTTACCATTTACAGAATTTATGTAGCATCAAGATTTATTCTTTCCCAGATGTTTGATTAAAAGATTTAAAAAAAAGGGGAAAATTAATTGATCCCAGATGTACCATTTTTGTACCACTTAACCACTTTGGAAAAGTGTTTTCTTTTCTTTAAAATGTCTGACTTTATAATGTCAGAATATCCTAGTTTTAATATAAAACATTTATGCCTTTTTAATAATAAAAAAAAAAGTAGGGCATATTTGTTATCATCAAACATTGCTTGCCAATTACCAATAAACATAAATTTATGGCTTATGTTCCATGTTTTTTTATGAGTTAAATTTTCTAGGTTTTTTTGGTCGTTACTTGAATGCACCACACTTGTGCAGATGGAAGCAGTTGCAGCGTAGTTACAGACAAGTTTCTGCAAAGAGAACTATGTTCTTGTGCTTGTTAGCTAACATTAGCATCTACAGTAGAGCAATTCCCCCCCCGACATGTCTGCTTTTTAACTTCTCTCCTCGCTTTCCAGAGATATTCATAGATTGATGAAAATGTCCAGATTCTCTCTTATCACGTCCTCTATGGCTGCTGCTTAGAGTCCGGTTCTGATCCGTTTATACATAGATCAGCAGCTGGCAGGACATCAAGGTGCAGGTGTTGCAACAAAAAACTACTGCGGATTGTCTTTATTATTGCATTAAAATGCTTATTTTGTCATAATGTAATTTTTACTCTGATTAGGGCTGAACGATAATTCGATAGCAGTATATATCAATCGATAGACGTGTGGTGAGGTAGAAACAAAAGGGGTCGATAAAAATCGATAGAAAAAAAAAGTTTGCCCTAATTTTTTTATTATAGCCTTTCAGGTAGCTTAATACATCAGTCATTACTCAAAACGAATCATTATCTCTGACCCATGCAGCTCTTTCAGCCACCCCTCTCTCTGAGCTAAAATATAAGTTTTTGATAGTCCCTAAGCGAACCATCGCTGTAACTTCACCGCGGTCAGATATCACAGGAAGGGAGCAGCAGAAGAAGCAGTTCTGCATAAATGTTCGCGGCTCAGGTAAAAGTTACGTCACGTTTTGAATCGATCGTCGACGCACTAAAACACTAAACACAGCAATAATAAACAAAATATAATACTACGATCAGCTGTCTTAAGTAGGACTCCTCTCCTCCGGCTCGCTGCTGCTCTGTTACAGAGAGACACAGGAAACTTTCTGGGTCGCGCTGCTCACAACACCTGCAGCTTTTTAAATGTCCCCTCGGTTCTGCTCCCGGTCCTGAGAAGCGAAAAACGCTTTAAAAACACAACAGGATTGGATAGACCAGCCGGCTTCAGCTCTCTGTGACTGACTGCAGTGTTTTGGGCTCCATCAACACTGATGACTAGCTGGTTAGCTTTAGCCAACAGCTGAACTGAATTTGAATAAGCTTTATTGACAAACTAAGCCAAAGTTTTCAACCATTAATTATATAAAGTTTCATAAAATGTTTAAATGATTAAAAAGCATCAAGATAAGACTTTAATTTGAAATACTAACTGTTAATAATATTACTTTTCTTTGTATTTACGGATGTTCCTCAGGTCTCTTGATTTGTTTGTCTTACAAATTTAGTTATGATAAAAAGAAGTGTTTGAAAAATTAACCAATTTAATTTTTAGTGAAAATTAGTTCATTGAATAAAAACAAAATGACCGGGGAGACACTTAAAATATATTTCTTACATTTTGTGATATTTATTGATAATTATCGACATCGATCAATATGACTATTCCTTTATCCATATGCTCTTGTTCTATATCGTCTAGCCCCACTTTAGATGTTAAATGGCGGGGGGCAGAAATTATCTTTCTATAAGGATGATTCAGTAATTTTGATGAAGCTCCTGACTGAAGAGACCGTTGTATTATTTGATAGTGGCAGCTAGTTTGTTTATGATGAAGGATTTTGTTTTGAAACATCCCTTGTGTAAAAGAGGTGAAGATCATCTTTGGAGAATATCAACGAACTGAACAATTTCGCAAGTAGTGCATGTACCCCCCATGTATAAATGTATTATATATGTAAATTCCTATGAAAATAGTTAAGACTATTTAAAGAAAATCCTCATGACTGTCTATCTGCTTTAAAATGTAAGTGTTCTCCTGTTTTATGTAGGTGCTGTGTTATGGTTAGACAAATGTTTGATGAATAACAAAAACAAATGTTTATTTTATATATTATTTTATTATTGAAAAAAAAACCCAAATTAAGTAATGGTGATGCATCAAGATATCAAATTGCTGACATAATTATAATGGAATTGGAGACTTGTGAAGATTGACACCTTTAGTGTTTATGATGGATGCATCAGGATGATGGCGTAAACTTTAAAGCCAAAAACACTTGGAAGAATTGTCTGATATGTACCAAGTATCTGATTCAGTTTGTTAAAAATAGTCCCTTTTGTTTCCCAACAGATGGATGCAGTTTCCTATAATGAACAACCGATGGCAGCAGCAGGACTGATCCTCATGTCACACAAAGGCCCTCAAATGTTTCTCAAATGTAAGAATACTCAATATTGTTTCAGTCTAAATATGTGATTACAGTCGAATGTTTCTCCATCAAAAAAGGGTCATATATCTGATTAAAACTAGTTAATTGATAACGGTACTGGTGTGTATTTTTGGAGATGATATGCTAACAGTTTAATCACTGTTTGCACCCAGCAAGTCATTAAAGCTAACTAGAAATTTGAAAAGAAAGGCAACCTCATTCCCTCAAGATGTTTCGGGTATGTGAGCGAAGATCTATCTATTGTTCATTTAAAAAGCCACAGCTGTAACCGTGATTGATTTTAAAAGATACTTTCCTATTTTAAATTCACCAATATTCACACATGCAACTTTTATGAACTCAGATGTTTTAAATAGTTAGAAAGTTAAGAGTTATGATTGTAATAATCACATACAACTATAACTGCAGATGCAGCAAGCAATTTGTCAACAAAGATGCACCTCCGCACCAGCAACAAACCCATTGAGCAACATGTGCTAACACTATTATCAAAATAATACTATAAATAATAAAATAAAATGAAGTCAAGAATCTTATTTTGAGAGGAGAGTAAATATCCTGACAATGTTAGGTACTCAACGAAGAGTAACGCATTCAACCAGGAGAGGGCGCATTTAGCACACTATTGAGCACTTGTGACCTTTATTTTTATTTATTTATTTATTTGCTGTCAATATCGGTGGGGTTAAAGTAATAGATTAGACCGTCAGTGTGTTGTAGGTCACAACATCATACTAAAGACACAGAGCATGTGTTCTTAGAAAATACAAAGACAGACATAAAGCTTAACCTTTTTCAGTGTATCAAAATTAATATTGCTTGGTAACAATAGCACTGAGAAATATCACAGCTCTGGGAGAAATTGTAAAATGTTTAAATTCCAAAGAGACCTCCGCCATGTCTTTACAGAAAATTTTAATTTGCATTTCTTTTTGGTTTGTTTTTTAGGGAGGAAATTGCTGGAAGCTTGAGAAAAGCAAGACATTTTAAGAGACCTTCAGTCTAATTTAGCAGGGATTAACGACATTTAACCAATAAGAGTTTGGGAAGAAGGCATCCTTACCGATTTTCACTTGGTTAAGAAAAAAATGTTTAGCTTTTCAGGCACTTGTTTACAGCATCAGAGAATTACAGCTGCAGCTTATGAAAGGAACAATGGAGAGGTAGAGCTTAAAAGTGTGTCACTCTCACACCCTTGCAAAACTCCTTGACTGAACAGCAAAACATCTTCAAGGAAATAAAGTAGTCCAATTGCCTTTCCTTTAAAACTTTTAAAGATTATAACATGAATAACAGAGCAATAAACAACATCTATACAATGTTAGTTCAGAGATGCAGAACATACACTGTTGTATATGAAAAATAATCTATAAAAATATGTTGTTTCTTCTAAAAAAATACTCTTCTTTTTTTCTTCCAACAGGGACGGATGAAATGACTTAATTTTATTAAATTTAGGTCAAAATGACCACCTGTTCACTGGGCACAGGAATGCCTCAACTCAAGGCTATGAGTGAGTTTTAAAATTTATGAATGCATGACATATACACTATTATTCTATTCTAACTATTAATATTATTATATTCTAAGTATTCTAAATAATAAATAGTATATGTATCCTTTACAGTGAAATAATAAGAATAATGGAACTTGAGGGAAAAGTGAACCCGCAGCAATGCAAAAAACCTGGGAAAACTTGAAGAAAAAATACAAGGTATTTTTGATGAGAATGCATTATGTGTCTTTGTAATATGTGATATTAAAATATAAAAAAAAACATTTGTTAGGACTTGTCACTCCCTATAACTGGGTCAGGGACAGAGGAAGGAGAGGTTACAGCAGGTAGCTGGATATTTTATGCAGCAATGCACGAAGCCATTGGTCAGCGGCCATCAGTCAGCCTCTATTCATCAGGGCCAGCAGTGTGGTGATCACCCCCAACCAGACAGAAGAGGAAGAGGAGGAGGCCACAACATCAGGGGGCTCTGTTAGCAATTCACCAGAGTTCTAGGCCAGTAAAAAGAAGGAGAAAAAAATGATGTTGCTGCTGAGAGCCTTAGGGAAGGGTGTGAAAGGATGGAGAAGAGGGAAAGAGAAGAAGATGAACGTGACAGAGCCTGGCTGAGCCATTCCCAGGGTCAAATGGATAAAATGCTGGATCTGTTTGGGAAACTTGTGGACCACCTTAATAAGAAAGATTAACTAGGTATACAAGTTATAATTTTATCCTTTTGGTCCAGGGGATGTGCAGAACTGTAGTGGAATTGATCTTTTGCCTGCATACCTTGCAGGTGGGGAGATGCTGGACCCTCGTCAGCCTCACGCCCAGCTCTGTGGGATGGCCTGCCAGCTTCCTCCTATACTGCTTGGATCGAGACCATGACGATCCTACCACAGGGCTTTGTAGAGAGGGCAGCTGAACAGCTGGACTGATGGGCACAGGCATAGTGGGTGCCTGACCAGCAGGCAGCATGGGCTGTGTGGAGGAGGGGCCTGGTGATGGTGGAGGTGGCTGGGATTCTCACCGGGAGAGGCAGAAGATGTGGAGGAGGCTGCGGCGTCGTCACCAGCATGTTGGTCCTTCCTTTCAACACCTTTGTGCCGGCTGTGCTGGGCGTGGGGACGTACTCCATGAAGGGTAGTCAGGTGGAGGGAGGACGTCAGGCTGGCGGGGTGCAGGAGGCAGCTCTTCACACGACACCGAGGTGGTCTTTGAGATGACAGCTGGCTGCCTGGTGGCGTGCAGGTTCACCAGCCTCTCCTGCTGCCGGATGAAGTCCAGGTCTCTGGCCCTGACGGCTGCGATGAGGAGCTGGAGGTCCTCCCGATTATAGGCCAGCACCGCCCCGACCAGCGCAGACTTGAAGGCCGTGTATTTGGAATGCGCCTCGGTCCGCAGAGCAGGTGGAAGATGTCCAGCCGCACCACCATCCCGTTGTCCACCCAAGGCTCGAACAGAGGCTCCACCGCCGTCGGACCCTGGGCCTTGCAGCAGCCCCGGTCAATGTAGAGGATGTGGGGGACGGGCTGGTCTCCATCACTCCGCGGCACATGGGCCCCAGCTTCTCCACAGACTCCTCGCAGGTGAGCACAAAGGACACTATCTGGGAGAACTCGTTGCCGATGCTGGTGAACCACTCGGCCGAGCCCTTGCCCTCCCCAGACAGCTTCTTCACCACCTAGGACAAAAACAGATACGAGTACAGTTTAGTTTTGCATAAAGTGTTGTTTCCCTTTGAGTACTTGTATGTATGCAACACACTTTTGGTTAACCCTCTAGGCGCCAAAGTCGCAATATTGCAACAAGCAACATTGCTGACTTTAACGAGCCACAGCTGGAGATAGGGCCACTAATTTAATTACTACTTTAAACCAGGAGATGGCGGACATGTGTAACTTTAATTTTTGACACCTTTTTGGGTGTGTTACCATGGAAACTTTTGGAGTAAATCGGCCTTTAAGTCAGCGTCGCGAGCGGGACACGCGAGGTGCAGCTACTGTGATCACAGTATAGAGAAAGCCAGTTTTAGAAAAATACAATTACGAGGCCGAGATGTCTGAGTTCCCCGCCGGGAAGTATTGGTCTATTCAGATTCTGAAGAGAAATATTTACCTCTGATCTGTTCGGTTGTCCCGGGAGAAAGTGAAACTAAAATGTCCCGTTTCGCCATGACGCTCCAAAAGCAGCAACATTCCAGCTCTGCATCACATTCTCCTGGTGAGAGAAAGGTATGTGTTCGGGTAGCAAAGTGGTCATCACAACGCTATTTGTGACCGAGGTGGGAGGGAGGTAAAAATCAGTGGAAATAGCAGATGAAATCGAAAACAGGAGAGAAAAAAGACCGCTTATAAGCGAGTAAGCAGCAGTAAAGTTCTCTGCCCCGCTGCAAGTGAGGATGATGATGATTTTGGCGAGGTTTGCTTGACATATGAGGAAGAGTAGAATCACCAGTGGATCAGACAACTTGATGAGCCTGTAAAGCTGTGCATGACGTTAGCACTCCCATCGTATTTTCCCTTTCATACTTCAGCATGAGTCCCCCTGTGACACGGCTCTATTCTCCGCTTTCAAACTCCGCTGCTCCGCCCGGTCCTTTAATATACTTTTGGCCGGTCGCACTGAACTAATATCCTTCCGGCCGCTTAAGTTGTACCCAGTGTTATCATGGGGCTCTTGACTCAGGTTTAGCTAACTGGACAATGCGGAAAGGCTATAAAGTCGACGGCGGCGTTGTTGTTAAACCAGGCTGTCGGAGCCGTCATAGACGAGAAGCAGAGCGTCATTTTGGTAATTCAGTCCTCCCTTCAAGCGTTTAATTAGTGAAAACAAACGGATTCGTAAGACTGTGTTTTCATTTGTTTATAAGGGAGAATTATTTGCTGTTTATTTGTGTAGCCACCACTGCACTGTGAACGTGTCATGAACTGAAATGAAGATATTTACAACCACAGAAAGCCCGTTGATGCCATACTATGCCGGCTTGTATTGCCTATTTTTTATTTTTAGCTGTGCAAATCAGTTTTTATTGCTACTTTATATGTTGTATAATGATGATAATAGTTTAGGGATAATAGTAGTAGTAAAGTAATATTATATTTGAGCAAATGTCTGAGAAAATAATATAGCCTGCCTATTATTCAATTCAAAGATACTTTATTGATCTGGTCACTGAAGTGGATACAGCCGCCAGAGCAGTGCTCCCAGTCACATAATAGTAGTAGTTGTTGTAATAATAATAATAATAAAAAGTATTAGTAATCTTCTCCTGTTCATGGTTTCTTCCTGCCCAAAAAGGAAGAGAGAATCCAATCAGGCTTCTTAAAGAAGAAAAGTGGTCAGTTTAAGTGCTTCAGAAGAGTCTGTATTCATACTAAAAGAGACATTCATTGTTCAAATAAAAAAAATTACAGATTTTTTTTATTTTAATGGTGGCATTTTAGTGTACACCTACAAGTGTCATATTGTTGCTGCTGCAATATTTTTAGTTTGGGCATGGACTCTGATCCTGAATGGGAAGATAGTGACAACAGTGAAGTTGATTAAAGAGCACAATGGAGATATGAAACTTACCTAAGAGTATTTTTATTTTATTTGTATACGTATTCTGGTGTTTACGACGAAGTTAATAAATGTACATGAATATTGTGCTGTCACTCAAATTTACATTATATGGTCAGTCCTCCCCCAAGCTGGCTACTTTCATATTTTTATAAATTTTTCGAAAAGCCCTGATTTTCCTCGACACTGAGTTGATCACTAACAGATCTAGGAGTCTCTAGCTGACATCAGTTGTACTGTATTGTTTTCCTTCGACATTAAATCAGGGGAGAGCGCGAACGCAGTCCCCCACTACCACAAATTATGCAGTCGAGATTCCCACATTTGGGGAATTCGCAGACGTTCTCTCTAGCGAAGTGCAAAAGTCTACGCTCAACGTAGACAGTTACGGCCCGTGATTGGACCAGAGTCTACGTTTAATGTAGACTCTGGTCCAATCAGAGAGCCGAACTGTCTACGTTCAGACGGCGAACGTAGACTACCAATCAAACGTTGAGTATTCAAATTAGCAACCTGCGCCTCAAAAAGAAAAAAACATCATCGCAAACATACGATACAGTTTCAAGAAGTCAGTCCTGACCTATTTTTGCCAGAGAAATAAGGTACATTCTGAGTTTTTAGCACTTTAGTTTTGTCTGTTCTTTTCGTCTTTGAGCCTAATTTGGTCCCTGATCGCCTACAGAGAGGAGGACGTGTCCAGCCATGAACACCGGCAGACGTACGTTAGACCCTTTTTGAGGTAAGAAAACTATAAACTAATCTATATAGATAGACACTTATAGATACATAGAAAATATCTTATGTTGTTAGTATAGAGCAATCGCTTATTTTGTCTGGAAGAAAAGCATAAAGTTATCGGTCCGTAGAGTTAGCTGCCGCTAGCTAATGCCGGATCGCCTCCCAGATCACCTCAGAATAGCCGAGGTGGACCCTTAAAATATCAACTACAGCATTTATTTGATATTAACGGGTTTCTTTGATTAGATCCAGTCTGAATTATATCTAGTTTGTAATGTAAGTCGCTAAGTAGTGACGTAGTTAATGGGTAGCTTGCTTCACTAAGCAATGGACATTATAATTAAACTTGACGCTACGATGGTAGATTTTTGCCATGCATTTAACTACTATGATCATATTCTAGCAATATAGCTGTTTGATTTATCAATAAGATCGCCTTTTTATTTCTAATGAAATATTCCCAGCATAATGTTAAAGCTTGTTGACAGTACACTGTTGTAAATGTCTCCGCGTTGCACCATGGGTGTTTTATTGAATCAACGCTTATAAAGCTAAAAAAAAATTTTTTTTAAATCCACCTCATTTGTATGAATTTTACTACGTGTTACATTTACAGATTGTATGTTTAAAATTTTTGTAGTAATGCTATGGCTTTTCCCTCCATTTGTCTAATAATAGTGATTATTACTATGCTTATAATGATCATGATATTGCTAAAAGTCTGTTGCCAATTTCAGGATATGGCTACTTTACTGCCAGCCCTTAAAATTCTGGACCCCAACCTTCCGGCAGAGAGGCAGCAATGCCTGCTCATAGCCTCAAAGGAAGCCAAGGCCCTGAATGGTAGGAGTCGGTTTATTCCGCAGGACGACAGGCTGAGCGACCCCAAGACTGCATTTGAGGAAGGTAACATCTTGACATTGCATTTATGCTACAGGTAGTGATAATGTGGTGTACTAGAGCTCTTGCTTGGTCAGTAAGGTCATAACGTGTTTTATCTTCAGCAAAGAGGCGCTGTGGGGTGGAGAGGCCTACTGAGGCGCAGTACCTGGGGCAGATGGTCCTGACCTTTGGCCGCTACACTGGCAGGACCTTCAAGTGGCTGGTGGAGAATAATGTGGGCTACGTCAAATAGTAAGCATTTCCCCGAAAACCAAACCAGGAATTTTCCCTTCACTTAAACTAACAGCGATATGTGTATGTATTTCAGTCTCATCGACCGCCACGTGAAGGAGAGCCGTCAGTGTGCGGCTATTAATGACCAGTCGGTGAAGGACAGCCTGCTAAAATATGTGCAGCTCTTCCCGCCAGTCTCCTGCCACCTCGAGATGAATGTGGACAGGGCCATTTACGGCATGGGCCGCTTCAAGGCGTTCACGTTCCTAGAGATGTGGCAATGGTACAAGCGCCACCAGGCAGACCCTCAAGATGGAAGCAAGCAAGAGCGCAAGATGGCACTGGAGGCCCACACCTCTGTGAAGCAATGGCTGCTGATGAGGGAGAGCGACATCACCTCCAAGTCACTCAGGCGCTTTCGGCAGTACATTCTTGACAAGGAGGTAATGTAGGGGATTATTTCCTCATATGTGGCATCGAGGATTACATAATTATCAATTACCAATTATTTGGCTATTAATAGTTAAAGAATCGCTTATGGCAATCAATAAGACTAATAATTCATGAAAAACTAATATAATAAAAGCTCACACTCACCTTTAATTCTCCTGTTATTCACAGAAGCCTCCGCTGGACGCCACTCCTGTTGCCGCCACTTCCTGCTCTTCATGGTCCGAGGACGCTCTGGACGACGATGCCATGTTGAATTCCCTCATCACCTTTGAGAGCCACGGAGAGCCCTTGTCCATCTCCACCAGCAAGTCTCCAGTGTCCACCGGGGGTCCCCAACAGCCGCCGCTACTCTCCACCAGCATGCCAGCAACTCCACGGACTCCAGAGCAGTCTTTCGGCAAGAAGGCAAGGCGCACCAAACAGCAGAAGCCCCTGCAGCCCTCACAGTCCTCCACCAGCAAGGTTGCCTCTACTGAGAGTCCTGAGCAGCAGAAGCAGCCTGTGTCTTCCTCAGCGCCTGCTCAGGGTCCCCCTGATGCTCGCCTCGAGGAGCCGCCGTCAACCTCAAACAGCCACTCTGCGTCTGCCACCACCTTGCCGCAGAGTGACTCTCCTGTAAGTGTAAAATCACAACGTACACAAGCCATGTTAATGCATTTCCAAAAAATCCCTCGGTTACCAACCCCCATCACATTATGAAAAATAAATAACTAAATGTTGTACATCTTGTGTCTTGCAGGTGGAGCTGGAAGGCTGGGTGCAGCCGTGGGAAGACTCCAATGGCATCCCTTCTGCGGACATCCCGTGGCTGAAGGAGGACAGCGAGAGAGGCCTCTTCACGCCCATCCAGATCTACAAGGATATCAAGGCCGTGATCAGAAGGCGGCGTGTTTTAAAGTCAGACAGGATGTGGTTTTACCCCCCCGAGCCACCTGGCTTTGTTAGCAGTGGCATCCCCACTTCCCAGGCCTTTTTCCGTTGCCGCTTTTTCTTTTGGCGCCCCATCGGGGTGTGGCGGTGCTCCCTCAAGTGTCCGCGTGGCGAGAAGTGTGCTGGGGCTGGAGGAAACTCTCACCTCTCTAAAACTGGCTACCACACCAGTGTAAGGCTCAGTCTCTTCATACCGGTGCTTAGAGTAATACATCAACATTGACTACTTAACACGCATGATCTATGATTGACGCGTGATTCTCTCTCTATTCAATTCAATTGAATTCAACAAGCTTTATTGGCATGAATGTAAGTTTTAGAATGTTGCCAAAGCATTCAATACATTACTAATAATAGTAATATAGATAATGGTAATAATTATAATAATTATAATAATAATAAAAACACCCGTCTCTCTCTCTCTCTCTCTCTCCATCTCTCTCTGTTTTAGGTACGTCACATCTGTGACGTGTCCGGTTGGTACACCATGGTGACGGAGGTTTTGTCCTGCGGACCGTGCCTCAAGGCTGCCAGGGGTGGAGGGAGTGGACCCATGGGTCGGTGGCTGGCGTGGGATGATGTCATCCTGCTGCAGCTGAGCGAGGCTCATCGGGCCGGGTTTCCGGCCGTGCTGACTGCAAAACGCGGGGTGGACAAAACGGTCATTCGCCTCCTGCGTGACCGGACAGAGGGCAACACCATGATCAAGGTGTGGCGGCAGGTGCAGGAGAACCACCTGGAAGACTACCACCAGAGGAAGGACCTCTACACCACGCTCCTCATGGCCTTGGTGGAACCCGGAGGCATCGTCTCTGCGTTGGGCCACGGGAAGTTCCAGGCACCACCTCCTCCAAGAGAGCTACCCTGCACTCGCCTCCTGCGGCACGCCTTCCTCCTGGCCGAGGCAGATAACGTGCAAGACTACCGGAGCCAGATACTCTCCACTTTCGGCACAGTCCTGAAAATGGACTCCACAAAGAAGGCAAGTTAACCAAAAGTGTGTTGCATACATACAAGTACTCAAAGGGAAACAACACTTTATGCAAAACTAAACTGTACTCGTATCTGTTTTTGTCCTAGGTAGTGAAGAAGCTGTCTGGGGAGGGCAAGGGCTCGGCCGAGTGGTTCACCAGCATCGGCAACGAGTTCTCCCAGATAGTGTCCTTTGTGCTCACCTGTGAGGAGTCTGTGGAGAAGCTGGGGCCCATGTGCCGCGGAGTGATGGAGAGATTCCGCCTCGCCAACCAGCCCGTCCCCCAGATCCTCTACATTGACCGGGGCTGCTGCAAGGCCCAGGGTCCGACGGCGGTGGAGACTCTGTTCCAGCCTTGACGTGTTACGTCAGTCTGCGTTTCCCCGTCAGTATGTGTTCCCCCTACCTCTCCGCGCCGCTCATGCGTTTCTACTGTATTATAAGGGGGAACGCTATATGATGGGTGTTATATAGCCATCAGGATGCGTTTCTCTGTATTATAAGGGGGGAACGCTATATGATGGGTGTTATATAGCCATCAGGATGCGTTTCTCTGTATTATAAGGGGGGAACGCTATATGATGGGTGTTATAATGTCATCAGGATTTTTTTCCTGATATCTGACGTCAAGATGCATTTCCACAATTAAAATAGGATATACTTTATTAATCTCAGAATTGGGAAATTCTGTACATTCATTAGGCCTAATTATTTTTCGTTTTCAAATTATTCTTCTCAGTTGTACATTCTAATCTATGCCACTTTATTTTTTGAAACTGCACAGTACTTTGGTTTTGTATTTTTTTCCCCTTTATGTACTAGCTACATATTATTCTTAATGCTGTTTTTATACTTTTCTTTTGGTATGAATCTGAATGCATATATTACCTGCCATTTTGTTGTTGTCACTGCTTTATTTCCCAATAGTGGAAAAATTAATGATTATTCTCTACTATTATATTCTGTTTGAAATTATGACAAAACAAATCTATCCATCTATCCATCCATCAATCACAGAGCAGTAATATTGAGGACTGTAGCTGAGGCGTTGGCTTGGCCAAAATAGAACGTTTGAACTGTCACGGCTTCCGTCATTCCCCTGTGTACGAGCAGAGCGCGGCGAGTACAGGTCGGGAGCGAGCTTGTAGTTGGTGCGCGCCGCTTTTGCCGTGTGAGCGGTGCGGAGAGGTAGGGGGAACACATACTGACGGGGAAACGCAGACTGACGTAACACCTGATCGCCTCCCAGATCACCTCAGAATAGCCGAGGTGGACACTTAAAATATCAACTACAGCATTTATTTGATATTAACGGGTTTCTTTGATTTGATCCAGTCTGAATTATATCTAGTTTGTAATGTAAGTCGCTAAGTAGTGACGTAGTTAATGGGTAGCTTGCTTCACTAAGCAATGGAGATTATAATTAAACTTGACGCTACGATGGTAGATTTTTGCCATGCATTTAACTACTATGATCATATTCTAGCAATATAGCTGTTTGATTTATCAATAAGATCGCCTTTTTATTTCTAATGAAATATTCCCAGCATAATGTTAAAGCTTGTTGACAGTACACTGTTGTAAATGTCTCCGCGTTGCACCATGGGTGTTTTATTGAATCAACGCTTATAAAGCTAAAAAAAAATTTTTTTTAAATCCACCTCATTTGTATGAATTTTACTACGTGTTACATTTACAGATTGTATGTTTAAAATTTTTGTAGTAATGCTATGGCTTTTCCCTCCATTTGTCTAATAATAGTGATTATTACTATGCTTATAATGATCATGATATTGCTAAAAGTCTGTTGCCAATTTCAGGATATGGCTACTTTACTGCCAGCCCTTAAAATTCTGGACCCCAGCCTTCCGGCAGAGAGGCAGCAATGCCTGCTCGTAGCCTCAAAGGAAGCCAAGGCCCTGAATGGTAGGAGTCGGTTTATTCCGCAGGACGACAGGCTGAGCGACCCCAAGGCTGCATTTGAGGAAGGTAACATCTTGACATTGCATTTATGCTACAAGTAGTGATAATGTGGTGTACTAGAGCTCTTGCTTGGTCACTAAGGTCATAACGTGTTTTATCTTCAGCAAAGAGGCGCTGTGGGGTGGAGAGGCCTACTGAGGCGCAGTACCTGGGGCAGATGGTCCTGACCTTTGGCCGCTACACTGGCAGGACCTTCAAGTGGCTGGTGGAGAATAATGTGGGCTACGTCAAATAGTAAGCATTTCCCCGAAAACCAAACCAGGAGTTTTCCCTTCACTTAAACTAACAGCAATATGTGTATGTATTTCAGTCTCATCGACCTCCACGTGAAGGAGAGCCGTCAGTGTGCGGCTATTAATGACCAGTGGGTGAAGGACAGCCTGCTAAAATATGTGCAGCTCTTCCCGCCAGTCTCCTGCCACCTCGAGATGAACGTGGACAGGGCCATTTAGGGCATGGGCCGCTTCAAGGCGTTCACGTTCCTCGAGATGTGGCAATGGTACAAGCGCCACCAGGCAGACCCTCAAGGTGGAAGCAAGCAAAAGTAGGGGTTCCATGCAGGATTTCACCTCGTGGGAAACAGACCAGAACTGCATGGGGGGAACAGAAGACCTGAAGAGAGCTGGGAGTACCGTAATAAAGGTTGCTACTAGTAACACACTACATTGTTATGCATTAAAATCATGTAATGGTTGAAGGTTCTTCCTATTTAAGCCAGCATTTGTTCAGACTCACAAAATTTTCCAAAGACCATCTGGATGATCAATAGGAGAATTGGGAATATATCATCTGGTCAGATGGGACTGAAATAAAAGTGCCACTTGGGGGGAAGAATGCTGAGTTGCATTCGAAGAACACCACAACAATGGTGAAGCATGGGGGTGGAAACATTATGCTTTGGGACAGATTTTCTGCGAATGGGACTGATCCTTATTAAGGAAAGGATTAATGGTGTCATTTATCTGATCATTTTTGTCCAGGCCTGTTTCATGCATTTATTTTTTAAATAATTCTGTTGAAGCATGGATGAAAAGCAATGTCTGACTTTCATTGGTCAACATTTATATAATTTTTATTTATTATTACTTTTGTCAGATTAAAGTTATTTCTGTGACCATTATGAGTTTTTCTTTGATTTAATGAAGGGTACCAACAATTTTGTCCACGTCTGTATATGCCCACAAAATTCAGAAAATGCTAAATGGAATGATGTTTATTGTATACATAGTTGTTGCTTTTAAATAAAGAGCTAAATAAAATACTAAGTATATTCATTGAAGTCTTATCAAAGGTTTCACAAATTGCAGTTTGTTCTGCTATTAGTGAAGTATAATCCAGTGTAGGATTGAACTGTCTAAATATTGTAGTTTTTAAACTAGTAGCTCAAAGTAGAGAAAATTTGTCTGCAATTACCCTTTAACAATCTACCAAATCAGAAGCTTGAAACTTCAGCTTTGTGCTTTACAGTCTCTGTAAGGATTTCTCAGTTCTTTTACTTGTTCTACCTCAAATGTTTTTATATTTGTTAAATGTTGTTTATCTGCTTGTTCTACCTCACCTATGTTTACTATTTGTTAAATATTGTTTTAAAGTTGTAATTGTTATAATGTTAAATTGGGACATGTAACATTTGTTATTGTTTTTATTATGTAAATTGAAATCCGTATTGGCTCCAAATATCGGCTTAAGAAAATCGGCAGCCCATATCGGTCATCGGCTAAGCCTGTTGGAAATAATCTAGTTAAACAAGGACAGAACTGATGTGTTTGTGGCATTGGTATGAATTGGAACTTCAAAATCTGCATCAGTTGGAGCCTTTTAAGTTTCTTCTCCAGATGCCTCCCGACAACAGGTTTCCCTACTTTATCCTATGGAGCACCACCTCCTCAGCATGGAAGTGGTCTGCTAATGAACCATCATTTGATCAAGCTCAGGCATCTGCAGGTTTGCAAAATGTTTGTGCGTCTCTAAACTGACACAAAACAAGCACATCACGCCACTGGGGCACCTGTACCTTTTTATGATCCTTTTTAAATTTGCTTCTAAATGTTAGTGGTCACACAGATGCATCCAATATATGGGCTGCAGCTTTGATTTTGGAAGTTTATGTTTGGAATTTCATGTAAAATTTCAGATCCCAATCTGTGGAGAAACGGAACTGAATTTTCTTTAGGTCCATCCAGTATGAGGTTTTCACGGTTTGATACTATTTGAGCCGTCATCTCATCTGCAGACGTTAGTCCACTGCGGTTTGGAATCATATTTAGGGAAAGTCGAGTGGAAAAAAAAACCTATAGTGTTTAAAGAAACTTGGCTAACTGTAGCCTTGAGAGGGGTAATGTGGAAAAACGCATTCAAGAGCTTAATAAGCATTGGGCTGCTACGATACATAGACAATGTGAGAGATTGCTGCCAAGTCAACGATTGGCGAAGTGGCTGCTTATTATTGCTACATGGTGGTTTAAAGAGTGAATACTGCAAGTCAATGGCTTGATGAAGTCTATGGAAGCATATGTGTGACATAAATCAAATTAAACTGACTATAAAATAATAAAGTGAAAAAGAAATCATCCACTGCTTTTTTACTCTTGGGTCGGTAAGCCAACTCATTTGCTAACTTTGCTTAGCTGTCAGTTGTGGGCATTTGCATTCAGAAAATGAAAAAGCATTTCTGCAAATGCATTTAAAACATTTTAAATGTGACTTTTACAATTACATTTTTTAACAATTTTGCTGGGTTGCTATTTGAAAACTAAGTCTAAATTTTTAATATTTCTTTTAATTTTAATTAAGATACAGAATGAGCAATGTTGAATATGAAAATTAAAAAGCAGTTTGATTATTTCCTTTTAATTTGAGTCAAATTGCAGCTAGATTTTGAAAATGAAAAAGCATTTCTGCTAATCCATTTTAATTTGATTTATTACACATATGCTTCCATAGTCTCCTGGGTTTTCTTAGATGGTAAAAACGTTCAACCTGTTTAAAAAAAATAAACAACTTGATGCATTGTTTGACTATTAGGATCAGTTGCAGTGTATGATTGGATTAAGTTAAATTTATAAGTGCCTTGAGTTGAAGTGGGGTTGTGAATTGGCGCTACATAAACTGAATTAAATGAATATCTGGACTGAAGGGGGCAGCATGTCCTTAACTAACCCTACCTATCAGAAGAAGAAGCAGGGCGGATGAGAGCAGTGGAAGTCTAGTTATTTTGTTTATCCTGTTCAAGTCACGCTTAATACCGCCACAGGTCTGTATTCCTGTCTCTGGGAGTTTAACCGAGCAACTGAAGAGCCGAGATGGCGGCTGTCAGCAGTATGAGCAGAATGTCTGGGCTCTGTTTTCATGCTGTTCGTCAAACGGCTGCACTGAGGCTGCTGCAGCGTAGGTCCTTCAGAGTCACTGTAAGTTTAACCTGCTTTGATTCAAGCTAAAATTACGTGGAATACCATTAGGTACTAGAAGAGCGTTCATTTTGGTCTAACGAGGCAGGGGATACGCATTAAACTAAAAACAATTGGCAATAGGAATGTGGTGGTGAGCATTTTGTTTGCCGTCAGAAGTGCTAAAATCTACATGAACGAGTTGGTTCACATGGAGTTCTCGCGATAACTTGTAAACCAGGCAGAGTGGGAATGGACTTGCTAGCATCTTCTCCGAGACTAACATATATGTTGTCTCGTCAAAGCAGACGGTAAAAATAAAGGAAAAGCTTTAGGCGGCAATATAAAAAAAACCGCAATGGTTTGTTTGTCAGCTGCTTTGCATTCCATGTTTGGACCCAACCGCTAGCCATTTGGTTAGCCAGTAGGCTAAAGTTTTAGCGAGATTCCTTCCTATTGGTCAAACAAAGGGGCGTGAGGACTCAAAAGAATCGGAGTACCGGTTATTTTAGAACACCTACAGGATGGGTCACGCTCAGTAGTAAATGTTGAAGGACAAAATCTTGAGGCGCTTTTGTTGTACTGATTAAAACAGCAAGCCCACTTTAATTATGAAGCTGTCAGCCCTAACGCGATGAACAAAAAAACGTTTAAAATAACAATTTACAACAAATGGCCAGTAAAATCATAAGCGGAATGTGAATAAATCTGCAGGGTTTCCAAACAGTACCTTAATTACATGTTTCCACGTTAGTTTTGAGTATTTAAATTTTAAGTACAGTCCAAAAAGCGACGTTCATGTATGACCCCACTCTTATATTGGAAGCGTTAAAAAAAATAATGGCTTACATCTAAGACTTAAAATTCAGTTTCTAAAGCAATTGTATTAGTAACAAGACTATAATTAAAGAAATTTAAACTTTAAGATAGCTTTTATGTAACAATGGATTTAATTTATATAGTGCTTTTTGATACCCTCAAAGTGCTTTACAATTCCATTCATTCACTCTCTTATTCACACACTGGTGGAAGGAAGCTACAATCAGCCACGGCTGCCCCGGGGCAGGGTGCCATTTTGCACCATTGGCCCCTATGGCCAATACCAGTAGGCAAGGTAGGTGAAGTTTCTTCCCCAAGGACACAATGGCATGTAGCAGGCGAAGCAGGAATTTAACCCACAATTTCCACATCACAGGTAGACAACTTTCCTGGTGTTCAGGAAGCCCAAGTTGTTTGAATGTCACCCTCCACTCAGTTGTAGCTAATGTCCTGGATACATCTCTGTAGGGTAGCAGGGGGATTCTCTGAATTTGGTGCACTTTATACCACAGGTTTACCACAAAGAGTTTCATTAAAAGTAAATCAAAAAATACAGTTTAAAACAAGAAATGGAAGGATCTATGTTAATTTGCTTTGTCTCTGTTTTCTAATAAGTAGAGGTCGGCCACATAAACATGTCCCCATTTACCGAAATTGCTTTTTCAGTGAAAGAAATATAGACCAGAAGTTGTTTTTTTTTTCGATTATACAATTATTTGCCTGTCTTCTTTAGCATAAATTAAAAAAATTAGAAAAATATATTTTTGTTTATGATGGCACAAATCCATCATGTCTTTTTTTGCTCAACCCTGTAAGTAGAAGAAGAAAAATTCGGTCAAACTTCCTCAGCACTAAAGATGCATTGATACCACTTTTAAAAATCGATGCGATACTTGGAACTGAATACTTGCCAATACAGAGTACGAGTGTCGATACTTCTACAAAAATGCATTGAATTAGGTTTTATTTTCTTCGCTGCTTATTACAAAAAAAGATGGTGAATTAGATAAAAGAGAAAATATTAATTAAAATAACCCGCCGAAAAAAATTTCTACTGAAAAATAAACATCTGTGAAGTCATTGTAGTTTTTCCACACTTTAGTGTTGGTAGCGTACATTAGAACAGTATCTGCCCCAGTATCAGTGCATCCCTACTCGGCACCCAGGAAGTTCTCTCACAGTAAAGGGAGTTAAATGTTAGCATCATTTCTATTCTATTTCTTGTTTTTATCATCAAACTGACAAAACACCTTACAACACTTGCATGCAAAAAATATTTTTTTTGTCATCTTGGAAAAAAAAATGCATAATTTTTCTCATGCTATGTGCTGCTTCAAACACCAGCTAATTTGGATTTTATGGTTAATTTTTAGCTGAAACCTTCAACCCCAAAAAACTGCTTTAAAACAACCAAAATACACTCACTGGCCCCTCTCTTAGGTATACCTTGCTAGTACCCAGTTGGACCCCCTTTTGCCTTCAGAACTGCCTTAAAGGTTCTATATTGAACATTTTCATAAAAAGCTACATAAAAAAAGAGCTCCACAGGGCTTTTACCGGGAATTAAAATATGATGAAACGTACATTTAAAACGGGTAAACAATGATATGTTTACATTTACCAGCCATCTTTTTTTTTCTCAAATGTTGGCAAAGTATTATTTTGATTTGTCTAAACATTAAAACTGACTCTTTTCAAGTGGATATATTGTTTAATACTCTGGTTATTCAAAGTAAAACAATAAAAAATTCAAATGCGTATTTGTATTTTTCTCTGTTAAAGTGCACAGAAAACGTACTAAACAGTGATTTTTGTGTACCATTACAGTCCAAAATATTGGATGTTCAGCTGTTTGTGGATAAGTTTCCACTAGGTGGGCAAATCGGGTTTAGTTCAGAGTGGTTAGAAATGGAAGGAAACGATTTCAGTCTTTCTGCTTTCAGTTGACCTCTGGCGCCACCTAGAGGGCTTAAACACATGGGATCCGTAGTGTAGCTCGTTGATGTGGAGGGAGATGAATTATCCTCTTAGTTGCTTTAATGAGTCTGTAGAGGCGCCTTGTGTGGCTAAACGCTAAAACATAAAAAGAGGACATTTTAACAAATTAATACGTTTCAAGCCTTATTTATACTTGACCAGGAGCCTTTTTACCAGACGGCAGGCGTTAAAAAAAACTCTGCTCGTTTTTCTCAGCCGTTTTTCTCGGGGATGTTATTGTGAAAAATGTTTATTGTTCAGGTATCATACAAAGATATACACCGTGTATTCTTTTTGTTCATGAACAAAGGACTAAGGGAGTAGATGAATCTTGTATAACCTACACCTTTTCTACACAAAACAAAAAAGAAAAATATCAAATCCTTTCCTCCCTTTAATTAATTTCAACCCTGAACCATGTCAAGTCACCTTATTTCTACTTACAGTAGATGTTATCATGGCTTAGATTTATTTAACTCAATTCAAATGTCTATTTTTTCATAGCATGCCAATATTTGTCATTCATTTCTTACATTTTCTAATATTTTTTTACAGCATTTCAATTCAGTATTCAAGGAATTTCATAATTTGACCCCATAGACTGAAACACACTTCTGCTTTAAAGTAGTGCAAGCATATACAATTTTAAAGTGACATTGTCTTCTATTCATCCTCTGAAACTAGATTAAAATCTTTTTGTAGCACTTTGGTTAAAACTCTTTGTTTAGCTTTACATATAACCAATAACATTTGTAAATCAAAAAGATCCTTTTAAGCTGTCAAAACTTGACAAACTTTTGGAGTGCTCGTTGATTCCTTCAATTGATAATTCACGTTGCCCTTTTCTGTAACAAAAACAAAGGTTTTGTGTTACTGCGACAAGTGTAACTGGATTTTCCAGACTTCTGTGCGGTGTACAAAATACGGAAAATAAGTGAGCAATACAACATGTAGAAAATTATAATTGAGCAGATCTTTTACTTAATATAAAATACCAATGCTTTTGCTCACTTTACTCCTAATATAGTTTGTGATCTTTCCAATTTCCTATATTAATTCCCTCTATTAATTCCCTCTATTGATCTATCTCATATTTTCTTTCATAACATTTTGATTACCAAAACTATCATTTGTTTTTTTCCCAATTTAAGGATAACTTATTTTCATTAAACCAATCCCTCACTTTAACCATTTCCTGTCCTATACAAACTTTTTTCTCGAAAACATTTCTCTCAGAGAGGAAAATGGTCGCGTCATCTGCAAAAAACAGAATTTGTAACATTTTGGATTCTTTAGAGGTCATTAATCAATGAGACAAAGAGCAATGGACCTCAAACAGACCCTTGTGGAACTCCATGTATGACTTTTTGGTATTCAGAGTAATGGACATTAGCATATGCATAATGTGTTTGGTTTGTTTAAGTGCTTGTATGCAAAAATGTAAACTTAAACATCACTATTATTCAGACACACCCTTTGTGCTGCTTCTTTGGAATAGGAAAAGCATAATTTTTTAGAGCTTTGTGTGAAGCTTTCATACGTATCCATGTAGTTTCTCTTTTTTATTAACATTTACAAAATATACCAGACCGATCTGTTTCTATTCACGTTTCTGGGGCCTTTCATGAGAATAAAATGTGTTCTTTTTTCCTAATATCCCCCCATTTCCCCCTCCAGGCCGTACACCAGCAGCAGCCGTTTGACTCCTCACTGGAAAAGCCCCAGTTTCCCGGAGCCTCAGCAGAGTTTGTGGACCATCTTGAATTTATTCAGCCCAACGTTATTTCTGGGATCCCAGTGTACCGGGTGATGGACCGTCAAGGCAAGATCATCAACCCGTCTGAAGACCCTCAGGTAGGGCCAGTCCCCCTGTGTCTGTCTGTCTGTCGTTATACAAGTGCTGCTGCAGTCAGGCTGTTGTTTCTTTCCTGCTCAGCTCTCCAAAGAGACCGTTTTAAACTTTTATCAGAAGATGACACTGCTGAACACAATGGACCGCATTCTCTACGAGTCTCAGAGACAGGTACGATTTTTCAAGGTTTAACCAGAGAACAGGGAGAGCTGATATAAAAAATATGCTCATTTGTTGGTCTCAGGGTCGAATCTCCTTCTACATGACCAACTATGGAGAGGAAGGGACACACATCGGCAGTGCTGCAGCCCTCGAGTCTAATGATTTGGTTTTTGGTCAATACAGAGAAGCTGGTAAGATTCAGGCTGAAGGCTTTGCTGCAATGCTGTGTTTTATGTTTATGGAAAGATTTGAATCGTAGATAAAGCAGTGTTTTTCATGCTTTAAGACCTTTAACCTTTTAAGGAGCACTGTATAAGGGAGATGATTCTGATATCATTGTTTCTGTACAATGGACAGAAGGATTCCCTGAGGATTGTTTTGCATTTCATGCAAACAGGCTTGCAGATTTTACTTAGTTTTTTTTATTACGACGAATTTGGCGAGCTATTTGTGTAGGTCGCCACCTCGCACCGCCGCCATTGCAGCGTTGACCAGTATGCGCATTCATTCATTAAATTGACCCTCTTTAATGACGGCATGATTAAGACCAAGATCTATGATGATAGACAGTGGCCTCCAGTAACTGATGGTTTATTAAATGAATACCTAATTTAATTTATGAATTAATCATTGGAAAAACAGGAGCATTAATCGGGAGACTATAGACTGTACTGTGAATATAGTAGGGCTGGACGATATAGAAAACCATGATTATTGATAATTATCAATAACTATGACAAAAACAAGTATTTTAAGTGCTTCCCTGTTCATTTTGTTATTCATTAAACTAATATTACCGTAGAATTGTCTTTTTCAAAAACATTTTAAAATCTTAACTAAGTTTATAAGACACAAACAAATCAAGAGACATCAGTAACATCAGTAAATACAAATAATTAACCATTATATGTTTTTTAATTGTTAGTAATTTAAATTAAAGGCATATTTGACGCTTTTAAATATTTAACACATTTTATGACACTTTATAATATTAATGGCTGACACCTTTGGTTTAGTTTGTCAATAAAGCTAATTCTAATTCAGTTCAGATGCTAAGGCTGGAGCTAACCAGCTACTCACACATACCAGAGTGAAGACTGAGCCCAGGACACTACAGCCCAGTCCAGTCACAGAACTGAAGCCGGCAGGTCTATCCACCCCCAGTTGTTAACTTAATTTCACTCCGGGCTCAATAAAGTATTTTTGAATTGAATTGTGTTTTTTGCTTCGGGGGACCGGATGGAGAACCAGGGGGATATTTTAAAAGCAGCAGGTGTTAGCAGTGTGACCTGGGTAAGCTTCCTGTATCTCTGTAACAGTGATTCATAGCGAGCCGTGGTAGTGGAGTCCTGTTTAAGACTGCTGACCGTAGTAATTTATTTGATTTATCATTACTAGGTTTATTGCTTTAGTGCGTCGAGGATCAGTTCAAAACGGGATGCAACATTTACAAGAGCTTTGGAAATATTTTTTGCGACAACTTCCTCCTTGTCCTGTGACGATGGTTCGCTTAGGGATAATCAAATTCTGTTGCAGCTAAAGTCATTTTTTCCTTTTTGACCCCTTTTTTTCTATTGCACCGCACGTCTATCAATCAATAGATATTGCTAGCGAATTACTATCCAGCCCTAGCATATAGCATATGTTACGTGTGCAGAAGTAAGCAAGCTGATAATAGCTAGACCTGGAGTCCTCAGGATGTTGGTACATGTAGCCATTTTTTTTTTTTTTTTTTGCTTCTAATACTAAATACTTGAATTTGCGAATCGATTCGATTTCTACAAGAATCAATTTAGAATACATTTTTCAATTTCGACACAGCTTTAGCTAGCAGTAAATGTTTGAAAAAAAATTTTGGCTGTAAAGAAATCTCAAGCTACTGTTTTCAATTACCATCAACTCAATATTGCCCTGAAATATATTTATCTATGTAAAATCATGCTGTGTATTTGGTCTTTGCTGGTCATTTTGAATATTTAGGCGATATTTAGATTCTTGTTTTCTACATGGACTACAATACTCAAATTTGATCAGAAGATGATATTTTTGCATATTACACTTTTAGGGTGAATCGTGTTTGCATTGAGTCAGGAAGAGGCAAGAAAAATGACAACGTTCCTTCTGGTCAGGACATTTCATTCTTAAAGACAGAGCTCCTAGGATCTCCTCTTATGTGCATTTCCCTGCATACTCACCTTCTGACCAATCACACAGTGAGAAAAAAAGTACTGCTAAAATATGTCCAAAATGAGCTGCATAAAATCCGTAAACAGAGACAGAATTTTATTGCTGCCACTAGAAAAACAAAAGAGTTTCTGCTTTTACTCTGGGGGAGCTGCAGAGACCCAAAGCTCAGGTGGGACAGAAGGGCACAGATATGCCATTTAATGTAAGAGTGACAGTTTGCATATCCCCTTTATGATGTGATGCAAGACCCACCTGAAAAAAGAAGGGTCCCAGGCTCTGTATTTGAGTCCCTTCAGAAGTTGACCATAGCTGTTTGTGGTTTTGAAAAATAATAAGTATTTGCATGTGCACAACAGGAGTCCTGATGTACCGTGGGTTCCCTCTGGATCTCTTCATGGCTCAGTGTTATGCCAATGCTGATGACCTTGGTAAGGGCAGACAGATGCCTGTCCACTATGGCTCCAAAGATCTGCATTTTGTCACCATTTCCTCTCCTTTGGCCACGCAGATTCCTCAAGGTGAGACTGTACCTCTACGTGTAACCCGGACAATGCTGTGACAAAAAAAAACAAAAAACAGAAACATAAGAAATATGTATTTCCAATTACTTTCCTCAGCGGTTGGAGCTGCGTACGCTCTGAAGCGGGAGAACATGAACCGTGCTGTGATCTGTTACTTCGGGGAGGGAGCGGCCAGTGAAGGAGACGCTCACGCCGGGTTCAACTTCTCTGCAACTCTCGAGTGCCCGCTGATCTTCTTCTGTCGCAACAATGGCTACGCGATCTCCACGCCGACCAACGAGCAGTACAGAGGAGATGGCATCGGTGAGCCCAATTGGTGTTCCTGTTGCAAACCTATTAAAAAAAGTTCCAAATGATTCGAACACACCTTTACCTCCATACAGCTGCTCGTGGGCCTGGTTATGGTATGCTGTCGATTCGTGTCGATGGGAACGACGTGTTCGCCGTGTACAACGCTACGAAGGAAGCTCGGCGCAGGGCTGTGGCGGAAAACCAGCCGTTCCTTATCGAGGCGATGACTTACAGGTTAGTAACGTTCTGAGTAACATTTAGGCTCTTAGGAGTTTCCTTCAGCTAACCAATCATAGATCTGTTTATTAGAAATATTCTTCCTCTTTTTTTTGTAGATTTTTTGTTAACGTGGAAATTCTTTGCTTGAGCAGATATAGGGTCCTTTTTTCTTCTCTGCTACTCATAACTTGCCTACTTATTTTATTGAAACATTATGACTTTAATAAAAGCATTGGTTGGTTGGAGATATCTATATATATTTTATATATGACCATGGTCAGAATTTTTTTTTTAGATTAGTGAACAAAAATGACACGTTCTATTTTTGGAAAATAAATGCAAAATATTTTAATACTGAACAGCAGCCTATTAAAAAAACCCAACATGTTATTCTTTATGCTTCCTAAAATTGTCATTTTACATACTCCATTCTTGTTTAAAAAGCGAAACTTTTCCTTATGTTTTACTTGTCATATCTTTTAATGTTAAGTAAAACATTAACAGTTAAGTGGTAAAAGGGCAAAATAATCAAAAACAAACTCTGATAAACCACTAAAGCGTTTATGCAGCAAATTTAATTTTTTTAAAGAAAGCTGTATTCACAGTGCTTGTTTATATTGGGTACAATTAAACATGTATTGACTACAAAATTCAGGCAGAGACGGTTTTTAATGATGCAAGGACTTTCCCTATGAAGGTCATTTTACATTTAAATCAACCGGACGCACACAATGCTGCTGGATTTGAATAACAAACTCGTGTGAAGGAGAAGTCTTCAAGTTGTTTGAAGGAGATGCTTTCACCCTCAAATCTTTTTAGACGTTTCCACTTTATGCCAGAGTGGACTCATATTTTCCAATAAAAAGGAAAACTTGTCTTGAAAAGTTGTATTAAACCAACAGAGAGCCTGTACGGTGTATTTGAAATAGAATTTATACTAAAACTCCAAACTCTACCATTTTTTATAGCCTGGCAATTCTTCTTTAAGCTTTTTTCTCAAAGAGCGGAAATGTAATAAATCTTAATATGTCAATATTTTTATCCTACCACCAAGCAAAAAATTATCACCAATTTGTTGCTTCCCTGGATTGCAAAACATTATACAAAATAACACGTAGAAGTTATTTATGTTGCTTACCTTTCTTGTCGGTCACTGCTGGTAAAAGATTGTTCTCCACAGGTTAAAAGGGTATAAACATATCTGGTATAAAAAAATTGTATGATCCGTGCAGCAGCCTGTTTAGCTGGTAGCTTTACACCATATATCATTCTCACTGATTACTGAATTCACTTCACACCACCACAAAATCTAAGGTGTGCAGTTATACCACTAATGACTATTGATGCAAATTCAACACATGCCAAGAATATTACTGGAAACCTGTTTTGCTTTCTAGACGTTTAATATAGAGGAAATAAACTGCCTAACGAGATTTTATTTTGTATTTGAGAGCAGGATTTCATCTTGCATACTTAATACCTATATTAAAATCCAACAATCTTTGCTTAATTACATTTTATATAATTGAAAATAAACCCCAGTATTACAAGGGTGAGCAATAAAGACCATGCATATTTTAAAAAATGAAATAAAAAGTCGATGACAAATGTTTAAGAAAGCCAATCCAGAAAGTTGATCTTTTCTCTCTTTAGTTTATTGGTGCAAGTCTTGTTCCTGTTGAATTTTGAAATTGGTAAAATTCTCCCGATTTGGCCCGTCCGTAACATCAACTTCTTGGAGAGGAGTTTTCACAAAGGACTGATCAACCAATCACAAGTGAATTTCAAATAAGAAGTTCAGCCATTATTGCGGTTTTAACAGGATAAAAATTTCTAAATGTCATATTTATTTATTTTTGCAAATTATGAAATTAGCATTGAGCATTTTCCAAAATTGAAAAGAAATCTGTATGTAAATTATGATACAAGACTATAAACTTTCCATGCTTTTACTGGAGATCTAAATGTCTGAAAATGCGGGGGGTGGGGGGAATGTGTAACTACCTCCAGTCACCTATGGCTGCCATCCTGCATGTTTTTGATGAATCCCTGCTCCATAGAAGCTGTATATTATTTAGTTTTACAATTAACTATAGCTAACTACTACGAACAACTTGTAACTATTAGTTATACAATTAAATAATATAGCACATCACCCTAGTTCTAAAGTCCTTACATTGGCTCCCTGTAGTTCAGAGAATAGACTTCAAAATATTTGTACTAGTTTATAAATCATTTAATGGATTAGCTCCAACATATGATCACTATACCAACCACTCAGACCCTCCTACTCTAGTCTACTAAACATCAGAACCAAACATGGAGGACCAGCTTTCAGTTTCTATGCTCCTCTAAGCTGGAGCAAACCTCCAAACGACTGCAAAGCTGCTGAAACACTGAGCTGCATTAAATCAACACTTATAACTCATCTGTTGCCTTTGAGGAAACGATTCATGTATTTTATGCTTTTCATGTTTGTTTTTTTATAGCAGTTTTTACTTTTCATGCTTTATCATATTTTTTTTTTTTTTTTTTTTTTTTTTTTACGACCGAATCATTTAAAGCACCTTAAATTGTTTTGTTGAAAGCATGGAATACAAAGAAAATTGGCTTACAAAGCATAGTTTGAATATAACTTTTTTTTTTTTCTTTTAATAGGGGAAGCTCAAGAGTTCTATTTATACATTTAATGTTTGTGCCTGGCTTGCTGAGGCTCACAGTGCAGTTGGATTTGAATACCAAATTATTGTGGAGGAGAAATCTTAAGTTTGTTGGAACTACTTTCACTCTCAAATGTTTGAAACATGAAACGCCTAAACCTTAAAGATTGTTCTGTCTCTTCTCCAGAATCGGGCATCACAGCACAAGTGACGACAGCTCGGCCTACCGCTCTGTGGATGAGGTGAACTACTGGGACAAGCAGGACCACCCCATCTCCCGGCTGAGGCACTACATGACGGCGCGCGGCTGGTGGAGCGAGGACGACGAGCGCAGCTGGAGGAAACAGTCCCGGAAGACCGTGATGGAGGCGTTCGAGAAGGCGGAGAGGCGCCTGAAGCCCAACCCTGAGCTGCTGTTCACCGACGTGTACCAGGAGATGATTCCCAGCCTGAGCAAACAGAGGGAGTCCCTGTTCAGGCACATCCAGCAGTACAGAGAGCACTACCCCGTTGACCTGTATGAAAAATAACCACTGCTGTGGCAAGCTTGAAGTGAACAAAAGTTGTAATAAGGACTGAAAGTAGCTGCTGCACCACATACTGTATTCATATAACAGTTTGACGTGTCATTGCAAATTCAAAGTCTGATTTCTAGTAGGTTTTGGTGCCTTACTGGTAAAACATTTTTTAAATCAATGAAATATTTCCAGGAAATTAAAAAAACAATTCTGGTAAAACAGATGCATTAAAATGGACATGCAAATCAAACAATTGGATATGGAGACGTGACCCATTTGTTTTTTCACCCCTACATCACTTAAGTAGGTTTCCTGGTGCGTCTTTGAGGTCAGGTCTGAAATCCTCAGTTGTACAGTCTGTACCCTTTAGTTGCACTGCACTCAGTGGTTTATCAACGCTGTCCCGTTTCCCAAAATGTAGATCTGTTAAGATAAACGGGTTTGGTTGCATAATAAACTGTAGAACATCAGTTGTCTTAGGAAGTATTTATTTAATATTTACACAACATTAAAGTGACAGGTGTACGGAATCAAATCTGGCTTGACCTTTGGCAGGGAATGAGGTACAGTTGTGTTCAAAAAAAGATCAATGACTTTGGTAGAAAATTATTTGCCAAATAATTTACTGGTGGGTGTAGCCTGTACATAGTACGCTGTACAAAGACAGCGTACTGAGAGTATTGGATGCCTGCGTGAGGATAAGCCATAGGCAAGAAGAACCAGCAAAGTCCCTCTGTTTAAAAACAAGAACACATCTGTTGGCCTAAACGCAGAAATTTTGTGGACTGATGGAAGATTGTTTTTGAGTCCAAGGGTTGCAGACAGTTTGTCAGACGACCCAAACACAGAATTCAAGTCACAGCACACTGAAGCATGGCGTTTCACGTATCATGACATGGGGCCCTTACTCCTATGGTGTTGGGACTATTTTTACCTTTACCATGGATCAATTTGCTTATATTAAAAATACCTGCATAGGCTTTACTGCCTTATGGTGAAGAGGAAACATCCTTGAAATGGGTGTTAAAACAAGACGATGTCTTTTAGGTGACATCAGAAATCCTGTTTGAGGCTAAACCAAGAAAGAGGAAATATGGAAAGTTTCCAAATGATCCTGGGCTGGAATACCAGTTTCTAGAAGTTGGTCGACTCCATGCAGCACATATGTGAAGCATTTCTCAGACACTGATTATACAGCTAAATATTAGTTTAGTGAGTCTCGGGAATGTTAAATATTAACATTTTCCAGTTTGTATAACAGTCTTTACCAGAAAATTCAGAATTCCCAAGTTTTGGATTCAAATAGAACGCACTATTACGGTTTTGATAAATTTTTCTTCATGTTCTGATGTGGACTATAATGTGCGATGTTCCCAATGACTGGGAAAGAAAAATATTGTGGGGATTTTGCTCTTTGCTCTTTTTAGGAAGCACTGATTCTATTTTGTACACAACTGTGAAATTCAGGAGTCAACAAGAACTCAGTGGTTTATCAATATAAACTTCTGTAGGAAAAAAAAACTCCCAGAGAACTCTTTTGAACAACAGTAAAAAGATTTAACTTTAACCCATGCAAACCTTAAGTTCAGCAAGTCAACAATTCATTATGGATGTCCTTCCACATCCTCTCAATCTCCCTCGGGGTGCGCTGGTGGATCAGAAGATTATTTTTGTGCACGCACACATTCCCGCGGTCTTCCTTCTTGACGTCGAAAGTACGAAATCCCTCATGCGACTCGGCAACTATCCCCAGAGCCTTCATGCACAACCCCATGTAGACGTCGTCGATGGGGAACAGAGGGAAGAGCTTCGAAACAAAAGAAAGGGACTGCATCAACTCGCCAGAGATGATGAATCCTCCGCCGCCGGCGTAAGGAGGGTAGGGTCCACTGTAGAAGTTCTGGGGAATATAGTATTTGCTTCTAGGGTCCCTGAGGGGACTCGCCGTGGTGAGGACATGTCCAATGTACAGCCTGGATGACTTTGAGTCGTCTAGAGACTCCAGGTAGCTGATCACTGCGTCTGTGTTGACAAAAACATCATCGTCCCCACTGAAGACAAAGGACACCAGGGGACAGTTTCTCACGGTCCACTGGAGGAACATGTCCATTTTGAGAGTCAGGTTCAGAAGGGACTCTTGGAAGTCCCACTGCACGATGTCTCCAAAGTGTTTGGCTTCAAATGACAGCAGTGCGCTGACGTCTGGATCGTCGGGCGAGTGGCTGCCGAGGAAGAACACCAGACGCACTCTCCGTCCGTTCTGGTACACACCCTCTCGACCCCAAGTGTCCCTCACAGACTGTCTCCTCTCAAAACTAGCTGGGGACGACTTGATGGCAAAAAGCAGGAACGTATGGTTGATGCACTTCATGGGCTGGTTGATCAGGACTGGCGGGGATCTGCAGTTCATACCCTTCAGGAAAGTCTGAAACAGGGGTGGGTAAGAGGTAAAATCATGAACATTCAGTCTCAGAACATCTTGATTCTCTTCCTTGCACGCAGACCAAGGGTGCGCTCTCCTGGAAGGATTTTCCGTGTTGTCAATTTCCCTCACTGCTAAGTAGAACAGGCGGTTCCAGTACGCAAGGTCTTGAGGGATCATCTTCCTCAGTTCCTCAGAAGCCACAGTGATGTGAGGGATCATCTTCAGTTCCTCAGAAGCCACAGTGATGTGAGGGATCATCTTCAGTTCCTCAGAAGCCACAGTGATGTGAGGGATCAAGGCAGCCGTGAAATCCATGTGCTTTGACGAGTTTGTGACTACATTGATGGTATTTATCTTCTCAAGGGTCACAGTTAAGTAGAAGATCACAAATGTAGTGGCAAGAGCCATGGCACAGAGCTTCCGTTTATACCTCATCGGCTCAGAGAGGGCAAACAAAGGAGGCTGGGTTGTCCTTCTAGAGATGAATCATCTTCCAGCAGAGATGACTGATCAGAGATTAGAATCTGGATGTTCCTGCAGAGCAACAAAAATGGATGTGTCAAACCAGGAAGTCAAACAAACAGGTCCTAAAATGGAATGCGACATATACAGTGGGGCAAAAAAGTAGCCACAGCTGTCTGGGGGTTTGAGAAGACAAAGAGACACAGAAGGAACTGATGTCAGAGTACTTTCTATATTAAAGAAAGTAAAAAGCTAATAACATGACACGGAGATCAAGTGAGATTATCATACAACAAACAACTGAAAGCAGTCTAGAATTTGCTTGTCAAATTAGTAATGTAATCCGCACAGAATCACAGTTATACAGGCACCATTAAAAAAAAAAATCTTGAGTCGGGCTTCTACTCTATCAATGCTTTGTGACATTGAAATCAGCCTGTAGATCCACTGAGGTGTTCAGAAACAGCAGATTGCTTTGGTAATGGCCTTAGGGTCATCTTCATTGTTGGTTCTGGTGTCTCATGTTCTGGCCAATCAAGCCCAGTACCACTATGGCCACTGAACAAGCCTTTAGTAGCTTTGGCAGCGTATTTTCATATCAAACCTTGTTGAAAAATTAAAAAGCTGTTGCTTAAAAGCCGCCTCAACACTAACTAGTCCAATTTCAGAAAGTAACATTCCAAAGAATCAGCCCTCCTGTCTGATCAAATCTTTTTGCTTGGCTAAAGCTAAAGGCCAATCCTCTGCAATAATTTTGCCTGTTCTTTCTGCAGCCTTTAACACCGTAAATCAAAACGTTCTACTTTCATCGTTGAATGAACTTGGGATTTCTGGAACAGCTTTCAACTGGCTTACATCCTACCTGACCAGTCAAACATTCAAAGTTTCTTGGCAGGTGGAGGAATCTAGATCTCACCACCACTGGTGATCCTCAGGGGTCTGTTCTTAGCCCTCTTCTCAGTGTACACCAGGGGTCCAAAATCCAGGCTTTAATGGCTGGTGCCCTACTAGGTTTGGATATGTCTCTGCTCCAACACAGCTGATTCAAATTGTCCGACTTTCCCTTCAGTGTGGCAAAATTCTGCACAGGTCTGCTAACGACCCATCATTTCATTCTGGTGTGTTGAACCGGGGAAAGAAGTAAAACCTGCAGGCCTTTCAGGACTGGATTTGGGGATCCCTGGTCTACACCAAGTCCAAAAACCCCAATCATTCACTCACATGTTTTTTCTTATCACTGCTATGCTGATGACATTCAGCTTTTCCTTTCTTTTCCCCCGGTTGACACAACTGTATTTGTTCGTGTTTCTGCACGTGTCTCTGTAATCGCCGCTTGAATGTAAGAAATGTCTCCAGCTGAGCGGAATGACATGCCCAGCTCTGCACACACAGAAGCTTACTTTGCCATTTTCAAGAAACTGATAAAGACAGGAGTTTTTTGAAACTTGCCAAGCTCTTAAAAATGTATTTTGGTTACAGTTGAGACATTTCTTACAGCACTTACAGTGTGTGACCCTGATCTAGTTTTTGATTGTCACTTTTTTTATTTGTAAGTTGCTTTTGATAAAGATGTCTTAACTGACTAAATGTAAAAGTAAATAAGCATATAGTGGGCAAAAGAAAGCTTGAAGTGCGTTAAGATTTCCAATTAGTCTACAGCATCGAATGGACTTCAGAAACCCATTGCGCCAGAACCAGCAGCTGACAGGGCACTCAAAAACATTATGAACTAAAACTTCCCACTGCATTCAAGCAACATGGAATCTGGTTCTCTGCACTCTTCCTTCAGACCCATTTCCAAATAAAATGCAAACTTTCCTCTGAAAAGAGGACTTTGGACCACTGAACACCAGTTCTGTTCTTTCCCTCAGTCCAGGTGAGATGCTTGTAGCTCATGGATTGGATTTATCTGTGCGCTCTTGATGCTCCACTACTTGTAAAGCGTCCCCTGCATTCTTTAATAGCTTCCCAGTCCTCTCAAGGCTGCAGTTATCCCTGATCCGGATACACCTTTTCCTACCCTTAAACTTTCTATCAAGATGTGGCTTCCTCTCGTTGAGGAGAATGCTACTCACTTGATGGCTTGGAAGATTTAACTCTATGATTCATTTTTGGTGTTTGAAGATATCAAGAAAAGATATTTACTTTAGATGTACATGTAGACTCAAACCAAAAACGATTAGGACTAAAAAGTAAAGGAATCTGCATTTCGTTAAGAACATGCATCTCTGCCAGTCAAGTTATTCCCCATTTTAACTGTGAACAAACAAGACAATTTATTATATTTAAGAAGGTGATGGCAAAAAAACCGCCCAGTCCCAACAGCCTTGGAGCTTGGTCTCACACTGATAGTTTTTGTTGCAAATCGACTCTCGTTTATGAGTTACTCTAAATTTTACACAAAGTCAAAGTACAATGGTGCAGTTTTACAGGAATACTGGAAAAATTAACACGATTCATCAAACACTCAGTTCGATCACGTCAGTGATATGCTCTTAAAGAAAGGTAGGATGAGGAAACATAATAAAACTCGACTCAGCTAACCAGTTATTTTATTTTTACTAGATAACCACAAGACCTGGTAACACCACTGATATGGAGAAAGTCTAACAAATGAATTAGTTTTAATCGAATTACTGAAACACAGAGATGCCATGTAATTACTTGTAAAAGCACAAGTTGAGCTTTATTCACTCACAAATCATAATTTATTTTTTACCACAAACAGGTATATATCTTTAAAACCTTTAAAATGTGTATATTTCTGAGAATTAACTGTAAACATCTTTGGAAATGTGGGAGTTAAACCATTAATTTGCTTCAGGTACATGTTTATGGTTCTGAAGAAACTCTATTGGGACGCACAACCTGCTCTCAGGTCGTCAATTAGAAGAAAAAGGGAAGTAATCCTGAAGCACCTGACTACTGCAGAACCACAGCCAGGCTCCACACCACTGTATCTAAACCAGATTATGATGAGAGTCAAATTATTACCTATTTTAGTTTATTCTAAATTTTTAGAAATGTCCACATAGATATTACGGTCAAACATCAGAACTTTAGCAATTCAGTAAGAAAATGAGACAAAAAAAGCTACTCACAGGAGAAACTAAGCCGCCGGAACAAAATGGATGTGGAAAAATATTGTCACTCTCGGATACTCCTGCTGAATGTGGTGGAACAAGTTCTGCCTCAGTTTTTGCCAGCTTGTATTTCCTGTTAATCTACCGATTTGGCATCACACCGTTGATCCTAAGCACAGGAGACACACACAGAGGGTGGAGGCCACACCCACATAGACGCTGCAGGTACTACTCAGGTTTTATTCAACAAGACATCACAAACTGTTAAAGACCAAATGTTTCACAGGATCATCAGGAGGAGCACAGTTTTAGGATCAGTAAAGCTTTTTTTTCCTTTTGATGTATTGAATCTCCAACAGGCCAGTTTTAATCTGCCTGGTTACAAAAAATATAGATATATAAACCATTTTTACACAGTGGAAAACTGCTTAAACCAATAAACCTCCCATTCCTGCCGAGCCATGCAAATGATCACAAAGGTCAAGGGTCGCTTTTTAAAACAAAAATCTTTTCAGGAATAAAATGACTTCAAATGGAAACAACTACGGAGAAAGTCACTGCTAATCCCTATAAAAACATCTCTGCACATCCAGAGAGCAGCTTAAGGCAGAGGAGGGCTACATCTACCGTGGAAGGACCTGGGACTCCTCTGGATTCTCTCTGTGTTTAATTAGAAGTGCCCTGATATGATCTACGGTGCTCCTTCAGCACCTCCCCCCCAAATGTTTGCGCCTCAGGCAGAATACGCATGTTAGTTCAGTTTATTCTCAACATTTCAATCACACTGCTAGCCTAATTGTCGCTCTCTCATCCGTCACGACAGCAAAAATAAAGTTAAATCTTCATTGTACAAGCTTGCTGGTGTTATTGCATCCCAAAAAGTGAATATTCTGACCAGAACCGGGCCTAACGTAAAGTTAACATACTCAGGGAAATAGTGTTCATTCGTCTGATATAAAGACTTGTTCTGAGTGGAATAAAAAGGCAACACAGACATTAATGCAGAAGGCAGAAAACAAAGAGTACAGGTAAGTCATAAAACGAGGAATACAGCGGGGGGGAAGAAGTGAGATCTTCCAGGCAAATAAACAACAAGGATGTAAGCCGATTTTCTGAGAGCCGAGAGGTAAAGTCAGCGGAGGTCGCTCTCTTCGTCCTGTATGGTTTTCTTGACGCGTAGAAGCATGGTGGTGAGCCACTGGTCCAAACGGGAGATGGTGTCATACTCCTTCACCTGTAAATGGCATCATCATCATTTATAAAGCACTTCTACAAGACAAAGCTGGAACAAAGTGCTGTACATCGATAAACAATCTAAAAGTTGGTACACAGTATGGCAATATTAAAAGCAAGCCATGTAGTATAATAAAAGTAAAATAGTTTAAAATAAACATGGAAGCAACATAAAATCAAGTCTCAATTTGGGTTGAAAGCCAAAGAGTAAAGATGGGTTTTTAAGCAGTTTTTGAAAACCAATAATCGGCGTAACAATGATGGGAGATTCCATGTTTGTTTTTTGTTTTTATTGACCCCAAGGGGAAGCAGGTACAAAGAAAATAGCAAAGGACCCCAAACTGAACCCTGAGGGACCCCACGTGTCAGAGAGGGATTCATGGTCGCATAGTTTTCAGATAGGATCTCAACCATACCAGAGTATGGTTTTAGAATGCCCATCATATAAGGGATGTATGAAAATGTCAATATGGAGATAGATCACAATAGTTAATGTGAAGATTTTTCAAACGCAAAGTATTGATTTTATTTTATTTTTTTAATTTGAGTGGAACCATTAATGATGGCTGTAATTTTTTTTAGTGAAAGTAAAATTATAACCTGTAGTTGGTGGAAGTTTTCACCTTCTTGGTTCAGTCAATCAATTAAAGTGAACCTGGCATGCAATTTGCATTTTTTTGAGGTTTTTGATCATATCTTTCAGTTCCCCCAGCCTGCCTACGGCCCCTTAGGGGTTAAAATTACTCATTACTCTTTCCTTTATCCCGGTGTATGTCTGCATACATCGTGAAATTAGCACTCAGAAACGGGCTGTTTGGCAGTTCGGCATATGACGACACGTTTCGACATGTTAAGTGTTGAGTTCCAGCCAATTACCCCCTTCCCCGAACAATACCCTGCAAGTCCCTCCTCCGGAGAGCTACGGTAACAGGCAAACAACAAACCAACAGCATGGAGTCCAGACAGCATCCAAACTGCACTGTACCTGGGTGTATAAAAGAGAACATAAATATTTTTGTCCTCCCCACTTCAGAGCCACTGAAAAGCTTGTGGATAGATTTTGTTTATGCAGGGAATGTGTCCGACCGACTGTCGAAACGTGTGGTAGTTTGTGGCAAACATTTCTAGGACGACTTTTTTTCCAACTTGGGACAATACAGCAGTGGATTCAAAGATCGTCTTAAACTTCTACCAGGATTAATACCAACTCTCCGTGAACCAGCAAATATCCCTGTACAAGTAAACATATTCCCTCAATAATGTCCTTCAGCTGTTCGTAGACATTGTTTGAGTGGTTCGCTTTTCAATTAGCTTCAAAGCTAACATTCAGACTTAGCTTCACAGCTAATACCCCAGTTTGTTTATGTAGCATTGGTGCTAGTATGCTTTTTATTTTGGGGAAAAAAGATTATATATTATAGATGAACATTCAAAATATTGTTACAGATTCATTGACCACAGAAGCACATAGCATAGGCCCCACCCTCTGAAACCTGGTTGTTCTTTGCTAATGCTCACAGAAGGGTTACATCGCCACACCTGCAATTCTACAACAAGGCTGAATTAAGGCTGCAAGCGATCCTTTGATATAGTATTAAGGTACTTAGAGTGTGGCTAAAAAGGGCCCAAATGCCAGTTCTACTTAAAACATCTAGTTTTATTACTACATTTAAAGTATGAAACGTGGTGGAGTGTTTAGAATGTTATGAAAGGTTTTCTAAAATTAAATTCAGTTTTAAAAATTCACACTATATAATCTTACTCATAGTAAAGCACTATATTCTATCATGCCCCCCGTATTGTGATACATATCGTATCACCAGATTCCTGCCAATACATATCCCTACATTTTATACCATCTTCTACAACAGTTATTTCCGACGCAGTAATTTGATTGGACAAGAGACATTACATGAGTGCGGATTAGAGGGGGTGACAATTTTTTGGGATTCCCACGGGTCACGGGATTCCTGCAGGATTCCCGCGGGACGGGAGTCAATTTCACTGTTGGTAACGTGATCGGGACGGGACAGGAAATAATCCACGGGATCGGACGGGAAACCGGAAATTATAATTTTATTTATTTATAATTTTTTTTACATCCATCTTTAGTTGAATTCCATTGGGTCTACTGCACTGCTCGCACCAAAACTGAAACTGCTACGTTGTTGCTACACCGCCTGGATAAACTGGTAAGCATATGATATCCGACTGAAAATGCGTGTATCTTATGCTGCGTTCGAGAGCCCATTCAAACCAGTGGGACATGGGACTTATCCTACCTCCAAATAGGAAAAGTGCACTGGAATGCCTGTTGAAGGGGAACCTCCTAACTGCGAACTCGGGGTAGTTCGACGTACCCCGACTTCACCAAAATTAAGTCTGAGGATAATGGCGACAACCACGGACTCTCACGTCGTGAGAGGTAAAACTTGAACGAATTCGCTATAAACTGTACTTCTCTGCTTGTAGTGTTGTTTTAGTCACTGTAATTTTAACACAACTTGTTTTTCGTATTATGGTGTGAATGTCGTTATCTGTTAGTTAGCATGTCTCTTCATAAACAAAGCGACTATCTGTTTAGCGCCACGGTCCTCGATGTTTTTTGTTTACATTCCACTTCAATTGCCTCAAACGCTTAGAAGTGGGAGCTAGTACATTTCAGGTAGGAGAAGTCCCACGTCCCACTGGTTTGGATGGGCTCTCGAACGCAGCATTAATAGTTTGGTAGTGAGACGAGTCGAGTCCATTCATGACACGGTAAGGTGGCCAAACGAGAATGCAGGATATGGTTAAAGATGGCGGATAAAGCTAAATAGATAGGGTTAGGGATCTTTGATACTGTGCTAGGCTATGGTTTAAAGGGGGGCGGGGGGAGCGAGCGCCATAGGAGGTAAATTACTAATCTACGGGATTCGGGATGGGACGGGAGTCTTTCCCTCAGGATTTTTTTGGGGGGGCTGTCACGTGATCGGGACGTGAGTATTTTTTTGGGATCGGGACAGGAGCGACAATTGATTCCCGTGTCACCCTCTAGTGCAGATACTACAGTACAACAGCACTGGGACTTTTTACAGACAATATCACTCCGCTGTACAGGCATTAATGGCGTGTTCACAAAGTCCAAAACGTCAGCGTCAAGAACAGCACGATTACATGTAAGCTCTATGGTTGAGGCAGTCAGTCTCCGCGTTACTGTGTGTGCTGCAATTTTTCAAACTTTTGCTGCACTTCAGGTTATTGAAACTAGTTGTGTGATGCAACGATTATTAATCTGGCAAATATGAGGAAGTAAAAACCCAAATATTTCTTAAATCGGTAACTAGATTTATCTCCAATCAGCCTCAATGGTCAGACGGCAAAACAAAGTAACTTTTCCGGGCATTTGTATAATATATGTTAGGCCATTCACACAACTCTATGTAGTAATCCCTCCCGTATGGACTATTTTTTGGTCACAAAGAAATTCTTCAGCAGATGGAACAAAAAGATAAAGTAAATCCAAAACAGTATCATTTGCATCTGTGACAGTAATCATAACATATCCAAACCAACCAGCTCTACAAGGATGAAGTGGTTCCTCCTTAACCTTAGTGAGCGCCTCTTCAATGGCTCGGGAGGAACTTTGATTCAGCTACTTTGGAGAATCCTGCATCAAGCTCTAATTTAACACATTAATGTGATTATAAATATATGATGGTATCTGAGCCCAGACCTCCAGTAGGCTACCGCAAAATCAATTAGAGGCGGATTTTCATGTGTTCTTTTGATAATGTTTTTCTTCATAACCGGAGAGCACTTGAGCTTATGGAAAAAGCAAGTCTTCCAGGTGAACAGCCCAAAACAAAACGTTGTTTGACCCACAGTACAATGTTCTAAAATAATAATGATCTAAAGTTTCCCTTTTTGGCGAAATTTCATAAGGATGCACATCTTCCAGAAAACTCCCACTTGTGGGAGGTCATGCTTGACTTTTTCTTTGACGGGTCAAGGTAACACAATCTATTTTTACCTGTCAATTTTTAAAATTGTGAAATTGAAAATAATGAAATAAAAAAAACAATCTAATTAAACGATAGCCATTAAAATATAAACAGCTCGTCCGTTTTCGCCTGAACACGTACAACTTCCTCCAGGTCCGTGTGCACCTGAATTGCAAACCCACTTGTGCGTAATCAAATCTGTGAAGACTGATTGCTACAGAGGTTATTGTCATGAGTTTTTTTTATTGTCATTTTTTTTTGCCATGAACAGACAACTTCTCATCGAGGTTTTTAATGTTCTGGAGGCAGAATCTGCGCTCTGCTTCCACACTAGAGACTGACAAGCACCGCTTCAGCCAAGGTGTTGAAATTAGGGGACGTTTCTCAAAGTGAAGTGATCAGAAGTCAGGAAGACTCTCTGAAAGGAAATCCTGCAGCATGCGCTCCCTGTGCAGCAATGGGTCTTTGCTCCCAGATGGCGAGATACGAGGAGTACTATGTCCAGGTCTGAGATGAATCTCGGATGGTCTCATGGGAATCTTTTTTTGATCGATTCAGTCACCTATACTCTGCAGGTCTGCACCAAGTGGTCAGAGGTGTGAACAGTAGTATTCGGTTAATGCTTTTCCTGACTCAGACAAGAGAATATTTTCCTAAACCGGAGCTGGTCTATGGTGTTCCTAGTGAGCAGTGGTTTCGTACAGTGACCTCTCCATTTTCTGTTGTTTAGAGTCATCAATACTGACCTCATAGAAGCCCAGTGAATCCTGCAAAGCTTTACATGTTCTGTGACCTTCTAGTTGCATCATCAATGTGCTCTTGGAGTAAATTTGGTTATCTGGCCCAGGGTAAGTAGTAGTTAAAAGAAAATTTTCTGTATTTCATTTTTTTTTTGAACTGTGAAGGAAAAATCTGAAGGCTGCCCGTCACTTTTACGGCTTAGCATTCACACCTCTGACCACTTGGTTCAAACGTGCAGATATTTTCAAATCTACATACGGAGTCCAATTAAAGAAAAGATTCCCAGACACTTTGATCGAGGCATGTCTCTGAGCGGGAGCTGAGTGCATGTTGAGAAGTTACTGAGGCTTCAGAGCGTGACTGTGGCTGGTTAGACAGGCTCCAAAGAACCGGATGCTGTTGCTGCTTTCCTCCAATTGTTTATATATCAGGAAATGGCTTATTCCGACAGCATTTTTAACTTCTGATCTCTTCAATTGGAGAAATGTTTCCTAATCTAAAAACTTTGGCTGAAGCGATGCCTAATTCAAGTCTCCAGTGTGGCAGCAGAGTGCGGATTCAGCCTCCAGAACAACATCTAAGCACCCATGAGAAGTCATCTATCCCAGGCAAAAAAATCTAAAACCTCAGGACAACAACCTCTGCAGCAATCCCACGATTTGATTATCAGCAAGCGGGTGAGCGTTTCTGTTCCATGCAGGAGCCGCATTAGGTAATTGTATAATAAGTACAATCATTTGATTTTATTTTTATATGGAGTTCTTTTTTCAGGTCGTTTGGATTTAATATTGTTATAAATTAATAAAAATAATGTTGAATTTTAACCTGTGGAAACGTTGCATTTATCCAATATTATAACGTATCCGATGACAAAAAATATCTAAATTGGAAAAAATCCAAGAAACATTAAAGAAATTCCAAGGGATATTTGTTAGAGAAGGCATTGTTTTACAGTACTGTATACCATACCCTCTGCCGGTTCTAAATCTCGACTTCGCATGCTTAAAAGTTGGTGAACCCTCCGTTTAGTTTTCCTCATATGTTGTCAGGTTAAGCAACAAGCCTTTGTTTGTCCACTCACCGCATCAGTGTAGGCATCCACGTTCTGTTCTTCGTATGCATCTAGAAGTTTCTGTTGAGACAAAAAAAAAAACAACCAAAAATGCTTTAACAATAACTGAATACATCACCAAAAAAGATCAAATTATACGACCATGTGTAAATTAATAATAACTAATAATTCAACTTTAACAGCTTTTCTTAAACAGAAAAAACTAAAGATTTACAAGAAAATTGATTATTTCCTTCTAGTGTCCACTTTATTTTCTCTCCATACAATCATTCTATCAGAAAAACAGACTTAAATAATAATTATGCCATTTTCTTATTGACATAATCAGTCATTTTTAAATTGTAGGCTTCAAACAACCATCACTTCATTACAATTTCTCTGCATGCTTTACATTTATTGTCCACCCGATGGCACTGTGAGCTAGTAAAGCTCCATGACGCCTTCTCTCACCGTCTCTTAAATATTAGGAGTTTTCCTGCTAAGATTTATTTAAGATATTTACCTATTTAACCATTGCAAACAAACATAAAAAAGAAACCGATTCCAACCACATGAGCTCCTTATTTATAAGAATAGTTCTGCTGATCAGACTGACGGCTCGACTCTTCCACAGCTTCACCTGTGCTGATGATACAAATACAAAGAGCAAAAGTCACTTGAGATTGTTTCTAGAAGTTTTAAGTTGATAAAGCTATCTGTGAAGTCAATAAAAGTGACTCTGTACAATAATAAATAAAAAAAAGTTACAATTTAGATAAGCACTGCGGGAGCGCAGACATCCACCAAAGGGGGGATTCTCCACACTGTAGTGCAATTTATCTAAAAGTCGATTAGTCAGACGGTCTACATTGAAGTACCTTAGATCTTATGAATGCGTAGTGTTCCATGCCTTGTTTACAGTCATTTTCTGCTCAGAACTGATTTAAACTTGAAAGCTATAATTGAGAAATGGGTTTCTTTTGAATGTGGCGAAGATGTTGGTCATGTGTAACTAGTTATATTGTTTCCTCTTATGATAATTAACTGTATTTCCTAAGATCTACAGTGATGTGCTTCAAATTTTAGGCATGAGTGCTTTGATGGCATGAAATGTGTTTCTCAGAAACTTCACAATTGAGTTTAATGGTTTAACTCATAGAACTGTTGTCAAAAATCAGAAAAATGACTAATTTGGTGGAGGAAGTCGACGTTCTATAGTTTTGGATAAGAGGACCATCTCTGGAAATCTGATTGAATGTAATCTGGCATAAAGATAATAAATCGATGTGATCGAACTGTTCACCTTATGTTTGAAATTAATTGTGTTTAGCTATTACCAGAATGTTCCTGTAATTCTATACCAACTATGGTTTTTGCTACCTTTTTTAGTTGGTGTTTCATGATTTACCTTCTGTATATATTATAGTAATTTTGCTACTATATTACTGATGATAAATATCATCATCATGTTGTATTTTTTTGTTTGCTCTTTTGAATTTCTACCACTGCTACATTTGACAGCTATGTATGCTTTTGATTTATTTTCATTTAATACATTTATATTATAATCTTAAATTTTACTACCCCATCCATAGTTCCCTCATGATTTTTGCTGCTGTCATTTTCAACTTTCCTAATGGAAAATTAAAAGCAACTTATCCTGAATTCTACTAAAATAGTTGATGAATTTTCAAAGTTAAATGCAGCGTAAATGACTTTTTACCTTAATGGGAGGTATGAAATTTTTTTTGACATTGTATTGTATAACACTCAGTCTTACTTGTTTCTCTGTCATGTACAGATACCTTCTAGTTCTGTAGAAACTAATTGTATGATTCTGTTTTGTTGCCATGTCTAAATGAAAGAGGTTTAAATTGACACTCTCTTGAATTGCTTGAGATGTATTCAAAATGTGGCAAATAAAGAAATAACTGATGGTCCAAGATATCATATGCAGAACCATACAGTTATTAAAATCTAAACAAAGTGAGTGACTTACTGCAAAAACAACAAAATTTAAAGATTTTTTTACTAGTATTTTTAACAGTATTTAGATTTACATACTCGGAGTTGCTGAAGTATTGTCTTTGCTCCACTTCAGCCGATCCATTTGACCACTCCTTCACATGATTGTTTGTCTATGCTCAGCTGGTGATCCCATTGGATGTCTACGTTGGTTAGGGGCTAATTGGAAACCGTAAATGTTTATGTTGTACATGTTTACATTGCATGTACGTAAAATCAACCCTAAATGCCTTTCAGTTTGCATTCAATGTCATATTACAGTAGATTTTTACTGTCTAACACAATGGTCTGCAACCTGGAGCGGCTCATTAGCCTATCCAAAATGGCTCCTAATAAAAGTGTCTTTACATAAGGTTCTAGTTTAAACTGTTAAGGTACCAAATATTTTTTGTCTTCCTGTTTGTCCTCATGCAAAATCTACATGGAATTTACTCAATAAAATGACAGCAATGTTTTGTTGGCTGCAAAGTACGTGTTTTTCCTCTTCACAAAAAATGATCTCCACCATCCAGGAAAATGTATTTCTCTTTTTTATTAGGGATGCAAATATACCACTTTATTCAAACTAATATGATACGGATACTTGGATCTGAGTACTTGCCGATACTTTTACCACACACAAAAAATGCTATGAATTGGAAGGCAGGTTTTAATTTCTTTTTGCTTTTTACAATGAATGATGGTGAATTATTAGATCAAATAAATAAAATATAGATAAAAATGATCACAAAACCAAAATTTCAAGTTAGAAAGTAACAATTTCTGTTAAATTATTGCAGACTTTCCACATTTAAGTGTGGGTTCATGGTATCGGTTAAGTTTAAGTTAAATCACTTTATTTGCTCTGAAACTTAAAAGAAGTATTTAGCAAAACATTATGGAATAACTGCTCACAAAATTCACAGTTGGTGGGTTTTTAGAACACTAATCAAGAAAAATGCAAATGTGCACATTGTTTTTGCTTTTTTTTCTTTAATTCCTTCCTTTTAATTCTTGAAAAGTAATTGTATTCTTTAAATTAAAACTATTTAAAGTCTAGAACCATCTGCATATTTGATTGGATTGATTTAATAAAATAGTACAAGCAGACATAGCAAGAATAGAAAATGCAACTGCTTGAAAACAGTGTTAATGTTTAGATAATATTCTGCCCATATTTGAGAATAAAACATGCTTAAATCACCTTGGAGTTGTTTTGAAATTTCGACTCCCTAGTCTCCCAGCTTTACTTGAATGCAGCATGAGCAGCTATTGGGAAAATTCCTGTTCATCAACAGGGATACCGCCAACTTATGTTTTATGCAAAGAAAGGACCTTGTGCTGACTGGATGCTACTGGCAGCCATGTGGACATCAGCTGGTTTCTCTCTCTAGTATCAGTGATGTTTTCATTCAGCTTGATATTGTTTCAGGTGAGTCATTCAGTTCAGTTCAGTACTGTGTTATGGACAGTGGTGGCTGGCCAATAGAGGGCGCTTGGGCCTCGCCCCACCACTCACAACTTGCCATATTACCTTGAATAAAACGCGGAAAATAATTACATAATATAATAATTACAATATAATAAAACATAATAATTATATATGTTTTCTTTCAGATGTGCAAGATAAAGATTTTATTGTTTATGGTGAGTTGAGGTGTTAGATTTATTGGCGTTTTCTGATTGAGGAAGTATTTCCGCCTTGGGGCGCAAGACTCTCGTTATAAGTTGTAAATGCGCAGTAGCTTGTCTTCAATACATAGAGAGGACGATTTGGGGGGGGAAATTACATATCATCCCCCCTCCCGCTGTGGGGCTGAAATCAACAAGCTTGAGGTAAAATGTTTCCCACCTGATCATTCAACCATCAGATGATTCAGCAGTAAAACGCGAGTAGAAAGCGGCGCATTCATATTGAATTATGCATCATGGCTCACTGTATAGCTTCAGTACATTTCATAGAAAGGAATCGCTGCGTTAAAAATGCGCATTATTCAGTTAACGTAATGTTTTCAGACTTAAATTAGTGCTAATCGTTAGCAGAAGTAGCTGTGTAGACACCGCTACTTCACAATGAGAGCATGCATTCCTATTGTTTAGATTGATAAAAAAATAAGTTTTTCTGCTGAGTGTTTATATTTTGGAAAAAGGTCAAGAGAGACATTTGATCTATTTACTTAATACACGTGCATAACGAACCGACAGGGCCTTACTGAAAAAGCATAATACAAATACATGTATTTATACATGTACTAAAATATTTTATGTAATTTGATCAATTATCTTTAACTCTTCCTATGAAGCTCATACAGATTTAAAAGTAGGAGCGAGAGCAAAAACGTCTCTTTGGGTTTGTAAGGCGTGATAACTGCTGGTCTAACAGGATGTGGGAATTGCTTAATTTAATCAATCTTCCTGGATGTTTAAAAAATGTTTTTTATTTTAGACTATAATTTGCCTTGTTTTAGGCCCAAATATCGATTATGGGTCAGCTAAATGCCTTTTAGATGCCCCTTTAATCCAGAAATGCTTCCCAGGAAACTTTTCTCCACACACATTTCTCTGACAAACCTTTGACACAAGATGGCTGTGGCCTACCTTCGTTAGCTTGCACTCTCTTGAGTCTGAAAATGCTGGAAACATTTCTTCGTACTTCTGAACGGCAAGCTGAGTGGACATTAGGGTGGGTGTTAAAATAGAAGCTCACACTCCGCTGGCTTCACTGGAGATAGAGTTTAAATAAACATGTTTACCTTTGCATTTAGCATGTCTACACAAAAGTGACACAGTGCCGCCTTGAAGAAGTGATCTTTGGCACTGTATTTCAGGAGCGTACTGTCCATCGCATGGGTTCCGACCTGAAATCAAGAGTTTACACTTATTCCAAAAGTACTTTGCTCACCAAGTTGTCGGACGTTAAATGTTTAATATATCACCTGTTCATAGATCTCAATCGCCTTTTGGTACTGCTCTAGCTGGGCTGCATACGTCGCAACTTTCAGAAGGCACTTGTTTGCTGAACTGAAAAAATAAACAAACAAAAAAACAGAAAATATCTTGTCAAATAAACCAAAAGCATAAAAAGATTTGGAACAGAAAAGTGTTTTGAAATCAAAGAAAATGTGTCTCCGATCTAAAATAGTCACCTGGTGGATTCTTCACCTTTATAATAATCTGCTGCTTGTTCGTAATGAGCAATGGCCTGCACATAAAGAAATTGTAAAAAAAAAAAAAAAAATGAAAACAGGCTTCGGATTTTAATTAAAAGTCCTTTTTGCCATTCTTTTAATTTTATCTAACCTTCTCGATGTCCACCAACTCCGTCTCGTAAATCTCTGCGATTGTGATGTGATGTTTTGCAGCAATGGTGAAACGACCCTGGAAACGAATAAAGAAAGGAACGAACATATCAGATGAAAAAAAAAAAACGGCTTTACTCTGAATTTAATAAAAAGGAGTTCTCCTTTTACGCAAACTCACCATGTCTGTGTATATCTCAATTGCTCGGTTTAAGCAGTTGATAGCCTCTGTTGAGAAAGGAAGTATTTACATTTTAAGAGAACACCTTCTAAGAGGAAGACTTCAATTTTCTCAGACAAGAAGAAACATTCATGGCAGCCAGGAGCTTTCACTGAGTCTTTATGGTATTTTATTTCTGATATCATGTACCACTTCACTTATCTTTTTATGAGTCATAAAGCCCTACAAAATCTTTGTAGTTTAGTTTGTCGCTTCTTTTGAACACGATTGCAAAAATAAAACATTAGAAATGTTGTAAGAAATATAGAGTAATTTTTTATCATCTGTAGCTCAGCAACTAGACAAAGTTTTTTCATCTAAAAAGATTTCAAACCGGTGTTCAACTCTACTCTGCATTTTCCTTTCCTAATTATAAATCAATCGAACTTCATTTATAAAGCGCTTTTTCATACAACAATTGCAACTCAAAGTGCTTAACAGATTAAAAACGGCCCAACATGAACCACATTCCCAGCTCTCCCTCCCAGATTTAAAAGCTTGATTATATTTGTACCCACCAACCCAACCTCCATGTTCAGACAAAATCATTAAAAAGTACTTTGGGTGGAGTACAGATTATCTCCCAGTTGGCACTTCAAGACTAGATGCTCTCCATCTCTGCTCCTTCAGTGACTGTTGCATCCGAGGTGGACAAAGGAGTGTCATCACAGATGCTAGTAAACTTTATAACCATCACTGCTCCCAACAAACTCAGTAAGTGTTTATGACTACCCTGCTATTATCAGTAGTTTTTTGTAGTACGTTGTGTATATACAGGAATGTATGCGCACACATCTTGAACATTTGTAACTCTTTAAATCAGTGGTTTGGGGGGGGGGGGATCTTCATACTCAACTACACTTTAAAAAAACAACAGATTACGCCATTTTTAATAATGGCACAGTATTATTTTAATGTTGTGAACTTGTCTTAATAAAAATTCTGTTTACCTAGAACATGCTGCTGGTACACCTGAATTATGGATATTTGTGTGATATCAGTTGTGATATCTGCTTATCTTCTTCTTTTCTCTTTCTAGCTTCAGCATTTTGCTTGATGTCCAATCTGAGAATCAGCCGTTTTAAAACTCCTTCCAGCTAACTAAATGTTATAATACTATGAGAAATGCAAGTTGATAAAACTTGGAATATATTATACGAAACTTACTGCACTTAAAAAAGCCCACTGCGACATGAATATTGCACATTCTGACTTAACATTGCAAACGTATTGTGCAGCCCTAGTAGGGATTATTCTCTTTTTATTGTAGTTTTGTGGCTCCAAAAAGTCTGGGGTGAAGGTACAAACAAAAAACAAAAATTGATGAACTGAACATTTTAATTTGCTTTCAGTCTTGAAAATATATAAAGTAATAATTTGTCAATATCAAACATTTAGATGTGCAAATGTTTAATGCAGTTGAGCCTAAAATTAATTGGGGATGCACCGATACGATACTGGTACTGGGTATCGGTGCCGATACCGTTCTTATGCACTATATTGGTTAAAGTTAAACGATACCATGAACCAATAATCAAAATGTGGAAACTCTGCGATCGTTTCACAGAATGTTTATTATTCACTAGAGGTTTTAGTTGTGTTCATTTTTATAAATATTTTATCTATCTGATTCACCATCATTTGTTGTAACAAGCAGATAAGAAAATTAAATTCGTTTTCCATTTCATTACATTTTTTGTGTGGGTGTGGTAGAAGTATCAGTGTTGGTACTGGCCCTGGGCATCAGCTAGTACTTAAATCAAAGTATCGGCATTGTATCGGTTTGAAAAAAGTGGCATCGTTGCATCCCTAAAATTAATACATTAATAAAACTCTGTTAACCGTATGGCAGCTGGGAGTTCTGCTGTCTCAGCAGAAAAAAAAAGAAAAGAAATCAAACCAAAAAGCTGTGAGTTTTTTTGGTGTTACCTTTCCTTCAAGGTACATATAGAAACAATCACACCGTGCAACAATCTACATAAACAGAACACACCAATTTTGAAGTGTTAACCTAAATATGCCCACAAAATTCAGAAAATGCTAAATGAAAAGATATGTGTAACAAGATGTCTGTTGTTGTATACATACTCATTCCTTCCAAATGAAAGTTTAAAAAAAGAAACAATCACACTATATTTTAAATTAAGTTTTAAGCTAAAGCAAAAGAAAAAAGAAAAAGAAAAATTATGCTTCAGCTTATATTTGCAGCAGATCGTTTGTTTTATATCCAAGATTCGATTACCTAAGAGTGTGTATCTAAACTCAGTGGAAATAAAGAAAGACTTATTATTTTTTGTTCCTGCATAAAGAAAGTTTAAGGTCTGGACCGTAATGGTCAAAATGGGCTATTAAATCCTACAACAGATGGTCGACCACCCCCAGAGCCCTCATAAATGGTCAGTATGGAAAAAAGACAGACCACACTCAGACACCTTAAATCCATGCATGAACTTCACAAAGCTTTGATTAAAATGAAACTCTGCTGAGAATACCTGCTCTGTATGACACCACCTGACAAATAAAAGCACAGCGGCTTAAGCTTCAGCAGCAGACCACCCTGGATTCACACAAGTAACACTCACCTTGTGGATCGGCTTTTTTGTAGGCGTTTCCAGCATCTATCAGATTGGTTGCCGCATCGTGTTTGCTCTGCATTTGCAGGTGAAGGTGAGCCGCTTTGGAGAATGCAGTTCCTGCAGCTGAGAGGACGAGGCGGGCTGTTAAAGGATGGGACCATCACTACATAGATGAATAGGAAGGATGAAAGTATAGCCCTCTTACCAGACCAGTTCTTGGCCATTTTGAACATATTGGCTGCCCTCACATACATGTCGCAGGCCTCTTCCAACTTGGAGGAGCTCCTGGAAAACAGCACTGTTATTGTAACCATCCTGAGTTTGGTTTATTTTTAGCTTAAATTGTCAAGTTTATATGATCAAAAAAGGAATCCGACTTTGTTTCACATTCCTTCAACATAAGTATCTAGAAGAGGATAAAAAGGACTTAAAAAATAAGAATATTACATTTACATATTTATATGTACACCCCGTTTTTTTTGCTTAAAAATACTAAAAATATGCTTATTTAGTTTCCCAGGATAGCAGCAGACTACCCAGGCTGTAAGGTGCTCACGGTGTCCATCAGAGGGACGCCTTGGAGGAAGAAACTGTCTCTGTGGCGCCGACTTGAAGGTAGAAAGTCTAAACAGTTTGTGTCCAGGACGTGTGGGGTCTGCAGAGATGATAGCTGACCCTAGACCAGTACAACTGGAAGACAGCTGTTTGAGCTACAAGGGATCCTTGTAGCCATGCAATTACCCAGACAACTAAGGATTTGACACCCATGGCGCTTATCGTAAACACTCTGAGGTAAACTCAAAACACTGTTGTTTGAATATCTTTGAACTCCTGCAGGGTGGCAGAACAACCGTCTCGGAACGACAGGCTGAAATAAGTAAAAGAACAGAGTAAAACCTGAACAGATCTGGAAGCCCTCAGTGGGGTTGTTTGTGCAATGAAATTAGTTTGACACCGCTGCTCTAAGTTGTGAATGTCTATGTTACCGTGCGATGGACTGGCGACCCGTCCAGGGTGTACCCTGCCTCTGCTCCGATTACCACTGGAGATAGACAACAGGTAGTTTTGACTAGTAATTTTTTACACTTTTATAAATCTTTAAAAAAAAAATTTGTGTGACGGATCCTCACTGATTCTTTTACAGAAATGCAGCCAAACCATGGCTGGTTTTTAAAAAAGGATGCGTTTGTTAAAAAAAAAAAACTTAGCTCCGACCCATCAAGCATTAGGAAAGGACAACAAATATAAAGATGCAATGTGTACACTTTAAATGTTTAAAATTCCTGGCTCGGTAGCACAGTTCTTCTTAATCTGAATAGGCTGCTACAGATATCTACTACAGAGTGTTTTATTTGTTCGTTTTAAAGTTGCTAAAAACTAAATCATGCTTTAAAATATTTTTTTAAAAAAAACATGGAACATGACAGCGTCTAATTATTTTCTTGAATTAATGTACTTTGATAGTATAATCCCCTGAATTTCCCCGGAAGGACATAAAGCCGATTTTTATGTCTCACAACTTGACCATTTTCTTCTTCTATTAATACATAGTAGTGTAACTGAATAGCTTTAGGGGCCTCGGGTTGTTTATTGTCATTTCTGAACACATTTAATGTGCAACATGTTTGTTTTAGTTTGCTATAATCAAACGTGACTGGCATGTGACATGCACAGAATGACTTTTCCATTAGGAGGCGCTGGAACAGCGACAAAAAGAAAGTTTCTGCCCATGTCAAACTTTGTGTTTAAAATGCCATTTTGGTCTCATATAAACAACTAGTAGTCAGCTACTGGTTCCAGTGCCCGTAAAAGCTGAGTTGTCAAAATGCATGTCACAGTTTTAGCTGTGAAAAAGCAACATATTGCACCTTATCCTGACATGTTTAGTTGCCATCCAATGAAATATTTTTGACACCATTTGATAAAACTGGAGCGTTAAACAATTAAGTTTATTACAGAAAGCTGCATTGGTGTGGTGTGTTTTGCCATCAGCTGTATTGCTAACTACTCAGCTAGTCACCTTCCGCATAGTTGGCCCTCACAGGCTAACACTCACCCAAACAACGAGCCAAAAAACGACTGAGAAGACTTTAACTTCTTCTCCGCATCCGCCATTAGAGCCGCGGCTTCCTTTTCTTTCCCGGTGTTGTCCATTTTCGCTGATTTCCCCCCAACGAACGAGAGAAGCGAGCAATTGCGAAAGCAAACAAACTTGGCTAACGAGTGCTAGCAGCAGTGTCACATCAGCAACCACAGGCAGTCCTCTATCACGTGACAGGGCAAAAGGGTTTGTGCTGCGTTCAGGTGCACTTTGTAAACGGTATACAACTCATACATCAGAGATGTAGCCCACCGGCACTTACACTTTAAAAAATATCCTTACGTTTACAAAACCTAAACTCCCTAAAATGTATAAATACATACAAGCGATACAAGCGTTCTAGTGCTGCATTCAATTTACTCGGTAATCTGAGCTTTAAATTACTCTTAGCGAGAAAAGAAGTAGGCTACTTTTAGAAGTTTTCTGCATCATACTTCTACTTGAGTAATATTATAATTAACCATCGATACCCTCCTGTGTGCCTTTTCCCAAGCTTTTTTTTAAACTCATAATATAAATCATAATTTTTAAGTCATATGTTTTCTATCTATCTATCTATCTATCTATCTATCTATCTATCTATCTATCTGATTTTGAGACATACTTTTAAGAAAAAGTCCAAATTCTGAAAAGAAAGTCAGAATTCTGACTTTTTCTCAGAATTCTGAGACTGAAGTTCAAGTTCTGAGGAAAACAAAATTAGATTAAAGTCAGAATTCTAAGAAAAAGTCAGAATCTTTAGAAAAAAGAAATCAGAATTCTGGGATTAAAATCAGAATTAGGAGTACTGTATTGTATTGGAAATCTAAGGGGGGTAACAAGTCAGAATTCCAACTTTTTCTGTGGCCCTAATTCCTAAATTTAGCCTGCTGAAACACCTTGATGTAAATATTGAACAGTATATATTGTCACTGGATGTACCTTACTGTGTTCTAACATATAGCTCAACATTACCTAATATAAATATTTGTTTTGCATAAAAATAAATAAAATAGGTCTGTATTTGTTTATTTTATAAATGTACTTAAGAATTGATATTTTTATTTTATATATAATTTTAGAATTTCACATGTTATGTATTTGTATTTATTTTCTATATCAGTATTTAAAAAACAAGATCTGCATATAAGTTGATATTGTTGTCTTTCTGATTACATCCTTTTCCAACAATTATATCAGAGGCTATGATCACTCAGTACCTGAGTAGCCTTTTTAAGATACCAAACCCCTTTTTTAAACTTGAGTAATTTCTTGAGTGACTATTTCTTACTTGATTCAAATATATTAAAGTAGTGATAGTCTTATTTGAATACAATTTTCACTTTTCAGATTCAATAGTGCAACATACATTTAGGCAAGCAAAGCAATTTTATTTGTATAGCACATTTTCAACACAAGCTAATTCTGTGGTAAAAAACAAACAAAAACAAGCATATGATAAAAGCATAGAAAGAGTAGTAAGACAAAAAACAGCATACAAGTATAACAATTAAAAACCGCATTTAAGTATACAACATGAGAATAAATCAAAGAAAACATTTCAATGTGCTCTATGTGATTGGGTGGCAGAGAAACAAACACAGCATATGATTAAAAACAGCAATTAAGGAAAAGCATAAATGGAAAATGTTGGTAAAAATTATATTAGAACATTACTCAGGCAGCTTGAAACAAAATAGTTTTAATCTTTGGTTTGAAAGAGCCTAACGATTCAGCCGCTTTGCATTTGTCTTGAAGTTTGTTCCAGATTTTTGGAGCATAGAAACTAAAAGCTGCTTCTCCATGTTTGGTTCTGATTCTAGGGATGTTTAGTAAATTGTTGGAGTACCTGAATGGTCTGCAGGGTTGGTATAGTGACAACAGGTCTTCAACATACTTTGGATCTAAACTATTTAGTGATTTATAAACTAGTAGGGGTATTTAGAAGTCTATTATCTGAGCTACAGGGAGCCAGTGTAAGGACTTTAGAACTGGGGTGATGTGTTCAACTTTCCTGTTTCTAGTGAGGATTCAAGCAGCAGTGTTCTGGATCAGCTGCAACTGTCTGATTAACTTTTTAGGTAGACCTGTGAGGACGCTGTTGCAGTAACCAATGCAACTAAAGATGAACACATGGATTAGTTAAAAAAATAAAAATAACATGGGAAAGAAATTGAAATTTAAGATTTAGAAGCAATAACCTAATGGTTTTGCATATAAAAGAAGAAAAAAACATTTGCATAAGTAAGAATCACAGTTACTAGGCAACAAAATATGTATTGTTTCACTCACTTTAAAATAATAATAGGATTTGATAGCACTCAGATATGATCCAAATTTGGTAGAGGTTACTTAGAGAGTGGCTTTTATTTCAGACTTTTGGTTGTGCAAAAAAAAAGACAATTATAATCAACATATGATGATAAATTCATATTCTTCAAATTTCTTCTCAATTGTTTTGCAATTCTAGCAGTACATGTCTAATTGTGTTTGGAAATATAGGAACAATGTAAAAAGAGATGAGGTAGCTACAGGAGCAATAGAGGAAAGGGTAATAGAATCTTAGGTTATCTCTTGTGGTTTGTATTTCATTAAACCACGAAGCTTTATGTTTGATAGAACATTATATAATTCGATAACAAAACAATGATATCCTACGGGAGCTCCATTATTGTCACAATATAATGGTAGAAGACAATGCGTTAATTACAATCTTCCTTGCCAGAAACAGTGGTAGCTTTGATACGAATGCCAGCACAGGGCATCTTTCTGTCATGACAGCACAAGAATTTAAAATAAGTATTCTCTCGGTTGCAGCCCCAGTGAGTTTATTAATTTCTATTGTATGACTGGTGTGCTTTTCACTCTGTAATCACTGTAAAGTAGGTTTGTATTCTAGTGCTATGTAAGAGCAGCATTGGCATTTGTACTGATTCAGATTCCTAGTTCAAGCTTAATGAAGGGGCTATTCTTTCTTATCTAGAAATCTGAAATCCTTATCATCTGTAGTTCAAAATGTTACATGCTAAGACTAGTCAAATCTGAATTTCATTGTTCTATAGCATTGGCAACAAGAACTACTTGTGGCACTTGGGCTGCATATTAGATAAATACCATTTAAACTTAAATCATATTGTATATGTAAATGCAACCAAATTTTTAGTAGCGTGTAAGTGACGATTTGATGTTATACAAACCATGTGAAATCGTCCTAAAACAGTAAAGCAACCCCAAACACGATGGCCGGTTTTTTAATGCTTTGTTATATATGGCAGTTATAAAGGAGGCAAGACTTTCTGTACCTGGTGGCAGTCAACTCATAGGGACCAAACTCTTAATCTAACTGGATTTCAACTCCTCCCCTACTTTTACTTTACGTGCAGTGACCTGCCTACAGTCTTGACTCCAAACCCATTGATATTTGTGGCATCAGGGGTGTTCTGTTCATACCCAAGTCAACAACACAAACATATTGGCTAACATGCAACAAAAACTATTTGAAGAAAAGAATGCCATCCCACAGCATAGTGAGACCAAGATGGTGACCTGCATGAGGAGTAGGTGCCAGGCTCTTCTGGTTTTGTAGGATTTTTATTAACAACAAAAACAGTTTGTGAAATGGATAAAATGTTAAATCCTCAAAAAGCTGTCTTCAATCCTCCATCATTCAACCCAACTACTGACACCAATTAAGTCAACACCAGAATAGATTGCTTGGCAAAAATGAATTTGCCTTACATATGGCACCATTTAAAAGTAAACCAACACACTTTTTTTTAAATCGACCCTGTAGCTATTAAACACAAATATCTAACTGACCAAACACATGATAGATGCCCAGATATTAAGCTGTTATCATGTCATGACAGTTATGAAACATTTTATTAACATTGTTTAGCGAAAATAACATATCAGTGATGTACCATAGACATTTTCCAGCCTATAAAGCCTATTTAGATTGTCAAGGTATCCACATGAAGTAGAGAAAAAAAAGAATGCGGTGAGCATATATATTTTTGTGAAAATGATCTAATGTGTCTATCTAGGAAGTCCTTTGACAGTGGCGTTGACAGTGTTCCTTTTTCCAATTTATAGTCTGAGATAAGTCAGAGAGAGAAAACCTCCAACAAATACATCTCAGCCAACCGAAGAAAAGGAGATAGATAGATAGATAGATAGATAGATAGATAGATAGATAGATAGATAGATAGATAGATAGATAGATTTTCACACAATTCTGAATTTTCCTTCAGAATTCAGTCGGAATTTTCAAATTCGTCCTTTAATCTGAAATTTAAAAAAAAAAATTTTTACGAAAGCGTCTAAGGAACAAAACTATCGTAATTATTTTTCTTTCAGTTGCCCTAAGCATCCTTCATATGTTTAGAAGTAAACAATACAAGGAGAAAACTGTTGTTGACACAAAATGATCTGAATCCCGTGTAAAGCATCCGTATGAACCACGCAGATTTCGATCAGGCAAAGCGGAAGTCTCCAGTTTCCTGTCTGTACTCGGGTCCTGTTGAGCAGCCCGTGCGAGGCTGTCCTGGAGACCCCGCGCTGCCTGCACATCTAACGTCTCGGGTGAGTTTGTTACAATGTAGCAATTTCTCTATTAATCCGAATAACCGTTACAAAGCCGCAATATCTGCCAACTGCGCACAAAACACGAACCGCATCGCTAAAGCAATCGAAGCGACACGTTGCTGAACCGCACCGTAAACACGCTCATTTTCCACCGAATTCCCAAGCATACCCCCCTCATCCAAGAGTATTCCAACATTAACTCATATTTTACTTGCAATTAGCGATAGCTCGCTACGTAGTTGCGCTTTACAGGTCCCGGCACACTGCTCCTCTTGGTTTTGGCTGAACTGTGGTTCCGCTGTGCAGCTTCAGTGTTCAAATTGTGTCACTCGATGGTTTGTTTTGAATGTCAAATGCTCAAGCTAGCTGTACGTCTCAATATTGTTGATAGCAGGTTAGCTCGCTAGGCTAATGCAACTCAGCAGAGCTGCATCAAAAATGACCAGAAATAGGGGTGAAAACTGGGTTTTAAAATCAAAACTTTGATTTCATTTGAGTTCTAAGTCAGATGTGTTGCTGTCAAACGTTACGTGTTCTGAGAAATAATTAGAGTTTGCTTGCAAAGCTTTTTAAAAACACCAGCTAGCATGTAGCAGTCCGCTTGCAGTGTCTCCATTCATATCCTGCGCACTGGGTTTGCTCTAACCATGGCCCCGACCCGCTGCTTTCTCGGAATTGCGACCGAGCTACCTCCACAGAACCGATTTTCGCTCTGCTTAAGCACCGTGTTTATTTGTCGTCGTTTGTATCGCTATGAGCTACGTGCACTGTTGTTGCTTGTGATGGAGACAGTGAGAAAGCCCACACTCGGAAATCCTTCCAGGCGGTGCGAAAACCGCGCGTTTTCAGTTTGTTGTCTGCTGTTTGTCGGTGTTTAGTACATATAAGTTGTTTCTGATCCCTGCTTGAGTTCATCGTAACCGCATCAGTGAGTATTGTTATTATTATTACCGAGCAATGCGTGTGAAAAAGATGACGGGTTCCAAGTCAGCGTGGAAATAGTGCAGCACAGCAAAGATTTATTTTAGGAGCTCATTTATAGCAACAATTTAATTAAACAGTTTAAATTCATTTGTTTAATAGTATAGTCAGAGGTGTATAGTAACTGGTTACATTTACTTGAATAACTTTTTTGGGGCAAAGTACTTTAAAAGAGTATTTTTCCTACACTGCACGTTTTACTTGAGTAATAATTGTTTTGCTTGCTAATATATTATGAAGTATCGCTTCTCCTACTTCGGTAAACTCTCTGTATACTCTGTATACTCAACCCACTGACTGTATGTTACTTCACAGAATGAAGAACAAACATGTTTGAACCAAAAAAAACAAAAACAAGAAATGCTCCAAATACAGACCTCTTGTTTATACACAGTGCTTTGCTCTAATCTAGATTTTTTTATCTGCTAAGTCTGATGTACCATTTGGAGATAAGGTGGTAAACACTAGACAATGTAGATTGACATTATAGTACAGTACTTCTACCCTGTTGTAACATATATTGTGTATGCATTAACTAATGTATTAGTTTCATAACTTTTGTATGGGGGGGGCAGATTTAGATGTCTCTTGTGCTCAGTTTTTCTTTTTTTTAACTGTTATTTATTTGTATTTTCTTTCCATTTCAGTCATAACAATTTTAGAATTGGAACCTTTCTATTTTTGTCTGTTTTGATGGCAGTATTTAAATATTAAATCAGATCTACTGCTCAGTAGCTCGGTCCTTGAGTAGCCTTTTTGCGAAATGCATTTTTACTTGAGTAGTTTCTTGGACAGATACTTTTTACTTTTACTTGAAGACAAAATGACGTAGTAGTTCTGCTCTTAGTAGAGTACAATTTCGGGATACTCACCGGGTGGTGTAGATTGTTCAGTAATGACAAGTCCTTTATTATTTTGCAAACAGGTTTAGTGTACGATCCACTTTCTAGTTTGTAGTCAAAACTAGCAGCAACATTTTCCTAAATTGGTTGTGTTCTGTCTGTTTTTTTAATCAACACAGTTTCAATAATCGAAGGCTTGCTTTTGATTCACTGCGTGACTTTAATAGGAGGAGGTTTCTACGAATGTTGCAGGCTGTTTTTGTAGTAGCCTTTTGGGACTGTTAAAATGTTCCTCCAAGTCTTGTACTGAGACAGGTTTCTGGTTTGCTCTATAATTTATTAGTATAGATATAATTATCTCTTTTTTTCGCCTCTTCAAGTCTTATTGGTTGATACGTCTCACATTAAATTTTACGGGATCAAAAACAATTACTTTGATATTTTCCAGATTAAGCTGGACGGAAATATAGCCCATCAGCTAAAAGATCTTGTGAACACAGTTACTGATAGTGCGGTCATTAGGCAAGAAAGAAAAACAAATATATGTAATCAGTATGTTAAAAAACTGCAAAACTTTACCTTTAACAACTTCTGTTATATATGTTACTTGACCGGTTTACGTTACAAAATCTTAAGGTTGGTAAGTGATGTATTTGTTATCAGAAAGGCAGGTTTATGGACCATAGAAAATACTTCTTGTTGAAAAAATACTCGAATGATTGCTCACTGGTAGGATTTTTCAATATCACCGCCTAACCTCATTATGTATCTACCTATGCCACCCTGCTTTGCACCTGGTTGTGAATGGAGAATATATCTGCTGCGGTAGGTACATCCTGCACAGGTCGCTGGTCAAATAGACGTGTGAGAGAACATTTTAGGCAAATGCTGTCACCTTAGGTATATTTATAACCTCCAGTTAACCAAATGTGTGTGTTTCTGGGGGGGGGGGGGGGCTTTATAATGGTAACCACTATTATAGATTGGAAAATGAGTTACAGGTGTTTAAACGTCTTTCTCGTTGCAACACTGTTCCTACATTAACATCCTCACTGGGATACCTCTGCATGGAGTTTGCCACATATAGGCTTTTTAGTTTTGATGAAAACAGGAGGTGGCCATCATCTGTATTTTATTTAAACCCATAACATAGTTGTGTAAGGCTGAATAACATTGAATAAGTATGGCCATTTGGCCTAAACCCCCCAAAATACATTTTCTGTAAATATAAAGGCATCAAAAGTCCCAAAAAAAAGCAGAGTTGTGTTGCAATCAATTAACTTTCTTTATTAAGAGCTGATGTTCAGTTGCTTTCTGTTGTCACACTTTTCAGAATTAGAGAGGTTTATTGCCAAACGTGTGAGCAGATTCACAGCATTTTGGAATTGCTGCAGCTACTTTGTGCAAACACACGAAAAGACAAACACTTCTAAGCATGAACACTGCTTGTTTTTAATCTTCAACAGTTGTCATGGATGATGAAGACGGCAGGTGCCTTCTAGATGTAATTTGGTGAGTTCCCTCTCAAATGTTGCATCATTGTACTCAAAGTAACATAAAAAAAAAGATGTTTAGATGTGTCTTTATGCTTTACGTCATTCTGTTTTTTTCCTTCTATTTTCCTGCAGTGACCCAGAAGCTCTTAATGACTTTCTTCATGGATCTGAGACCCATGTAAGTACATGGATTACAAAAGTGGTGGCATTTGAAAAAAAAAAAATTAAAATGGTAAATTCTAGACACAAAATGAAAGCTTTTAGGTGATGAACTTGTTTATGTAAGGGTGTGAAGACACGTTCGCCCCTTTCCTGATTTCTTTTCTACTCTTTATATTTTTTACATTTCCACGTTTGTCACACTTAAAGGTTTCAGATCATAAAAAATATTTAGGTATCAGTCAAATACAACATAAGTAAACAATAACTGCAGTTTTAAAGTGAAGGTTTTTATTATTGAGGGGGGAAAAAGATACAAACCTACATGGGTCTGTGTGATAAAGTGAATGTCTTCCATTCGTTGGACCTAATGGTGCGTTTAGGAACGTTGTCCTGCTGCAGAATTTGCTTCACTTTTAGGTCACCAACAGACAGTAGTAGACAGACATAGTTTCCACGCATCACAGCAGCTCTTCCTGGTGCCCCAGACCATCACACTACCACCACCATGTTTTACTGTCAGTATGATGATCTTTTTCTGTTTTATGCCAGCCGTAAAGGGACACACACCTTCTAGAAAGTTCAGCTTCGTCTCTTCAGTCAGACAGAGGATTTTCTCAGAGGTTTTTGGGATCACCGAGATGTTTTCGGGCTAAGTTGAGATGAGCCTTAACATTCTTTTTGCTCATGGTGGAGTCATGACCTCTGACCCCTCACTGAGGCAAGGGAGACCGGAAGTTCTCTGGATGTTGTTATGGAGTCTTTTGTGGCCTCTCAGATAAGTAGTCGCTGCCTTCTCGGGGTCATGTTGGTCGACCGGCACGCTCCACGGTCTCTCCATCAGTGAATAACGGCTCTCGCTGTGGTTCACTGGAGTCCCAAAGCTAGTCGTTGATCTGAAACTGTTTGTGTGACAAACCTGGCAAAGCAATATAAATCATGAAGGGGAGCGATACTCTTTCACACCACTGTAGGTGTATTCTTGTTGCCTGAATGACTAAGTAGTGAAGTTGTGTTCGATCACAGGTTGGTGCCATCATTTAGTCGGGTTGCGTGATCTTGCTTCTTCACAAACCAAGAAAGGCTAATACTAACTCTTCCCAACTCTTGAGTTATTCCCTTTGCTTTATTCCTCTGTCGCTTTTTTTCTGGTGCTTTTGGTTATTCTGAACTGTGCCCTCCCCCTTTTCCTCACCTTTCTCTATTTTTGATGGTCTGAATGTTTCATCCTGGTGACTTTTTGCCTGTTGCTTTGGTTACCTTCGCCTTCTGTCCGTCTTACCCTTGGTGGATGTGTCTGTAGTTGGACACTGACGACCTTTTGGATGGTACGAGTGACCCTTCCAGCTCGTTCTTCTCTACCACCGGGGTGAGTAAAATCCCCCAATCTTTCTCCCTGCTCTCGTCTATCTGTCTACGTAGCATGAAACTTCCAGTCCCCTTTCATTCCACTAACGTACGTTTGCTAAATGAGCTTCAGTTAGCTGCAGTTTGATGAGATGTTTTAGGTGGGTCTCCATGGTAATTCCTGCGTAACATTGAGCTGTAATCCTTTTTTATGGTATCTAGCCGTGGTTATTCCTAGATCACCTGGTTTAACTTCTTTCCTCTCCTGCTGTACTAAAGGGCCATGTTTCAGAGGTCCAGCCCGCGGTCCAGCTGCCAGCCAGTGAGTCGGCGGGCCTGCCCAGAGTCAGTGTGGATCTGGACTTCCTTGAGGATGACGACATCCTGGGTGGATCGCCGGGCGGGGAAGGCGACAACAATGGCATCGGAGCAAACCACGAGCCGTGTGACATTCTGCAGCAGAGTTTGGCCGAGGCCAACATCACAGAGCAGAGCTTGCAGGAAGCCGGAACTGAGCTGGACCTGGTGTCCTTTGGAATACCAGGCCTTACCCAGGTGGTCCAAGCCTTGCCCGATGCCAGTGGCCTCTCTGCGGCTGGAGGCGCCGCTGTCGGGGTAGGCATCGGCGGCACGGCGGCGATTTTCCCCGGGTCGGCCCAGAGCGCCGCCGGCAACCCTTCTAATGCGGCGGCGGACATGCTGGGTTCCGTGCTCGCCCAGCAGGGCCTCCAGCTCCAACCGCAGGTTATGAACAAGGCCATTAGCGTTCAGCCTTTCATGCAGCCGGTCGGCCTCGGCAACGTGACGCTTCAACCCATTTCTGGTCTTCAGGCTCTCTCTAACGGGAGTCAGTCGGGACCTTTGGGTATCGGACAGATTCAGGTTGTGGGCCAGCCTACAGTCATGACCATCAATCAGTCGGGCCAGCCGATTCTGGCCAAAGCCATGGGTGGATACCAGCTGCAGCAGTCGGGAGCGGAGGTGTCAGCTGCCAGCTCTCAAGCAGGCCTCGGCGGCTCTGGAGGTGGACTTCTGATCCAGGGCAACAAAGCCGCTGTCGGCTCTCCAGCTTTAAACGGACCGGCTGTTTCTGTCAGTAGCACAAACAGCATCAGTGCTGCCCCAATGACCGCGCCCGCCGGGCTCGTGGGCTTTGGAAACCCCCCTCTGAACACAGGAGTGGCACCTCAGACACAAACCCAAGGCCAGATTATGCAGAACGTAATCATCCAGCGCACACCGACACCCATTCAGCCCAAACCCCCACAGGGTGGAGCCATTCAGTCTAAACTCTTCAAACCACAACAGCAGCAACAGCAGCAGCAGCAGGCAGCATCCCAGGCCCAGCAGAACGACGCTCATAAGGCTCTTGGGATCCAGCAACTTCCAGTTTCTGCTGCTCAGAATGTAGCCTTCCTTACAGGAAAGCCCGGCTCCAATGTGGTCTTAACTACTCAGGCTGCAACACAGAGCCCTCAGTTTCAGCAAGCTCTGTTCAAGCAACAAGCAGCACAACCATCTGGCAAGCCCCTCAGCGTGCATCTTCTAAACCAACAAGGCAGCATTGTTATTCCTTCTCAGACTGTTCTCCAAGGCCAGAACCACCAGTTTTTGCTGCCTCAGCTGCAGCCCGGCGGGCAGATCCTGACCCAGCACCCGGGGGGCCACATCATAACGAGTCAGGGTCCCGGTGGGCAGCTCATCGCCAACCAGATTTTAACCGCCAACCAGAACATCAATTTGGGTCAGGTGTTGACGTCGCAGGGCCACCCGGGGGCCGCCCACATTCTCTCCGGACCCATTCAGCTTCAGCCCGGTCAGATGGGCACTCAGACCCTTTTCCAGATGCCGGTTGCCTCTTTGGCTCAGACTCAAAGTCAGACGCAGACTCCCGCCGTCTCGGGCCACGGCCAGACGGTGATACAGGGCATGCCCATCCAGAACTCCCTGACCATGGTGAGCCAAGTGGAGGGGCTGAGCCCAGCTATCAGCCTTCAGACAGCCCTGCAGGCCCAGCCCGGTGGGGTCTCCAGCAGCACAGGGGTTGCTGCTGTCTCTCAAGGCCATTCTGGTGAAACTGTTACCGTGCTGGGAAGCTCCGCAGACCAGACCGCTCACCCCGCTTCTATACTGGCCGTGCAGCCGGCATCGTCCGTGTCCGGCGCTCCAGTGGTGGCCTCCTCCTCCCCGTCCGTCTCAACCTCCTCCTCCACCACCTCTTCTGTGACAGCTTTGGGGCTGGTCCCCCCTCAGGCTCAGAGCAGTCCAGGGAGGTTACTGTTCACCAATCAGGGTTCAGGTATGATCCTGAGCCAGGAGTCTCTGCAGATGTTCCTCCAACAGGTCAGTGACCCCGGCGTACGCATGCTTTAATCCATTTATTTATTTGCTTTTCATGTGTGTTGTTAACATTGTCTTGAAAAATTAACATGCACGACTCGTGTTATCCTGGTGTGATCTCTTTGGTTTACTATTTTACTGCTCATTGTCCCACCCCTTCCCTCCCTCCCTCCTCCCTTCCCCCCCATCCTGAAATGGTAACTGTACTATCAGGAGCAGCACCATCAAACAGAGAATGAGTCAACCCCCTCAGTGGGCGTCCCAGCGTCTGTAATCGTCAGCAGCAACAGCATCACTACTGCGGCCCCTGCTGTCCATGACAGCCACTTAACTGACTCATGGGTGGGCCAGAGCCACAGCCCTTCCCCTGGCCCCTCCCACATGACAGCAGTGGTAAAGGTAGAATTGCCCCTTTATGTTAAGCCCCACCCACTTGTTGCCGCTGCCGCTGCCACAGTGTTAGGTGTTTTTTTTTCTCCCCACCTTCTCCTCTTTATCACAACTCTTATCTCTCCACAGCTCTCACCAGCACTGTTTAACCTCCTGGGTGCAGAAAACTATTCCTGTGCTTGCAGCTTCTGCGCTTCATTTTTAGTATAAGCATGATTGTTCCTGTTGTGTGTTGTGTCAGTGGAGATGCACCATTCCGCTCTGATAGCTAATGTCGATATCAATCCACACCTATAATGTAATAAGCACATATGACAGCGGCATTAAATAATCTTAATTTTCCTGGTTTCCTGCTGTGAGCTGTCTAAGGAATCATATTAGTTATTATTTATATTAACAGCTGAGGTCACCTCCTATGCTTGGGCTTGACAGAGATTTGAACACGTCTGCTGTTGGCTGATAGTGAACTTAAACAGCTAAAATTTTTGTCAGTAAATCGTAATGAAGGTTCTTTTTTTTCTTCTTTTTTTTGAATCTTCAAGTCTAAATCAATTTGTGGGTTCTAATTATGATCACAAGGATAACCAAAAAACAGAAAAGTGAAGCCGTCTCTGCTCGCTGGACTGCTGAATTCTAACTAGGGCTGGCCAATTAATCAAACTTTTACCCAAATCACGATATTAAAAACCTCAATGACGATGGTGAGTTTTAATCGTTATGCCAGCTGACCAATCCAGTCGTAGCGTCACCTTGTTGTCGAGCTAACCGTAGAGTAGCTAGATGCAGGAGTCCCCCGCTGGAAGGTAAAACGAAATTGCCGTGTCAAGATTGTACAGCTGGTGAAGAATTTTGAGGGAAAATGGACAACAGGGAAGACGATAAAGATGATCAAATTGTTGACACTGGCCACAGTTGGCACGCAGATTTTTATCGATGAGATGTAGTTAGGGCGGACCACTCCTGTTGTATTGCTATCTGTAACTGATATTAATAGTGAGGGCTATATTAGATTATTTTTTATTTCTCATTGTTTTGATTAGACGAAAATTTTATTGAAAATCGTGAATTTTCAAGATAGTGAAAATAATCAAGATTATTTTATTTCCATAATAGACAAGCCCTAATTTAACCATATGAAACGTATTTTCATTCTCCATTTTTATTTTTCAAAATTTTACTGTTTCATAAGCAGACTCCATCTGGAACCTTCGAAGTATTTAGTCATAAGGTCAATTTATAAAACAGTTAAGTAAAAAAATGGCCCAAACTTACTGAAATTTTCTGTTCTACTAAAGATCTCAAATTAATGAGTAATAGAAAAGTAACATCAGTTTCATATGATGGTAAAGAAACAATCTCACTACATTTGATCAGTGTATATGGTCTGCAGTAGTATTGATTGGCTTCCTCCTAACTCACTCATTTATATTTAATTCCATATACTTAATGTTTTCTCAGTTATTTTCCTGATTGTCATGATTATCTGGGTTGTAGAAAGTTACATAATATATTAACAAAAACATGCTTAGTTTTATTATTAATTTCTGAATGAATATATCTGCCTGGGGATCTTTGCTAAGTTTGCTAGGCTGATGTTGGCTCACCTCCCTGTTTTGATGCTACTTGTTGATAATCAAATACTTTCTTTTACTCTGGGATTTTAGCAGGCTATAAATACTTACAAATCAGTTACTCTCCAAATCAGAGGTTAAAAGCTTGAAATGATCCAGTAGAGCATGTTTGCTTCAGGCTGTCTGCTATCTGCTGAAAGTATTGCTCTCTTTCTGTTTCTAATTGCTTAAAAGAACCACAAATATGTCTCTTCATGTCGCAGAAAATGAAGTTTACTTATAAATGCCCTCTAGCATCCAAGTGACCTTATTGTGCACTCCATTTCTGATACTAAAAATAACTCCCACAGATCTTCCCTCAGTTAAAGCATCCACACCGAACAGCGTTGTCAGTGAAAAACTGACGGTGTGTTCGCTGAGTTGAAAAAGATTAGATTTTTCAGTTCTACATCAGGGCGGGTCATCTGCCGGTTTCCTGGTGCATCCCTGTTACTCTGAGTTCATGTAAGAAAAAGTTTGTCTGACAGTTTAAATTAGCTTTTTTTTTTGTTAGCTTTAATAATATTCTAATTTCAAAATATGCATTTTTGAACTACATGCAGGTATGCTTATTCGATAACATTTACGTTTTCCAAGAGCAGCTTCCTTCCCTGTCTGATTAATGTGTACTATTTCATCAACTTACCACTTTCTGCCTGATGGCTGATGAACCAGGTGTCTGCTCTGAATTTTGCATGCCTCATTTTGTGTCATTACACCGTCACTACTATTGAAAATCCCTACATTGACCAGTAGAGCCTCCTAAACAGAATTGATTTTGTCCGCAGACCCTCGTCCTCGGGATGATCCTCAGATCACCTCCTAATTCACCCTCACAGTCCCACAGATCTTGCTTCCATCAACAGATTTTCCCTTTGGTTCACTAAGCATTCAACCCCCCCACCCCTTTATGTATTTATCCCCCTCAAACGCAGGGAAAAGAATAATCTGTGTGCTTCAACTGTTTTACTGCATCGCCTTGTAGATCCTGAAGGCTAATAGTCCGCTTTTGTGCTCTTTGTTCCTCTTTGACTCATATTTGTGTGCTGAGGGGTTGGGCGACGATCTTTATTTTTATTAATAGTTGCTAGATTTTTTTTCCCTTCCCTCGGTAAAATACATTTTACTTTCTTGCAATTTATTTCCCTCCACTATGTGTGGAAATTATGTCGCCCAGCCCTGATGTTTGAGCCTATCATTCAGATCATCTTAATGTCTGGTATTTAGTGTGTTTTTGTGCTGAAATGTTTTCTGCTCTCGTAAAACTCAATGGTTTATAAACTGATTCCTCCTCAGGTACCCTCAGGTGGAGCACAGCAGGCTCTGAAGATCCAGGGCATGTCCTCCTCACCGGCTTTGACCTCCCACGCCACGCCGCCTCCCGTGGCAGAAAGCCCACAGCCTTCCCAGTCTCCTTTGACTCTGAGCCAGCAGATCCAGTCGCCTCACCACCAACAGCCGCAGCAGTCGCGTCCTTCCTCTCAGCCTCAGCCCCAGTCCCAGACTCCCTCGCGCTCATGCACGCCGTCGTCTCACACCCAGCTCTTCATTGTCCACAACCAAATCACAGAATCTCCAAAAGCTGCTCCACAGGGTCAGGTGCAGCAAGCACCGCCCCAGCAGGTACACATTCAAGTTCAACACCAACCTCTGCCTCGGCCGGCCTCGCAGCCCACTCCCTATCAGCAGGAAATGCCTCCGATGTCACAGTCGCCCAAGCCTCCTCTTGCGCCACCTGCACAGCACCAGTTTGCCGCACCTCCTGTTAGCGCCTGTTCTACAGCTGTCGTCAAAACCCAAGTTCCCATCCAGGGCCTTACAGCCGGGCAACGGCATCATCTGCAATTAGTAGGAGCACAAATCCAGACTATGTCATCCATCACTCAGCCCTCACTTCAGCATAAACAGCTGCTGGAGAAGCTGCAACAGGTATTCTTTCAGTTTTACTGTCTTTAAAAAAATGCATTTCTTTCATTTTTAAATTACTAAAGAAGGATATCGATTGTTCCGTTTTTCATTTCCCTATTTCTAGTACAATTTGTGCTGATATAAGTAAAATCTTTCACATGTTTTATTCTGCTAATTATTTACATTTTTATGCAAAGCATCACAGTTGTTAAGTTGCATTTTTGTTGATTTACTCTGCTTTACGTCTAATTCACACTGGGTGTGGTCCGGTTTTTATAAATCTGCCTTACGGTCCAATGAGAGCATTCACACTGGCTGTGGTGTGGATGCAGAGCACAATTAACTCCACACATCAAGTCTAATTTTTCTGGATGCTACATTTGGATTTTAATTAAGTTAGATAAATAATAAACATATTTAGTGCTAAAAGAAGATGATCGAAGCACATAAACTTGGCTCCATTGCTAAAATTAACTCCATCCATCCATCTTCTCCCGCTTCATCCGGGGTCGGGTCGCGGGGGCAGCAGCTTAAGCAGACACACCCAGCCTTCGCTCTCCCGGCCACTTGGGTCAGCTCCGCAGGAGGAATCCCGAGGCATTCCCAGGCCAAGCGAGACACATAGTCCCTCAGCATGTCCTGGTCCTTCCCCTGGGTCTCCTCCTGGTATTAGGTTGGCCTGGAACACCTCACCAGGGAAGCGTCCAGGAAGTATCCTGACTAGATCCCTGAGCCACCTCGACTGGCTCCTCTAGATGTGGAGGAGCAGCGACTCTACTCTGAACCATCTGTGGCCTTGTTCTTTCACTCACCAACCAGAGTTTGTGACCATAGATAATGAACAGGATTTGGATATTTAAAAGACAAAATAAACCAAGAACCAAGATTGTACTTACCAAAAAATCCTTGCACTTTGTATTTATTGTTTATGATTTAATTGTAACAAAAACATAGTTTACAGTTGCACCACTGTTATTTTAGCCAATTTTTAACAGGTTTTACTGTATTTAAGTCCATTTCCCCCTGCTGGTAAAATTAGTACCACAGCATGATGCCGCCACCACTGTGTTTTAACATATCAGGTGTGTTTTTAGGGTGATGTGCAAAGTCAATTTTCTGCCGCTTTGTATATTTATTTAATGTACTTATTCCTTAAATAACATACACAGACAATTTAATCTGCTATTTGTCTATTAAAATATGGCACTGTTTTATGTCGTGTTGCATAAAATTCTAACATAATGGATAGTTTTAGCAGGAGGAAATGTAAAAGGTTTAGGGGACTGCTTTTTCCAAGGCCCTGTAAATATTCTAAATATTAATGAATTAAGAGTGAAATTATACTTAAAAAAGAAAACAATATTTTGTATTAAAGAGCAAAAATGTTTTTCATTGGGATTTGGACATTAGCCTACAGATGGCACACCATGATATGTTGAGTTTCTATTTAATTACTGAATGAAAAAGTATCAAATCCTCTATTTAGAACAACAAAACGGTGGTTCACCAGAAAGCCCGTAAAGTTTGGGATTAATTTAAAAAACAGAAACTGGGAATATGAATTAGACTATGAAATGAAGACTATGAAAATGCAACTGATGAAGAGTCCTGTTCAAAGACTGCATCCTGTCTTTTTGTTGTTTTTTCAGGTAAAGCAGAATATCATGCTACAAGCAAAGCCTCAGCCTCAAGCCACAAGTCAGTTTAATTCACAGCAAGATGTGCCTGTTGATACGGTGGTGATCGCATCATCAGCGAGCTCTGAAACACCCGCTCAGCTTCCCTCGATGCTGCAGTCCACCTCGGTGCTTGTCAAAACCGCCGCCACAGGTAGATCAGTAAAAACCGGCAGTGATCAAAGCTAGAGGAGCATGATTATCTCTTTTAATGATGGGTTTTCTCTTTCTTTTATAATAGGATCAAGTGACCTACAGGTATTCTCAGGATCCCAAGGGCAAGCTGGAGCAATGGTTAATCAGACTGTCACTCCTGTCAGCCTTACCCAGCCTGTACAGGTGAGTTGTGTGTGTGTGTGTGTGTGTGGGGGGGGGGGGGGTTCCCCTCAAAGTTTAAATAAACGTTCGAAACAAAACGTTTTCCTGTTGAATGTATACTCAGGTTCAGCCAAAGCCAGGTGTGATCAGCGCAGTGGGAGGGATGACTATAGGGAAAGGTGCGATGCAGATCCAAGTGTTGGGACCTACTCTGACTCAGATGTCGGTTCCACAGCCCCTGGCTCCTCTACAAACTCAGGTAAGAGCAGTGTTAATGAGCAGCATGGAAAAGTGGGGAATTTAAAGATTTCCGATAGATAGATAGATAGATAGATAGATAATTTTTTAAATCTCAAAGAGGGAAATTCATGTATCCAGTTGCACCAACCATAAATGCACCAAGCAAAGAATAGAAACAGTTTTAAAAGAAATACACAAGACTTAAAAACATAAAAAACACATTTCATATGTCGTGTCAAGAATATATAAAAGTCTAGTTGCTCTAGGAACAAAGGATCTTCTCAACCACTAAGTAATGGAGTCTAATAAATGTAAGCGGCTGATTTGGCCAGAGCTGCTTTTCTGGCCAACCAGGAAAAGAGGTTTATGGAAATTATTTGTATCAACAGACTTCCCTATCCTGTTCTCTACAAGTTCATCTGTCTATTCTGTCTGTACGTCCATCCTTTCTTCTTCCCTGTCATTATTTCTTTCTTCCTTCCTTTCAGTTCATCTATTCGTCTACCTGTGTCCATCCGTCCCTCCATACATCCAACCATCTTTCATTCAATTTGTCCATTCGGTTGTCTGACTGTCCGTCCACCTATCCTCCGTCTGCCCATTTTTCTGTTCATCCATTCATCCGTTTTTCCATCTTGCTGTACCTCTAATCGTCCATTATTTGTCAATCCTTTCTTTGGTCCATCTATTTCCTTCCAACCAGAGACTTTGTTATTTCAGGATCTATGTTGAAGGCCCAACCTCTGTAGTAAATCCATAGTTTAAAAATTGTCCAAAAAAAGGAATGAAATCTCTGTAAATGAAGACCTTGTCAATTACATGTTTCATGGCCAAGTTTAGTCAATCCTGTAAAAGACTTTGAGTCTTTCTGTAACAGTTTGACTTTCTTTATTCTTCTTCAAAGTGAAGTTTTTAAATGTTCCCTTTTTACCTTTCAGCTCACATCACAGACACCGACGGTAAAAATGCCTTTAAGTTCGGAGCCAAGTAAGGAAGCCAGGTACGTGTGTCCGTTGCTTTCAAGCCTCCTTACTTCAACTGTGTGGTTTTTTTGGTGCATTTCTAAATAGTTTATGTTTACGCACACCTCACTGCAGGATGCTGGAACAGCTAAGAAAACATCAGGGTTCCGTGCTTCACCCCAACTACAGTGCTCCTTTCCACTCGTTTGAGGACACTCTGCACAGACTGCTGCCTTACCATCTCTACCAGGGAACTGCCAACTCCTCTCAAGATTATAAAAGAGGTAAAACCTGACACCCCATCCTGGAGGTACTCCTTCCTCTACTTTTCAGTAGTCCTTAAAAGCACTTTGGTTCTCTTGGACACAGTGGATGATGAATTTGAGAGGGTCTCCTGCCAGCTGCTAAAACGGACCCAGGCCATGCTGGATAAATATCGTCACCTGCTCTTCACAGAGTCGCAAGTAAGTTTATAGCCCAACATTCTCCAGGTATCGGTCACAATTTTTTTGTTTTGAAATGATTTTTAAAGTGACTGTTTTCGGCCTTTAAACCTGAGCAGAGACTGGGCCCCTCGGCAGAGATGGTGATGATTGACAGGATGTTCATCCAGGAGGAAAAGGTCACTTTGAATCAAGACAGGATTCTGGCTAAGGAGAGACCAGGTTTGTGGCCATGCATGGTTCACTGGTGTTAATTGTAGAAACTAGCTCATATTTTAAAACTCAACCGCATAAAGAGTGAAACAGAGTTATTACATCGGGTTATTTAGGAGTCTGCACCTCAGAAAAAAATGTTTTCTCCTGGGCCCTCATTTATCATCCATGCTTACATATAGTGTGGTATTTAATGTCTTGTACTTGTGCAAGCCTGCCCGAACCCTGCGTACGCACAGCATCTAGTGTTAGAATGAGTGAACTGCAACACTGACCCAGTTTTACTTTGTCGGAATATTTATCCCATCAGTTTATAATGTTGCCGTCTGTCTGTCTTTTACCAAAATAACTCATAAAGGTAAGAACGGATTTGGATTCAGTTTTCAGGAAAATGTTAGGAATTTTACAAGGAATTAATTCTTAAATTTTGGGGATGATTAGGACTGGAGTTTCACAGAGATCTGCGCTCACTGTTTGTTTTTTTTACTTTAAATATTTTGGCTTAACTGGATGTTGTTACACTCATAAGTAAAAGTTTTTCAAATTGAATTGTTGAAACTGGATAGCCCCACTCATTGGTGCAGCAGGATTTGTCTCCAGTTGTACTCCAAGTGGCCACACTTGTGGTCTGAGCATCCCTGGTAGAACTTCTGGCCCAGCTGTGTGCTGAGGAACATTTTATCATGTTCAGTTTGATATCGTCCCTTTTTATTTTTTATCTATGACAGGAACCTCTCCCCTGTCCTGATCCCATTTACTGCCTCTTAATATTTTCGGGTAGAAAGCAAAGGGTCAATGCATGTGTCAGAGGATGCGTTGTGACCAAATATAGTTACGGACACGGGCACCCAGGTACGTACATGTTGGATTTATTAACAGATGATCGCAGATGAGTATGCATACGAGTGGCCATCACATATTTGATAAATCCTGATTTTTGACAGTTCGTACACACAGTCAAAATTTCATTCTAAGGATAGAATATAAGACAGTTTCTATGAACATTTGATAAATGAGGACCCAGGTCTGGATAGCGGTCCGTCCATTCATCCTTTTATTAACCCTTTTATTTCTCCTTCTTTTGTTTTTGCTGGTTTCATGTTTAAACTACCTTCGGTAGAAATATCGTGGCTAAATTATATTTAAATGACTGTTTAGACATCGCGTCTTAAACCCAAAGAAATCGAGTACAAATTGGCAAATGTGGGAAATGACTCGCTATAAACTATGTACATCAGTAATGTAGACGTTTTTATTTACTTGCAGAGGAGTTTGCAGCAACTGTGCGGATGTTTGAGGGCGGGGTTTCATCCCAACAAAAATCAGCCCCTGCTGAGCTCCCGTCATCGAGTCCAGCTGCATCCACAGCTGCTCCTGTCCTCCTACCTCCTGTTCCTGCCCCTCTTGTCAAGACTGAGGCAACTCCTCCACCCGCTCCTGTTCCTGCTCCAGCTCCAGCGGCTGCTCCGTCTCCTACCCCTCCTCCTGCCCTTCCTTCTCATTCGCCTTTCCCTCCTACCAAACTGGTCATAAAGCACGGAGGAGGCGGAGCATCGGTGTCCTGGTCCACCAGCTGTCCCCCGGTGTCGGCAGCCAAGCCGGCGGCCGAACTCCTCAGCCAGAGCTCCACCCTCGGCCGCGCTCCAGCGGCATCATCATCCTCATTTTACTCCTCGTCGTTAAACTCCCGAGGAGCGGATGACGACGACGCTCTCCCTCAGCGAACCAGCAAACCGCCCATGAAGACCTACGAGGCCCGCAGCAGGATTGGCCTGAAGCTGAAGATCAAGCAGGATCAGACAGGCTTCAGCAAGGTGGTCCACAACACCGCCCTGGATCCGGTGCACACACCCCAACCTCAGCTGGGCAGTCGCTCCACCCCCGAGCCTCAGCCAGAAGCCGCCGCGCCGCACTCAAAGTCGCATCATTTAGCCACGCCTCCCAACACGGTGATCAGAACTCAGTCCCCCACCTGCACAGCTTCTACCGCCTTCTCAGCTTCTGTCGCTACCACTCAGAGCAACCCTTCTCTGGGTGGAAATGTTCCCCCATCATCATCCTCGTCGACTCAGATGAACGGCACGTTGGACCACCACCCCGTCAAACACAACCCCACTCCCTCACAGACCACCTGCCGCCTGCCGCTTAGAAAAACCTACAGGGAGAACATCAGTCCCCGGGTCAGGCCGGGTGTCCCGGGAGGACTGGATGAAAGCTTTTCCTACCCCAGAACCACGCCGACTCCCCCCAGAAACGAGGCCTCCACCCCCCCCTTGGAACGGACAGTTATAGCAAGCGTGAGGGTGGAGAAAAGAGACAGGGAGGCCTCGCACGCTCAAACGGATCCGAGTCACGAAAGCGGCCGTTTGGGGAACGCGACAGACAAAATGAACGAGGGGTTTAACCGAGGAGCGAAAACCACGCAGCACCACCATCTCTCTCTGCTGCTGGACAGGGAGGGGGCAAAGGAGAGGGAGGAGGAGCACACAGACCATGAGACCGACGTAAGTAAGTACAAAAGGTTCAGCGGAAAAAACAAACACAGGACTGGCGGGACGTTCAGAATGGACCAACATGCCCCTGGACCTCCGTCTCCGGAGTCCTCATTCACCCGAGACTCTTTGCTTCCTGCCAAACGCTGCAAGTCGGACTCACCCGATATGGACAACGCCAGCTTCTCCAGCGGCAGCCCTCCGGATGACTCTCTGAACGAGCACCTGCAGTGCGCCATCGACAGCATCCTGAACCTGCAGCAGGAGCCCGCCGTCCGCAGCCACCTCAGAGGGGGTGCCGGGAGGACCCACCAACACCAAAGTCAGCGCCCAGGAGACTCCACGGCCTCGTCACAGCACAGACCTCCGGTCCCGACGCCCCCCTCTGCTTCCTCGTCCTCCTCGCTGGCCCCGCGCCCTCAGGTTGGTGGGCGGGGCCACAACGGCAGCCTGATCCCCCAGACTCAGAGCAGATAACAGCCCCTCAACCCCAGGCCGCACTGACGCGGGGGGTGACTCACAGACGCTTCGAGAGGGAGGGACAGGGGGGGACAACTGTACTACTCTCCCAAGCTGTGTTGGCTTTGTTTGTCCATTTGAATTGTCCAAACATTTCTTCTCATAATTTACAGCCTAATCTAAGCTGCCCCGATGGATGGAACGTGGTAAACGGTGAACCTCAGACCTGATCAACCCTGCTTTTTATTCGTTCTTCAATCCTTTCTGTCCCTTTTCTTCATGTTTACATTCCTCTAACCCAGGAGTCTCATTCCCAGGAGGAGACTCTGTCCACTGTGGTTTAGAAGGCCTCCCGACACGAGATAAACCAGTGGGATGCTTTCACGTGTTCCCAGTACCTTACACATTTGACTCTTATCACAAATGCAAATGTCACATTTTAATCCCAGTCCACAGCTGCATCTGTGTGTTAGCCGAGCGCTCAGTTACTTTAGTTTCTTTTTTTTCTTTTTTCCACGTCAACATGACAAGGAAATGATTTGGAAAAACTTGTAAGCTTGTTTTCTCCTTCGGTTGCTCTCTAATGCTGTAATACCAAGATGTCAGAATGTAAATGTAGTTGTTCTTTTCAGCACCTAATGACAAACTTCACCAGGTTTCCGTTTACTGATCATAAAGGCAAGTCAAAGCATTACACATTTCAGTCAGCAGGGGGCAGACCAGCTCAAAACGCCTTTTCTCTTTCTTTCAGCTTTATCCTTCATCTCTGTCCTTTATTTTTTTTTAGTCTGGTGGACAATTCAAAAACAAACACAGCACAAAAACATAGAAATTGAAAAAAAAGGAACAATAATAATGTATAAAAAAAGACCGGAAGAGAATTTGAAGTATAGTATTACAGATTAATTTTTGTATTGTATTTATTGTGTATAATGACACTTTTTAAAAAGAAATGTACATTTAGTAAAACTGTAAATTAAACCTGGCTTCTTTTATGAATCGCTCTGTGTTCCTGGTGATCTGTGCAGCTGCGTAGACCAGGCGTCTGCCGCCTTTTCCTCCTAATAATTGACCTCACATGCCGACGAGAGGCTTTAAAGAAGTTTTAGAAGCTCTTCTATCTGCATGGTTTAAATATTTTCTGGAATTGAATGAAGACTTGAATTTTCCTGTCTAGTATGAAAAAAATTCTTAATTCTTACAGTTCATTCTGAAAACGACTGAAATTGTCAAGATTTAAGCTGGTGAGGTCGCTTTCTGTGAGAATGAAAGAACTTCATTAACATGTTTTATACAGACCTTAAACCTATTATAACTTGATAGAACTTATTTAAAAGATAGGCTAAATAATAGGGTCCTTTTAGATTATCCAACAGATGGCTGGATATTGTTAAGAGAGATGATAATTGATGTCTACATGTTAAAATAAGGTTTTTCAGGTCCTGTAGCAGCAAAACAGCCACTAACCATCACGCTACCAATGCTGTGTTTGGTAGCTGTTACCATTATCTATTTTAGGAAATCCACTTGGCTTTGATGATTCTCTCAAAAGGACACCAAGAGACAGAAGATAACTCCAGCCCCCAAGCCACTGGCTTTAATTATGCACATAACAATGTTTCATTTCTATCTTTAATGATAACTACCAGTTGTTTCCTGTCTGGTGTGTCAGATTTTAGTGGGACGCAAACCTTCTTTAAAGTTTCACCACAAAGCTACATACTTAAAAAATAAAGAAATCATTAACTCTGACCTTAACGTGATCGTGTGAGATCTGCTGCGTTTTAGGTGCTGCTCTGTGACCTCCTGGATTTGTCGTAAATGAGCCCTTGGAGTAATTTTGTTTTCTGGCCCACTTCTTGTGATCCGGTTTAAGGCGGCTATAAGGCAAATGAAATGAAAATGGACTGAAAAAAAATTTAATTAATGATATAATATGGAAGGTAAAGATATTTTCGGATAGAGGGAGGTTGGATTTGGAAAGTTAATTAAATCTAATTCGTTTGACAGCTGTGTGCTGCTTTTATTTAGGTTTTATTTGATACATTTTGAAGTTAGTTTGATTTTCTAAACTGCAAATGTGGAAGTAAAGGGAAAATAACATGAAATATGTAGGGGGGCAAGTATGTTTTTACAGAACCGTATATTATGTCACTTATTTGCATTCTAATGGTTGCTAACTCCTGGTTAGGAGGGTGAATGTTTGGCTTCCTGTGTTTATGTACACTGAAAAAAGAGAACGGGGAATCCAAATTAAATAAACTGCTTTACTTGGTCACAGTTAATTTAACTAAATTATCTAAGTTACTTAAGTTTATCAAGTTGTCAATGTAAATAAATTAGATTAACTCAAATCAATTACATGTGACCAAATGAAGCATTTTATTCACTTTTTTCAGTGTAATGACGGGGCATGTTTTCTCCATCATATTGCCACCAGGTGGTGCTTGTACAATGAGGGGAGTCGAAGCTGGTTTAACCATGAGGCATTACAGCGTTTAGGAGTAGTTTTGGACAGATGGGAGGGAAAACGCTGTCCTGTCTACAAATATTAAACACGTAGTTTAAGATTTGGTGGGGGGAAAAAAATTGCTTCATGGAGTCATGATTTTAAATATGCAAATGGGATGTTGTGTCATTTAAAAGAAAAAAAAATAGACAAAACTCCACCCAAACGATTTGCCCCTCCACAGAATTTCCACGCCTTTTGGTCACTCCTCGACTCACCCCTCTGCAGAGAGATATTGTACTGCCAGGCATCCCTGCAGGAGGAGGAGGCTCTGTCAAACTCAAACAAGCAGAGGGAGAGAAAATTTTTTCCCCCAGTGAGTGTTTGCGTTGTGTTTTTTCCAGCGAGCAGATCCAGAGCTCATCTGAAATGTATTAAAACCCTGGAGAAAGAAGGATCCTCTGTAATCTTGCTGCGTTGACGCCCCACAGAGGGCCACTATTTGCTGCTGGAGGTACACCCTTACATGTAGCTGCGGCTCCTCTCAGGACCAGCTCTTGTGTTTTTGAGTCAAAAGTATTTTCCACGACCCTGAGGGCGAGACCGGAGAGGAAAAAGATCAAGGTGGTTTGGGAAGAACTCACTGCTACTTGGTAAATTTGGCCTTTTATCCTTTATTACTAATATGTAAGGTTTTAATTGTAATGCTTTGACAGAATAGGAGTTTTTCTACCTGTTTCTCACATTTAAAAGATGTGTTTTTCCTACAGTTGTTTGCTCCAGCAGGGTTTGACATTAGTTTACTGGCTCCAGGTCCAAACACGTGTTGTCATTGTTGTTCTGAAACCAACAAGACATTTTTTCCATAATCTTTTTGCTCCATAAACTGATTGCAGAATCTTAACCAAAGTTTGGATTTTCACAGGACTTGTGTTTGCAGAGCGTTTGGATGTGATGACAGCATTAAATGCCTCTTCAGAGTTCGCCATTTTGACTCTTTCTAAAGCAGTCTTGTGACATGTCAGAACTGTGTTCCCTGTTCTCCTTTGGGCAAAACTGTTTTATAAGCCTGTACAAAAAAGGAGTTAGAAAAAAAAAGATCACCTCTCTGTCTTTAGGTTGCTCTACCTCTATAATGAGATCTGTTCCCACCCCAGTGCTTCTGTTTATGTAAACTACAGTCAAAAGATCATTACTAGAGGGTGAAATCGCTTTGCTTTTCCCCCCGTCCTTTTTCTGACATGAACTATATCCGTGCACATATTTGTGGGGATAAAAGGAATCTTTTACTCATTTTGCTGTAAAGAAATGAGCCATGCTTGAGGAAACCCACATGTTGGACCTGGGTTAGCAAGATTTTCCAGAGAGAACGCACTTCTTTCAGGCATGCGCTGACAATCCTTGTCAGTCTCTTGATGGGCTGAGATTAATTTTTTTGGCAGGGTTTCATTACCAGCTGCAGGATCACAAAGATTCCCTAAGATGTCTTAATCCGCCTCCCTATTTGTCCATATATTACCTCCTTTCTTTCTTTTTTTTCTTTCCGTCTTTGGATGCACATTTCAGGGGTTAAAGGTTGTCAGCGTTGGGACTACTTTCAAGGAAGAACTCACAGCTTCAACCCATCGTATACAGAAGCCATCTCAAGGGCAAAGTGAGCAGCCTTCACGTAACTACAGGAAGCGCCTGAAGGTCTACACACAGGAATTCCTGACAACGATTTCTATTGCAAAAAATTGTCCAAGTAGTCATTAGAAAATGTCACGCTGGGGGCGTAAAAACGTAAAGAAGGCGCCTGAGGTGATTCGCACCGTGACAGAAGGGCTGAAGTCATTGTATCGTAAGAAGCTGTTGCCTCTGGAGCAGTACTACGGTTTCCATGACTTCCACTCCCTCAGTCTGGAAGACGCAGACTTCGATAACAAGCCCATGGTTCTGGTCGTGGGACAGTACTCCACTGGAAAGACCACATTTATCAAGTAAGACCCTTGAAGGCTATCATGTTCGTTTTTTGCCATACAGAAACTACAAATTTCAATGTATTTTATTGGGATTTTATGTAACAGGCCAACACAAAGTAGAACATGGTGTGAAGAGAAAGACAATTACATGGTGTCCAACATTTCTTTTAACAAGCCTTTTAATTTCTTCAATCTTTCATCTGATACCCCTAAATAAAATGCAACACAAATAATGGCCCTTGGGCTTCGTAAACATTATGCAGTTGTGTGTAATCTAATCTTCCTGGACAGGCCTCTGAGATTTGTTGTAACACATTAGAGAACAAAGAGATTGTTGAAGACCAACGAGGGGGCAGGGAAAAAGATTTGGAGAAGTTTAAAGCAGGGTTACGTTATAAGCCAACATCACCATGGTCTGAACATCTCACGGAGCTCTCTTTCATCCATCCTCTCTGATGAATGGAAACTCACCAAGACAGGCAAAGCAACTGGGATGTTAATCTGAGAAACAACCAAGAATAGTAACTCTGGAGGAGCTGCAGAGATCCACACGGTGGACAGAATGACTACTAGATGGCCGTTATGGCAGAACGGCAAGAGAAAAGCCATAAAAAGTCCAGCTTGTCACATTGTGGCTTCACCAAATGTGTGTTAGAAGCCACCCAGGTCAGACTGGATCAAAACGGAACATTTGGTGGAAAAACTAGCAAAACACAATGCCCATGGTAAACTACAGCAGTGGCACCATCATGCCGTGGGTGCTCTCCATAAATCTAGAAAGCAGTCTGGTTCAGATGAGACTCAACTGTAATTTTCTTTTGCCTTTAGTTTGTGGTGGATAACTAACACTGGATATCTTCCTGAACACACCTTTGGTGCTTTTCTTGCAGTTATTTTAGTTTGTGGAGCAAGATTTCCTCTTTCACTAGGAAAACAGCTTTCGACATTCAGCCTCAGCTGCAATGGATTGATTTATATCTAAATACATTTATGTGTTTGAATGGTCTAGTCAAAGACTGCAAATATTTGGCAAACATTTCCTTCACCTGTGTGTTCAGTCCAATCTCACTGAGCTTGTAAATTAGAATCAGTTAAGGTTTGTGGTAACGACAAATTCATGCCTCACTTTTCAGATTTTATTCAAAATAAATAAAAAAACTGAAAACCATGTATCCGTTTCCTTTCACCTCACTTCTTTGTGTTGGTCTGTCAAGTAAAAACGTAACAGTTTGTGGTTCTGACTTAAGAACAAAAAAAAAGTGCAAAATTTCTTGAATGTGCTGTAAACTACCAATCAGCACCAGCCAAATATAAACAGCTTTACATGTGATGGACAGGTATCTACTGGAGCAGGATATTCCTGGGAGCAGGGTTGGTCCTGAACCCACCACTGACTGCTTTACTGCGATCATGCATGGAGAGGTGGAGGGCATTATTCCTGGGAATGCCCTCATCGTAGACCCCAACAAGCCTTTCCGTAAACTCAACCCGTTTGGAAACACCTTCCTCAACAGGTGAGACCTCGGGATCTGGTTATGTTCCCAACGAGAGGGCGGGAGTCAGTGACGTATCAGCTAGGAATGAGCAGGCTGTGTGTGTGTGTGTGGGGGGGGGGGAGGAGTGAGGAAGTTTGCAGAAAGTGTCTTAGCTCTTTGGTATTTCGTGAGGTTGTGCCAAATTTCAGAGAGAGGTGGCCCTCTGCCTTATTTGTGGAAAAGTAGAGAAAGAGTGTGCGATTTGACCCGAGTGGATGCTGAAGGGGAATGTACGCTGTTTAAAAGACAAGTTCAAAGGGCTGCACAGCCCCGCAAGGAGAACACAAATTTTTAAAGTTAGATTTTAGGAGAGAAAGAATGGAGCAAACTAGGAGTTATCTCCACCCAAAGGTGCAAGCTCCACTGTCAAATGAAACAGGGCAACAGTGGTATGTTGTTCAGAGGAGAGCAGAATGACGTCACAGGAAGAAGCCGAGCTCCTGCTAATTAGAGCTTGGTCTGAGGCGCGTTTTCCATCAGGGTCATGTTTGTGAACTCATCTGCGTCTCCTTTTGCGTTGACTTCCTGTCTTGGGAACCGGTGGGGCCCGTTAAGCTCTTAAACGGCAGGAAGCGGGGTTGTTGTTCTTAGCCACTGATCGTTGGCAGATCGTATTGTTTGATTCTGGCAGTAATGGTCATTTTCCTTCAGGAAGCCCAGAGCAGTGCGAGGCAGGGCAGTACACAATGGGCCCCTGGGTGTGTGTGTGGGGAACTTTTTGATCACGCTGGCCTCCAACTATTCTCTCATAATTTAGGACTTTTTCAAGATTTTACAAAATCTTGAAAAGATTTATTTCAAATAAAAAAATAAATAAACTGTGCATCAATTTTATTCACATTAACTGGACTCATTCTCCTGCCTGTTGGTGGATATACCAGATTCCAGTGTGCCCAGATGCCCAACCAGGTCCTGGAGAGCATCAGCATCATTGACACGCCAGGGATCCTGTCCGGCGCCAAGCAGAGAGTGAGCCGAGGTGAGCGGGGTGAGACAGGTGAGGAGAGGGCATGGGGTCAGGAGAGACATCCTCGATCACCATCATCATCATCTCACAACCCCATCTTCTCTCCACGCCCGTCTAACTCACAGAACCAGTTTGTTCTGTCTCCAGTAACACTTGGCAGCAGCACTCACAAACATCCCTGCAGCACATTGAGAAGCCATAAAACTCCTAATCAAGAGCAGAGGCAGAGATTTTGTCATCAGATCTGGAGGAATGCATTATTGAGAAATCTCTACCATCCTCTTGCAACCATTTTATCTCAAACCCCTCCTCCTGATATTGAGTGTGAAATGGCCGGGGAAACCAAATCACAAGCAACATGTTTCATGGCAGTAATGATGCTGATCAGCCAATCCTGATTAATTCATTATCAGTTTTTTCTCTGAATAGTACAGGTGTACAAACGTGATGCAAAGACATCAGCAATTACTGTAGAAAACCAACTGTTGAATTAATACATTTTAAGTCCATCTTTTCACCATGAGAATGATTGGCAAGATGATTTTTCCCCGAAGCGACTTCCCAACAAATTCCCACCAAGATTCCAAGAACTCCATCTCAGACCCTACAGCAGGGTTCTGCAACTTAAGTCGTGGAGTGCCACTTTCCTGCAATTTTCAGATGCATCTCTACTCCAACACTTCTGAATAATTAGGTGGAATTACCTCCTGGGAATGTCAACAAGTTTTGCAAAGTCCTGACTGTCAACCATTGATTTTTATGTGTTGGGACAGGGATGCATTGAAACCTTGCAGGACAGTAACACAAGAGGACTAGAGATGCAGACCCTGCCTTACAGCATGGGGTGTCCAGCTCAAGAGTCCTCAAGAGCCAGATGATTCAAATTGTCATACTACTTTCTCAGCAATGTCATACAGTTCTGCAGAGGTCTGCAAGTTAACCGTCATTTGATTCGGTTGTGTTGAACCATACAGAACTAAAACATGCAGGACGTTGGTCCTTGAGATCTTACTTTGGACACCACTGCCCTTTTGGGCCAATGCATACAGGATTTAGATTTTTTCCCCATTGAAAACAAAGAATGAAAAGTATTTGTTTTTAGACAGTCAAAATAAAACACAAAGACTTATTTTGTTTTTAATATATTCTGAAACAAATCTTTTTAAAGGTTGATTTTTTTTTTACTGGCAATGATAACCAAATTGGCTTGTTTCCCATATTTTGACAGTCTCCAGTCCTTAGCAACATATGTGCTTCACCCCATAATGTCAGTGCCCACACATAGTAAGGTTGATATAAAACGATTGTTTTTGATGAACTCACATCTGGGAAAAACGCAAAACATTTTTTAAAAACTGATAAAACCTTCGGATCTTTGTTTATTTTATTTTGCTGGTTCAAATGATTGCAGTGTTAGGTGGAAAACAGGTGAATTTACTGTTTCTATTTGCTACTGATAAGATGTATAGGAGAAAGCCTTTTTCTTTTTTTTTTAACAACATGGTGGGACAGCAAAATTGCAGAAACCACGAGACCTCTGGAACAATATCTTCCAGACATGAGACCAAAATAAAAATGTTCTGATTTAATGTAGAAAGCCATTTTTGCTGCAAACAAAGCAGAGCATATCAGGATAATGATTTTATACCAACCTTGAAGCATGGTGGTGGAGGGGTAATGATATGGGGTTGTTTAGAATCCACATAAATCAGGAACTCTTCTGTGTGGCAAAGTAGTATGGCCCAAACTTGGTCATAAATAGGCCCATATGAGGTGCTGTTTGTAAAGTTACAGTCAAACATTAACAGCAAGAACTTGGGTTATTTAGGCTTTCATAAGAAAAAAATGGGCGTTCATTTTTCAAAGTCATATTTGCTTCCATGCTTTTTATTTAATTCATAAATGTCTCAGATTCAAACTAAATATTTAATTTAGTTCAACTCTAAACTAAGTATCTAGGTAACAAGATAAATATCTAGGTTGAAAACTGAAAATTTAGCTTCAGACTAGATATTTAGTTAATAATCTAAACTGGTTAACAAATTCATTTGCTGAGAAGTGGAAGTGGACGATCAAAAAATAAAATATTGGCCCTGCGAACCTCTATATAAACTGCTACTACTGGTGAAGTCACTGTTGCTGTTAATCCAGCAGTAAAGGACTCTATTGGCATTAAAAAGGCTCGTCCTACGTTTCAAGCTGAAATGTCGGATATGTCGGGACAAAAATAAACTATAGTGAAAAACAGACATTGAGTGCAGTAAGAGAAAGTGGAATTATTGCCTTAACCCGACGGAAATCGGAATTTTAACATTCATATAAACACCTCATTTCAACTTAAGTTGAACCGAAATGGAGTTGGAGAAATCAGATTAGGCACTCATAATGCTATTGGAAAATCTAATTTCTCACACACGTAAACGGCAGTCAGGAGAAGCCGAGGTTTTTTGCAACCTGGGCACTCCCACTTCAGGAAGTAATGAGACAGCTGAGGCGAGAATAACAAGAACCCCAGAACAAACAACACGTAGTGTAACACAATCAAACTGTAATTATAAAATAAACTGCTGAAGCTATGCACTTTGCTCATTATGTATACCCTGCTTTTACTCTGTCTGATTCCCCGACTTTAGCATTTATTTACTATCTGTGTGACTGTAGTCCAATAGGAGAATGTCAGCACGAAAAGGAACATGTACAGATTACATTTTCTGAGTGACATGTAAACTGGGACATGACTCTCAACGCTGCCTAAGCCATTAGTCCGATTACTGCCAAAACCTCGAGTTAAATGTGCATGTAAACATACTGACTCAGTCTCGCCAGCAGTTCTACTCACGTAGGGAAGACCCAGCTTTTATTTTTGTAGTCCACTTCCACTCATTGGCAAATAAATGAGCAAATTTGCAGTATATATTTAGGTCTGAGCTAAATGTTCGTCTCAAGCTTAATATTTAGTCTGCTTGCTAAGTATTCGGTTGGAAGTTAAATTGAAACTGTTACATTAATAAAATGGAAAATAACATAGATGTATTTATGAATTTGAAAAATTAACCTTTACTTATTTCTATTATGAGAAATGCAAATAGTTTAAATTATTCTGCTATTTTATGTCTGTGTCACTTTACAAATGTCACCCATAAAAACAAAACAAAAAACTGCAGAAAAACCAGCCAGTCACTATAGGGAACCTGAGCAAACAGTGCTGCTTCCAGTTACTGCTCAAAAAGGTTTTATAAGCTGTTGGTTCTTGAGGTTCATTTCGTTTTTCCCACGACTGTATATGTGAACAGTTTACAGGCTTAGTTTTTCCAAATATCACTCAGCAAGAGTTCCTCCTCCAGCGTAAAACTGCAGCGATAATAAATGGCTTGTTGCATGTGCTGCTGACAGGAATTAATAACAACATTTTTAACATTCTTCATCAATACAGAAGTAGCCTCACTCAGTTTCTTTATGTTTTTCGGCTTCATGACACAAAAATCATACGGTTAAAGTAAACTGAGACGTGATATTCTGCAGGTGGAAAAAATCAAAAGGAAGAAAAGTAATCTCTTTTTGGGAAAGTGGTAAAACATTTGTAAGCTTGGAAGTGGAGCTGCAGGGGATGAGGAGATGTAGATAAGACTGGTTCATCTGTGTTGAGCATTTCTGTGTTCCTGCTCTCCTTCTCCTCACCAGGTTATGACTTCCCGGCTGTGCTGCGCTGGTTTGCCGAGCGTGTGGACCGCATCATCCTGCTGTTCGACGCACACAAGCTGGAGATCTCCGATGAGTTCGCCGAGGCCATCGGGGCACTGAAGGGCAATGAGGACAAGCTGCGGGTGGTGCTCAACAAAGCCGACATGGTGGGCACCCAGCAGCTGATGAGGGTGTACGGAGCGCTGATGTGGTCCCTGGGGAAGGTGTTCGGCACCCCGGAGGTTCTGCGCGTCTACATCGGCTCCTTCTGGTCAGAGCCCCTCCTGGTGCCTGATAACCGTAAGCTCTTTGAGCTGGAGGAGGAGGATCTGTTCTCCGACATCCAAAACCTCCCTCGCAATGCAGCTCTACGCAAGCTCAACGACCTGGTGAAGAGGGCGCGTCTGGTAAAGGTAGGCGACCTGGATGCTGTGGACAAAAGTCAACCACTCCTGTGAAGTAATGAGCTAACTGGGCTTCTCTTCCTGCAGGTTCATGCCCATATCATCAGTTATCTGAAGCAGGAGATGCCATCTGTGTTCAGGAAGGACAATAAGAAGAAGCATCTCATCCATCAGCTGCCAGTTATCTTCACTAAGATCCAGCTACAGCACAACATCTCTGCTGGGGACTTCCCTGACTGTGCTAAGATGCAGGTTAGTCTTTACATTTACAGTATTTTGGAATTGTATTCATACTCCTTTATGTTGTGAACATGTTGTCACGTTATAGCCATAACTAATGCTTTTTGAGGGGGTTTTAGGTGAAAAGCCAACAGAAATAAAAGCGTAATTGTGAAGTGGAAGTTTGTGTCTGTGTTCAGCGCCTAGAAATTTCAGCTGCAACTCTTTAGGTTTGTGTATCTACCAGCTACTGACACATCTAGAGACTAAGCTTTGGAAAAATTGCTCAAACTCACTCATATTGGATTGGGAACATCTGGGAACATCAGTTTCCAAGTCTGGCTGAAGATTCTTGATTGGTTTCAAGCTTTGACCTATGTCAGCGGAGTCCAAACTCTTGGACCATTCTGATAAAAGGAAAAAACTTTTTGTTATCCCAAGCATTTTCTATTTTAAGGTAATTGAAATTCAAAGTGAAAATATTGTACCATTCTCAGGTTCTGGTTGGGGGCCACTCAAAATTATTTTAAGGCCCTCAAACGGCCCATGATGCCCTTTGGATATCTCTGATCTAAACCAATAATTTTTAAACTGTGGCACATACACCACAATGGTACTCAGACTTCTCTTAATATTTTCGCATCAATAATTCACTCCTTAAATAGAGCAGATTTCAATAGGTTGTCTTACTGATAAACCCTTTATTTAGTGCCATTTATCTTCCCATTATTTCTGATCTTCCCTAATCCAACATGTTTAAAGCAATGAAAGGGGATTTTATTTGTGTAGAAACATTTTATTTTACATTTCAGTGGCAAAGTAAAGCAAAATGATGACAGGTTGAAACTGAAACTAAAGTTTTTGATGTCTTTGTTTTTTAATTGAGGGCATCTTTAAAATTGATGGGTTTTTAGCCTTGAATTAAAGGAACTCAGTGTTTCAGCAGTTTTGCCGTTTTCTTGAAGTTTGTTCCAGACAAGAAGAGCATAGAAAGTGAAAGCTGCTTCTCCATGTTAGGTTCTGATTCTTGGGATGCTAAGTGGACTGAGACCAGAGGACCCGAATGTTCTGGAAGGTTGATATCTTCCATCTGATTGACAATGTGCAGTAATCAGTCTAACTGAAGATAAATCCTTGGATGAGTTTCTCTAGATCTTGCTGGGACATTAGTCCTTTAATCCTGGAATTATTTAGGAAGGCTGAGCTTGTCATTACTTTTATATGATCCCGGAGGTTCAGCTCTGAGTTCATCACTACACCTAGATGTCCAGTTGTACTAATTGAAGCTGTTTGACTTCTGATCATTCCTCTTTAGGTCCAAAAGTCCAATTACTTCAGTTTTGCTTCTGTTCAGCTGGATAAAATTATGGCACATTCATGTATTGATTTGTTCTATGCATCTTTTCAACGCTTGAATGCGTTCAAAGTCACATGGTGACGTAATGTAAAGCTGAGAGTCATCTGCATAGCTATGGTAACTAATCTTATTACTTATCATCTGGGCTAGCAGGTGCATGTAGATATATTAAATGAGAGGGACACCAAGAGGAAATCTTGGGGCACCCCACATGTGATTTAGCTAAACTCTGATGAGAAGTTACCTACTGACATGAAGAAGTCCCTGTTCTTTAGGTAAGACTTAACCCAGTCAAATACTTACGCTCTTCATTCCAAAGTGGTATTTCCTTTTACCACTTTACCATAGAGTCAAGGCAACTTTGTATGTATACAGCACACTTTCAACAACGAGGCAACTCAAGGTGCACTACATGACTTGGGAAGAACAATACTAAAAGCATATTATACAACATTAGACACAAAACATGAGATTTTTAAACATATGACATTCCAGCTATTTATTTATTTTCATTTTTTTATTTTTTATCCCACGGTTTTTCACATTATTTATCACCCAGTGTTCCTACCTAATTCCAGTTATGGGCGTGGCTCTCCCTCTGCCAACTGCACTGAAGCTCAAGCCTCCTTCCTGCTTGAGGAGGAGGAGCTATTTTTAATCACTTACTCAAAGGCAGCTCTAAACAGATGAGGTTTTAGGTTTGATTTAAGGGAACTCAGTGTTTCACCAGTTTTGCAGTCATCTGGAAATTTGTTCAGAAACCGTGAAGCTCTAAAGCCAGATTTAGGTGAGGAGTTCATGCGCACTCTTATATTTGTTGAAGGTCTTATATAATTTTGCTTCCACTTCACAATTATTATGTGCTTGTCTGTTCTGGTTTAAGTGAAATTTCTGATTGTAATGGTAGAACATGTTAGAGGCTTCCGTTGCACTGTAGTGAACAATTACAATTGTGTAACAATGCTTCTGCTTTCTTTAAGGAACAACTGATGGTTCATGATTTCACCAAGTTCAAAAGTCTAAAGCCAAACCTGATGGCAGCCCTGGATGAACTGCTCTCCTCTGACATTGCCAAGCTGATGCCCCTGCTGCGCCAGGAGGAGCTGGAAGCGGAGGATCAACCCGGCGTGCAGGGCGGCGCATTCCTGGGGAGCCGGGGCGGGCCCTTCACAGAGGGAGACCCGTTCGCTGAGGAGAATGGAGAGGGATGTGAGGAGGAGGAGGACTGGGTGGTGACCAAAGACAAGCCCAAGTATGACGAAATCTTCTACAACCTCGCCCCAAACGAGGGCAAGCTGAGCGGCCCCAAGGCGAAGGACTGGATGGTGAGCACGCGCTTGCCCAACTCGGTGCTGGGTCGCATCTGGAAGCTGTCAGATGTGGACCGCGACGGCATGCTGGATGATGAGGAATTTGCCCTGGCCAGCCATCTGATTGAGGTGAAGCTGGAGGGGCATGGTCTACCTCCCGAGCTGCCCAACCGTCTGATCCCGCCCTCCAAACGCAGGCAAAAGGGCTCGGATGCTTAGACACATCCCAGCAGCCGAGGGGATTCTTCTCCTATCGCTGTCACACTTTTGCTACTGTTTGTATCAGCTCTTATTTCCTCAACCCACGTGAAAATGTTATGTCTACATTACTGTGCAAAAGTCATACTTTTAGTTCTTTAGATTTCCCATCTAAGGAGTCAGACGTTTATTTTTGTTGTAACGACATGTTGTCATTTCTGCATGAAAAATATATAATTGGATGTATGAGACCTAAATTGACTATTTGAAACAGATCAACAGGATCTAAAAGTCTTTGAGCAATAATGTTCTAGTAATCCCTCTTTTGCTCTATTTGGTATACCCACCTATTACCTGCAGGATCATGGGAGAGGTTTGTGCCTTTTCAACGGTGGTCAACAAGTGAGAGGCTGGGCAGCCCTAAACAGGTCACCACAGCGTGACACAGACACATCCAAGCATGCAGTCGTGCCTAGTAAGAGCAGCTTAAAGTAACCCAGAGAGAGTGCAAGGATGCACAGGGAGAGCATGAAAGCTCTATGCAGGAAGGCCAAGGCCAAGAATTGAAAATGGTGAGATGCTGAATCTTAAAAAGAGAAAATAAAGTCCGCAGAAAGCCCAATCAGACCATTTAAAAAGAACACAAAAGTCTGGCTGCTTGGAGACAAGATATAAAGAAATTGGTGTTGGCTAAAATGTTTGCACGGTACTGTTTATACTCTTTGAAACTGACTGTATTCTTGCGCAGCTGAACAGACTTTATTTAAGCATTATGTGACATGCTCCAAGTTATCGAGTTTGGGTGGTTCCCCTCGTCATTTTTATGACGATCTTTTAAAAATTTATATCCTCATGTTTGGAGAAGGTAAACGCTCCGAGGGAGCTCCTATTAGGAAAAAAAAAACATGTTTTTATGTATAACATGCACTATCTGCAGTTGGATCATTTCATTGTGACATTATTTTGCTTTGCTCCTTTTTATTCTTTCCACATTTCTAGACTAAGACCAGCTTAGCTCACATGAGATGTTAATAGCATTTTATCTAAAATGAAAGCAGCTCAAATCTATTGCATTTCTCTTTGATGCTTTACATTGTTCTGTGTAAACTTTTTATTTTACTTTTAATGTTGCTTTTAATGTTAATGTACATGAGTTAATTGCATAAAAAAAACATGAGATGCTGAGATAAACTTTTTTTCAAAGAAGACTGAATGACTGATAAATAACTGACTACTGTACACTGCTCCACAAAGTGTTTGTATGTTAACTATTACTGCAAACAAATAAAATGCCTTGACTGTGACATGGTTTTTGTTTGAGGATAAATGCATTATCTCTATTACTATTAGTTCTTCTCACATTACTGTGATAGTACAGCCACAAAGCCTCATATGTTATTTTGTGATTTCAGGGAACATACCAGCACAAAGGAGTGCATGATTGTTTTTTAAAATAAAATTGTGAAAAAACTCTGAGACTATAGTAAAAAATCTGAAAAAGTCTAAAATAGAAAAAATGGACAAATCTCAAAAAGAAAAAAATGTGAGATAAAGCTAAAAAATTTAGAGAAAAGATAAAGCTGTGAAGAAAGTCTAAATAGTGAGAAAAATGTTGAAATTCACAGAAAAAGGCTAAATTCTGAAAAGACAAAATTGTGAGAAAAGGTTAAAAAAATAAAGTTCTCAGAAACAATCACATTTCTGACAAAGTAACATCTTTTAGAAAATAAACACTATTTTGAGGAAAATCACATTTCTGAGAAAATAAAAGTCTAAATACTTAGAGAAAAGACAAAATTGTGAGGAAAAAGAGTAAATACTGAGATAAATGCAATTATGAGAAAAACAGAAAATACAGAATTTTGACAAATGTAATTAAAAAAAATCATTTGATTAAAAAAAGTTATTCTGAGAAACGCAAGAAGTGTGAGTATAAAAGCAAGGCAATGCAATTTTATTTGTATAGCATACTTTCAATAACGAGGTAATTTAAGGTGCTTTATATGATTCTGTGATAAAGAAACCAAACATGATAAAAACATAGAGTAAAAACAGCAATTGGGAATAAAACACAAAAAACATAAAAAATTTGAAATTAAAGAAAATAAAGACAAATTTCTCAGAAACATAAAACTGTAAAGACAATCACAATAGTGAGAAAACATTCGAAAGTGTCAAATAAAAGTCAATCTTCTCAGAAAATATATAAAAGAAAAAAGTTATTTATCTGAATTTTTCACATTACAGGATGCTAACAACCTGTCAGAGCCACAATGCAGTTGTTTTGATCAAAGCATGTTCATGTGCCAGAATGGCCGTCACATTCCTGACTTCAATCCAATTGAGAATGTATGACTCCAAAACTGATGTTCACAAACGCTCCCCTGCTAATCTGACTGATCTATTTAGCAAAATTTCCATTTCTAGATGTGCAAAGCTGGTGAAGACAGGCTTAACAAAACTGTATAAATGTAGTTTTATTCTAGCTTAGTAGAAATGCAACCAGACATTTAGAAAAACAACTCATCTTCCTTCCACTTCATGAGTTTACACTTCTTCGTGCTGGTCTACTACATGAAAGATTTTTGGTGCGTTCAAATGGTTTTGGGGCATGAATGTTTAAGCGAGACAAAGGGGGATGAAAAGCATGAAACTAAGAGCAGAGTGTATTTGATTTTTTTTTTCTTTCTGGCCCTTTCTGTCTCCTGGTGACAGGCCAGATAAACAGTGAGTCACACTCTCCGCAGCCAAGTCCCCGTACCACCATTTTCCAATCCTCTCTCCCCTCTCCCTCCTGCCATGTTACGACTTTACTCCCTCTCAAATTCAACACAGGTTCCCTCTCATCTTGGCTGAGTTTTGGTCTAACCTTCTTACAGGCCTGACTGGTCTTCTTGTTTGTTTGTTTTTTGGAGTAAACTTTGCAACTAAGAGCAACAGACGAGAGTCCCGTGGAAAGCCACGAGGCTTTCTGAGGTTTCCTAATGATGGGGAGGCCTCAACGCCTCCTCATTCCACTCCTGCTTGGATAGAAGCACAAATGAGAAACAGGCAATCCAGCTCTTTCCTCTCTGCTCTCTGGCTTTTACAGTGACTCACATGTGAAGAATGTGGTGGGCTGGTCCTAAGAGTTATTAATATCTCTTTTCCTAGGGTCCGCTAACTTTCCTTAGGAGCTCAACACTGTACCTTTATGAAAGATTTCCCTATTTGACGGTTCTGTGTGGAAGTTCTGCAGAACACCACACCCTCTACTGTGTGTTTGGGAAGGAAAATCTGAGCTAATTTGCAAAAGAAGATAAAAAACAATCCTTATATGGTTACAAACTCTGCTTGTTTGTGACTTTTGATGCCTCAGCATGTTTAGAAAGCTGAATACACATATGAGAAAAAAAAAATCCCTAGGGCGGCTTGAATACTAGCCTGTTACACACTGTGACTGGAATGAGTAATAAATCATTTAGCATATTTGCTGCTTAGATCAACATTACAGTGCAGCTGGAGCGACAGAGGGAGAAACCAAGGAGCACAACCAGATTACAGCAGATGACCCTACCAGCATGATAGATCCCCCAGCAGCAGAGCTTACTCAACAAAACCGGGGTCTCCTCTCCTACGTCACGGGGCGTACATGCGGGGAATTCCTCACTGGGAGAAGCTGAGGTGGAATGAAAGATGTGGCCGTCTGCTCAGGAGGAGGAGTGACATCTGGTGGCAGAAGGTTCCCATGGTGTACAATAAAAAATAAACATAATTTAGATTAGGCTATGACAGTTAGATATTAGGGTTGTCAGCAATTCTGTTTTTTTTTACCTGATTAATTACAAAGCTGTGAATTAATCCTGAGTAATTAACATAAAGGAGATTAATAGATTTTTCTTTAACCCCACAATCACATTCACACATGGCCCTTTTAAACCATTGATCTTTTAGCCAGTTGCTAAGGCAAACTGCCTACAATTTTCTGTATATAAAGCTGAGTCTTAATCATATTGGACAACCCTGAGCATCCTGAGGCTTCAACAGTTTTTGCTAGAACAGACTATAGAGTCTACAGAGGTACTGGTTCAGACTGGGATCATCACTCTATTAACACTGGGAGAACCTGCCAGGGGTCCACTTAAAGCCATTCAGAGTATGAGAAGATATGGTGGAGAAAATGCTGTTACATTTCTTCTGCTTTTTTTCTAACCTAGCTGGATTTTCCCCCCTCGATCCGTTAGGTCCATAAAGAAGTTAGTGGGCGGGTTTAACTCTACCGAAGGTGATTGGTTGGCAGATGAGTTGCAGTTCAGGTTAACCAATCACGTGTTTGTTTATTTAGGAAGTAAATGTTCACATTTGTAGTATTTCATTATGTATTATACAAGAAAAACCATAAACATAAAAAATGTAACGCATGTTTTAGAATGTATTTCCATATTGTATTATATACATTTAATAAACTATTTAGAAAATATAAAAATACTTGTTTGTTATACATCTTTTTGTGCTCCACATTACTGGTAAACTCACCTTTCCTTTCCCCAGTAATTGTTTTAAAGACATTCCAAACTTAACTTATTTTATGTGTGATATAAAGTACCTTTTTGTTTTAGAATTTTTTACACAAATCCATTTTTAAAAAAGGGCAATAAGTGAACGTATATATAGATATATATTTAAGAAACAGCTAGTAAAGAAAATCTGGATAGATGTAATTAGCACTAGGGGTTCAAAAACTTAAAGAGGAAACTTTAGAGTTTTAACTAAATTTGGGAATTTGTCTGCACTTTTCAAACAGACCAGAATGAATTTATATAAACAGAACAGAGTATAATAGTTCAAACCTTTATTTCTTTTATTCTAAAAGTTGACAAATCACATCAAAAATAGTCTCTTTCTTCAGTGTTCGTGTATTTACACGTCAATTTTTGCTCTTGGATAGTTGTTGAAATAATGAACAAAAGGTAGCATAGGTGTGGTTCTCCTCCAAACAACCAGACAGAAAACAAGTTGCTGTAGGAAAGATGGTTATTATTTTCTGGCACATTTACTTTAATGTAACTTTTCAAATAAAAGACAAGAAATGCAAACTTAAGTGACTGAGAAACAAACAACGACACATCTGGAGATCCTTTGCAGAGTTTAGAAGCTGAAGTGATTTTTGATGTCTTTGATCTGCTTCATCATGTCTCTGATCTGATGTCCCTGCTCTCTCAGGACATCCTGGACCACCTTCTTCTGATTAGCGTTGAGAGGCATCGCCGTCCTGGACGCAGACATGTCCTTGTCCACCTGCTTCTTCTGGTACTCCATCTTCATGTTCACCTGCCTGATGCAGTTGTCCAGGTGTTTGAGCTGATCGCTGATGCTCTGCAGCTCCTTCTTCATGTCCCTCTCGCTGTGGGACAGGATGGGCAGCTGGCTCTGCAGGCTGCACAGCATCTTTTTCACCCTGTTCATCAGGGTCTCCTGCCGATACTTGGCATCCTCGTACTTTTCTGCCAACCTCTCCGCCGCTTCAGTCAAGCTCTTCCTCTCCTCCCTGCACAGAGCCAGCTCCTCCACCTGCTTGCTCCTCTGGCCCGTCAGGAGCTTCACCCTCCTCTGCATCTCTTCGCGGGCCATATCCTGCTTCAGAATGTATTCCTCCCGGAACACCTGCGTGGCTCTGCTGAGGAGCTGCAGGCACTCGGCCGGCGGGGGGGACGCCTCTTTGCCGCCGGCCTTCAGCACGATGGGGTTGTTGGAGCTCCGCGTCAGGATGCTGCGGATGTGCTGCTCGAAGGAGTCGCTGGCCAGGCCACGGAGAGGCGAGCTGGCCAAGCCGGGACCCGGATGGGAACAAAGCAGCGGTGGGGAGGGAGGCCGGATGGAGCTCAGCAGTGGCAGCAGGACGCACTCGTAGTTGGCCGTGATGCAGATCATGGTGGCGCCTAGAGAAAGGTCAGACACGATCAAGAAGCCACGAACTGGAGCCGACTGGCTGCTCTGCAGGGGTCTGGTGCAGAGAATGTGCTCCACCATGCAGCGCTTCTCAGCAGCCAGCTCCTGCAGACCGTCCTTGTCCTCCTCGTTGGACTGCAGGAACTTCTGCAGCTTGTTGAGCCATATGAGCCCCACGCTGTGCACTCCTGCCTCGTGGGTGCAGTGGTACCTCTGCGGACACAGGGGATCTCTGTGCAGCCTGATGGGACAGGTGAAATCCAGCTCCTGAGGTTCGTCTTCCTCTGCTGCCACTTTGAGTGTGAGCTCCAGCTCGACGCATTCAAACACATAGAGAGCCGGTACCGCCTCCGAGCCTCTGATCCACTTCTCCACCGCTCCGGCCTCCTCCTCCTCCTCAGACTCCAGCACTACGCAGTGATACAGCGTCCCGCTTTCTGTGGCGATCACCAGGATGCTGGGCACGCACGGCAGGCACAGAATGGCGCAGGCGTCGTAGCCGTAGTTGTCCTCCGCGGCAGGATACATGGGGAGCGGTCCGGCTGGTTTACTCACGCAGAGGCCCTTTGCCTGGCTGGTGTAGCTCACGTAGGTTTCCCCGTTTTCATAGAGGACATAGAGAGGATAAACCGGCTGGCCTTTGGAGCACTGCGCTGCCATCTGCCGAGGAGGGGAGGAAACCGACCCAAAGTCAAATGCCACGGCTATTTCTCCCAGAGATGCTGCGTAAGAGCGCGCCGGCGGATGGAGGCTGGTTTCATCCTCCGACTGCGACACGGACAAAACTTTGGCTGGCGTGTGGGGAGACTTCAACCCATAAAATCTGATGGTGTTGTCGGATGTGAGCAGAACCAGGTGGGGCTCGTCGGTCTCGCTCGGGTACCATGCCGCCTGTCGCAGGTTCACCGACGGGGAGCTGTTGAAGAAGCGCTCCGCCACCGGAATAGTCTTGCAGTTGATCTTGTCCCGTCCCCCCTCGAACTCGGACCTCTTTCCCCACCGCTGAGGGAGCTCCAGAACCGAAACCCCCCTCAGACCGACCAGCGCGACGTGGTGCTGCGTTGGGCTCAGCAATATCTGGCAGACCTGGAACAGAGGCGGGTTGATGCACTGCAGCGTCTGGTACTTCCCGCTGCCCGCTTCAGACTCGGAGTTCAGCTGCCGCAGGTTGGTGGTGTAAAACACGCTGTCAGAGTCGTCCCACAGGAAAAAGTCTCCACCCAGACAGAACGTCAGGTTCTTTGCCTTCTCCTTCTCGCTCGTACCCGACTCCGAGCCCAGCCTCTCTCGGAGTTTCTTGAAAATAGAGTGATTTGGTAAATCATTCAGCCACCGTTCTGCGCCGAACACCGCCATCTTAATCAACTGGCCGCCCTTCGTCATCACGCTCTTCTTTGTGTTCAACGAAACTTGGCAAACAGGTTGATGGCACATTATAGCCACCTACCGACAGAAGTGTGTAAAACATGTCAGATGCGTTCCATTTACATCGCAAATGAGACAATAATGGATAATGGTTCACTTAGGTTTTCAAAACCTACAATTACATGTGATTCAATACAATACAAGATATCTAATATCTATTCAAAGAACTCTATCTATCTATCTATCTATCTATCTATCTATCTATCTATCTATCTATCTATCTATCTATCTATCTATCTATCTATCTATCTATCTATCTATCTATCTATCTATCTATCTATCTATCTATCTATCTATCTATCCATTTATACACACTCACACACCCATTTTTTTTCCGGTTGCCTGAATTGTAAAAAAATATATATATATGCTCACCCCATTCTTATTTTTTCTTCATCTCTACTTCATGCGGAGACCTTGACAATCTAAATAGGCTTTATAGGCTCGCAAATGTCTATGGTACATCACTGACATGTTATTTTCACTAAACAATGTTAATAAAATGTTTTGTAACTGTCATGACATGATTACAGCTCAATATCTGGGCAGGAGAGACAATATTCCACATAAGACGACCTGAATGACACCATAAATTGTTGGCAAACCACTGCTAATCCACCTCATTTGCTTTTCCCATTCCTATTTAAATATTTGTTTGGCAGGTAAGTCAGGTAGAGAGACAGTGGGGTCAGGCATGGGATGCTTAACTATTAGGATCAGTGTTAGACACGGTATGAACTTCCTACTCTCTCCGTCTCTGACCCTGCTCAGCATGCACAAAGCCTCATTTCTAACTGTTCTGGGATTTGGGGTCATAGTGAAGGTATTATTTGAGCTTTAGAGATACTGATCAGTTGCTTTTGAGATATTGATCAGTTGCTCCCAGTTGTAAAAACCATATCATAGTGCCATGGTTATACATCATAACAACTGTCCAAAGGAAAAAAAGAAAGAGAAAACATTTTAACTAATATTTCTAGTTATGTGGTTTTGCCTCTGAAAATAATGGTCGCATATGGTGACAGCATGTTGGAGTTACTCTGTTAAGATCATATCAATTTGTTCTTTTTATAGATTTATTCCCTCTGCTTTTGGATGTTGTACAACTAGAAGAAATGTTGCTCTTCAGTTTTTACTTTCGGAAATGAGAACATCTCACTTCAGAGCTGCACATTTTATAACAAGAACAATAAAGCTTTTGCACATCTTTTGCACTAAATGCAAACATAAGATGAATCCAGAATACAATGGTTGGTTTTAAAAAGTCCTGGGAACTAGCTATATACTAAACAATATTTTCTGGGCTCCGGAACATTCCGCGCTGGAAAGTTAATTTCCCCAGTGTGATTATAAACCAATTCTCTCAGGTTCACCTATCCAACATGGCAGACTCTTTTACGGTCCAAACTCATAAACGTGTCATCTACGTTTTCCCCATGGCAACGCCTCCTAACGTATTATCGTGACCGGTGTCGTGCATTTTGCAGACTCACCATGGCGTTGAAAGAGACCGCGGGGCTGTATGAGACTCTCAAAGCTGAGTGGAACAAGAAAAACCCGAACCTGAATAAATGCGGGGAGCTTCTGGGCAAGCTAAAGGTAATAAATTGGTCTGGTTGGTTTACATTTTTTTATGTGAGTGAAATCAGCATTTATTTCGATGCTCTGAAGACATAGGGCTATTAGCTAACATAGCTTAACATGCTAATCTATTTTAGCTAAGGTCATGTTTTGCAGTTATTATCGTTATTAAAACACTTGATTGTAGTCTTAGTTTTGTTAAGAAGTTTTTTGATTTTTGTTGTTGTTTAAATTGTGGCTTTTAAAATATATTTAAGGTCTATTACAACGAAACAGATATGTGCTAACGTCGACATAAGTTAAACCAAAACATTTGAACGTAAAACTCATCCAAACCTCTTTTGTCTCTGGTATTAAAAAAACAAGATAAATTAATGGGGAATAATTATTCTGAGTTAAAAAAAGACACTGTTTAAAATAAGATGTCTACCTTTTCGAGTTGCATAGAGGATTCCAAAAAATTACAAAACAACACAATCTTAAATGACCATAATTTAAAAAACAATAAAACCATGTATACGTGCATAGAGTTTATACTATAAAAGATAATCACATATCTTAATGAATGTGCCTTTTTAAAACACGAGATAAATGGCCTATAATCATTTTTATTTTTATTTGAAGATTGTCTGTTTTTTTATTTTGTTTGTATACAGATTTAAAAGTTCACTATTTTACAGGAGTACACATTAAATAATCTGGTTTAAAAAGGTCAGAGATTTCAAGATATGCATTTTGGCATATGGTGTTTATCATGGCTCTTTTTTAATTCCTCAAAATGTCTATGGCAAACCAACCCAAACTGTACATTTAGTGAAGGTGTAAAGTAACCCTCAGGTTGTTTTTATTTACTTGGTTTTAATAGTTTTATTAAGTCTCTTAGGTTAATTTTCCCTCATTCAAGGTTGAGGTTCGTCTTCCTAATTGCTCGCATTTTCAGTTTCTTTTTTAAGGTGCTCATTGGTTTGTAAAATTACATTTTAGTACTAAAGTTTGAAGAAAAGATGCAGACAGTGTCACCGTCCTCTCATTCAGTTGAAAAATAATTTATTTGTTACATATAAGAAAACAATCTTTTGATCTGCATCGATATTATTTCTGCAGGTTTCCCTACTGGAGCTGAACTTTTTACCAACTAGTGGATCAACGATCTCCAAGCAGCAGCTTATTTTAGCTCGTAAGTTAAGCAGCATCAGATTGAGGAACATCAGTCATGCCTGGCAATGTAGTAATTGTATAATAAGTATATTCTCTCCAATTAAACTTACTCTTGTTTCAGGCGATGTGCTTGAGATTGGAGCCCTGTGGAGCATCCTTAAGAAAGACATCCCATCTTTTGAGAGATACATGGCTCAGCTAAAATGTTACTATTTTGATTACAAGTAATGTCCCGCATTTGTCTTTATATCATCTGAAGACTTTGTTCCCAGTTGCTTGAGCTTTCATTGTAACAGAACTTTTTATTTTATATTTCTCCTTTAGAGAAGAACTACCCGAAGCTGCCTACATGCACCAGTTGCTTGGACTAAACCTGCTCTTCCTGCTCTCTCAGAACCGAGTCTCTGAGTTTCACACAGAACTGGAGAGACTGAGTGCACGAGATATTCAGACAAACGTCTACATCAAACATCCAGTCTCTCTAGAACAGGTGTAGTAATTTATTCCAAAATGCAACAGGAACTTAAGACAACAAATTATCTTTTTTCCTCTTTCTATTTATTTTATTCAGGTGTTTTTAGGAACAGTCAGGTAGTGCAGGCCTTATTTCTTTAGAAAATGGTGATAAATGTATGGACATATATCAACCTTATTTATTAATTTATTGTTATGAGTTGAATATTATTTATTTTAATTCATTTTTTTAAATAGGCAAATAAAATCTTTTTTTAAAAAGAATTTTTAAATATATATTTTTGTGGTAGTTTCTTTGTAATAAAATTGTCATATAACATCCTTTTAAAAAATTTGCTTGATTATTGTTTTATTAGTTTTATTTTGATATTTCTTAAGATTTTCTTTTTAAATAAAATTTGCACGTTTTTTTTATGGTTCATTTTTTGATTTATTTCTTTATATTATTTTTTAATTGGCATATCACATCCATTCATTTTTTGCATTAATTTAATGTTTTTATTTTATTGTATTTGTTTCCCATTTTTTTAAGGGTAGTCTAACATCATTTAATAATTCATTTTCATTAATTTAGTATGTTTTAATTTTTAGTAGTTGTATTTGGTAATTTATTATGATTTCTTTTCTTTTTCAAAGGTGCACCATCCTTTTTTAAGTTATTTATTTATGCAGATCTTTTTATGAGGCTCATTTAGTTTATCAAAGCACAGCTGTTAATTTCTTCACCCTACTGTATTCATTGCTGCAGCCGCAGGACACTGGTGCATATCCTGTTATATTCCCATTTTCTGTAAAAATATATTTTTTCTTGCGCATCTTCATGCAGAATTGGTTAACAATGTAAAATATTTAGACATGACCTTCCGCACAGACTTGGTCCAATGTGTGAAAACAGCTTCAAGATCTAAGATTGAGTGCAGGTTTTTTCCTGTGGTGGACGAGCTGTAACACAGTAACACAGTGTCCATAATAGCCCAAGGTAATAAGAACTGTTTCTTCTCTTGTCATTCCAGTACTTGATGGAGGGAAGCTACAACAAGGTTTTTCTTGCAAAAGGAAACATACCCGCTGAGAGTTACACCTTTTTCATAGATATTCTGCTGGACACCATTCGGTAAGGATCAGTGTGCTTCATATATCTGTTGTAAAGATTTTCTCTGATTAGCATCCTTCCATCCCTCCCACTTAATTTGCAGTCGGTCTGAGCCCCTTATATCTCTTTTCCTCCTCATACTTGACGTTTAAATGGCTTTTAAATGACTTTTGAATGACTCAGACTTTTCTTACCGCAGTATAAATATCCACACTGAAAGCAGCAGCAATAACATGCGATACACAGATTGATATATACATGAGTGCAGGTGATAATCGGGGCAAAAACAAACAAACACTCAGGGTCATGTGGTTGAGACGGAGCAGGCGGGGACAACGGTCTCAAGTTATCAATGAGTCCATGAGCAGAGGGGAAGAAACGGTTATTATTGCGTTTGGTTCTGGTCCGACTGGACCGGCGCCTCCTGCCTGAGGGGAGCATGTTAAACAGTCTGTGTCCAGCGTGAGACGGGTCAGTGATCCAAACTGCACTGCCCCTAGTGTCCTGGAGGTGTACAGGTCCTGCAGAGATGCAATTCTGCAGCCAATCAGTTTCTCAGCAGAACCCATGCTGCAGTGTCTTCGTCCCTGATGGTGGCACCAGCTTACCACGGTGATGGAGGGAGTGACTCATCGATTGCAGTATAGAATTGCATCTTTGATGCGTTCGCGGGTAACATTTCTCAGCTGCCTCAGGAAGTACCTCCTCTGCTGGGCCTTCTTGGTGATGGTGGTACCCAGGAAGCGGAATGAGTCCACAGTGGCGATGGGGTTGTCCACAATAATCTCCACTATCTCCTGGGCGTTTAGCACCAGGACACCAGACATTCAGCCTCCATTCTGTAGGCAGACTCATCCCCACCTAAGATGAGTCAGACAACGGTGGTGACAGAAATGCAAGGCTTTTTCAGCCCTCTAAAAGGTTAAAACAGTGCTCATTAATATTGTTAGTATTGAAAATGTGGATTATCTATTTCTTGTATTTTCTTTTTTTTACTTTTTCCAGTGATGAGATCGCAGGTTGCATAGAAAAAGCGTATGAGCAGATCCAGTTCAGTGAAGCAACCAGAGTGCTTTTCTTCAGCTCTCCCAAAAAGATGACAGAGTATGCAAAAAAGGTAAAGCAAACTTATTTGTAGGAGGTTTATTTATGGACAAGCTTTCATTTAAAACCACAAATGTCATCATGATTAGATGCTCTGATGCTTAGTGCTGAAACAGTTTTTACATTCAGTGTTGAATACAAATAATTATATTTTCTAGCGGTCTTTTTGTATAATAAAAGTCTGACACCCTGAGATGATTTTTGTCCTGTTTGACTTCAGAGAGGCTGGACTCAGAACCCAGATGGCTATTACACTTTCGCCAGTCAGCACCAGCGAACAGAAGAAGTGACCATACCCTCCACAGAGCTGGCACAACAGGTCATCGAATACGCACGACACCTGGAAATGATTGTGTAATCCGCCCCCAGGAACACTCAGCCGCGCTCGGATAAACACCCTCCGCCGGTCCAGGATGCATCCAGTCACCTCACACCGATTCGCCCAGGGACGTGACTTGAGAGCGGCTCATTTATTCCCTCACGATTAGTCCCTAAATGTTTCTATCTGGTGTGTCATTACAAACCAAACTGAAAATATAATGGTTTGATCCCATATATCCAAATTATTTTCTTGATTATTTTTCTCCCCAACAACACACACACACACAAAATCCTTGGATTTTTTTTGGGTATACAGCTACTTGAAGCCCGATTAAAGCTCTCGTGCTTAGGCTTTATCGTGTCAGTCAGCACAATTCATCTTTTTTTTTTCAGTCTTGAATGAATTTTCTATGCGAGGAGTTTTTCTTTAGTACTTACAGAAATGTACCCGCAACTGAAAAACTTGCCATTAAAGTTTGTTTTCTAAGCAGTTATGTCACTTCCTCCTCTGATTTATATTATGACAGAATTCTTTGTTTGCAATAAACTTCAGAAAGCGATCCTTTTCTAGTGCCTTTATTCATCAATTCATTTTGTTCCACTCAAACTAAGCTTTTACCAAGAAAAAGGAACTGGTGAAAAGAACCTGCAGAATGTCTTAGCAGGTGATGAGTCCTGGGTATCGATTAGATTTCAAGAATTGATTCAATTCCAATTTTCCAATTTGATCGAATTTAATCTGATCAAGTTCGATATTGATATGGGCAGTGCTATCTTAATTGTATACCTGTAATTCATTGATGCAACACTGGTCAACACTTATTTTTTTAATGCTGTAAAAAGATAGATTTTTTAATTTGCGAATTTATTTAATTTCTATCAATCAATTTAGAATTTATTTTCCGATGTTATATATTTTTTTCCCAACACAGCACTACATACAAGTGACTCAGGAAGTTTAAAAAAAATTACATGACACGTCAAAATGAAAGTTAAAATTTCTCTTGTAAAACAAATTCTTATCACACAAACTGATGGTTTTGTTGAGTGAAACCTAAGAGCTTGTTTTTTTTTTTCAATGCCTCTTGTGGAGTTTTTAATCATGTATTTATGACATTTAGATATGTATGAATTTTTTTATATAATTTAAAAGTACATTGTTTTCATAGTTATATTTTTGTGATTCTGGTACGTTTTAATTCTGGACACTTGTAAAAATCAATAATTTAGAAATGTTCCAGATTTATAAATTCCAGATCATGTGCCAAATACAATAGTCCTAATACCTTTTTGTCTGATTCCGTTCAGTTTAAAAATACTTTATGCCAAAGGGAACGTATCATAAGTTATCCAAATATCTTTAGAGTTGTTGTGGATGGTGATCCCTGCTGTCATACCATGCTAACGGCTCACTAGCCGGTGAGCAGAGATGATATTCGAAAGTAACAAGTTGATGATGCCATCGGTTGCCACCAGGCAATGCTAATCCACCTCCTTTGCTATTGCCACTCCTCTTTGGAAATCTGTCTGACCGTATGGTTGGAAAAAAAGGGCAGGGAGATGCTGCATTCAGGGATAAAAGAGTAAATAATATAAATATTGATTATTAATGTCTAAGTAATTGTATTTTTTTTCATTAAATATTTAGTCAAAAATAATTTAAAGCACATACTGTACACTAGGTTTAGTTTTTTCCTTCTTTTTTTATCACAAACTATTCCCTTTTCTACAATATTTTGTCCATTACAATGTTCACATATTGTAAGCATGAATTTCAGTTGGAGGATTAAGTTGTGGAGTTCAGAGCAGAGATGTTTCGGTTGTTGGAACATCTTACAAAGCTCTGTTTAATCCATCATCTGAAACATCTGAAAACTGTGGCCCAAGGTGCTGCAGAAATGTGCAGCTAATCTGTTGCTTAGAGAACTATTACTCATGAAATTCACAAATTTAACCTTTATGGAAAAGTGACAAGAAGGAAGCCATTGTTTTTTTGTTTTGTTTTATAAAAAGAGCAATAAAACCTCAAAACTTGGAGGAACATGCTGTGTTTCGAACAGACCAAACTCTTTCTTTTCGCAAACTCCCCCCAATGATAATAAAGACAGCATCATGCAGTGTTGATGCTTTTATATTCAATTCAGTGAAGCTGGTTAGAATTATTCAGAAGATGCATGTGGTTAAAGGTTAACTAAACGCCAAAACAACTTTTTTTTTTGCTTATAAACTGTATAAATGGCTCTTAACCAATGCAATCTTTCAGTTTCAGGGCATTTTTTTACATTGTAAACTTGTTAAATTTTACTTTTTTTTAAATCTAAAAACTTCTTACTGCTGCCACTCACGGCCATTGTGTAGCTACTGCATTTGAATTTTTTGATTGGCTGACAACGGTGCATCTTTTCCATTGTCTACGTCACAGGCACTGTCTCACAGAGACGCCCTCCCTCTCTCTGACACACCCGCCCCATGAGGAGTTGAAATTGCTTATGTTGCGTGCTACATGCGCAAACAGAAGCATACTGAGAGAGACAGAGAAATCTATTATCTGTATATCGCACATTGGAGGACCACAACGTTGAAGTGATTTAAAGCCATAAGTTATAATATATATGTTTTAAACACACCGTGAATAAGGAAACAAAACCTGACGCCGTGATTCCCTATGAAGCCAATTAGCATCTATGCTAGCGCTAGGCTATCTGTGCTTGCTTGGTACTATAGGTGCTCCTGGCTTCAGGCAGGGGGCGGGGTGATGCTTTTTCATGGGGTTCAGTTACTCTTTAAATAAAGCACAATTTTAGGAAAACCTTTAAGATGTTGCAAAACGCCTGAGGCTGGTGTGGAGGTTCACCTTCCAGCAGGACAGAAACCACAAACACACAGCCAGATCCACAATAAAACGGTTTAAATGTCAGTTTAATCCCCTTCATGAGACTGCTTTACAGCAACTGAGTGGCGTCAGTCAGAGGCTTCTTCAGATTCCCTGTAATGCTGACTGCTACAGGAGACCAACAGCCATCAGCATCAATAACAACTTTTTGAAGAACCTTAGCATGTCAACATTTAATTTCCCTTTGGCATTGATAAAGTATTTTCGAATTAGAATTTAAAATACGTGTCACACTCAGTATTTTTACATTCACATCTAAATCGAGCTTTTGGACCTCTATTGGACTAATAGCTTAACCAGAGTGGGAGATGCTGTTACAGTTTACAACCAGAAAATCGAATTATTGAATGAAGTGCCTTGGATGGACTGGTCACCCCCTCCTCACCACAACCCTGCAGATAACAGACAGTAGAGACAATGGATGGATGAATGAAGTGCGTTTGACTCTGCGACACTAGGTGGCGACATCCAACCCTTTTGCACTGACATTCTTCTGTTGGACTAGAGTCACACGGATAATAAACAAATGCTAATGTTAGTGAAGCAGACAAGCAGGGAAAAGACAACGAGCAAGGACATGGATGACAGCAATGCTGCAGCACATAACATTTTTTAAGTATTTTACTGTTTGACTGTGTTACACTCGTTGCTGCTCGTTCTGTTGTTATTCCCGATTCAGCGATCTCATCTCTTCCCGAAGGGGGGAGGACCAGGCTGCCAAAACCTCAACTGCTCCTGATTGCTATTTACACAACGAGAAATCAGGTTTTCCTATCGCATTATCTGGGTGCGTTTGCTCAATTAAGAGGACTCTAGTTTGGGTCAACTTCCGCCAGACTAAGGAAATGATTCAGATTTCTCTTACTGCGTGTAAAGACATTGAATGACCCAACATAAGTTCAGTTAAGAAGCTTTACGAAAAGTTATGTCCTGAGAAATGTCATCCTCTATACGTGTTTTGCTCCGAGACAAAGGGAAGCTGAGTACACACGCATGACAAACTTTTCAGATTTTGATTAATATATATATATACTATGGTGTTATTCTATATATGTTTTAAACTTTTATTGTTCAAAAGGTAAAAGTCTGTTTATATAGCTTGCATGATGGTAAAAATGTGTCTCAGTATTGTTTATGGGGGTAAGCTTTTAAGTCATAAAACTCTGGGGTGAGTTTTATTGCAAGCTGTAAAAAACAGGATGTCTGTAGATTTAGTGTGTTGCCATAAAACCATAAAACTCAGAAGGAGTTTTTAAGAAAAGACGTCTCACCCATATGACTGTATAATTTTCTGACAGCCAATAATGGCTAAGACACTGTATGGAAATGTTCTGATTGGACGGAGTAGAAACGCCTAGAGGCCCGGTTTTCTATAAAGCTGTGAAATGAAGATCATTTAATTGTTCAGATTTCTTTAAATCTGGACCACATGGGAACGACGGGGGCAAATTCCTCTGTAAAACTGCAATTTGTTAATCTGTTCAAAATAAATGTTAAACTGGAAATTGGCTCCATTTTGTCTCTGCTTGAACATGCATTGAATTACTTATGATAATTATTTAATTCAACAATACCAATGTGTCATTTTCCATCCATCTCACAATTATACACTATATCACATAAAATCCCAATAAAATGAATTGTAAAAAGTTCAGGAAGAAAGGATGCTTAGATTTAACTGTGTGGAACGTATCTTCTACTGCGCAGCCGCACTAGGGAGCGCCTGTCGCTATCCGTGGTACTGAAACTTTCAGTCCATGAATGAATATAGGAAGAGTTATGTTCCTCCTACAGACAATATGAAAGCAGAAACTTATACATACATACATACATACATACACACACACACACACACACACACATATATATATATATATATATATATATATATATATATATATATATATATATATATATATATATATATATATATATATATATATAATTAGGCCTAGAATAGGCTGTTTCAGTCAGTTTCAGAGGATCAACCAGAGATCATTGTAGCTTTTATGACACCATCAGATATAAAAGCACCTCGGCTCTCACTTCCAATCATTTCCAGGGTGCTCTGAGAAAGTCGGCGGCCCACCTCAAGCGGAGATGCTGTCAATGATTAGTGCGGATGTGCTGGCACAGGGCAGGTAGAGGGAGAGGGGGAGAGAGAGGGAGGAAGAGGAGGAGGGAGGATGCTGCCAGCGGAAAATGGCTGCTGCAACCTCAAGCCTATCCTGATACACCGAAACGACATCAAGGTGGAGGAAGTTGGAGAGAGAGAGAGAGGGAGGGAGGGAGAGAGAGGAAGGTTAGCAAAATGAGAGCAGATGGAGAGAGAATGTGAAGCGAGTCGGAGTGTTTCCTGAAAGGAGGAATAAAAAGAAGAGGGAGAGAGGAGAGCCTGGGGTGGGCTGCTGCAAGCGGCGGGCAACACCAAGCCATGGAGGGCGAGTAAGTCATTATCTTTATTTGTAACATCCCTCATTTCTACAGAAATAAGCAGAGAGACGCTTAGCAGCATCAGCAGCCCTGCATCCTGGGCTGTTATCGCATTCGGCGCTGTGCAGCTTAGCAAGGCAGCCGAGAATAAAAACACCATTACGTAGTCTTCAATCAACAGCATACACCCCATATCGGATACATCCATGCCACTGTGTGATGATGAATGTGCGGCCACATTCATGTGGGAGCCGCCGCCGCCGCTCGTTCATTACACGACAGAAAAAAAGAGACCCACACAGCGGACAGAGCGCTGTTTCAAACCCAAACCCAGAGCAGCGCAACGATTCGGATTCAAATGCGCACTGCTTAAAAAACAATCACGAAATGAGTCAGTGTGTAAAATACATGAAGGGAAGAAAAGAAAGACGATATATGGCGAGTTTAAGGGCCAGCATCGTGTCATTAGAGTGGAATGAGGGAGGGATGGAGGCGCTGTGATTTTATCAACGTGTCTCGGGGTTTCATTATGATTTTTAAAGCCAAACTTTATGAATGAAATGAGATTTTTTTTCCCTCTCTCGCCCTCTCTTATTCTCACCCCTCCTCTCATTCTTCCCTTTTCTAATCGGCCCCCTCCCCCATCTCTCTCGTTTCCTCTCTCCATCCTCTCACCCACTCGTTCTTCTTTTTTTCCATTTCTCCTTCGATCCTTTCTCTCATTTCCACATTATCTTACTGTTCGAGTCTTATTTGATCTTATTGTTATTATTAGCATTATTTCTGGTGGTATGTATCGGGCGCAGTGCGAAGACGAAGCCCAGTCCCATTCATAAAAACATATAACATAATATTGGGGTGTGTTAATAACTCCGTGCAGCAGGGGCGGAATCGAGAGAGAATAATTTCAACAAATAATAAAAAATAGAATAAATTCCAGCGTGATGTGGTAATGGGGAGGAAAACTATGAATTTCTGCGCGGATTTCATTCATACATTGGTCAAGAAAAAGATGCGGTTCTGAATTATTCAGCCAAATGGCGAGTGTGCAGCTCATTTATTTATTTTTTTACTGCTTTGTAAAAATGCCTGGGCCTCTGATGTGGAATGGGTGCGTTCATTGATACGTCTATGTGGGAAACACTCATTCTTCCTCCCTCCTCCCATTTCTGTCCTCCTCAGCGGACTCTGTCTATTTGCCTCCACATTTCTCAGCCCGTGTTTGTTACAAATCCCGTTAGAATCAGGAGGAAAAACGCATTTTGAGGCCCTCTTAAAGCCGAACACAGGCCAGAGCTTCCGGCTCTTTGTGTGACATCCATGTTGCACTTTAATTCACAAAGAAAAATCCCGGGCTGCCGTTCATTCACAGTTTCCTGACTTATAATGATTTAACATGACTGTTACACAAAATAAATCCAACTGCAAGAATTTTTTTTTGATATTTGCTAAACAGTCTTTGCTGTGTTGGTTTGATGTGGAAAATTTAGACTCGCTGATATAAACAGCACCAAGTTAAGCACCTGGAAGGAATTTGCGTTGGAAATGATTTGAGATCACAGATAAAACTGGGTTGTTTTCCCGCGGCCCTATAACCATCTTGGATCCACGTTATTACGTCACTAAAATATCTCCTCATGTATATATGTAATCCTTCAGTTGTTGTACTCTCAATGAGATCATTTATATTAAACTGCCTTATCTATAAATTCAGTTTTTTTTCTCTGCTTATAAACACTTTTTTTGAGTCACATTTTAAATTTTAGATAAGCATAACGAGGAGTTTCAAACAGGATTTATTAATATCGCCTTATAAAACAAATAAAACGACTGTTAATGAACAAAGTCACACACAGTATTTATAAATTCATCTTAAAGCAGCAACTGTGACTGCTGCTTACATATATTGATGCAACCGGCAACATTATTTGCTTTCAAGGGCAGAAATTAAGTGCATTGTTGGTTTGAGTTACAATTGCTTTTTTCACAGATCAACTAAAAACAATAAATAAAACATGCACACAAAAAAATCGATGTAAATGAAACCAAATGCAAAAACCTAATTGCAAAAGCGTGCACCGATGGGCTGATATTTTGTCTTAGCATGTATTGATTTAACTTCAGCATTCACACTCCAATTGATAGGTGTCTATCAGCATCTCAAATCTTAACTTGGTTATGTTTAACCAAATATTTCTGATTCCACAGCCGTATCCATTTGATGCCAATGGTTTTCTCACACATTTAGCTATGTATGGAGTCATTTTGGTGCTTAAACGTAAGGGTTCACCGGATCCTGACGTATTCTGCCAATATTTTTGGAATATTTTAGCCTGGAAGTTCTCTTTGAAGTTTGGCACTTCTGTCTTGCAGTCCTACTCTTTAGTGCAGACATGTTAAGAACATAAGAGATCGCTGGTAGACTACAACCAATAGTTTCCAGGAACTTGTGCAGCTCCTGAGATGTTAATGTGGACCTCTTGGCTACCTCAGCAACCAGTTTCTGTTTTACTTTGACCTCAATTTTAGAAAAAAGTGGAGACGGGAAAAAAACAATAATTTGGACATTTGCAATATTTGCTCTAATCTTTTGTATCCGTAAGAACAGCAGAAACAGTGTTTCTGATTAATCACATTCATCATAACCTTAAAAGGATTAAAACCTAACAATTATTCAAAAAGGTGGCTAGAATAAAGTTGTTTATACAATCAAGTCATTGGATTCTTATTTTTTTATTTTAAATGTATTTCTAACAGATTACTTGAATTTTTTTTAGGTAAATGTCACAATATTCTGAAAAGCTTTTAAACTCTTTATGTCTCATTTTTTCATCACTAAATCCTGATACTTTGCACAGTGATAAGCTACATACACTAAATAAAAAATTTAAATGCAACACTTTTGTTTTTGCTCCAATTGTTCACGAGTGGGAATCAAAGAAACATTTTCAAACATCTGAAACATTTTCTGTATTCAAAAAAGACCTGTTACTCTCAAATACTGTTCACAGATTTGTCTAAATCTGTGTTAATCAGCACTTCTCCTTTGCTGAATCTATCCCACCACAACATGTGGGCTATGTCAAGGTGCTGATTAAAAAGCATGAATATTGCACAGGTGTGCCTGAAGCCTAGTTTATACTTCTCCATCTGCGTAGGTATGGAGACGCGCAACGACATTACATGTTGATGCAAGTAGAGCCCAAATTTTTTAACCATCCATTGAACGCAACGGAGAGCGCAGATCTGTGATTGGTCAGCCAGACATCAGCCCGAGATAATTTCACCAGAACTGTGCTCTATATTCATTATAATTAGTTGTTTATGCAGCTTTTGGGCACTAGTTTTTATATTGCAAGACCAGTTTATCTAATATGGTCTTTTTTGTGATTCTAAACACCAGGAGGTGTTGGGGGACATCAGGTAAATTGGGCCACCTTTTGCATCTATAGACCAATCAAATCAGTTGTTTTTTTGTGTGTTATTTTTTAGAACACTCGTGCCAACAATTGGAAATCTTTTGCAGGCATTGTACAAAATTAAAAGGCTAGGAGGCTCAAGCTATAAGCAGCTCATCTTCTATCATGGCCCAATTTACCGGATGTCACCCTAGAAAACAACAAAACAGAACGCTGTGTTTCTTTGTTTCCATGCATGTTTAGAGTATTTTTATGAGCTACACTTGTATTATAAAAAGCTTTCCAACTCAATCAAAACTCGCTCTCTGTCGGCCATTGCTCCTTGAGTGGATGTGCATTTACAAGCTGAAATAAATAAACTGCCGACGACCTGGGATGTCACTGCAGTGGTACGCAGACCAGTCAGAAAAGGTCTACACCCCCTGCTGTCCCTGTGGGGAATTGGTTCGCAACACTGACACACCAATGGAGGAGTATAAAAGGAAAACTTGTCTGTGTGAGTGCAAACCTGCTGACAGAGAATTATAAACAAGGGTTAAGAGGGGCCACAATAAAAGGAAACTCTGAAATGTGAAGTTTTGCTTTATTAGGGGAGTCTGGGGCTGTCAGAAAACCAGTCAGTGTCTGGTGTGGCCACTATTTGCCTCACACAGTGCAACACATCTCTGTCACATAGAATTTTGGGCCCCTCTTCTTTAATATGTGTGTGATGTTGCCAAATACTGGTAGGAACTGGTACTGTTGTGTACGTCTATCCAGAGCATCTTAAACATGCTTAATGGGTGAGATGTCTGGTGAGTATTCTGTCCGTAAAACAACTGGGATGTTTTCAGCTTTCAGGAATTGCGTACAGATCCTTACAACATGGGACTATGCTTTATCAAGCTGCAACATGAGGTGATGTTCATGGATGAACGGCACAACAATGGACCTCAGGATCTTGTCACGGTATCTCTGTGCATCTGAGTTTGGGCACAAATTGTTTGGTTATGTAAACTAATTTTTTCATCAGCTGTTTGGGTGGCTGGTGTCAGACGGTCTTGGAGGTAAACATGCTGGATGTGGAGGTCCTGGGCTTGTGTGGTTACACATGGTTTGTGGTTGTAAGGCCGGTTGAATGTACTGCTAAATACTATGAAACGCCTTTGGAGACGGCTTATGTTAGAGAAATGAACATTCATTCCATGGGCCACAGCTCTTGTAGACATTCCTGCTGTCGGCATTCCAATTGCACTTTCTGTCAAAAGGTGCGACATCCGTGGCATTGTGTGGTGATAAAACTGCACATTTCAGCCTTTACTTGTGGCCAACCTGAGGCACAGCTGTCCAATATTGATGCTGTCTAACCAGCACCTTGATATTTCAAACCTATTGAGGTGGGGTGGACTAGCTTGGCAAACAATAAGTGCACACTAACAGATTTGTGGAAAAAATATTTGAGAGTAATGGGTCTTTTGTGTGTATAGAAATACGGCTCACAATTGTTTCAGATCTTTGAGTTCAGCTCATGAAAAATGGGAGCAAAAACCTAAGTGTTGTGTTTATATTTTTGTTCAGTGTACAGTGTTCAGATTAAATTCAAAAGGGTACATGAGAAGAGATACAGGCGAAACTAAAAAAATCTGAATATCACGCAGAAGTTCCTTTATTTTAGTTATTCAACTTAAAAGGTGGAACTAATATATGTTATAGACCAATGGTTCTCAACCTTTTTTTGGTCCTGGTATCCTTGCATTTTTTCCATCAACACTGGGTTGGGACATCAGAAACTGCCTTTTGAATTGCAGTGTGGCATTCACTCTTTCGGGCAAATATGAGCTTTCAGCTGCAATTTCCAGAACAGAAAACATAAATCAGCAGTAGCTCATTGGTATATTTATGCAGTTCAGAAAAGTGTAACAGAACAGAATATATGTATATATGAAAATACTGTATTAAAAAAAAAATCTGTTACATTTACATAAACTTCAGTAAAAAAACGACAAAATAACTTTTTTTTATTGTCAAACATCAAATCACAGTAAACCTTTTTTGTCTTAGGTCAGTGAATCTTCAAATATGTTTTTGTATTTTTGAAATGTCAGAATATAGAGAGAGAACTGTTATGCATTTTGATGCATGATGCTACTAAATATTCCTTAAAACCAGCAAAAATGTGATACATTTAGTTAGAAGTAGCACTAAAGATAGATTTGGCATCTTAACAAGTTGACAGGAATAAAAGAGGTAAGGATGCAACAACTGTAAGATTGTTACCGTGCATCAGTTCAGCATATTTTGTTATAGTTTTTGGAATTGAAGTATTTTTTAATAGTTTTCATGTAATTCTAAATATGTAAGCAGCCCTTTGTTGTTTGTTTCCCCTGCAGTGTGCGTGTTCGTGCAGTGGTGATGACGCGTGATGACTCCAGTGGCGGTTGGGTGCCCCTTGGAGGTGGCGGCCTCAGTCACGTGGTCATATGCAAGGGGCGGAGCCACGATGGCAGGGGGCGGAGGGAGTACATCATCCGTGGAGAGCGTCTGCGAGACCGAGCAGTGAGTGTGTGCGTGTGTTACAGCTGTCTTTGGTGCCACGTTGCTCGCCAACATCACCTAAAGACTGTAGCTAAGTGTTGCACAATTTCTGAATTCTATGAGCTACCGATGTTTGTGGATTAATTTTGGTACAAAATAGATTTCTCTTTGTCCATTGGCGAAATATCTCTGAAAAATATGCTTTGAGTGGTTTAGTAAATGCTTTCCAGGTTTTGTGAATATTAAATAGAATTTTTTTCAAATCAAAATATGAAAGAATAATCCATTGCAGCTTTGACATCTACAGTTTAATGCAGAGATGATGAAGCAGTTCAAATCCCTTAACAAACAGTGAAAAAGAGATTAACGGTTTCCAAATTAGTGATAAAGGGCAAACAAACACTTTCCAACATCATTAGCTACCAACAGTGTAAGGTTAATTATAAATACCGCTTACACTGTCCCCTGACTAAACATGCTGTTACACTATTGAGGGATTATTTGTTTATCAACCAGGAGATGCTTTAACTGAATATTTTCTGTATTTGACAACTGACAGCCCTCTGAAATTTTGACAGATTGCAATTCACACCCCTGACCACTTGGTGCAACCACGCAGTAGTTTTCAACTTTATGCAGAAAGAGCATGTCAAAAAAAAAAAAAGTTGCTATGAGAGCATCTGAGCATCATTTTAGACCTTGACACTGAACCCAATGCATCTCGCCATCCAGGTTGAAGAGTCCCAGAGGCATAGAGCGCTGTCTGCTGGTGACAGATTGTTGCAGCTTAACCGAACTACTGATGCAAAAGGAGCACATGCAGATCTTTCCTCCTGCTGAAGACATCAGAAAAGCGGGCATTTAGAGAGTCCTAGTGAATTCTGATAACTTTAATTAGAGAAATGTTCCCTGATATCAACAATTTGACTGAAGAGAACGGGTGCTCTTAATTCAATTTCAATTCACTTTTATATATTATATAGCACCAATTCACAACAAATGTCATCTCAAGGCACTTTACAACAAAAGTCATTTCAATACAATTATACAATTCCATTCGGTTAAATTTTCTATGTAAGGAATCCCAGCAGATTGCGACGAGTCATCAACGTTGTGCCCGGATCATGCAGAATCCAACCACGGCTATTCCTCAGCAATCCCTCATACTGAGCAAGCATGTAGCGACAGTGGAGAGGAAAAACTCCCCTTTACAGGAAGAAACCTCTGGCAGAACCTGCCTCAGTACAAGCGGTCATCTGCCACGACCGTCTGGGGGTCTGAGAAGACAGAGAAGAGACAGCATGGAGGATGCTCGGTGACTTTGAGCATCATCTGGACCGATGTTCCCCATCCAGGAGGAGACTTTATAGTTGAGCAGGGTAGCAGACCATGTGGAGCTTCTATGGGGAGAAAAATACTGAGAGAAAACTGGGTTAACAATCACAATAACAGCAGAAAAATATATCTGGAGAGTGGTAGAATAGAAAAGTAGAAGAGAGAAGAAAATTGGTCCCACTGTCCTCCAACAGCCTAAACATATAGCAGCATAACTAAAAAAATAGTTCAGGATAACCTAAGCCACTAACTATAAGCTTTATCTACAAGGAAGGTTTTACGCCTAGTCTTAAAAATAGAGTAGCTGCCTTATGGACTAAAATTGGGAGCTGGTTCCCCAGGAGAGGAACCTGATAACTAAAATATCTGCCTCCCATTCTACTTTTAGAAATCCTAGGAACTACCAGTAGATCTGCAGTCTGAGAACGAAGTGCTCTGTTAGGAACATATGGCAAAATCAGATCCCTGATGTACGATGGTGCTTGATTATTAAGGGCTTTATAAGTAAGGATGAGGATCTTAAACTCTATTCTAGATTTAATAGGGAGCCAGTGGAGAGAAGCTAAAACAAGAGAAATGTAATCTTTCCTTTGAATATTCATCAGAACTCTTGCTGCAGCATTTTGGATCAACTGAAGGCTTTTAATTGCATTTTGTGGACTTCCTGATAATAAGGAATTACAGTAGTCCAGCCTTGAAGTAACAAATGCATGAACTAGTTTCTCTGTATCACTCCTGGAAGGGATGTTTCTAATTTTAGCAATATTCCAGAGGTGAAATAAATCAATCTTGGAAGCCTGTTTAATAAGGAATTTAAATGTCATGTCTTGGTCAAAAATTACATCGAGGTTCTTTACATTATTACCAGAGGCCAAATTAATGTCATCCAGATGAAGTGATTGATTTAGCAGTTTCCTTTTTAAAGGTTTTGGTCCAAAGACAACAACCTCTGTCTTGTCTGAATTTAAAAATAGAAAATTCAGAGACATCCAGATTTTTATGTCTTCAAGACATGCTTACTATCTACCTAACTGATTGGTTTCATCAGGTTTTATGGATAAAAATAAGTGTGTATCATCAGCATAACTGTGGGAATTCATACCATGTTGTCTAATTATGAATCGGTCAAAGTACAGAACCCTGTGGTACTCCACAAGTAACCCTTAAGTGTGAAGATTTATCATTGACATGAAAAAAATGGAATCTGTCAGACAGATTTGATTTAAACCAGCCTAGTGCTGTTTTCTTGATCCCTACAACACGTTCAAGCGTTTCTAAGAGAATGTTATGATCGACTGTCAAAAGCAGCACTGAGATCTAACAAATCCAGAAAGGTAACAAATCCATTATCTGAGACCATAAAAATACCATTGGTAACTTTTAGCAGTGCCTTTCAGTGCTATGATGAGCTCTAAAACATGACTGAAATTCTTAAAATAGGTTGTTGCTGTTTAGAGGCTCACATATTTGATTAGCAACTATTTTCTCAAGAATTCTGGGTAAGAAAGGAAGGTTAGATATAGATATTTAGTGAGCTAAATCATCTTGATCCAGGGAGGATTTCTTAAGTATAGGTTTAATTACAGCAACCTTAAATTCCTGAGGCACATATCAATTTATTAAATATATACATTTTTTCATGTCTAGGATAGGGCCAGTAACCAGAAGGAACACTTCCCTAAATAATTTGGTTGATATTGGGTCTAACATACAAGTCCAAGGTTTAGATGAAGCTAATATTTGTGATAATTCTGAAAGTTCAACAGAATCAAAAAGGTACAGACATAAACATGGTTCTACAGTTCTCTCTGATACTGCCTCATTTACTGAACTAGAGTTAATCAAGTTTGGGCGAATGCCAATGATTTTATTTTTAATAGAATTTATCATCACTACGGAGAGAAGTGGGAATCGTTGGCTCAACAGAGCTATGACTGTGTAAGTTTGGCAACTGTACTAAAAAGAAACCTAGGATTGTTTTTATTTACCTCTATATGCTCTTTATAGCTTGTCCAAGGGCGTTTTTATAAAGCAGTAGACTATTTTTCCAGGTTAGAAAGGAATCATTTAAATGTGTAGAGTGCCATTTTCTCTCCAGTTTTCCAGTATTCTGCTTTAAAGTACGCAACTCTAAACTAAACCAGGGAGCCAACCTCCTATGGCTGATTACCTTATTTTTTTAAAGGGGCTACACTCTCTAATGCCAAACACAGTGAGGAAGTAATACTTTGAACCAGACCATGAATTTCTGAAGGGTTTGCGTTGGAATTACTGCCATCCACTGTGGTATTCTGAGACACACAGGGAAGCAAGAATGCAACAGATTCTTTAAAACTTGTTATAGCACTGTCTGATAAAGTTCTACTGTAATTAAATTGTCTTTCAGATTTTGGAACGTGTGATACAGTAAATTTGAAGGTTATTAGAAAATGGTCAGATAGGAGTGGGTTATGCGGGAGGACTATTAGTTCATCACACTCAATGCCATACGTCAGTACAATGTCTAAAGTGTGCCGACCAGAGTACGTGGGTCCCTTCACTCTCTGAATAAAGCCAATTGAGTCTAAGTTAATATTAATGGCTGCAGTTAGGCTATCACTTTCAATGTCCATGTGAATATTGTCTTTAGTTCACAAAGACTCTGGGCTCGATCTGACCTCTTACCCTTGCTGCTCTTGTTTGCAGCCAGTACTGGAGTGTGCTGTCCAAAGGGGGCTGGTGTACAACAAGGTGAATCCCATCTTCCATCACTGGAGAGTAGAGGATCGGAAGTTTGGCCTTACATTCCAGAGTCCTGCTGATGCCATCTCCTTTGAAAAAGGGCTGCAGACTGTCTTAGACAAGCTTGATCGAGGTAGACCCGCGTAGATGCATAGATTTTAATTTGATTGTTTTAATTGGAACTGGCTTCAGGACAATGCTCTGATCAACCTCTTCTCATATCGCCAAGGCTCTGATTCGCCATCATCCTCCACGCCTGAAGAGGTCGACACTGAAGACGATGGCCAAGCTGTGAGTGTTTAAGCACAGAGAGTAATTTCTATGGTGTTAAATTTACAACATGAGTCATAAATTTCCTCACGTGGGTCTTTGTGGTTTTCAGCATGTGTGTGACGGCCTACCTCTGTCAGTCCCATACAGGAAGCGAGTCATCGTCCAACAGCAGAAAGGAGATGCTTCCCAAACCCATCACCATAGTAACAAGCGAGTCCTCATCCACCTGCTTCGTGCGACCCGAAGAGTTCAGCTTCGGATCCAGCCATGCCGTCACCACTCACACACCTGCTCAGGTAGATCGCAGACAAACGTTCTTTTATTCACAACCACATCTTGGCTTATTCCTCAGCTGATTTCCCCCATAAATCAGTGGTGTCCAAAACCTGTCCTCGGAGGTGGTGGTTCCCTGCATGTTTTAGATGCATCCTTGCTCCAACACTGGAGGTTCAAACAGCGGAATCATCATCATCAGTGTGTCATTGGGTTCTGCAGAGGGTTGGTGATAGGGCATACATTTAAAAACATCTGAAATTTGCAGGAAACCAACACTTAGTGGCAACTGAAGATGACTTTTTGAAATGATTCCCTACAATGTAACAAATAAAGAGCCTTGAAGTCCTTGTTTGCTATGACCTACTTGTATTGTCTAAAAACATGGTTTCCCAGACCTTCAGAAGGTCATTTGAAGATGTTTTTTGAAGTTGGGCAGGTTTTTTCCCCAATTATCAAGCATGCCAATTTTTCAAAGTCTACACGTACTAGGGGTGTAACGGTACATGTATTCAGATTTGGATTTTTCGATACGGCCCTGTCGGTTTGGAACAGATCCAGCTATCTTGTACCTCAGCACATGCAGAATGTTTATGTGTAGAACTCAGAGTGCAGTGCAACGTCCCACAGTACATCTTTAAGAAGTGAGACCAACCCCCCGCCCCCCCAAAAAACCTCAAAGGACCCCGAGCTATCACTAAATTGTGCTACTTGGAAACAATCATTTATCATGCAGCTCCAGTAGAAAAAAAAGATGGACCAATCCAGAACTTTGTCAGGGAACGCATCTTTCAACAGCAATAAAATCCATAACACACTTGTACTGAACTGAATGACTCACCTGAAACAATGTCAAGCTGAATGGAAACATCACTGATACTGGAGAAAAAACAGCTGATGTCCACATGGCTACCAGCAGCATTCAATTAGCACAAACTCCTTATTTTGAATAAAACCCAGGTCGGTGGAATCCCTGTTGATGAGAAGGGCTTTTCCCAACAGCAGATCAGGGGTGCAGACAGGATTTTTAAACTGGGGGGCGGGGGGACAAAGTTGTCAGAATTTTCCACTGTTCCCCCCTCACAAACGCACAACTGCATGAGCCTTAACTAGAGCTCCATTCAGTCCCCTTGTTAACCTATGGTGTGGTTCACACCAGTCACAGTGTGCTGCATTCTTCTGCTGCCGGCTCGTGCCATAAAATTTTCCTTTTGGAGTCTGTTCTATTGTTTTTTTTTGCAAGCCAGGAGCGATTAGTATTTCTATATTTCATATACATACCTTGTTTTTTTTTATATGTGTTAAATAAAAACAGACATGGCATGTCTACTAACAGTCAGTAATAGGAAGAGAAAATATAATAAATGTAAAGAGTAGATAAACAAATATGTGTATTTCAACAGTATATATACACTCACTCTCTCTGGCTGTGTGTGTTGACAACAGAAACATTAAAGAAGTTTACAAGCCTCCTGGTAACAAAAACAGTGTATAATTGTTTTATGAGGTTGTTTACTTACCCACTATTAAAAAAAATAGCTCTGAATAAAAAACAGCTGATCAGAGGCTTTTGTAGACCGCAGCAGAGAAATATGCATCTGATGTGAACAGGTGGGCAGATAGAGCGTGAATTTCCTGAGCGCGCTAATACCGCAGCCGGTATGAACCAGGCATATGTGTCTGGGCTCCCGCTCCTGTCATTGGAGCCTTTACCCGGGCTTTCCACTGGACGTGCTAGCAGCATGTTACAGGAGCAGCACATTTTACTCACGTATTCTGATGCTTGGCCCTTTCCACGGGGGGCAGGGAAGCAGCTGTTACCGAGAGAGCCCGAAATCATGTGAGCTCAGCAAAATCACGCGTGGTTTCATCAGTAAACGAAACAACAAGCAGGAAAAAAGAATACATTTTCCCAAAAGGTCTATGTTTTATGTTCTGTTTTAAATTCGCATATAAGTTTATGTTATGTAAGGGAAAATACAAAATCCCTCAAAGTGCAAAAGAATATTGTTAGTGGCGATCCGAGGTAGTGTAGACCCTCCCGCGACCTACTGACTTCTCAAAGGTAGTAAAGTAAAGCCGCCGGAAAGAAACACCTTAGTTTTATTTTGAAATTGTCCGGATGCCGACTGACTTCCTGTCTTCCCCTATCCAAAATGTCGAAATTTACACGTTTCACAGGCGTAGCGTGTAGAAAATAGGACAGCCGTGTATATTTAGAAAAGTGCTGCAACATGACGCTACTGTCACGGTGCAAACTCGTGCTGCTTTCGCTTCCGGTGGAAAGGATTATATTGATTACAGCGATGGCTAACAGCCGCGTATGATGTACTGCTGCTGACGCGTCCGGTGGAAAGGACGGGTTAGAGTTGGTTTCAGGTTACGTTCTGCTGTGTTCAATGCTATCAGAAGAAGGAGCTTCAAGCACTTAACAGGTCGATCTGAGGGTCGATCTGAATCTGGGGGAGGAAAAAGCCATGTTGGATAATCCTAGCTCAATTTCCCAAAATGAAGCCCCTCCTAGTCACTATGCCAACATATTCTCTTGGACAAGCCTGAATATGATTGGCTTATCCAGGTGATGTCACAGATATGCCGCTGCTTTTCTCTCCCTCGCCAAACCCACCCTCTATTATAAAATTATTGTAGCAGCTGCGGTTTTCTTTTTGATGGGTAAATTATGCAATGGAATGCAGGTTTCATCTTTTAAAATGTAGATCTAATTAGATTTTACTTTTACCATTTGAAGAACATTACCGTTTTTAATATTTCCTTGGTGCTCGAAACATTTTGTTCCACACACGTTGCACCTGACACCAATCTCTACTAATACCTAGAAATAAATAACTTTTTGTCTACAGCGGAGCCATAAAATTAACATACGTTTACGGTAGGAAGCCCTTGTCAGCGCTCAGTCTCACACACTAAACCGTCCGTAAGCAACATCACCTAATTTACATTATAACACAATGCAGCCTGACAAGCTTTTATATGCAGCTGTTGTTCCCCTTATTAGTTATGTTGTTGTGATGCTCATAAGATGCATTAATAAGTCTTTCTCAGAGTAGGACAAGAACGCTGTTCTTTTCTTTTCTCTGCTGATCTTTGTTGGTGGAACCAAATTTGCCTGGATAATGCAAGTTCGAGATCTATTTCAAATGAGCCTCCATTTTTTAGTTTGCTTCTTGGAATACCCCCCTGGAGTTCAAAATTGCTAAAAGACTATATTAAACTAATCTTGCAACGTAAAGACTCTAGTGGCCAAAAGCTGCTTTGACTACTAATTACATAAACTACAGATCACTGTTCTGGCGTAATGTGTTGTTCGACTGACTAATCACAGACGTGTGCTCTCCGCTGCATTTGACTGAAAACTTCAAAAAGGGCGCTCTACTCAGACCGTGTTTGCATGGGTGACAGAGAGCCGTTGCATCCATGAATAATGGCGCTGCGTGTCTCCGCAGCTACGTAGACTTATAAACCAGGCTTTAGGCTCAGCTGAAGATACCGTGACAAATCAGCAATAAATGAGCCTTAATATCAAGTCAAGAAAGCTTTTAGAGCTATTTCCTTTCTGGACTTTAAAAGCATTGATGATTGCCTGGATCAGTGAAAGGTCAGAGTTCAACTGCCTAACAAACAGTAGAAAAACAATTAATCGATAATGGTAAATAAGTGGTGTGACTATTTGTGGAAAACTTTAAAAGATGGTCAGAAAGCCAAAAAAAAAAAAAAAAAAAAAAAAAAAAAAAAAAAAAAAAAAAAAAAAAAAAAAAAAAGAATAGAAAGAGTAAATAAATGCATCTTTTCCCAAAGCAAAAACATTAGGCAGGACTCAAAACCTTTTGCACCAAACCCCATCAGGACATTGTGTCCTACGGACTAAGATCAGAAACTGCTGCTTCACAGGGACATTTTAGGCAGTTTTGAGTTTCCTCAGATGGAAACCTTCTACATTCAGAGCTGCAGTACACCGTGTCCTGACTCACTGTGTAACCCTACACCCTCTCCACAGATCCACACCAGACCGGGACAGCACCAGCTCTCTCAGATGACGACTGTGTTGAACCCCCCGGCACCCCCACCCCCACCGCCTGCTCCGCCAACTCCTCCTGTGGGCCCTCCGGCCTCCTCCCCTATTTCCCCCCTGTCTCCCACCATTTCGCTGCTGGAAGAGGGAGATCTGCGCAGCGTGGACCCTTGCAAAGATCTGTGGGGTTCTCGCGGTTATGAGGATTACAGACGCGCTGGTTCCACGAGGACTATGGTTGGCGGGCTGACGGGGGGAGTCGTCGTTGGTGGTGGTGGCGGCGGGAGTTTGCAGGACAAGTCGGAGCTGTGTGTGGTTCGCTTTGAGAAGGAGTTGGCAGGCGTGGGAACGGCTGGCTGCGAGGTGACGGTGAGCCTGGACAGCAAAGCCTCCCAGCGCCTGTCCTCGTCGTCCCCTACCTGCATGTCCATGCCCAACGCTGTGTCAGGAGTGTCCTCAGGTGCTGGCTCGCCCCAGGAGACGGGCAAAGGCTCCCCCTCTCCCTGCTGCATCCACGCCTCGCTGGCCGCGGCCAGGTCGCGGACTCGTAAGAGAGGAGGGGCTGGCGGCAGTGATCCAGGGGCCATCTCGCCCGACGACGACAGCCCATGCCCTCAGGCGTCATCGTCGTGCTCATCTCGCTGCGTGTACTGCCGCTCAGTTTTCAGCGCCTCAGAAAACGGGCGGGGCCGCTGCAGGGACGCCCCGGACCCGGCCTTGCACTGCCTCCGCCAGTGGACCTGTGTGTGGTGTGCGGAGAGCCTGCTCTACCACTGCATGTCAGACTCTGAGGGGGAATTCTGGGAGCCTTGCTCGTGTGATGACTCTATGGGGGGTCACCCGCACCCCCTCTGCTGTGCCCGCTGGTTGGCCCTCCTGGCCCTGTCTCTCTTCGTGCCCTGCATGTGCTGCTACCTGCCTCTGCGCGCCTGCCTGCGATGTGGGGAGAGGTGTGGCTGCTGTGGGGGAAAGCACAAAGCGGTCCGATGAGGCAGGCTGAGGGGCAGGAGGGCTTCCCTTGACCGAGGGATCTGGGTATCGGTTGGGCGGAACAGGCGCTCTCTGCGGAACCAGACGGTCCATCACTGTCCTCCAAAGCCCTCCACTGATTTCAGCTCTCTCTCTTTTCAACCGGGGGCCTTCCTCAACGGTCCATGCCTGTTGCCGGTGCTCTGCATCAGACCAGACTCTTTGGGAGTCATCTGGAGCCTTCATAGTGGATTTTCTGGGGAAGTGGCTGATTAAGCTGTCAGCTGTTAGCAAAGAAGGAGGGTTGGCAGAGGAAACAATGGTGTGTACACTGTTTCAAACGTCCGTTTGTTTTGGAGTTTTTTTAATTTAGAAATTAAATCTTTAAAAAAATCCCACAAAAGATGTTTATATATATGATTGTTATAATTTTAATTGATATATTTTATTAAATGTAAAACACGTCGACCGAATCCCCAAATGGCACACGCACGCACAAACACACTTTCACATATTCACAGACACAAGCTCTTGGGGAAGTTATTTGTTTCATGTTGAACGAACGTCACCCTTTACCTCTATTTTTTTTACCTCAGACTTTACTCAAACCCGGGTCAGAGATTAGAAAACAAAAACAGGAGGGGGGGTAGGTTCAGAGGGAGCAAGCCCAATCACGTGCAGTCTTCATCAAAAAGCATCTGACACCACAAGAGTGAAACGCAAACAGACAATTATTAAGGAGGGGAAGCTGCAATGATAAAAACAGAGATTTGTTACTGGGACAATAGAGTCGGTCCAAAGTTGTTTGGGGCCTTAAGCTGTATTTGAATTGTGATGTCGCTTCTTGCCACTAACAATGGCTTCAATAGAGATTGGAAGCAGTTTTTAAATTTAATGATTTCAGTGATCACTGGAAAAAGCCATGTTAATAAGTAATAATGTTAAAAATATGAATTTACTGTAATTAACCACATTTTCTGATGGAAAGCTGTCAGACAACATGAAGCATGTGTGATGTATCTCAGGATGTCCACTCAAAAAGAGGAAACATATATAGATCAGCTGCAACGTAATATATTTGATTAATTCAAATTCTTTCATGATACAGCTTATGAAAACCTAATATTCTTTATCTGAAAATTTAAAGATGCATAAAAGATCAATAAAAAAAGATTTTAGATACAGACAGATCAGCCTAACAGAGTATGACCATGTACTGTACAGTATCTGCACTCAGTACATTGTTAGGGCTCCTTTTGCAAGAAATTAGATGGTTGCGATCAACCTTTAGCTCTGCCGTTACTGTTGTACCAGCTGTCCATCTTTCTCTTATCAACACAGGATCGATTCTCTAGTATTCATGGTGCATTCCATTTGTGGTCGGAACAAAGGAATTACGACTTCCAAGTTGAAAAACAAAAACAAAAAACAGAACACCACCTTGGAGTCAGACTTCAAACTCGGAACGTCCCAGATTTTTTTCTTCCGCCATCTTCCAGTTTCAATATGGCTGCTCCTTGCATCAACAACAGCAGCTGTGGTGGAAAGATGTTTAATTTACATAACATACTAGATGTCTACATGTAGAGCCTGCAAATACAAGCTTAACAAAATGAAAGTGATGTTTGCATGTGTAGAGTACAGCCCACATCGATCTTTGTAAAACGAACTACGAACAATGGCTAACCTGACTTATCCAACTGCGTTAACTTGAACCCCGTTTACTTGAGTCTGACGTAAAACCCAGCCGTGAGTTATAAACACTTCATTGATTCCTCTGTGTTTAGGTAAGGTGAGTCTGCTGGCCAATTAAGAACAACGTTAAAGTAATCATTAATGGAAGTACTTTTGCCAGTGTTTGCGGAAAATGAAGTTACTGTATTGTCAGCAGATGGAAACAGAAAGCACTCTAAAATGTGCTGGTAGACGGCTGTGCCGGCTTCGGACCTGCCAAAACCCAGTGGATCAACGCCAGCATCAGACATGGCTCCCAAAAAGTTCCCAGACTCATGAAACTTCACACTTGACTTCAAGTACCCTGGTGCCTGCACCTCTCTACTCTTCCCCCACACTCTTGGTTCTTGGTTTCCAAATGAAATGCTAAAATTACATAATCTGAAAGGAGTTTTTTGGAGCATTTAGCAATAGTCCGTGCCTCTTTCGTCCACCTCAAGCCAGCTAAGATGCTTTTGATGCTGCTCCTGGTTTAACGTCCAGGATCCGTTTTCAACACAGTCCACCCTATGTGAATCTCCTTCACACTCTTGAATGGGCATTGCTTCACAACCTTACAAGGTTATCAGTGTTACCTGAGCAGACTTTTTTCCTTCCACCCTACTTTCCAAAGATATGCTTGCTAAGCAGTTATCACAAAGGGTATTGTCGTTAGGACACTGGTCAAGTTATCAGCTTTCCCCATAGATGTGTAGATCATAACGTCTATAAAACATTTTTTGTTAGTCTTACGTTATAATTTCTGACTTTCTAAGAAATCTAATAGTTTTTGATTTTGGCTTACAGCTAAAGAAAACAAACTAACATATATTCTGCTTAAAATATATTGCTCTGTTAGTAGAGATTAAGTATTTGATAAATTATTTCCTTATTGATCCAGATGCATCTGTACTATAATAAAAACAGTCTACAGAATTATCTTTATATTCATAACTAGTATACTAACCAAATGTTAAATTAATTCCAATTAATTAAATAATTCCTATGATGGTTTTATCAGCTTATTGTCCTTTACCTTGGGCCGACTCTGTGGATCAAGTAGTAAAAACCATCACTTTAAACTTATTTTCCCCTCATTTCGCCATGAGGTTAAACATTAATCACAGAAACCATCTCATCCCACTCTCATCACTAACGAATCAGGCAAGGTGCTTAAAGCTGAGGCCTCTAATTCGAGTTTACTCCACCTAACAGACTCACAGTGACCCAACAGTAACCAGATTTAAAGGTGAAATCAACAAAAATTGAAGTGCGATAAACAATAAATGGGCAGAGTATTGTGGGGAAACAGAAACTGAAAAGTACTATCGTGCTCAATATTTAACCTAAAAGCTAAAAAATTTCAAAAAGCAGCTGTAAACGCTGGAGAAAAATGTCCGATTTTAGGACGATAAGTCAGGTTTTAGTTTTTTTCAGAAAAAAACTAACAAAAAAACAACTAATATGAGATGCAAACCTTTTGTATTAAACAACTAAACATTCTGGCTTTGCAACTAATATCTAAAAATAAAATGAAATTGTTGATTATTGGCACACATTTTCTGATTAAAACCTATGGGAAGACGCTTTTCTTGAGGGCACTTTTCCTGTCATTCAGCCAGCTGCATCAGCTTGACAGGACCTGCAAAAACCAGATTCATTTGCAGAATCAGATTGGGCTAGTATTTGTTTTAGACATTCAAATTTATGATGATGGAACTATTTTTTAGCTAAAAATGTGCAATTAATGAAAAAAGTCTTATTTATTTAGGCATATTTTACAAAGCCAGAATGTTTAGCTGATAAACTAATTAGATTTGAAGATTTTTTTCCCCTCTAATGGGCTACACAATAAAAAATCCCGACAGACTGACACATCCACCAACAGGTATAATTCCCAATTCTTCAACAGTGGTTGTATGTTAAAGCCCTCCTCCAATGTCGTTTTTGCCTAGGAATGCCCCATAGACAGTAGAAGTCTGAGGTTTCACATAAAAACAACTTTGATAGCTGGAGATAAAGACCAACTTACTCTAAAGTGTTTTGAAAAGTAGCCTGGATTTCTGCCTATTTTGTTGATCTGAGGGGTTTTCTTTCATTCAAATTGATGCAATGTCTCAGTTCCAGCTCAAACTAAAATTTCTAGTCTATAGTTTTCCCACAGAATCAGAAGAGCTGCAGCGTGGTGTATGGCAGAATAAGGAAAGAACACAAGAGAATGTTGGATTATAAATTAAGATTATGTGATATATCGAGGGCTAAAAGTGCCACAATTCAATACACAAGCTGTTAAATAAAGATTTAAATTGGTGATAAATTCAAAATAACTAAAATAAACATGATAAATTACATTTCTAATTTATATTCAAGTAATTTATAGTCCTCTCTTGCAGCACAATGTGAATTTCTTTTATTCGTTATCCACACCCATCAAACTACATGGGCGGGGCTAACAGTAATATGCAAGGTGATTGGTTTGCAGTTGAGTTTAATGATTTTAGAATTAATTTAGTAATGCATTTAATTAAATACATCTACTTTTTTATTTATCCAATAGTTTATTTAGATTTTTGCAGATAGGTAAATGGGTTAACATTTGTTAATTCAAATCCAGATAGATTTAAGTTTTAATCAATGATTTGCACACGCAATTGTGTTCTTAATACATTTGACTCATTTAGATAATTACATAGATTATTTCAGTATTTACAAATCGAATTAAAACTAGAAGTTCTAGTCAACAAATTCCACATTTATTTATTGGTGTGTTCAATAAATTACATTTGACATTAATATATTTGATATGAGTATTACATTTATTTAATGTATTAAATACATTTTTATTTAAATAACATAAGTAAAATTTAACTTTTATTGAAATGAAATAATTTTAGCTTTAATGATTTTCACATTGTTATTTTTATTTTATAAATGACTGATATATATATCTTGACTTAATGTTTTTACTGAGGTTTTATTCAAATTAATGTTTTAAAATCAGCAAATGCCACATTTAATCATTAATGTTTTCTAAACATTTTCCTTTTGTTAATCTGTTTAATGAGGGTTTATGCAAATGATCGTGTCTATAAAATGTATTTAAACCTAAAAATTTTAATCAAAAAATTCCACATGAATTATTAGTGTACTCATTAAATCAGATTTTAATAAATTCGAATGTATTTAATGTATTCAATACATATTAAAATTATTACATAGTTCTAGTGTAAAAAAATATTTGTCGTAATGATTTTTAATTTTTTAGATTAATACTGACATATTTTTTTACTTATAAGAGTTTTATTTAAATGATCAGAGTTATGAAAATGTATTAAAACTTGAATTAAAGTTTTTACTTTGCACCAAAATTGATACTTTTAAAGAATTATACATCATGTGTATTTATTTAATAACTGCATAATAACTTTATCCAAATTATGATTCTATTTAAACAATATTTTCATGTATTGGATAGTGATGTTTTTTTTGTCCTCGATAGATCAAAACTTAGGAGCACCAAAGAGTAAAATCCCCTAAAAGTGAGCAAGAATCTGTGGATTTTAGAAATTCAGGATTCCTATAAGGAAAAAACATTGGGGGAAATAAATATTAACATTTGGTAGAATGATGCTTCAGAAGCTTCATACGATTTGTAGTTTAGATTTAGCCAAGAATTTCTCTCCGAAGTGACTTAAAAACAGTGAGGGGGGCTCACTCAGGATGCATGATCAAGACGCTGATAGACGCAGGCTCCTTTAGAAGAACCAAACAAGCATCCAGTCTCAGTCCGTAAATTAACCCCTCCTATGACACGCCAACGCCGCTCCCCGCCAATCTACGAACCTGTGCACACAAATCAGGCCAGCTCTCCCGATGTTGCAGAACCAGTAAAGCCATCGTACACATTCAGCTCTTCCTGGTTCGGAAGAATTCAACTCTGATAGTCATGCAATCACAAGTGCAGGTCCCATTCTTACATCTTAATAAATGTGCCTTTTTGATTTGAGTAAACAATAACTTTTGATTTCTAAGTAACTCTGTATTTAGTATTTTTTCTTTAATTTTTTTTTGGGGGGGTGGGGGGTGGGGTGGGGTCATTGATTTCTGCCAATGAGCATATTTCCACATGTATGTATTTATTAGTTTCAAAGTAATTATTGAGATATGACCTGTTTATTTATTTATTTATTGAGATATTTATTCTGATTCTTTATTTTTTTGAGACAGGTTTTTATCTTCTGTGCTGTCTTACTTCTGACTTTGTGCCAATGTGCTGCTTTGAGGTGTTACATATCGTGGGTTTGTATCATTATTAAACCCTCACTCTATATTTTAAATCTGGGTTTTCTTTTCTTCCGACAAAAACATCCAGAGTCCGAACGAGGATTTATGTTCATTCTCTTACAATGATGGCATATTTATGTTTTTCTAAAAAGATGTACTGTAGAAAAAGAAACCCAAAGATAAAAACTGTCCTCCCTTGAGTCACTTTGCAGAAAACATGTGCTGCCTTTTATGTTTGAGGATCTCTGTGGAGGTGAGCTTCAGGTCTTCGTTGCAGACATCGCAGTGATAGACCCTCGTTAGGCTCGACGCCGAAGAGGAGGCGGCCTTTCCTCCTTCCGATTCTGAAACAGACCCATAATTAGCCTCGTGTTCCTAATATCTGCAGCCGCATACAGAGAAAGAGAAGAAGCAGAAAGCAGTGGAGGAAATTCCTGACCTTTTTCAGCCTCCTGCCGCTCTCCAGCGAGCCTGCAGGAAGCCTCATGATGCATCCGCTCCAGAGGAGTCAGAGGCATGTAGAGCTCACAGTTAGGGCAGCTCCAGAAAGTGCGCAAACACTCACTGAAGAGGTCCCTGGAATCCTGATGGTCAAAGAAAGAAACTTTTAATTTGTCGATTTATTGAGGGAAGTTATACTGTATCATTCCATCTTCTTAGGACTTTTACAAGTCTTTGGCTTTTATTTCTTAACCCCTTATTTATCTCATCTATAGTCTCAGGAAGATGTTCGTCCTTTCACCACTTTTTATGCAGTTTTGGAGCCAACTTTTCCAGAAAAAAAAAAAAGGTTGTCTGGTTGTAGATTGAAGTATGAAGCTGGAAATGCAACGATTTACTCAAAGAAATAACACCTACCAGCACGTTGACAGTCATCGGCATGTTTGTCACACTTAAAGGTTTCAGGCCATCACAAAAATTTTTTTTTATCAGACAATCATAAGACAACACAACTAAACACAAATTGTATTTTTTGAATGAAGCCACCTAAACCTAGTGACTGGTTGGGCCACCCTTCAGCGCCCATCTGCGAGGCCTTGCAGAATAGTTGTAGTTCAGCCATATTGGAGGTTTTTCCAGCATTATCTGCCTTTTTAAGGTCATGCCACAGCATTTCAACAGGATTCAGGCCAGGAATTTGACTAGGCCACTACAAACTCTTCGTTTTGTTGGACTTAATAGTTTATTTAGGAGGTCCCGAGAAGGTTCCCCACTGTTCCATGTTTTCTCCATCAGTGAATAACGGTTCTCGCTGGGGTTCCCTGGGGTCCCAAAGCTTCAGAAAATGCTTTATAATCTTTTCCAGACATATAGATCTCTATAGAGAGATAGTTTCTTTCTCATCTGCTCCTGAACTTCTTTGCATTTTTTACATTAGCTTGATGATCAGAAACACTTAAATGTCACAAACATGCAATATAAAAAAAGAAATCAAGAAGGGGGGAGGAACTTTTTCACACCACTAGATAAATTCATATACGGCTGAAATAATAAGAACAATAAAAATAAAAATGAATTAATAAAAATTAACCCAATTAAGCCTTTTTTCTGGTCATTTGCCAACTAAAAATGGCCAAATTCAAAAGTTTATATATAGGTTCATTCTCACCATTCGAGTTACTTGGAGGCATCTCCATGGCTGTATTTCAAAGTAACACTTCTATCTCATGTCAAATGACGGGAAAATATAAAGAGTTAATTAAGAGAACCTTGAAACTCCACAATTCTGGTACAACTTCCAGATGTCCGAATGTGCCACAATGATGTTTTCAAATAACAAGCACCATGAAAATGTTCAGATTCATATTGTTCAGAAAGCAGAGCAGTTTAAGAGATGAACACGTCTAAAATGGTCTGCATTGTTTCTAAGTCTATTTTAAAGGTTTCCTTTGGAATATGGCAAGTTTTCACCAGCCTGTTTCAAAAAAGGAACTTTTGGTCCTTCATAAGCGGTCAGTCTGTGGCGCCAATATGGCACAATCACCTGTTTTTCATAAAAGATCACGCAATGGCGGGATAAAAGGGGTGGTGTCCATGAGGGTTCCATAGAAACTGAGAGACAGAAGAGTCCGTGTTCTCTGTATCGTTCCAGTTTGATCTCAGCTGATAACAGTCTGCAAATGCGAAATTAACTCCCGGCGTTTACTTTCAGTTTATACTGCGACATAACACCACCCTCTGTTGCGCAAAGGAGTCATCTTCATTAAAAAGTCCAGCATTGCAGTAACTATCAAGCTTGGGGGGGCGAATGGAACCCATGTTCTCGCCATGCCGCCACGGCACATTCCTTTGAAACAAGGTTACTGAATCTACATTAAAAGCCAAACAAAAAACAAACTACATGATGAAGAACATTTCCGATCTGATCTCATATCTGCTCTTAATAACAGGACTTTAACTGTTAATCTTCCGGAGAACATTTAATAGATCTTTCTAATCTTCCAGAAATTTAAATCAATTAAATCATTTATCAACTGAATTCCAAAAGATGCTCATTCTCTATAAAAGCACAGGAAATGTTCGGCCTTCAAAAATATTGGCGCTGTCTCTCAGGAGTGGCTTAGTTTGCTTGTAACTTGGGCCGTCTCTGTGGGTCAAGTAGTAAACGGCGTCATTTTGCAAGTATTTTTCCCTCCATTTCGCCATGAAAAGATTTGATATTAATCATAAAAACTATCTCATCCTAGTCCTGAACCTTGTGAATCAGACAAGGTGTTTGAAGCGGACGTGTCCGTCACTCAGAGACGCCACAGTGATCCAGATTTAATGCAGAAATCAACAGAAATCAAAATGCGATGCACATTTTATGGGCAGAATATTAACGTTAAAGTTATCAGAGTCGAGAAATAGAAACAGAAAATTATTATTGTGTCCAATGATGAGTTTAAACGTTTTACTATTAATCATAAAAACTAAAGGCCGATAGATAGCTCTGGTGTCCCATTTGTTCTTAATAACACAACGTTAACCGTTAATATGCTGGAGAATTTGCTTTCTGTTTCTTTGGTCTTTCACTTATCAAGCTTTTTTTGGGCACACGCTGAACTATATGTAGCCCTGAAGGACTGAAAAAGGGTTAAAAAGTAGCTAAGAAAAATAAAGAAATACACTGGAAGACCTTCAGAGAGCCTGATTAACAGCTGATCAGCACCACTTAGAGAGAAAACCTGAATCTCTGACTGGGTTTTCAGCAAATTATAGAGAAATAAAGGATGTACTTTCCTTTTGTTTTGTTTTACTTTCAGTGAAAATGTAAGGAGTAATGCCTGACTTCATTTCTAGGATGACAAACTCACAGCGAGACAATTGTAGGTGAAGAAGTTGGTCACTCTCAGGCCTCCTTTTATGGGATCCGGCTTGGCTTCTGCCCCTGGAAACAACAGGCTCAGATCTGGAACCTGGGAGTAAACAGAGTCCGGGTCGCTCTGAGGTCCGACGTAAAGGTTCTGGGTCTGGAACGCCGTGAGTCGCTGAAGGCTGTAACTGACCTGGATGGGAACCGTAAAATAAAACAAGAAACATGTTTAGGAGAAGAAAAAAAAAGGTAAAGCAATGGAGTCAACATTTCTTTGTTCTGTCAGAAATACTGGAATTAAACCGTGTTCACCACTAGAGAAGAAAATGTAATTTCATTTTAGTGAAATACGTTTGGTTTGGAGTAATATGATGATTCTTGCGGAGCTGCTGGAGAAAGAGGAACTGAGAGAGAAGACAAAGAAGGTTCATAGAAGAAGTGAAGTGGGATATGCTTGAAAAAGTTGCCTGATGTGTGAATGAGTGTCATTATAACACGTCACAAACTTAATTATCTCCCTCTAATGTACCAGAATCATTCATTAGAGAACGTCGTACTCATTAAAAGGATGCTGGGGCGGTTGAAAACCACCCAATGCTGACATTATCTTTTTCTTGACAGTGTGAAAGATAAATAAATCTGACCTTATAAAGAACTCAAGAATATCAGCAGGAATAACAAAAGATCTGGAGAATCTATGACGCTTAAAAAGGAACAAACGTTTAGACACCAAAAATCTGAATTGTAGCCATATTTAGACTGAGAAGTGCAAAATATATGGCATGAAAATAAGGAAGGGATAAAAATATTTGTATTCTATTTGGGTTTGATCAAACTTGCCAAACCAGAAACAAACGTCCTAATAGGTTTATATTTTATTTAATTTGACCATTAATTTAAAAATAAATAAATACAAAAACACAATTTTATGATGAATGAGTTGAAGGATTTTTATCTCAAAAATTTCCCACATCTCCAAAATCACACAAATCAGTTTTTGTCCCATTTTCAAATGCAGAAACAGATGTTTACTGCAGATGTCTGATTTTGCTTTAACAGGCACCCTGCAGGAAGGCACTTAAGCTAATAAGTGATGATAAAAATTATTATTTACACCTTTCCAGATTTATCCAGATCCACAGAAAAAAAGGAAACCCCACACATTTCCAGATTTTCAGGAAATGTATAGCCACCTTAGATTTACTTCTTCTATATTCTTGGTGTTTTAAACTCTCTTAAAAGGTTCTGAATGGAGCTGTAACGAACAGGGCAAGAAGAGCAGTTGTGTTTCACTGAAGCATCCCCGTCGGCCGGAAGTGTACCTCCGTGTAGAGCAGAAAGCGGAACAGGCCCTCGCTGAGCTTCTCCATTTCTCTGCGAGAGACTCCCTGGCCTGAAGGTTCCCTGGAGGTGCTCTGTCCTAGCCGAGTCTTCAGCAGACGCTCCCATTCCAGGCGGAGGCTGAGGGCTGTGGAAAGGACCCTCAGGGCCTCCTCGGGCTCTTTCAGCTCCAGCTCCAGCCAGCCGTCCACCACCAGCCGCGTGCAGTCAGCGTTGGTGTCCACGGAGTTGGCCACCAGCAGCAGAGCCTGGTTATCAGTTGGAGATGATTGACATTCTCACGTTATTCACAGTCTGCCTAGCCGAATATTCATCCCGCTTTAGCTTTTTCACTTTTTATCTTTTGGGACAAATAAAAAATCTTAAAATAATTTCTTACACTTGTGTTTAGCTGCATGTGCATTCTTCCTAGCAAACGTTAATTGTTGATGGAGTCTTGTCAGAAATTCTCGATTAGATTTAGGTCTGGGCTTTTACTAGGCCAGATTAACACAGAAAAATGTACACATCTGAACACAACGACATTTTTGTTATCAAGAGGCAAACATCCAAACCAGTTTATAAACAGAACTGTCTCTGCCTGCTGATGAAAAGCATCCCCACAGCATGATGCTGCCAACACCATGTTTCATATTCGGATCTTAAGTTTAACACGACTACCTATCATAATTTTATCGAGAAACTGATCAGAGTGGCGTGAAGACTGTCGGATCCGCCTCTCTGGCTGCAGTGCACGCTCCCGACACAGGGGGAAGAGTTTTGCACAAAAACTCTTGCACAAGAATTGGTCCGCCCGAAGGGGACAAAGCTTTTTTTTTAAACCAACAAATCAGGAAAAATTAAGCTTACTCTTTCTCTATTTTTTTTTTCAAATTTGGTTTTAAAGCAAAACAAAAAATGTAACTGATTTCTTTTATTTTTTTAAACTGAAAAACCAAAGAACCGATTAAATACAAGCCTTACTTTTGAGGGTTTTATTTGTAAAAAATAAAAACAAAAACATGTTTCCTTTTTTATTTATGCTTCTTTTTGTCCTTCGCTGGTCCATTACATTAAATCCCAATAAAACAACTTGATGTTTGTGGTTGTCATGTGATAAATTGTGGAAAAGTTCAAAATGTGTGAATAATTTATTGCTGGACACCTTCACTGATTTTAGTTATTAAAAAAACAAATTTGCAGTTTGAGGATACGCCCCCCGATACTAACCTGCAGACCTGGAACCCGGACACAGTTGGACAAATACGGCTTGTTGGTCTCCAGCAGGGTGACGAATGCCAACAGCTGATGTCTGCTGCTGTCCCTCTTGTCAGGTCCTGCAGGGGGAAGACAGGAGATGAGAACAGAGACAGAGGCATTCAATGAGGAGAAGAGTTAGAGGAATCGTAGTGGGAGTTATGCTTCATGGCTTCTTGCAAGCGCTTTAAAACAGCTGAAATAGTCGGTCATGGAAAAAAATATTTCTCAACAAGGATAAAATGAGCTTTGCTTATGCTGAGTTGCTCCCCAAAACTAAACATTTGCTATACAGCATTTATTAATTAAAGACCATTTTCTCTAGGACGTCCCATTTAGTCCCAGGGTCTGCTCCACGTCGCCCACATATCCATGATAGTGAAGTGTGGTGCAGGTTCATAGGGTCAGACTGTCCTGAACATGCAGTCGGGCAAAAAAGTGTCTGGCAGCCACTGATATTTCAAGTTGGCCCACTGAAAAAGATGAAAGAGGTCTGTAATTTTCATCTTAACTTCACTTAGACTGTAAGAGTAAGAATGTAAAATAAATCCAGGAAATTACATCGTATGATTTTTTAAAGAATATATTTGTATATTAGGGCAGAAAATAAGTATTTGTCCAATAACAAAAGCTCATTCAATCCTTTGCAAAATAACCAAGGTTGGCAATGACAGATCAAACATTTCCTGTAGGTCTTCATCAGACTTTTACACACCGTTGCTGGTATTTTGGCCCATTCCTCCGTGCGGATCTCCTGTAGAGACTTGATGTTTTCGAGCCGTCGTTGGGCAACACAAACTTTCAACTTCTGCCTCACATTCTCTATTGGATTGAGGTTTGGAAGACTGTCTAGGCTACTCCACGATCTTGGAAAGCTTTTTACGTGGCCACTCCTCTGTTGCACTGCCGTTATGTTTGGAATCATTATCATGCCAGGAGATCCAGACATATTTCGTCTTCAACGCTCTTACTGATGGGTTTTGCCCAAAATCTCCAGATACATGATCCCAATAATCCTTTCTTTAACACGGATCAGTCGTCCTGTCACCTTTGCATAAAAGCAGCCTCAAAGCATATAGTTTCCATTGAACAAATCAATTGATGAATGTGTCATCATTTTTCAGGCTGAATAGAAACAAAACTGAAGTAATTTATATTCTCTAACATCTTTGGACATAAAGAGGAATGACCAAGAGTCATCACAAGGCTTCAATTGATGCAACTAAAACTCACCGATCAGGCCCCAAATCTAGGTGTAGTAATGGACTCAAACCTGAACCTCCAAGGTCACATAAAACAAATAACAAGGTCAGCCTTCTATCATCTGAAGAACGTCTCTAGGATAAAAGGATTGATGTCACAGAAGGACCTTGAAAAACTCATCCATTTGTTCATCAGACAGATTACTGCAACAGCGACCTCACAGGTCTACCTAAAAAGTCAATCAGAAAGCTGCAGCTGATCCAAAATGTTGCTTCTCATTTCCTTATTAGAACCAAAAAGTAGAGCACATCACCCCAGTTCTAAAAACCTTACACAGGCTCCCTGCAGCTCAGAGAATAGACTTCCTAATGCTCCAAATAGTGTATAAATCATTGAATATCTTAGCAAAAAGTATGCTCTTGTCACTATATCAAGCCCCACACAGCTCAGGTCCTCCAACTATAGTCTACAAATCATCCCTATACTTAGAACCAAACATGAAGAAGCAGCTTTCAGTTTCTATGCTCCCTTTATCTGGAACAAGCGTCCAAACCACTGCACAGCTGCTGAAACACTGAGTTTCTTTAAATCAAGGATGCAACCTCATCTATTAAGAGCTGCTTTTGAGAAAGCAAGTGTTAATAGCTGGAATATCATGTTTTTTAATGTATCATGCTTTTTGTGTCTATGTTGGGTTTTATGCTTTTATTGGTGTTCTCCCCAAATCACGTAAAGCACTGCCATGATGTTGAAAGTGTGCAAATAAAAGTTGCCTTGCCTTTCCACCCCCATGCTACAGAATGGGTATCGTATTCTTGTCATCTGCCATACACACACACACACACACACACACACATTTAAAAGCAACAGTAAAAAGAGGAAACCCTGGAAGGAAGATTAAAATAAGTTAAAATCTAAAATAAACAGTAGATAATAAGATTAGGTAGTAAAAAATTATAAAACTGTTAAGATTGATAAGGTTTTAAATTATTAAGTGTAAAACAATGACAGGATATGATCAAAATAAAAATGCAGAGCAGATTAAAAATAAATAATAGTAAGTTAAAAGAAAAACTAAAAATTCAATCAAGTAAAACATGTGGAGCGATTAAACAGATATTAATAAATAAGAATCTGTTAAAAGCTCTTTTAAAAAGGTGAGTCTTACGTCTGCACTTAAAAACATGAACATTCTCTGCCACCCTGAGTTCCTCCAGCAGCCGGTTTCTTAAAAGAGGGCCATAATAATGAAAAGACCCCTCACCATGAGTGCATGTCCTGACTGCGGGGATGACAAGGAGATTGCTGACAGAGGAGCGCAGAGACCGCAATGGTTCATATGGTAAAAGCATTTCAGAAAGGTAAGAAGGCCCCAAGACTATTAAGACACTTAAAAACGATGAAAAGAACCTTAAAATTGATTCTAAAACATACGGGAAGCCAATGCAGTGATTCTAAGACCGGTATAATGTGTTCCCGCCTCCTGGTCTTCATAAGGACGAGAGTTGCTGAATTCTGTAAAAGCTGTAAACTTGATGTAGTCTTTTTGGAAAGAACAGAAACCAGGGCATTACCAAAATCAGGTCTACTGGTGATAAAAGCATGCATTAGCGTATCCGTGTTGGCCAGAGATAGAATTGAACGGACTCTGGTGATGTTCTTTAGATGATAAAAACCTATTTTTGTAATGTTTTTCATGTGAGGGATAAAACTCAGCTCAGAGTCAAAAATAATGCCCAGGTTCTTCACTTGTAAAGGATTAAAAGACAATGATTGTAGTTTTGGTAAAGGTTTCTTTCTCTGAGCCTCAGGACCGATAATTAAAACTTCTGTTTTGTCCTGGTTGAGCTGGAGAAAGTTTTCTGCCATCCAGGATTTGATGTCTATCATTCTTCTCCCTCCAAACACAGCGAGTGGCGTTTATACCAAAGAGTTTTATTTTAGTCTCGTCTGGCCACATGGCATCCTCCTAGTCCCTCCTAAATCATCCAGGTGATCTCTGGTACCTTAGATGGGGCTGGAAATGTACTGGCTTAAGCAGCGGGACATTTCCAGCACTGCAGGAGTTTACTTCATGACAACATAGTGCATTACTAATAGTAAACTTTGTTATTGTGGTCCCAGCCCTTTTTGAACAGTTCCCCCTGTGTGGTTCTGGAATGTTTCCTCACCGTTCTGAAGATCATTTATACCCTACAAGGTGAGATTTAGCATGGAGCAACAGGTTGAGGGAGATTGTCAAGGATCCTGTATTTCTGTTCTTGGTCATGATGGAGTCTGTCTGTTTGAAGGTGTGGACAAGTGTCTTTTATACAGAAAAAAAGTTCAAACAGCTACGATTAATATTGTTTTTTTTTTCTTTTTTCTTCTTCTTTGTAAAAAATAAAAATCATACAAAGTGATTTCCTGGATTTTTTTTTACATTCTGTCTCTCACAGCTAAACTGTCACTCTGATGAAAATTACAGAACTCTCATCTATTTACTTGTACAATCGTTTGCTGCCAAAAACGTTTTTTGTCCCCCTGTATCTAGTTTGTTCTGATGCCTCTCAGTCAGTGATTTGAAACATATTTTTCAAGTCTATCATGTTTGGTCAACAGGAAAAGAGAAATACAGTCCCTAACACTTAGTCACTAAGAAATTATCCTAGGTCCATAAGATTTTTGTCAGTGATCTTTAAATTTAAAATGTCCACCTACAAGTTAAGAGTTTTTTTATAGGAAAAAAAAAATTTGTGGCCATTTTTAAGCTGCTAATAGCTGAATGTACTTCATTTAGGCTACTTTGAAACTTCTTTGTCACAAGCAACATCGTCACCAATTATACCAAACAGTTTATTACAGAACATAGGAAGTCTATTAATATTGGAGTAATAAAAGATCAATAAAAGATTTATGTGTAGATCTGTAGACTCTGTGTGATGGTAACAGAGTCTGAATCATGTTTTAAAGGTTATAGTTTAAAATTGTACATGTAAATAAACTTTACAGCCATCTTAATGCTCTCATCTTCTCATCTATCTGACTGAGATCACCTGTTTCCCTGGAGTCAACCTCAGGAACATGCAAGACCTCTGGATCGCTGGCAAACACACTGGTAGGATGGATCACCACGCCCTGCTTGTTCCTTGTGTGAAACACCTGCAAAAAATGGGCAAACTATAAAATGAATGTAATCTTTTTAGGCTGTATTCCATATTAAAAACAATATTTTTTAAGTGTCGTCCCCTGGTAAAGTTGGACCGAAATTGGACTGAAATAAATTCATATCTTACAGCACTATCTCAAAGATACTTTTAAAAAACTCCCACATTAATTTGGATATATTTATTCAGCATTCAACATTCCAATTAAGTTGTCATTTCATCATTTCAATAAGTTTAAAGTTTTATATTCAAGGAAACCCAGCAGATTGCATCAATTGACTGTTTAAAAATCCCTCATACTGATCAAGCATCTAGTGACAGTGGAGAGGTATACCGTCCAGGCCTACTCACACCCCATATTTTCTCCTTTTTGCGGCCTGTGTCGCTCCACTCATCCATCTCACCAGGCGAGATTTCTCCATTTATTTTTGCAATTTGATGCTACATATTTTTTAACTTCTCTCACACTCCTGTCTGCACTTTAGTGTTTCAAAGTTTTCTGGAGCGGCTGTAATGCAGAGAGCTTATTGGCTTGTTGGTATCACATGGTACAGCCAAACTTACAAACGATTGGTCTGTTGGTTTCCATGGATTCTTAAACGCTATGGTAAAGATTGGAAAAGCTGCGCTGGCAAACCAGAAGCGCTCAGTAAGGTTTTAAATGGGGAACTCTGTTTAGCATTGGGTCCAGGTCCGCATGAGACAGTATTTCGGACCGGGCAGAGGTCTGCCTATTAGTGATCTAGACTCTAGTCTTTCAACAGGGGGCTGTAGGCTGATTCGGTTTTGTCGTTTTGTTTCTCAACAAGACAATTGTTGTACCATCGAGATTGAAAACTGTTCATTCTGCCAATTGAATATTTGCAGTTTTTTTTTCACTATAATTGTACTTAAAGGTCACTGATAACCAGTGTTATGATTAAACTGTGGCTTTTGTATTAGAAAACTTTCCGTTTGTCTACATGGAACTTTGTTGGGAAGTAAGAGATTTCAACATGACTTGAGGGATGGGTTCAGCTGAAAAGGGTTAAGAAACGCTGATCTAGACAGATTGTTTCTAAGGCTTTCCACCTATCTCCTCAAACAGTAAAGTTTCCCTTCGTGTGTGCAATGGGGGACTCCAACCTGCTCCGAGTCTTTCCGGGTGGTGTTGTGCTCATCGGGGAGAGCCAGCTGGGGGTAGAGTCCTCGGCAGAGCAGCAACTTGAGCAAAGCTTGGTGCCGTGAGGACAAGTCCTGACTGGCGCTGATGGCCTCCTGGAGCTCTGAGACGTTGTGACGCAATTTAAACTTCACTTCCTGTTTTAAACCAAAGTAAAGAAAATATTTTACACGTCTTGCAAAGACTCGCAAATTTCCATCTCAGACACCTTAAGGCTGTAGTGTAAAAGAAAAACAGCTGCGGCATGTTTTTATAGTTCTCTGAGCTCACCTGTATGTCCACATCCTGTTCCTGTCCCTCCTTGCTCTTCCTGCCTTTGCCTCTTTCTTCTGTGTCCGATCCAGAGGAGAGGCCTCCATCCTGACCCTCGTCCAGCCTCAGGACTTTACGCTTGCTCCCCTCCTGCTGCTCGTGGTCTCTCTTCAGCTGATGCAGCCGCTTCCTCTCTGTGAACCTCTTCCTGCGCTGCTCACGGTCGCCACCAGAGGGAGCCCTGTCCTCTGACTCCAGGAGGGCATGGCTCCTTAGCAAGTCCTGTCGACCAAACAATCTATGAGAAAGGTAGTGTAAAATAATAGGATGATGATAAAGGAGAGCCTGCCTTGAATTGTCTACGCAGGTTGACCATCTCATAGAGTCGCTGCTCCTCCAGGCCTCTCCTCCTGCACCACTTCCTCGAGCCGCCGCCTCTCTCTCCCTTCACCTGTTGAGTTCAAAACTCCGTCAGCTCCTGCACAAAACGGAACCCGTTTGTGTTGAGAAGGTGTCTCCGTTCGCTGACCTCCACCCAGGCGTTGAAGGTGTTGAGCAGGGTAAAGGGGTCTCCCTGGTTGCTGTGCAGGGGCTGCCGTGCAGTGCTACAGTCTGGGTTGTGCTGCGAGCTGCGGAGGAACGGTGACTGGACGCTGAGGGCGGCTGCCACAGTCAGCACAGGCTCCACCAGGTTAAACAGAGAGCCCAGCACCAACATCTTCCCTGCGGTATGAAAATGTAGTACAGTCTTACTGTTATATAGCCAACAGGTTGTGGAGATATACTGCACACTCCAGAATTAGAGAATCCCTTGGAACTAATATATATGAGCTCCACAGACAAAGGTTCATATTTTGTCTTGTGAACAATCTCAATGTCTCTTGATTTTAGCAAGCAGACACCCCGTCTACTTTTAATATGAGGCTTAACTGGATCCAAGGATTCAAAACTGTATTTATAATAATAATAATAATAATAATAATAATAATAATAATAATAATAATAAATCTAATTTGAAGTGCCTTTCTAGACTCTCAAAGTCACTTTATGAACATCAATAGAGCAGTATAAAACAACAAATTACAGAGACCTTTAAATAAAAGCAAAAAAAAAAACAAGGCCCTGCAACAGACTGGCGTCCTGTTCAGGGTGTACCCTGCCTAACGCCTGATAATTGCTGGGATAGGCTCCAGCTGCCCCGTGACCCTGAATTGGATAAGCGGTTAAGAAGATGGATGGATGGATGGAAAAATAAAACAAGGGAGGCACTTATTTCACATCCACCTCATTGTTGTTTTATTTAGGCAGTTTGAGGAGTCAAATGTACCATAAATAAAAGTCTACACCATCTCTGAATGGTTCTCATGTGCATATTTGAAATTTTGAAATTGCTGCGGGGAAACGGGTCATTCTGGGCAAAGCTCTAGTAATGCATTGTAGGCTGTAGACACACCAGCTTGACTCTACGTGTTCCCGCCCACTTCACCGTCTGCTTTATGTAACTGTTGGTTACACAACTATTTAATATTGATATTAAATATAAAAAGTTGGCAGAATGTTATCAGAAAAAATATGAATGATTGGAATTCAGACCTAAAAGTTGGAGCTAGAGTAGTCTTAAAAAATGTCAACACTGTGCTGCTTCAGGCTTCTTTGAAGGTGTAAGTCTAGTAACCCCAGATCTGAGCTCATGTGAAAAAAATAAAATAATAACATCAACGGAGGCAATGTTTGACGGATAAAAAGTAGTTTGATAAACATATAAAACCATGAAGGATTTTTCTCCTTCTTAAACCAATAATTCAAACTGAGGCATTAAAAACTGAACTGACAGGCTTGTTTGGACTTACCTATCACAATATCGACAGGCAGCTGAGCCAACAGTCTACCAATAGATGTTAGTTCCCCATGGCTATCTAACGCCCCCTGTTCCTTCAAGTATGTAACTGCAGTCTGGATACTGGCAGTCGGAGGAGGATCAATGAAGACAAAAGAAAGCGGATCTCCTAGATCCATACTTTTCATCTGCAGGGACAGGGATGCGTTATTGAAGCTTGGATTTTAGAGCGGAAATATGAACTGTGTTTGCATGATGATGCTCCCACCTGCAGAACTAAGGAGTCCAGAGCCACTCTGTGGATCTCAGGCACAGGATACGGAGCGAAGGCGTTGTAGTCAGACTCCGAGTACAGGCGGTAACAAACACCGGGACCCGTGCGACCAGCCCGACCTTTCCTCTGCTCGGAGCTGGCTCGGCTGATCCAGAACTCCTGCAGACGCTGCATCTTGGCCTTTGGGTCAAAGCTCATTTCCTTTACCTTTCCTAAAAAACAACAACAGAGAACCTGAAGTGGAATCGTTAAGAACATTTGACAAGTGAAAACTCAGACCTGGGACAGTTCTATACCCGAGTCCACGACGAACCGGACCCCGTCTATTGTAACCGAAGTCTCAGCGATGTTGGTAGAGATGATGCACTTTCTTACACCAGGAGGCGCAACATCAAACACCTGAACAATGCAATCTGTTAAAAGTTACAGCTCACAAACGATCCCCTCTGTACCGAACATATTCTGATCCCACCTTGTCCTGCTGAGCGAGAGAGAGGGTGCTGTGCAGCGGCAGGACTATCCAGCGCCGTGTGTGCGTGGCGTAAACCTGACAGGCCTCCTGGATGTTGGAGATCTCTGCCACGCCGCTGAGGAAGAGCAGCAAGTCCCCACGCTCCTCCGGGAGGTAGCGTTGATCGATACCCTGCAGGATGCGCAGGTACGGTCTGGGGTCGAGTTTCTCAGAGCGTGAGGGCTGCTCTTCGGGGGGGATGGGCTGGTATATGACCTGCATGTCGGGCACAGAGAGAACAGCTGAATCTGAGGAGGTCTTCTCCGAAACGAGCATATCAGCTCGTGTCATTACCTGCTGCCTACCTGAATAGGGAAAAGCCTGCCTGGCACCTGCAGCACGGGGGCGCTGTGGAAGTACTCGGAGAAGAGCTTGATGTTGATGGTGGCTGACATGAGGATGAGGCGGAGGGCCGGGCGATCGGCCAGCAGAGAGCGTAGGACCCCGAGGAGGAAGTCGCAGTGGAGATGCCGCTCATGGACCTCATCCACGATCACCACCTGGTACTGATCCAGCGTCTTGTCCTGTTGGATCTGCCGCAGCAGGAGCCCCTCGGTCAAGAAAAGCAGCTTGGTGGCCGCCGTCCGAGAAGTCTCGAAGCGGATTTGATACCCAACCTGAAAATGTAAGAATGCATTTACATGGAGTTGAATTCAGGATCAAGTAACAAGAACATCCATTCCTTCTGACTCTATAGGCAGCTTTATATGTATTAAAACATTATGTTGGAAGAGATTTTTGACAGCTTTAAAATGAAAGGCCCGGGTTCTTCTGAGATATTCATTTTAGTATTTTACTGGGTCCAAAATTGTGGAACCTGCTACCCTTGGAGCTTCGTAGCATCACTGTTTTCCCATTATTTAAATCCAAACTCAAGAGTTATTTATTCCAGTTGTTTTTTTTTTCTCTCCTAAAGGCTTGATAGTATTGTTTATTTAATTGTTGTTCTTTTGTAATTTGGTTTTATCTGTATTTTATCTTGTTTATGCAATTCTTTTTAACGGGTTTATCTAAGTGTTAGTTTGTTTTTTGTAATGTTTCAGGTAACATACTCTGTGATATGTCAGATACATGTACTTGTAGATGTTTTTGGTAGGTATCAATCCCTGTATTTGAATTTCCAGGACCAACCTTTGATCCGTACTGGTTGAGGCTCTCGAAGCTGACCCTTTTTGCGAGGGAAATACAAGCGATGCGGCGGGGCTGGGTGCAAGCGATGTGGCTGAAGCCAGCTGAGAGCAGATACTGGGGGACCTGGGTGGATTTCCCACAGCCCGTGTCTCCCGCCACTACAACCACCGGGTGAAGCCTCACCAGCTCCACGATCCGATCTCGGTACTGAAAGATAGGCAGGTTGTTTTGCTCCCGGCGAAGCTTGGCAAGCTTTCCAAAGCTCTGTTTCTGGCTGAAGTCCAGGAAGTGGAGCAGAGCCAGGCGGCAGTCCGACACCTCCTGGGGACCTGGTCCAGATGATCTCTGCCTGCTCCTGGGATCCGACTTCCCAATCTGCTTCTCGATGTCCCCGGTGCACACAGACACATTAATCCTGTAGCGAGCGTCGTATTCTTTAGGAAGCCCCAAATCCACCTTTTCAGAGCCGGTCCTTCTCCTTTCTTTGACTTCATCTCTGACAGCAGAACCGCACATGTCCCGCCTTGCTTTAAACCTCTGGAAACGGTCAAAGAAAGCCCAGAACTCTTTGTGTTCGGGGGAGCCAGCCTGGATGTAGTCCTGTTCACGGAAAAAGATCTGATCCATCTGGGCTCGGCTCTGCGGGCTGTTCCAGTCCCAGTCCCAGTCCCGTCTGTGTCTCCTCCTGTCCCCGTCCATTGTTACCTGAAGTTATCAACATCCAACTACAGCAGACTTTCTGCACTTCGATGGTAATAAACACGAACAGCTTCCGAAACCATCACAATGAACGACAAGCTAACGAGCTTTCGACCGAAATAAATCCGACATTTTTAACTTTTATAGATTCCAAACAAACCAAAACAGTCTGTAACATCGCCGCTATATCAATGTTCCACGTCAACAGATTGAAAAAAAGATATTCATTGACTCTGAGAAAGTAATAACTAACAAAATAACGAAAACATAAGTTGAACTGCGACCATCGGGGAACAATAATACGATAGAACATGTTCCGGTCCGTGCTTTTAAACAATCCGTTGCTCCTCGGAACCAATACTGAAAAATACAAAGTTATTCCGACTGTTTGCTAACAATTCTGTTTATTTTTTCTTCTTCTTAGGATTCTGACTGTTTTCTCAGAATTTTGCCCATTAAAAAGTAATTCTGAGGACTATTCTCATTTTTTTCAGGTGAGAAAAGACAATTTATTAATCTTTCATGTGAACCCGGAAGCTGTTTAACTATATTCTAAATTACTGACCTTTGTTGTTAGAAGGGAAGATTTTCAAATGAATTAGGGCTCTTTGAACCAGAGACCCAAAAATGTGGAGTCACTGGTGGTATGGATTGCTTCCTTTCCTTATGGAATTGGAAGAAAAAAACAGCACGATAATTTCATCAGACAGGGGAATTTCAGCTTAAAAAAATAAAAAATAAAAAAACGTAGCCTAGCCTATATTTTTTCCAAAAATGTTGGGAGAAGCAGATACTTGAAAATTATGATGGAAACTGAAGGATATTATAAAACAGGCTGCATAGAAGTGAATAGAATACTTCAATGCTAATGCATGAGATAAACTATATATACACATCTGGAATATTTTTGACTAGAAAAAAGCTTTTAAAATATAAATGACAAACAGCAAAATTTTGATTCAAAACAAAATTACCAAAAACATTCAAGCAAAATAGACGGATGGAGTATCAAATCTTCTCCTTCACATTATAAAATTATATATTTATGTTTGATCTAAGATCAGTTGAGAAACACGTTTTTTTGTTATTTTTTCCCACCTTATGATCACCAAAATTAACTACTGTTGGATAACAAAGACCAAGTATGCTAGATCATCACTAGCACCAGGAATAAACAATCTTTCTGGGGGTCTTAATGTTATTGAGGTGGGTAGTAAGTAGTAATATTTTCTTGGTTACATCTACTTCAGTAACTTTTGGGGAAAAGAAGAGTAGTTTTGCCATGCCATATTTTACTTAAGTAATATTACTATGAAGTAATCATACTCTCACTTGAGCAAACTTTCTGGATACTCTACCCACTGTGAGTTAACTGAATGAATAACATGTTAACCAAAAATACACCAGACAGACAGAAACGTACTGTTAAAGGAGACCACCTGTTTCTACACAAGCTTTGGTTTTCTAACGTAATTTTCTTCGGTTTAGCTTGTTGTTGCATGTTGAGGTCAAGTAATTACATAGTGAACACTGTAAATGTTCACTGGAAGTACTTTTTACCTTGTCCTAAGATATATACCTACTGTAAGTAATGATATATGTAAAAAAAAAACCCAGTAGAAAAGTCTTTCTTCTGCTTAAAATAGGTTATGTTATTTATTCATGTAATTTTAATTTAATGTAAAATGTATTAATGTTGTAAAAAAGTAGAACGTACAACTGATTATTAAATGAAAATCATTTTATTAAATCAATTCAGATTACATCTGAAAGTAAATATTAAATACATTTAAAAAGTACTTAAAACATCCATTTGTTATGACAAAAAACTGGAGCTCTTTTGGACTAGTCCTCTTTAAACAGACATTTAAACAAAACACACACACAAAAAACAAAAGCACAAGAGAAAACCAGAGCACAGTGAATGCGTTTAAATGACTGATACCCATAATCTGGAAAATGATTTTTTTTTCACGTACCCTCTGTAATATGCTCACATACCACTAGGAGTACCTGTACTACTGTTGTTGTAATTACTGGTCCATACAATAACATTGATCCAGACTACAACTTCTTTGGCAATCAGATTAATGACTGGATGATGATCCAGTATGATGGATGATTACTTCAATATTAAGATAAAGGTTGAACAAACCATTCACTTCAATAGCAGAAGTTTCTATGCACATTTTCAAACGATGGAAGAATCTTTATAAAAGTTTAAGAGATGATTTAATGTCTCTCCATATTGGAGACACGTTACATACATATTGAAAGCTGAAATTAGTATGGAAAGAAAGAGAAATAACATAGTTGCATTAATTGAACCTGTAGACCTAAAATAGAAGCCTTTAATAATTGTATGGCGCCATGGCAGAGCTGTTGACTCATTTAAGCCACAAATATGTCTTTATTTGTAGAGACTTCAATAACGATTTGCTAAATCTTACTCACCACAAAAACACTGAGAAATAGGGATGTAAGAAAATATTGATATGCCATTATATCGCAATTTTTTATAATCTTACAACAGTTTTCAAAAGCAAAGTAAGAACTTTAATTGAACCATTAATCATGACAGTAATTTTTCTACTAAAATTCAAAGTATGAATACAAGTTGGTGGTTATTTCCACCTTTATTCCAGTTTATCAACTATCTAGTAATAATGCTGGATGGGTCATGTATGAAACAGGTTGGAGTGTTCATAATACTTTGACAGTTTTTCTACAGTTAAATTAAGTTTTGAAAATAACAATATGTGATCTTCCTCATGATATTGCAATATATCGTATAGCCCCCCTTGTATTGTGATACATATTGTATCACCAGATTCTTACAAATACACATCCCTACTGAGGACTAGATATTAGGTAGAGCATGGGTCTTTTTCGTGATAACAAGACCAACTAAGGGTAACATCACACTCTGCTTTTCTAATCGATAATTCATTTACAAAAATGATAAAAAATCAAATAAAAAGTTGGATATTAATCATTGATATTAGTGATCATCTGCCAGTTTTTGCAGTGTACAAAAATAACAATGAGAGTAAGATCTCCTGTAAACTAATTCAGACAAAGGAGACATTGGATATATTAAAAATAAATTATAAAACCAGAATATTTATATTAAAAGTTATATTAATAAAGCTTATGAAATATTCCTAACTATATTTCTAAAGCTTTTAATGACAAAGACTACAAAATGTCTATAATAAAAGAAAATCTAAAACACAGAACCACCAAAACTTTTTTAAAAACCCATAAAAAATTTAGAAATAAGCAGAAAAATAAAAGAATAACGTATATTAAGTTAGAGTACCAAAAAAAAAAAAAAAAAAAAAAAAAAAAATCACACAAGGCACACGTGGAGCGTATTATTAAAAAAAATAGAAAGCTATACATCTCTGCAATAAAAGAAATTAAGTAGCAAATGGGTTCAATACATTCTTTGTAACTATAGGACGAAAACTGTCAGATGTCATACAATGCTAGATCATATTGAAAGGAATGAGAGCTCTATGTTTTTGAGGGCAGAGAAGGAAAGAGATTTATGACGTTGTAAATAGAGTTAAGAATAAGTCCAGTACAGACTGGAATGAAATTGATATAACAGTTTAGAGTGTTATCGATGGTAATGTAATGTATATTTCTAACTTGCCAAAATGTTTTTACGCAAACTGAAAGTAACTAAAGTTGCAAATCAGGGGACAGACACCAATTAAAAGTTATAGGCCAATATTAGTTCTTTCCAATTCTGAAAGATACAGGAAAAACTATTCAATAAATTTGACAACTTTGTTGAGAAATACAAGTTGCTTTCAGACAGTTGATATGTTAGACCACTTTAAAGATAAAAATTGTGTAACTTTTGTTTATTGTATTAGGAAAGAAGGAAGGGGACAGTAAAGAATACTTCTAGCTACCTTCCTTTCAAAAAAATTCCAAATATGAATTATAAGATATTACTGAATGTGAATGTTTGAAATAACTAAACAAAATTTAATTGACCAAATACAAAGTGACAAATGCATGCAGGTTATTTAAAATATTTAATTGGAAGCCATTTGCAATAAAATACATATTTACAATAAGTTTAGACCAAACTTGAACAGTTACCTGACTATTAACCTTTTCAAGCTCAAAATCAGTTTATTTCTCTGGAAATAATGAAAACTCATGAAAAAGTGATCTGCTAAAAATCTGCTACATTTAAATAACCAATACATAGGATAAAGATTGAATGATCTGGTCGTCAATTAGTTCTTATTTACACAATTTATAAAAACTTCTCTCATAAGTTTATGTAACAACTGCTCATTAAAACTAAGTCCAATGCATCATATAACGTTTGTACTCCACCGAAGCATAATAAAAACAAAAAAACATCTATTTACATCTATAAACTGTTAACCGATCACCATCCTTGTAAAAAACATAATCACAGTCATTTTGGAAGGGACAGCACTTATGTTGTTACAAAAGCAAAGAGTGCATTTTCCACTGCAGCTACAACCAGAGGTCAAGTCCACTGAATCTCCTGGAACGTCTGCCAGATTGGAGTCTTATTGGATCAGTTATCCAAGTCAGCGGTTTATATCCTTAATGATCTTGTTCGATGTCACCGTGGACTAGACTCCTGTCTTCTCCTTGATCCAGCCACGAAATTCGGTGACGGTGGTGTAGATGCCTGGTTTGTTCCTGCGAGCGCAGCCGTCACCCCAACTGACCACTCCTGCCAGAAACGAACGACCGCCTTCTGGACTGGTCAGAGGTCCGCCTGAATCTCCCTAAAAAAAGGAATATATTTATGATTCGATAACCAAGCTACAACATACAGGCAATAGGGCTATAACAAAAACTTGTGACAAAATGTAACAATTTGTCAGAATGTGACTTTTTCAAAAAGACGTGAATTTAAGGGGGTGCTATGAGGCTTTGATTTGAAGGTAGATGTTTTAGGCTCCAGAGTTTGAGACTTTTACTTTCAAGTAATTAAAATTAAGAAACAAAATTAAGAAATTAAGAAACAACAAGGTGAACAGGACAATTGCTTTAAGCTTTAATTTTGTACGGGCGGATTAAACTAATATTTAAAACAGTTTTACTCTCTTGCTCCATCTCTCGCTTCATCGGCCATCTTTACAAGAACCAAAATCTCCCGTTTGGCCCGCAAAGAATCTTGGATTGGATACAGCAGACCCATCCTCCAAATCCCAGTGACAAAAAAAAAAGAAAAAGTAGGAGCCTTCGTACGACAAAATGCTCAAAACTAAACTAAATAAAACATTGTGAAGTAAATATTTACTACTAATTATGTAGTACTTTTACAAAAAATTGTGAAATAACCTGTCCTCCAAAGTCACCGGACCTGAATCCAATCAAGATAATTTGGGAGTGAGCTGAAACGTGGAGTGAATGCAAAAGGGCCAACAAGTACTAAGCATCTCTGGGAACTCCTTCAAGACTGTTGGAAAACCATTTCGGGTGACTATCTCTTGAAGTTAAAGAAAATGCAAAGCAGTAATCAGAGCAAAGGGTGGCTACTTTGAGGAATCTAAAATATAACATGTATTCAGTTATTTCACCCATTTTGTTTAAGTACATATTCCAAACATTATATGTTCATTCATAGTTTTGATGCCCTTAATTGAGAATATACAATGTAGTCATGAAAAGAAAGAAAACGCATTGAATGAGAAGGTGTGTCCAAACTTTTGGTCTGTACTGCGTGTATATATATGTATATTATATATATATAAATATACACATACATACACACACACATAAGTTGTATTTACATTGGATTTATTTTGTAAGTTGCTGTGAGATAACTTTTTTTGTGCAGCTACAGAAGTAAACTGACATGAAGGAACATTTTCAGAATTAAAGAATGGAAATGCCAGAAACACAAAGATACAAAATAAATAAAAAATAAATTATTCCCTTACCTGACAAGCATCCACTCCTCCTTTTAGTATTCCAGCACAAAACATCCGCGATGTGATTTGACCTCTCATTAAATCATTACACACCGTTTGGTTTATGATTCGGACCGAAGCTTTCTGTAGGATCATTGCAGCACCTCCTAAATAAAAAAAATAAAAGGATCAATAGAAGGCACCACTGATCATTTGCTCTAGAAGGACAACGCCTAAACGTAAAGACATCTTATAAATATAACCCGGCTAAGAAAACTAACCTGAAATATAAGAAAAGTAAAGAAACACAAAAACAAAAAAAGTCAATTACAACTAATATTCTCTACCCTCGGCACCTTTAATGTACTTTAGTTTAAAAAAAACTCGGTACCTAGACATTTCATACCTGGACTGGATCGTTCTGCACTAATAGCAGAATAATTAAAACCTACTTTAGGATTCGTGAAATCTTTATTTGATTTGTGAAAATCCAGAAAAGGCAGATTTCAGTGTGTCTTTGTACATGTGGACCACACAAGAACAGAGCTACTATTTTCAGATTTTCATTGTAAGCTGTTCTGTCATCTTTTTTTTTCTCAGTTGTTCCCTCTTCCATCTGCCCTGTCTCTGCCCTGTAGCTGTGATACCATCACTGAGATGATAAACTGTGACCAACACCTTAATCATCTTCTCCTCCTTTTTAAGTTTTTAGTCATCTTTAACATAGAAAGTTGTGCTGGATAAGTTCTCCTGTGTCTTTGTTGCGTATATGCTCAGGCTTTTCAAATTTTCAGATGGTCGTGGCAGAGGCCCGCTCAAGACAGGTTTGGCTGGAGGTTTATTCCTTTGCTCTGCTCTGTTGCTACATGTATGAGGGATTGCTTCAAAGTCAATGACATAATGCAAGCTATTGTTAACTGTCACTAAATGGTGATCTGGGTGGAGTGAATAAACTTAACACAATCTACTTTAGAATACTTGATGAACAATTTTAATAATAATAGAAAATGCCTGTATTTTGATGACTAGGATCAATCGGAAAGGATCTGAGGTTAGACTGGATAGCTTGTGATTAAATCTGTTGTGAATTTGTTCTACATCAATAAACTGCATCAAATTAAAAAAAGTTTGTGTTAAAGCAGATGTTTATGACTTATAGCTTTATTGTATATTCAAAAAATACGACCAAGGTATTAGTTTATTAGCACTATAGCTTTCTGATTATATATGGTCCATTAAAATTGCTCTGTAGTTTTTTTATGTTCCTTTCAAATCAATTTAAACATGAAAATATGACTTTAACTCAGACAGATGTTATTCATAATGTTACTAAACCATACAACTTTAACATTCTGTTTCTCCAATCATTTTATTCACACTTTGACCAATCAGACAATTTTAACTCCCTTTTTTCAACTGATTTATACTGGACAGTATGACGATGGTATGTGTTTAGTCTACTTTTGAAAGGCAATCACACTCGAAATATTTCTTTTAGATGCAGAAGTGCATGTGGTTAAAGAGAGTGAGTTTTGTTAACATGTATGTTTGAATTCTAGCCTACTTGTTTGTTTTTTAAATTGTGCTCAATATCTACTACTGCTACACAATACGCTAATTCATGTTTGAAATGTTGAGGTATTGTATTTTGGAGCTGATCTAGTGTGGTCCAGATGCAAAAAGACATCTTGTGTTGAAGTTTCACCAATCACTGAAAAGTTTAACAAATCCAAAACCAGGTTTTAATTTTGCTATTAGTGCAGAATAATAGAGTCCAAGTTTGACGCGCCTCCAGTAGATTTTAAACTTTATTAGATTAAAGAGGCTCAGAATATAGGAAAATTAGGAGTAAATGCCATTTAGCCATTTTCCAAACTGGAAGCTAGAAACTGAAACAATCATGTCTTACAGGGACAACAACAACAACTCGCATCCACATTTTCGGCTGGTTACTGATATCTTCTTAAATTATAGATCTTAGAAATGTATTGTTATTCTTGATTTTGTGACTTCTGGTCCTTCATAGAACACATTGCTAAAACTAAACACTTTAGCATCTAATGCCCTTTAATTCAATTGTTTCATTTAGCCTATAGAGAAATACATGTACAGCACGAGGGACTGTTTGAGCTCATGTAAGTGTTTAAATGTATTCCAGTGCTCTCACCTCCTTCTCTTGTTGCTCCCCACCCTGTGATCCACACAGCGTTACCGGTCTTAAACTCATGCTGGGGGGATGGTAAGCAGATGGGCTGGATGTAGTCAGAATAGCTGATCGGACTCTCCAGCTCCATCAGAGCGATGTCATTATCAAAAGTGAATGCGTTGTAATAAGGGTGAGATATGATCCGATTCAGGTTCCTTTTCACCACGAAAGACTCAATCTTTTTCTGGACATGAAGGCCGAGGTAAACCTCCCAAGTGTTAGGATTTGAGAATCTGAGATCAAACAGAGAAGTAGATCAGTTCTTGAGCTCTGATCGCTTCTGGGAGACGTTCAGTTTAAATGTCAAAAGAATAGATACAACTGCATGGTACAGAAAGTAAAAAAGTAAAAAAAAAACAACAACCCAAAACAAAGATCACAGAGTGTTTCTAAAGGCAGCTGTGATAGACCATTATCTTCAGTTAAAAACGACAATTGCGGATAGGCAATGCCTTCACCCCCATTCTCAGCCTGATCCACATTTTCATCTCGGCAAGTTGATCCAAAAATGGATGTTTGGATGGAGGAAGGAATTGGTAGATAGATAAATGGATTTAAAGATTGAAGATTGAGGTTACAACACTGCTATGTGTGTTTTACATGTTTGGTATTTTGGTGATTAGGCAAGGCAATTTTATTTATACAGCACACTTTCAAAACAAGACAATTCAAGGTGCTTTACATGATAAATAAACCAAATGCATGATAAAAGTATAAAAATTAAAACAGATCATCACTAAAGGAAAAAAAATGTAATTGAAGCATAAAAGAAAATGTATGTAAGAGTATGAAAATTAAAAACAAATGAAACACAAGAATCCATTAATGAAAAGAGCAATTTAGGTAAGGCTTAAGAAAAATGTATGCAAAAGTATGTGAATTAACAACAGATAAAACACAATCAGCTAAAAGAAATAAAAGAAACAATGAGAATGAATGAGACAGAGAAAAACGCAATGTAGGACTCAAAGGCAGCTCTGAATAGTAGAGTTTTAATCTTTGATTTACAAGAGCTTAACGATACAGCATTTTTGCGTTCGTTTGGAAGTTTGTTCCAGAATAGTGGAGCGTAGAAGCTGAAAGCTGACTCCCCCCGTTTAATCCTAATTCTAGGAATGTTTAGTAAGATAGAGTTGGAGGACCTGAGTGGTCTGCTGGGTTACAAGGAGCCAGTGTGTCCTACTTTCCTGGTTCTAGTGAGGACACGGGCAGCAGCGTTCTGGATCAGCTGCAGATGTCTGATTGACTTTTTTGGTAGACCTGTGAGGACACTGTTGCAGTAATCAATCATACTAAAGATAAACACATGGATCAGTTTTTCATGGTCCTTCTGTGACATTAGTCCTTTTATCCTAGAAATGTTCTTCAGGTGATGGAAGGCTGACCTTGTTATTGCCTTTATGCCATCCTGGAGGCTCAGGTCTGAGTCCATTATTACACCTAGATTTTTGGCCTGATCAGTAGTTTTTAGTTGTATTAGCTGAAGCTGTTTGCTGACTCTTGATCGTTCCTCCTTAGGTCCAAAAATAATTACTTCGGTTGCGTTTCTGTTTAGCTGGAGAAAGTTACGGGACATCCAGTCATTGATTTGTTCAGTGCATTCATGTAAGGTCTGGATAGAATCAAAGTCACCTGGAGACATTGTAATGTATAGCTGAGTGTCATCTGCATAGTTATGGTAATTTATCTGATTGGCTGCTATAATCTTGGTTAGTGGGAGCATATACATATTGAACAGGAGGGGTCCAAGGATGGAGCCCTGGGGGACCCCACATGTGATTTATTTTTGTTCTGATGAGAAATTTCCAATGGACACGAAGAACTTCCCGTTCTTGAGATAAGACTCAACCTATTGAAGTGCTGTACCAGAGAGTCCGACCCAGTTCTCCTGTCGATCATAAAATATTACTGGAACAACAGTGTCAAACACGGCACTGATGTCCAACAGAACCAAAACTGTGGTTCTGCCACAGTCTGTATTTATGCATAACTTTGACATGGACAGTCTCAGTGCTTTGATGAGTACGGAAACCAGACTGAAAGTTATCTAAGGAGTTATTCATTGTTAGGAATGTATTCACTAGTTGAGATACAGCTTTTTCGATAATCCTTCTGATGAATAGGAGATTAGAGATTGGCCTTTAATTCTGCATCAATGTATTGTCTAGGTTGTTCTTCTTCAGGGAGTGTAAACAGAAGAAACTTATACTTGGCAAAGGCTCCATGTCAATTTGAAGGTAAAAAGAAAATGGCACTAGTGTTTGAAGTTTATGCAGAGACAACCCACTTTGTGCCTATCTACAAAAATCATGGTGCAGGAATATATTTTTATAGTAGTCAAGTATTTTTACTCAAATCTCTCCTGACTTAATTTTCACATTGCACTCTTCCAATATGTTTTGATTCTGATGATCTATCCTACTGGCGATAAAATATGACTGATTTTCAAACCAGAATTAGTGATTACTGATGGCATATGTGATCAACTAGAGTTGCATATGATGCAGTAGACTTTGAATAGATGATACAAAATGCCTTTAAAAGCCCACATAAAATTTTCCCTGTTGGGTACCAACTAATGAAACCACAGAAATTTCAAAAAGGTACACAATCGAATTTGAATATTTTAACACCGGAACTAGTTTGGTTAGAAAACGCTCCAATTTTAGTTAGTTTAGGAGTTAATCCACTGGTGACTGAAGTAATTGAAACGGAACCAATTTTAAAAACCTATTTAGGCACAAACATTCTTACATTTCTTCACTTGGGACTTGATCCAGTCTCTGTCTACTGCTATACCTATTATAAAAGTCAAAGGATGAAGTATGCTGCTTAGCCAGCAGCTAAAAAAAGAGACTGAAGCCCTACCTCATGCTACCATCATCTTGCACACAGTGGGCAGCAGTGACCAGCCATTTTTCACTGATGATGGACGCGCCGCAGACATGGCCGTAACCTTTGACGTGGAGGCTGACTTGCCATGGAAACTCTCCCTGTTCTGCATCTTGTCCGCCCACAATACGCACAGTCGACCTCAACTTTTTCATCCCACAGCCTGAAAAGCAAACCGATGGTAAAACGGAGGCCTGCTGCAACTTGCCATCAAACAGGTGGAAAGCTGAAACCGGTTTGCCTAGGAAGGCTCGGCGCAGCAGATGATAATACGCAGAAATTGTTTCATCTCGGACTGTTTTATTTGCGACATACCACAGTCCTGCTCATCAGATCCATCTTCACAGTCGGCTGCTCCGTCACACTCTGGGTTCACCCTGTTGATGCATTTGTTGTTTTTGCACTTGTATGTAATAGGGGTGCATTGTATAGCAGAACCTGGAGAGAAAAAAATAATTCTATCTTTTAAACCAGATAACATAGCTCAAAATTCCCTGCTGTTTTTTTAAGTGAAATGTTATATTTTGCCATCTTAGCAAGTACAGTACAGACCAAAAGTTTGGACACACCTTCTCATTCAATGCATTTTCTTTATTTTCATGACTACATTGTAGATTCTCAATTAAGGGCATCAAAACTATGAATGAACACATGATGTATGGAATTACTGTATGTACTTAAAAAGGTTGAAAAAACTGAATACAATTTATATTTTAGATTCCTCAAAATAGCCACCCTTTGCTCTGATTACTGCTTTGCATTCTCTTGAGCTTCAAGAGATAGTCACCTGAAATGGCTTTCCAACAGTCTTGAAGGAGTTCCCAGAGATGCGTAGTACTTGTTGGCCCTTTTGGCTTCACTCTGCAGTTCAGCACCCCCCAAATCATCTCGACTGGGTTCAGGACTTTGGAGGCCAGGTTATTTCAAACTTTTTTGTAAAAGTACCACATAATTCAATATGTGTTAATTCATAGTGTTGATGCCTTCAGTGAGAAGCTACAATGTAAATAGTCATGAAAATAAAAAAAATGCACAAAATGAGGAGGTGTGTCCAAACTTTTGGTCTGTACTGTATGTCTGGCAAAACGATTCATACTCCTTAAACTTCTTCACAAATATATTCATATCAAGGTCATCTTTTTACATGTTAGCTATAGGAAATGTGTGTCAGCATTGTAAGCATAATATAGGGACACCATGTTTTGCTTCCAATAAAATAGGACACTTTGTTTAGTCCTAAAATATTTCAATAATATTCCATTAAAGGATACTTTTGATTTCAACATATGTAAAGTATTCCTGCTCTATGTGGTTAGAAAGAATACTTAAACCATAAATCAGTTTTTACAAGTCAACCATTACTGAAATGACTATAAAATTCAATTAGAAATAACTACTCTGATTTAGAAAATTAACCTATAACACTAATAGCTCAAGTTTTAAGTCACACAGAACATAAATTGCATAACACATTAAATAATAGTTTGAGAAACGTTTTATTTTCTATTCAAAGTAATAAAAAAAAAAAAAATTCTCAATGACACAAAACATTTATTCTCCAGTCTTTTGGTTTTCAATGTAAATTGATGACTAGGATCAATCGGAATTGTGCTCCGATTGGATTGTGCTCTGTTTATTGCAAAATATTACAGATACAGAGATTCGCAAAAACCTAATGGACAGATTTTCCGTTTTCTTTTTACCCACATTTGTCTGTCTTAGTTTTGTAATTTAATAAACAGTGTCTGATTATATGTTCAGTATTTACTTTTTGTATATCTTTATATTCCTGCATGCAGCTTCAGTGAAAAAGTCTAAGTGTTCTAAAATATTGTATGGTGTTTTTTTTATTCGTCAGTCAGTTATAAAAATATTTGACTTTATAGATATTATAGAATGTAACTGTGTTATTGAACATAGAAAAGTCACAGCTACTTTGCTGAGTAACTAATTACTTTTAGTCTGGTAACTGAGTTACTAATTCATTCTTTTTTTGGAAAAAGGTCATTTGTAACTATAACTAACTACTTTTAAAATGTAAGATGCCCAACATTGCCTATGGCTCCGTCCTGTTAAGCATCGCCCTTCTTATGGTACGTTCACACCGCACTCTTTGTCTGCGTCACGCAAGGCTCCCAATGCACCAAGTTTGACGTATATAAGCTGAAGCTTGTAAAGCATGTGGCCTTTCTCTGCAGGATCTCTAGCGGATCGTGATTGGCTAGACATCGTCGACGTCGGGCAACATTGCTACAGTGAGACGCTGTGATTGGTTGCCGCACTGCGTCAAGTCTGTCATTTTGCTTGCGTTTGCTACGTTGCCGCTTGAAATGCAAGTAGCGCATGAAAAGTTTACCGAGCCAACGCACCACAGAGACTTTGACGGACTCAACCATACCTTTACATGTAATCTTGCCACAACTGATGCTGACGTTTGGAGCAGTGTGAATGCAGCATAAGTCACGGGTACTGACATGGACAAGCTGTCACAGCCAGTGTTGCCAACTTTGTTACTTTTTTGCTATATTTTAGAAACCTTTCATACCAGTTTTCTAAAAACCACTAGCGACAAATCTAGCAGCTTTTTGTGTTATTGGAGACTTTTGGAGAGAGTGATGTGAAGCACGTATCCCTACTCTTCTCATTGAGCAACAGTGCTGCCATGGGCTCCTCCCCCAGCCCAGAGAACTCCAGCAAGCAGACAGGTCCTCGTCCGCCCTGGTCGAGCTGCAGTAAGAGCAGATGTTTATCCCAATCCGTCCCATTTTCAAATAAATGGCGCAAGTGGGTAGCCAGTGCCTAGTCAGAGCTAGATGTAAATGTAAATCTTTTTGCTAAAAAAAACAACTAAACGGTAAAATGAATCACCAATTTCAGTCACTGCTCTGTTACTTCCTCACCTCGTCCACCGTTTGTGCGCCTCTTTGAGACAGTCATTATGTCTCAGTCTAAAGGACTGTCAGAATTACAGAAAGAAGCGGGAAACGAACCCTGAATTTAAACACTGGTTGAAGCTGTTTATTGGAGATGCTACACTGGGCTACTGCCTGTATTTTAAGGCTGATTTTTTTTACCCACAAATAGGGGTATAAAAAGAAAAGGATACTTAAAAAAAATACTCAAAAAGCAAAACCTTATAATGGTCCCAACCACACTGCCATCAGTGGTTTTAAAAAATGGATTCTGCAAAAATTATAATTAAAAAAAAATCTGCTCTCCTATAGCATCTATTACAATTAGATACTCATCATACAAATTGGGTGATGCCGTCATTTAGCAATTTCTAGTGAGGTTTGGGACATCTCATAGCTACTTTCTTAGCTGGTGACAGCTTACTGCATGTTTGAAATGAGAGCGGTCAGTGCCGAAACAGTTCGTTGGTAAGCTTTTGAAAACATTTGCAGGCAATGTTCGTTAATATCTTTGAGGAGCCCTCAGGCAGGTGGGCATTATGACATCGAGGGCTGTGTACAAAATTTCAAATTGGAGAAAGAGAAGTGTCGACCGTCTTTATCTAAAGCAGGTTGATGCGTTTAACTCTTTCAACATCCATTGACTTAAGAATAGCCTGCTACGAGGCTAGCTTCAGAAAGCTCATTGCCGCTAGGCTTTATGTGGTTGATATTAATTTATCTGCCCTGATTGCTAAGATTATGCCAGATCATTGTCTTACCAAGAATGTCTAAAAACTTAGGAATCCTTGTTTATAGTTGTCACGGTGAGTTGACTGCGATCTGCCACAGTTTTTGTTTCCAACTCTCTTGTGCAGACTCCCAAGTGTTCCTTAGTCATTCTTGGGATGGAATCACTCCTGTAACTCATCATTCTGCTTTTAGGGCCTCTTCTGATTAGACACATCTCTGACCGCCATTGGAAGATGTATGGAATGTAGTCTAATCATTTCTGGCTACCCCCCACCCCTCTAACCAGGGGTGGGGGGGGGATTCTTTTTCTTCCTTAATTGGAAGTTTGAATGTCGGCTGAGGTCCATCCTGACATCACCTTCATGCTTTACATCTCTGGGTGGAGCTAAATATAGGGCACATACTCACTATTCTGCTGGACAGTGGTCCTAACTATAGAACTAGAGCTACATCAGCTAGAATGGCCTTATGTAAAGTGACGTCAGTTAAGGGTGGTGCCTTTTAACTGACTGGTAAATTGTGTTGTCGGGTCCTGAGACCAGAGGATGTGATGGACCCTAGAGGTCTGCCTATTCCCCATAAAGTCGATAAATTCCGATGTGAAACTTACCAAAATCAATGGCCACAAAATTGTCTAAATAGATTTTTCATAATTAAATGAGAAAAACATAAAACTCCAGCCTGCTGCCTGGACATTTATAGGGGACGGACCTCCTGCTGCCAGGGTTTTACCCTTGCAGCGCGAAATTTAAAAACAGAAAATAATTTGTAGTTTAGCTGAGAAAGGAGCATCTTTGTTGTTTTGTGTTATGTTAGCAGCAATGTCCTCTTTTCCCTTGACATTTCCATTTTTTTACCTCCTGTCCAGGGCGTCTGCTGTTTACAAGACGTCAGCACAAGTGTAGTTTTATGGATGGACCGCAAAGGAAATTTCCTTCATACTTTCACGACTAATGTGTGCCGGAGTGCACTGTGCAAATAAATGGCAGATTTGTTTCTGTGTATGACAAATGCCGATAATCCTGTTGGTCCCTCTGACACAAAAACAATGAAAAGTTTGTGCAAAGTTGGAGTTCATGTCATGGACAGTTCATGGAGTCCAGTTGATTGTGGTAAGACGTCACCTAGTCACATGAACTGGAAGCTATTGAAGGAGAACCTTAAATAGTAAAGTAAAATATGAATATAAAATATTTTATGTATTCATATGTCAAATAAATTGTTGTGTCTGGTGTTTACATGTAGTAAGAACATTTCAAGATCGCTTTGGTGTCGCCTGTTCACATGAACTGGTGACACATATTTACAGTAATTATATATATATATATATATATATATATATATATATATATATATATATATATATATATATATAGAGTGGTCTGTATATAAGGATTTTATAAATCGGTGTGACAGGTTCCTCGGGTGTTGAGCACAACACTTTATCAATATTTTGGGGTGACTTTGTTTGTATTTCTTACAGGTATTTATTTATTTTCCACGAAGTTTTAAGATTTATTAAAAAACCAAACCAAAACCACTGCCTTCAGGAGAGAGCCTTCAGGAGCGAGCCTTCAGGAGCGATGGTTCTCAGTGAGATGTTGAAGGGACTCCCCACTTTAATAAAACTAATATCAGTAGAATATCCAACTAAAAAATAACTTCACCGTGATCTTACAGAAGGCAGATTGCAAGAGGGGTCAGGGTATCCGCTACCTTCCTGCAGTGCGTCATTAAGCCTCACTGTAGTAACGCGGCACTTCACATCCCTAGTAACCGTAACAGTGTTGCAATGATAGGAAAAGTAATTATTAGATTGCTCTGGTACCTAAAAAATAACGCCGTTATACCTAAACGCCGTTACTCCCAACACTGCCCATGGGTCAGTTACTAGCTAGTTTATATTAAGCCATTTATTTGAAGTTGTCAATTGACATGGCACTTCTTATTGTTTGAGTACATTTTTTTCTGCTAAAAACTTTTTCTTAACAATTGGTTAACTGTTAAAATTTTTTAAACACAAATTGAGAGAAAAAAAAATATCAATGTAGTTTATTGGTTTTGTGAAGAGAGCCTCGGGTGTTAAAGAGTCACTTAAGCCTAACTGGAAAGTGACTGTGATATTGTATAGCATTATCTATTTATTTCAAATCTTATGTCTGCTTTCATTTTATAACATGTACTTAATTAATGCTACCAACTTAAGGGACAAAAAAAGGAAAAAAGACCAATCTTACTTCTTTCACAGTCGAGCTCATCTGAGCTGTCTCCACAGTCGTTTGTGCCATCGCAGTGCTTCTTTTCAGAGATACATTTCCCACTCTTGCAGGTGAACTCTCCGGATTTACATCCACCTTAAATATAAAGGATGTACGAGAAACTGGTCTGAACTCTTTCCTGTAACAACATCAATCAATGTCAGCTACTCTTACCACAGTTCATCTCATCCGTGTCATCTCCACAGTCATTTATGCCATCACAAGCCCAGAACTTCGGCTTACAAAATCCATTGTTGCAGGCGATGCTTTCCGATTTGCATTCTGAAGGAGAAAACCTTTTAGAAAACCCGTTTGTTATACTGATTCATTAACAAAACTGTTGCTCAAACAAGTAGTACAAAATTCAATGTGAGCGAGTGACACATACCGCAGTTAGTCTCGTCAGACTGGTCCCCACAGTCATTCCAGCCATCACACTTTAGTTCATTCTTGATGCACTGCTTATTTCTGCAAAGGAACTGATTTGGGCAAGCTGTGGACGACAGAGTGAGTGTAAAATATAAAGGTACATCTCAGAGGAAAGTAAATCTAAATGTTGCTCCATTACGTACGGTCTTTGCTGTCAATGGCCTCATAAACGGCAGTGAAGCCTCTGTCCACGAAGGAGTAATCAGAGTGAAAATGAATGTTCATTTTGTTGGTTTTGCTGATTTCGACTAGTGTCCCACTGAGGTTCTCTCCACACAGTCTGAGAAACAAATTCACAAGCAAAGACGAACCCGTTTGAGTTTTTTTTCAAACCAATTTTCAGTTCAAAATAAAACCCAGAACTCATCATTGCTGAACTTACTTCTTTTTGCCGTCAATCATCACATAGTCTTTCTTACAGTCCTTGCCGTTCTCCTGACCGGGTTCGGCCAAGAGAAACTTTTTGAAAGTAACCTTCACCACCTTATCCACAGGGACCTTAAAGAAAAAGGAAAAGAGTAGGAAGCACGTAGAAGCACAAGTACATTAAAATCACTGGATAATGTGTCCATGAGGAAAGCTTACCTCAATTTCCCAATCACAGTCGATATTCGGAGGATAGTAGTTTGGATAGTTGGGAGTGAGGAAGGTGCCCTTTGAACCTGTAAGTTTGGAGCCGCAGCTCTTACCTGGAAAGAAAATTGAAATAAAATAACTAAATACTTAACATATTTTCATACTGGATAAGGATAATCAGACCAAAAAAAAAAAAAAACAGTACAGAAATACCAGTACAGTACCAAAAGTTTTGTCAATTTATTAAAAATGGTATACTTGTCTATGCTGTTTTTACAGATATGTTTATCCAACACTAAAATGCATTGGCTGAAATATTTAGGTGGGACAAAAAGAAGGAAAAAACTGAAAAAAAGAGAGACTTTTATAAACAAAATGAATAAACACTTTAAGCCTTACGTATAGTTCCTAGCAAAATCTGGGAAACCTTTGCTCGAAATCCTGGGTAGTTCTGTTCCCCATCTGTGCTCATTGTGATCAGCATGACATTCCCAGAAGAATAAAATGTCAGTGATTCACTTGGTGAAACGTGTCCACACAACCTGCAGAAAACAAATTCATAAGAAATAAGTTCAGAGAAATAACTTGTGGCCCTGAAGTCTGAAAGATTTTTCAGATATGAACAACACAAAGTTTAAGGTTTATACCCAAAAAAGTAACATGGGAGATCAAATGTAACAATTTAAAAAAAAGAAAAGAAGAAAAGCTTTCTTGTGCAAGTTTGGGCAGGAAAGGCATCCATCTCGCCACAGGTTGGATGTCACCGGGATTGATTTTATCTTTTACTCATGATAGTTCATCCTGCAGGAATTCAGATCATTTTCTACATGGATGTTTCCACCCTTTAAGTATTTCAAAACTTCCAGAAAACTGCAAAAACTTTAATGATCAAGTTCCTTTCTTTTTTCTTTCTTTTTTCACGTATCCTGTTTGGCAAAGTGGTACTCAGAATTGACATCTGAGCACAGAGTAACAGCCCAAATGTTGTACTTTCACAAGTAGAGCATTACAGTTTACACTGTATTGCTCTACTTGGTATATATTGATAATCTTTATTAGAAATAGCTGTTGGCTTTTTTTGTTTTCCTGTTACGGACACTGAGACGGAAAAATATGAGAGAAAGAAAAGGGAGAAAAAAAAAAGAGAAGCCTGATAGGAAAAGTATTTAACTAAGAAGAGAGATAAAGAACAAGAACAATAAGTAGAACAAATAAACTACAGGAGAATATCCTAATCTGCTTCTGCACCTGTGGAACTGAATTGAGTTCCTTTTAAACAAGACAAAAAACTGTATTAAATAAATCTGGAACATCTTTAATTGTATTCCGTTTTCCAACCGTTCCTCACTTTCCTTTAAATTTGCCAATGCTATAAAAGTTGTCTTACTCTTTGTTGTTTCTTATTTTCATCATGTACAGCACTTTAAATTGCCTTGTTGCTGAAATGTGTTCTAGAAATAAGCTTTGTTTATTTAAGTTAATAAAAACAATGTAACTGCTACTATAAAAATTTTTCTAAATACAGCAGTTCTGAAGAACCTCCTGACTGACGGCATGCTGTTGTATTCTTTTATTTGTAATTTTTTCTTGATTATATGAAGAGCTTTCTTTGAATAATAATCTCCGGACATTCTAGAGCAATCCCCAGAACAGAACCAGCCTTTTTTTTTTTTTTAAATCAGGTTGTTGAGCTCTTTTAAGTGCCCGACTCTGATGCTGCTACCCCAACAGATGACGGCAGAGGAGATCATACTCCCCACAGCAGATTTATAAAATATCTATTTCAACCTGCTGCACACTAACGCATGTAAGCTTCCTGAAGATGAACTGCCTGCTCTGACTTTCTTGTTGACAACTATCCCGTTGCATATGCAGACCCACTTTCTCTTGAAATCTACAATCTAAGGATTGTTAATTTAATAAAAATAAATGCAATACATGCTTCAGAGCGTTGCACTGTGCTCAGAGTTCCTCATATAAACATTCTGTATGTGTTAAGGTAGAAAACAGCCATACTCGTTTGGTACACGTTTGTACCAAACCCACAGGCCCATACTGAGAAATTTAAATGCATGTACCATTATACCCCTTATTAACAGCAATAATTTGAGTCGTAACAGGAAAAAAAAAATGGGGGTACATTTTTCAAAAGCCTTTCATCCACATTACTTATTCATTTATAAATGTCAACATTTCAAACGTAATATTTAGCTTCGAACTAAATATTTAGTTAGTAAGTGAAACATGTAGTTTGGAGCTAAAGATGCAAATGTACTTGAATATAAGTGGAAGTGGACTACCGAAAAAAAAATCCCCACAAAAATGTTGGAGCTAACAAAGCACTAAATCAAGTGCTGGGAACACCTGTTCCTTTTCCTCTCACCATGTACAACATTTCAGCGTAAAACATAGGAGTATATATAGAGCTTTGCAAGACCCAGCTTTTGTTTTGATTGTCCCTTTCTGATTATTGGCTATTTGCATATTTGCCAAATATGTTTTGCTTGTTGACTAAATAATCTGTTTGAAGCTACATATTTAGCTAGGATCTTGCAAGCTAAATGTCAACATTCAAACAAAATTTTAAGCAAGGAGCTATATATTGTGTTCGAAACTGTGACATAAAGGAATGAATAACATGGTGAAAACATGACTTTGAAAAAGGAAAACTCAATTTTTTCCTTTTAAGACAGGGTAAAAAAAAAAAAAAAACTCAAATCACTGCTGGTCATTTTTGACTGTAACTATAGAAACAGCACCCCATAATCTACAAACTTCAGAAAAGCAACTATTAAAAAAACATACAAACAGGGGCAGAACCCTGAGGTAGAAAAAAAAAATGATATTCCAAAACGTTTTCCCCTCTATTTTTTTTCCCACTTCATCACATTAAAATATATTTTTTATTGTATTGACAACATTGTAAACCTAACATGTATTTTTAGAAGCTAGCGATGGCCCTAAAGAGAAATATAAAGCACTTTCTGTCCGTAGGGGAAAACTGCTTTTTTATTTTTATTTTTTGTAAGCAGATAAAATAAGGTGAGATATTACTCACTCTTCCAAAGCTCGGGTCTCTAAAGCCACCAGAGAGTCATAGATTTTCAAAAAGTCATTTGAGCAGTTGTTTTCCAGAATCATGCTGTCGAACTCTAGCTTGATGATGTTTCCGGGGTCTGCTCGCAGCTGCCACTGGCTGAAGGTGTCCGGCGTATACGGAGAGTTGGGGAAACCAGGGGTCATGATCCAAGAAAACTGGTCGGGCTTTGTATGTTCTGAAAATCTTCCATGTCCTGACAAACATACATGAAACACATAATGTAATAAATTCTGCTTGGTAAGTCGCAAAAACACAATCATAAAGTACCCATGCAATGTTCTAATTCTGATTGCAATTTTTTCACTGTATAGATGGAGACAGACTAATAAGGCTTAACATTATGACCACTGAAAAATATGATCTGTTTGTCTTAGCACCTGATCCAGAGGAGGAACAGTGGTGAACTAGCAACTGGTACGTGAAGAGCTACTGAAGCTTAAATTGCTCAAGAAGTTTATACCGTTTCTGATTGAAATGTGCCAGAATACACTCTACATCTGTGTTATGGACAATGGACAGCTGCAGAAACATTGCCAATGCCAAGACTACCTAAAGCAGGAAAAACTGGCACCTGATCACCAAACCTGGGCCTTGGAGCAAACATGGATGGCCTGGTACATCAGTTATTTTCCTGGATCTGACTCCAGGATGCAACGTGGAAGCAGTGCGATACATCAACGTTCTGCTGGTTAAAGTTGCCTTCTACCATTCACATGGACACCACCTGGACATGTATCATCTAACTAAGCATTGCTGCAGAACTTCTACCTTTTTGTGGAACCGTTTCTGATGGCTGTGATCGCGTTCAAGATAACATGCCATGCTTCAAATCAAAAATGGCTCTGGCATAGTTTGAGATCCCGAATTGATCTGAAGATTTTAATCCAACTGGAGTTGTAGGATGTGCTGAACAAAAAAAGACCAATCCAACGACCCTCAAGGTTGCAGCTTGCAGGACTTAAAATATATTCTATCATCGTTGTATGAAATACCACAAAAAATGTTCAAGGGTCAAGTGGAGGCCACGTGCACTTTAAACATCAGGGTAACCAACTTTAATCCAGATTTTTTAGAAAGTCTTTTACTTCCTGTATAATCAAGAACATGAAGTTTAATTGAGGCAGGTGAGGTCTGCACAGCTTTGCTGTTGATGTTATTCTAGGTTCTTTGACCTCATGAATGAGTTGTTGGCGCCTTGTGAAGGCTTATTTAAGCTCTACCCAAATGACACATTTGGAGCTAAACGTCTGTCATTTGCCTCTTTTCACAGCCAAAATGGATAAAATCATTAAAGCAGTCGTTTCCTTTTATTCAGACCATTTGTGAGAAAAGTGGCAAATATTTCTCCAAATCACAGTAGTTCATGAAATCTTAAATAAGGTGACCAACTGTCCTCTTTTCCGAGGACATTTCCACTTTTCACATTTTTTTTACAGATCAAGGAATATTTTTTTTAGTACATAAAGAAGGAACACATTGAATATGTTGAAATCAAAAGCCTCTTTAAAAAACAGTATTTGTTGAAGTGTTTCAGGAATTAGTCAAGTGTCCTCTTTTTTTGGAAGTCAATATGGTCACCCTATCTTAAAGTAGTTCCTTTTCTCACTTCCTGTTGCGTTGTTACCACAAACTTTACATGGCTGCTTTTTACTACAAATGTTAACTTAGTGCATCTGTTGCTTTCCCCAAACCAAAAAAAAAGGATATCCGTTGCAGCGAACAATCTTTTTTTTTTTGCAATAACTTAAAGCACCTAGAAATATTTTGATTTTATTTAAATGAAATGCTTAAGACAGTTTTCACAAGTGATTATTGCCAATTGTGATTACGATTTCAGAAGAATTTAAATTCTCACTTTTGGACTCTTTGCAGGAACTACATCAGAATGATTACTTATGTTTTATAAAGAGTGTATTTCATAAAAGGCGCTAAAAGGTTTTTTAAAAAAGTAATGTGGGAACTTACTCTTAAATGATGTTGACAACAGTCTGGGGTCTAAAGCTGTAAGAGAAACCAAAAACAGAAGATGGAGGGAGATAAAAGAGTGCTGCCAGACAGAATGTTGCAACGGAAATAAAACCACAGAAAACAGCATTGCAGATGCAGGCTAAGGGACATTTACCTGATGCCTTCATGTCTTTAATGTCCAGGATGTTATTTGGTCCGTTCCGTGATATTACAGATCTTGAAACAGCTTTGTCCAAATTAGACATGGCAGAGTCAACAGATCCTTCTTGCCCTGATGGGACTTTAAACTCTGACAGGTAGTAGGCAATGACGCTGCCCTCACTGGAAATATCAAAACAACCACCAAATTAAAAACACATACTCAACATAATGTCATATAAATAAATCTGAATGGGACCAATAGCAATAAAGGCTTGACTCTAATGACCTGAACGCCTGAACTGCAGAGCCGACATAGTATTTCTTCAGCCTTGGATCATTGGAGTATATTTTTTTGAGCTAAAACAAATTTGATAAAATAAACAACAAAAAAACACAATTAAGAAATGCTTGTTTAATAAATTAATGGAAATAAACGTCTTCATGTACCGGCTAGGAGAACCTGAGTGCCTTACCTCTCGCTTCACCAGATCGGCCAGAGCTTTGAACTCGGGAGAGCTGGAGTTCTCGTAGGCGTTGTCGAACACCTGGTTCTCGATCTTCATTGAGCCACTGTACATCCTTTTGATTTGCACGTTTTTACGGACTGAATGAAAGCAGAACCAACAGTCAATATGTACACCTCAAAACTTTCAGATGAATCAATCAAGTGTCACTACAGCAGCTCAAGTGTTTTATTAAGGCTATTTCCACTAGAAGTTCTGCACAGTTGGTAACTGTGGAGTGTACAACACTTTCTGTGTGTGGGAGTCCCAGGAGTTTTCTCCAGCTGAATGTAGCTGGGAATAACAGCTGTGTCTCTCTCCCACAATTGTGGTTATATTCTGTTGGTCAGATGGCTTAAACAAAAAGGGAGTGCGACATTTCCATTGCTAACAAGAAAGACAAATTGTGAAGGTCTTCACCACTCTCATAGCTCCTATACACTTTCTATCTAAAATAAAAAAAGAAATACACCTCCAAGTTTCAAAACTTCTCTGTCCTTTACAGTTAGTTTCGGAAATAAAAGGCCTGGACCTCAACAAAGAAAGTCCTAGGTAGGTAGGAAGGGTAGGGAAGTATGAGGCGAGCAAAGAAGGAGGAAAGCCCAAAGAAGGAAGGACCAGAGAACACTAATGGGGAATTAGGAATGGACACAAAAGAGAAATAGAGGGACACAAAACAGGGAAATCATTACCCTCTATTAGGGTAATTCATATTGGGGTAAAACCCCTGGTATGGTGCGTTTTGTGAATGCAGCATTACGTTGTGGGAATTTTGTGGCATTCGTGCTGAAAAGCTTGATAGTGATATTATTGCAATCTGGCATTATAAATGAAGGTGCAATCCCTTGTCACAACAGAGGGCGATGTCATGATGATGTGTTGAATGTGCGTCTACCTCTGGCTGGTGACAGTATGTAAAATCCAAGTAAACATGGGCAGTTCATTTAGCATATTTAAACTGTGCCAGCTGAGATGATAAACTAGAGCGATGGAGAGGTCTGGGAGCTTCTGGCTTTTAAAGCCAAAGTTCTTTTTTTTTCAACCTGGACCTTATTTATAGCATTTATTGCATTCATTAACTCAGCCACACAAGTTTGGAGCCACTTTGAGTCCTTTGGGAGAAGTTATATGTCTAGCTGCGAGAATAGTATATCCATATAATCTTTAAAACTAGGCTTAAAACCTTCCTCTTTGACAAAGCTTACAATTAGAGACAGGTTAACAGGTAGTTAGAGACAGGTTAGACGGGTAGATAGGAAGAGAAAGGTTAATGTTAGTAGCCAGGGAGAGTAGCTAGGTAGAGATAGATTAATGTAAACCAGGTAGAGAGTTAGTAGCTAGGTATCCTAGTAGCTAGGAGACAGGTTAATGTTAGTAGCTATGCTGCTTTAGGCTAGGCTGTTGGAGGACATTATTAGAGTCAGTTCCTACTATCTCTCCTACTTCTCCCCAAGTGCATGATGTACTGTCAATTCAAGTGCTAACCTGTTTTCTCTTAGTCTCTTCCTACAGTAGGTGCTCTTGACCTGCTTGATGACCCTGACTAAGATGGCATTCCAGTGGTGGAACTTAGAAATTAACTTGAAAATTAATAAACTGTATAACTTCTGGTGCCTTTCTTGAAGAGACTAAAGGCACCAGACTTTACAAACTAAACATAACTGAGACAAAATAACAGATGCAAAATATAAAATTACCACAAAAATAATATTTCAAGTGAAAAATTAATATTTTTTGGTGAATTTGTTGCAGATTTTCCCCATTTTTAGTATCGGTTCATAAGGAGTACATTAGGCAGTATCGGTATCGGTGCATCCCTAATAACTCTTCTTGTAAAGTGTCTTGAGATGACATCTGTTGTGAAACGGCGCTATGTAAATAAACTGAATTGAAACATAATGGGAGTCATGGGGGCACGCCAAGTCCTGCATCTGAATAAGGCATTATCTCCCACAAAACTAATTCATTTTCCTATTATTTTGTTATTAATCGCTAGCACTATTTCCCTCAGAGTTCGGAGTGCCTCGGAGGTGCTTCTTTGCTGTCAGCAGAGATTTTTACAGGCATTTATTCCAAACTACAACAAAATTCATTGCATTTCCATGACATAACTGCAGTGCCCCATGGCAGTTGTAGTCTGAGCAGGACTTTCAAGCTGCATTTCCACCCGAAAGTCCGACTCTGTTCGATTATGGACCAAAATTGCAACATTGTTGCTGTTTTTAGCTGGTGCAGTTTGCACCCACACTGTTCATTTTGTCAGACGATTCAAAGCTTTGAGCGACAATGTCACCTCTTCGCCTGTGGTGGTGCTGCACTTCTGTGTGGCAGCGGACACTTCTTGTACAGCGAAATATAGCGAAACATACATGGAGGGGCAGGAGGCTTTAGCGGTTTTAAGACAGGTCTGTACTGCTGTAGCAACTCAGAATGAACAGAGAATGAGGCAAAGAAGTAGAGAATTATTATTTTTTTATTTTATTTTATTTTTTTTAGACGAGACGGCTGAGATGGCTCTGCATAAGACACTGTGCAAATGAGTAAGGTCACACAAAACATCACAGCCCAGATGTCCTCCTAATACAGACGTTGAGCAAGGTACGTACAAGATTGAGCATATATCTATCCAGCATGCAGAGTCGTTTACATTGCATTTACCCAGGATGCCCTGTACAACAGTCCACTTCCTACTTTTGGTATGGCCCTGGTCTGCTTGCCATTCACACATGCAATCGAAACGAAACAGAGTTCGTTTCAATCGAACCGAGACCTACATTTTTAGGCGGGCTAGAGTTCGTTTGTTGGTCCGAATCAGAGTTTGATTGCTATATTAGAGTCTTAATCCACCTGGTTATTTTGTTTGTGCAATTTGGAAACACGCAAACCCAAACAATTGCAGTAGAGGGTTCTGTCTAACCGTCTGCCACCGTGGAGTGCAGAGTGAAAGCCTTGCTCAAACTACAACGTTCATGGCGGACGGCAGCAACGTCATTGAAATCATCGGATGGTATAAGTTGCAATTCCTTGTGGACAAAGAAGCACTTCCGAGATGCTCCGAACTCCGAGGGGAATAGTGCTAGTAAATGATTATTACTATTATTAAGGTCCGGGTTGAAAAAAATATCAACTTCCTCTTTAAAGCTGAAAACCAGTTCGCCAGACAGTTCATGGATGCTGTGAAGGACAGCCAAACTTTTGGAAAAGCTTGTTAAAAAAAAAAACTTGAGCAGTGGTGTTTTAGGCCATGTCCACACTAAGCCGGATAATACCTTAAACGTATAATTATTTTGTCTACATCCCCCTATCGTCCACACTAACCCGGCGTCGTTTAAGGTCTGTGACCGGATAACTATTAGCAGGGTAAGAGAGCCGTGTAAATCTTAATTCAACGGCTAAACGAGCCAGTGTGGACAGCTTCCCCGGATAATGAAAGGAAGTGGCGTCAATGATTGCTGCGTCAATAACAATACAACACTACAGACAAAGACAACAGCGAAGAGTAATAAATCGATCTTGTCGTCTGTCCACACCAAAAACTCTCCCTTCTTCTAAGCAGCTTTTTTTCTCCTCGGTTAACGGGACAAGAAGATATGTACTGTGCCGTAGAGCTTCTTGTATATTATGTAGGCGCTGGCGTCACGTAGATAATATGCGTGTTTCGTGTGTCTTTTCACGCATGCCCAGTATTTGCACAGGTCGGTATGGGATTGCGCAATCATGGGACCTTAAACGGAGTGTAAATGCTCGTGTTGAGTGGATAACATTAGGCGTCTAACTCCCCGTATAACCTTATCGGCTTAGTGTGGACGTAGCCTTAATCGGGATAAAAAAAAACAGTTATGTCCATCAATTGTTTCTATTTACCACTGACTTTATAAAATCAGGGGACGCTGTATCTGACTTTTTTTTTTTTAGAAATCTGAACGCCGTCTCATTTTTACAGATTAGTATTCAAACCCTTAACCACTCAGTGGAAATGCTTAGATATTTTTTTTTTTTTTTAGGCACAGAGTCCTTATAAATAAATGAAACAAAAGATTCCCAGACACTTTATTCAGTGCATCTCGCTAACAGGAAACAGACTGCAGATTGAAAAGCATCTGAGGCTTTGGAGCACGAATATTGGCCATACCGGCTGCTTAGACAAGGTGTGCCAAAATTCTTTTGTGAAAAGCAACCGGTCGCAGCAAATTGCCACCACAGGCTGATTACTCAGGAATGACCAAAAGGCTTACTGATGCTGGCAACGTCTTGGAAATGAGGCTATTGTAGGAATTAAAGAAAGCATAGGCAGAAAACAAAATAGGAAAGCGACAAAGGAAAAAGGCAAGAACTGACACTTACACAAGGAAGGACACAAGACAAGAACACAATTAACTAAGAAGGGAAGGACACAAGGCTTCAGTGGTCTAGCCCCTTCCCCTTTTTACCATCTGTTGGATGGATACGGCAACATTTACACAGAGCTCGTGCAATTCCGCACAAATATTCACTTATTAAAAGGAGGAGCTACTTACAGTGGAAATGCCAGACCAGCAATCCGGTCATGAGAGCGATGACAGCAAGAAAGATCACCACGCCGATCACAGCGCCCGTCCTCCCCGGACCCTTTTTCTTCTCCAGCTTTTTGGTGTCCGAGACTTGCAGGAAGTGCTCAGACTCAAACTCTTTACCCTGGAGAACAATAAAATTGACTGCCATCAAGCATTTGTGAAAACTGGCAACAATTATTACATTTCGGAGGAATTCTGGCCCACTCTTTACTAAATTGTTTTTATTTCAGCCAGATTGGAGGGTTTTCAAGCATGAACAGCCTGTTAAGGTCACACCACAGCATCTCCTTTAGATTCAAGTCCAATCTTTGACTAGACTACTCTAAAACACTCTTTTTGTTCCGAAACTCAAGTGTGTATGAGCTGAAGTTCAACTAGGAAAAAATATGTTTCCGTCAGTTACACTAGGATTTTTCAGCCGGAAAAAGAAAGAAGATCGATGCTAGTTTGGTGCTAGTGCATGAGCCAAGCAGCCAAGAACCGGTGCTTTTCCTCTGACGCGGGCCCCAGTAGATGCTGCATTACAGCATCATCTAAGGTGTTGCAAAGCAACTGTATACGCCCATATGGGGAGGAGAAAACAGGATTTTAACAACGGAGGAATTCAAATGCTGAATTTCTGCTTCCACACTTCGTTTGATTCTCTGGAATGTTTATTTAGCATGTTCTTAGTTACATCCATTTTCCATCGTTACAAATGAAAATAGCGGTTGTGCATTTTTAATTGCTATGCAAGGCTTTGTTACATCATCATGCGGGTGGGGGAGCAGTTCTTAGCTAGCACCACCTCTGGTCCAGCAAAGACTTGTTGCCAAGAAACAGTTGCTTTGGCGAGTCAGGCTCTGAACTAGCTCAGTGAAAGAAAGAAAAAAGATTAAATTCATCCATTTTCTGAATCACACCCCAGACCATCTCAGTACCACCACCATGTTTAATAGTTGGGTTGTTGATGTTCCTTAGTAGTGTGAATTGTGTTTTTTAGGTCATAACTGGATGCAAAGCTTCCCAAAAGTTCTGATTTTGCCCCACGAAAACAGTTTTCCAGGGATCAACGTCATTGATTTGAAATGCAAATTTGCAATTTGAAAAATATGAGACGGGTCTTGTTGTTGTTCTGGGCCAAATATGGTTGTTGCTCTGGAATTCTGCCATGTTTGCCCAGCTTGTTGAATTGTTCAATCATGAAAACTGATTCTAACTGAAGCAAACAAGCCATACAGTGCTTCGATCTGTGAGTCTCAACCCTGGTCTTTAGGACTTAATGTCCTACCTTAGTGGTCACACACCAGACTTACAAAATAAAGAAAAACAAGTGATTTACAGGCACTTTTTCTAAACTACTAGAGATGCCGAGGAGGTGATGCCATCATTGGAACCAAGGATCAGAGCTAAGAATCACAGCTTTAAATGAGTGATTGATACATTTTGGCAGGTTTTTCACCTGGGTCTCCCACTGCTCCTCCTTAGTTTGCAGAGTCTCAAAGCCTTTTTTTTCTTTCTTCCAAAGATGACATCAGTGACTTTGTTTCTTATCTGCTCTTGAATTTTGTTGGAGTGTGATGCCTAGCCTAGTTCATGTCATACAGGTTCTAATGAAGTGATTTACTCTACAGAACTAAGGACAATCAGGGTTGCATTTGATAAGTGACATGGAGAAAAAACTAAATAAAATACATGGTAACATCATTATTCAACAAGGGAATAAGGGAGGCCAGCATTGTAATTACAGCAAAAAAATTGCTGTATGAAAAAAATGGTTTGGGATTATATTTTCACACATAACCAAATTTCGTTTAGTTTCCCTCAGCACCAAGAAAGAGCAAAAGGCAATTTAAAACAAAAAGGCATCAAAACTAATTAAAAACACTTGTGTATGTGAGCAAAATAAATGTGTACACAGTTCACAGATGAAAATTAGCACCATTAATGTAACGTCAAGCATTAGGAAGATATATGCATTTCCAAGCCCTGGGGAGAAAACCGTTCAGTCTGGTGGTACACACTTTCGTGTTCCTGAACCGTTTCCAGAAGAAAAACAGTACAAGCAGTCTAATTCCGGTTTGGGATGGGTTCTGCAGAGATTTTACTGTTGGGCTCATACTGGGTACTCAGACACCAATTCTGAGTAGCATACTGCTAGACAGGACACGTAAAAAAAAAAAAAAAAGGGGTTCTGCAGAGATACGTTTAGCAGTCTTGTGAATCCGTCCAGCGTATGTGTGACATGGGATACCATCCCATTTTTACTACCCAGACCAGCAATTCAGCATTTTAAAACAGCCAGAATTGCTTAGAAAAAGCAGCTATTTTTTAAAAACTTATTTTCAGACAATTTCTTATGATTAAACTCGATTTATGAACCCCCACCACCAAAAAAAAGAAAGAAAACATTGGCCAGTTTCCAGAGCCAGTAACGCAGCAGGGGGAAACTTCCAGTCTGAATCATGGATGACTGAGCAGTTACTTTTAGGACGTTACAGACAGATTGGGGCGGGGGAGGGAGTACAAAGGTTTCACCATGTAAAATCCTGTCAAACCTGCTAGGAGCAAGCTGCACACTGACAAGTTCCTGGCTGTTTACTGCAGCAGAACAAAAACTCGAAAACAACCTGGTTCATCAGTTACTGAACAGCTCACAAAAGAGTTGTGACCTTCAGAATAAATAAGATCATCTTCAGCTTTAGAGCTCGCTGTGCTTTCATCGTGTTTCACACTAAAACTGAGAAATCATATAGTTTTTTGAACCGAAAGCAACACTTTCAGTTTGCCTACACTCGATACTCCTGTGGAGCTAAAAGAACACATTGTACTGTGGCCCTGAGGGCAAAGCTCAAACATTTCACCCTAAAGAGCGGGAAGCGCACGTTTCAGGGTTGATTTTAAATACCAGGGAACAGAAATACCTTCCAGCTCCCCTTGTTTTGGTTGGATAATGAGCACAGATTTACATGCATGACACATGCAGCTTGTTCCTCTTGTGAGGAAGAAGATACAGGAGAAAGCACAGACATCCTCTTAGAAAAACCTTTATTATATAAAAAAATCATATTAATTTAGAAGGAAGTGCAAATATTTATTAATGAGGGCGTTTACTTGCCAATTCTGATTCAGAGTAGAAGAAGAAATTACAAGACTATCGCCATTTATGCTTCAGAAACACATTAAGTGTCAGTTGGATTGTTACTGAGCTCAGAAAAAGTGTCTGCTTTGGGCAGGGCCTTCAGATGTATTTAGGAAAAAATAATCTGACCTACTGATCACCATTCGGATCCCATGTTGAATGTGATAGCTGGCCATTTGATTGGTGCATCTCACCATATAGTAAATATTTATAAAAAGTATTTATAAAAAACAAGATCGGGGCTTTTTGCTACAAATCCTCCAAATAAGAAACGTTAATTTCTATATTTCCGGCCATCCTGTGAAGCTGTGGAGTCATTTTTCTTAATTTTATTCAGGACAAACGTTAACAAGTCCCAACACGGTGGATAAACCTGCAGGAATTTACAACCACTGACTTTTGATATGTTAAGGTCTGGAGAAACACCTGACATCAAAACGTCAGTGTTTGTGTGGAAGCTGTTATTCTAGAGGAGGAACTGAGAATTTTTTTTTTTTATTGCATAAAGTTCTAGGAAAACACATCCCAGAAAAAAAGGTGTGTACAATGAATTCCACAGGAATCAGATTACAGTGAACGATTGCTAAAGATAAAACTTAAATGCAACATTTCTTTTTCAGTTAACCATCTAAAAGCAGAATAATCCAAAGTTCGGTGTTATTGATCATGGATTTTATGTTAAAAAAGTAAACTTCCAATTTTTTCAGAGCAACCTCAACCAGTTTAGGGTTACAAAAGTTTTTTGTTTTTATCTTAAAGTAGCCTAAATAAGCTTGTTGGCGAAGTGACAAGGTGAGACACTGGTATTCTGTCTGTATACAATAGACACACAAAAACAGCCGCGTCAGACCAGTTTTATGAGGGTTAAACATTCATAAGATCATAGAATAATAAGGAAGACTGGGTGAAGACAGCGCCACCCACATGTAGAAACCTTACCATCGTTGGGGTGTATTTCGCTCCACTGGCCATGTAATCCATCACTTCACTGTCTTCGTTTTATTATTTATTTAAAATGTCCCAATCTTTCCTTTTTATTCCTCTCCTTAGATCTGTGAGTTTCAGTAGCTGGAACCCGAAGGCTGCTTCCCGAGATGACCCCGCAGGCCCAGCAACAGCAGATAAATCCTCAGAATATCAACGAATCTACAGATTAAACAATTAAAATTAATATCCAGAAAGTATCTAGAAAAGAAAAGTAAAACACGACGGCGACTCCGGTTGTGATGTCAGTCGGTTTCCACCTGATTGGAAAATGTCCACCTGCTTGCCATGAAGGAGGGGAAGAAAAGCTCCTTTCCTTCCGGGAATCGTGAAGTTTCTGTGGGCTTGTCTCCGCCCCTTAAACACCTGTGCTGACTTCCTGTTTACCTGTGAGAGGGGAGAGGTTCTGCACGCGGTTCTGACCAGCATAAACCAATCAGGTTCAACCTTAAATTGTCTCTCATTGGGTTTAGTTTTCTCCCTAGTCTGTCTATAGAGAGTGGGTCAAGTGAGAATTTGCGCATCGTTTTTTGTTTAATGAAACACACGGAGATGACTCATCTTGTGATTCATCTCCACTTTTGAGTTTCAGTGTGAGAAAATATTACCACTTAGACAATAAAAGAAACAAACAAACCACAGCCTGAGGAAATTGAGCAATATTTCTGTTTTACTCGCTGTTTTTAGAGAATGTATGTTCTGGAACTTTAATTACAGTGCCATTTAAAAGTATTTTCTCACATTTTGTCACCTTACAACAACAACATTTTATGTCTGTAAGGATGAGGTGAAGCCTAATTGTAAGATGGAAGGATAATAAATAACATTTAATTAGCATTTTACAAAATACAACCCAGAAAAGTGCCCATTTGTGTTTGACCCCTTTATTCTGATAACCCAGAATAAAACTAGTGCAACCAGCACTAGAAAGCACTCAGTATTAAATGATCCCAATCTTGGACTCAGCCAAGGGTGCCCGTTGTAACCAATTCGGTTCACAACCTTCATGGACAGAATTTAGGGACAGCCAAGGTGTTGAGGGCATTTGTTTTGGTGGCCTCATGATCACGTCTCTGATTTTGACAGATGATTTGGTTCTGTTGACTTTATCAGACCGTGATCTACAGCTATCACTGGAGAAGTTGACAGCTGAGAGCGAATCTGCAGGGAAGAGAATCATCAACTCCAAATTTGAGTCCATTGTTGTGAACCGGAAACGGTTTGAGTGGTTCCTCTGGATTGGGGATAAGGTTAATGCCTAGGGTTGCCAACTTTCATAAATTAAAATAAGGGACACAGGGCGTTATTCACCATTGCCTGAGACGTCCGACTCGTGGGGCAGTGTCGTTCTTTAACTGAGGGGATCATCCAGAATTGTCATACGTTAAGGTTGAAATGCTTTATTCACAATAAACACATTAATCCATAATTTCTGTAAATTAGGCTACAAAAAGCTACAATGTAATGAATCCACATAAAAAAGTAAATAAAGTGTATACAACTTGTGTTAACTTGTGTAAATGATCCTGTTATTTCTTTTTACTTGCTTGTTTTTTATTTTTATACAAATTATTGTCTTGATTATTGTTTTATTGTAAATTATTTCTTGTATTTTAATCTTCAAAGGGATTTATGCTCCCTTTTCTGTGTTCTAATTTTAATCATGTTAAGCACCTTGGATTGCCTTGTGTTGAAAGTGTGCTATACAAATAATATTGCTTTGCCTTGCCTTAACAAGATGCAGTAACAAATGACGATGCTGAGAACAACAGGTCTGTTTGTTGAGCTTCTAAAAATTTTTTTCAATATTTTTTTTCTAAAGTAACTGTATGTGAATATTGCAGATGAACCCTAAACACCTTTAAACTTTTTTATCTGCTCATTTAAATACAAGTTTAGGAGTGGGATGACAAATAGTTAATTAAATTGGCTTACATGGCTCGTCTGAAAAACAATCAAACCACACTAAGAAAATGCAATGTTCACAAAAAATTGATTTACTATTTCTCTAAAATATAAAATTTCAACAGCCAGAAACCTATCCAAACATGTTTCATTTTAATCTATTTATTAGTATAACAATTAATCAGTTACCATGATTTTTTCTTTAAGTTGACATTTATATTGATTGACTAATAGAGTATGTCTAAGCCTACTGGCTTTAAAAACAAAACAATAAATCTCCACAGTTTATCCAACAAAAATAAAATTGCACATGGACGAGACATATTTGAAAATGCACAATACATGTAATATATATTGTGCATTCTACTCTGAATATTTTAGCCTGCATGTCGCATAAGTCTCACAGACGTGTTATCTGCATTCTTGTGTGCCTGCTTTGCTGTGTAGCGATTGTTCTGTGTGCGACTGATAACACTGGCTGCATTGTTTACAATTAGCTTTGTATTCGTCTTTACTGACCGTGTCCAGCCAAGGATGGCCTTCTTCCCACTCATCTAGCCTATATCTCTTTAAGCATTTTTGGGACATTTTTAAAGGTGCTGCATGTGAAGTGCCAGTATGTTGTGTGTGTCTACCTGATCAATCCTGAGCGCACAACGCTCGCGAGCCGCAGGTCCCTTTTGATCGCGCCACCAGAACAGTTTTGCTGCATGTAGTTGGTTGATTTTTAATTTATTTTATGCAGGCTACATAGTATTTAGGTACGTATGACCGACACACATAATAGACTTTTATGAAAATACGGAACAAATAGCATCCCTTATTAGTTCAAAACGGGACGCCACATTTAATAGCCAAATAAGGGACGATTGCGTATTTTAAGGGACCGTTGGCAACCCTATCCATGCCCCAAGTGGAGAACTTCAAGTACTCCAAGGTCTTGTTACCGAATGAGGGGATAAAACGGATTTGTGCTGCATCTGCAGAGATGCCCTGGGGTATTTTGCGCCCCAGGCGAGATTTCAGCAACCCCCCCCCCCCCTTTTTTTTTAACAAGACGGTTTTTGGGTGACCTTTAACATTTGTTTGAATGTTTGAAGTTTGAATGTTTTAACTAAAGCACATTATAACCATTATAATTTTTTTGTAGATAATTTTGTATTGAATAAAAATAGATAAAAGAGACAAATAACTAATTAATTTATGGGTTTTATTAATTTATGTTGAAGCACATCTTTGTTTGACCCCATGTTGTAACTCTGGTGTTTGTCACTCAGTCTGGGCCCCGCCCCTTTTGTATTTCAGTCCTGCTTTTATTTTGGTGGGACACCCCAAGATAGTAACTGGGCCCCTTTAAAAACTTTCTAGATACACCCCTGCTTATCACTCAAAATGAAATATTTTTAACCCTGTATAAAAAAGTGTAAACATCTAATTATGAAAACTATTTCGGTGACATTATTACTCATAATCATTGATTTGATTGATTTATTTAGCACATCAAGATGCTTCACAGTGCACATCATATATATTAAAGAAACAAATTGTTCTAGAGCAGAGAGGAAACAAAGCCATATGGTATTATCTGATGCCTCAAAAAAACTTTGAATTGTATTCTCCTTAAGATCGACTGATTCAAGGAAAAAAAACATTTTATTATTAATTTAATTTTGCGCCCTGTCAAGCAGATGGCGCCGCAGGCAGCCGCCTGTGTGGCCTGTCGGCAAAGCCGGCCCTGCTGGGATTCCTCCAGAGGAGCTGGATCAAGTGGGTCTCTTAGCTAAGATACTGCCCCCACTACCAGACTCAGGAATAAGTGGAAGGTGGATGGATGGATTCTAGCTTGTATGTTTTTTAATCAGAGCTTTGGTGGAAAACATCACTTTTAACTTTGGATGCCTGCAGAGACCAACACCTCAGGTGGGATAATCTGTTTTGCTTACAGTCAAAACGACAGAGGACTCACCTTACATTTTCCGGACAAATCATTTTCCAGATTTCCTTAACAATCAGGAGGATTCAGAGAGAAAATAACTGTTTACCTTCTGCAGATTTTCTGTCTATGCTTGATGGTTGTTTTATTAAACTAAAATAGCTTCTTCACTTCCTATCTTCGGGGCCCAGGGTCTTTCAATGGAGTTTGCATGTTGTCCCCGTGCATGTGTGGGTTCCCTCCAGGTACTCTGGCTTCCTCCCACAGTCCAAAAACATGACTGTCAGGTTAATTGATCTCTCCAAATTGTCCTTAGGTGTGAATGTGTGCATGGTTGTTTGTCCTGTTTGTCCTGCCCTGTGATGGACTGGCGACCTGTCCAGGGTGTACCCTGCCTCTTGCCCATTGACAGCTGGAGATAGGCACCAGCCCCCCCGCGACCCATTAAGGATTAAGCGGTTAAGAAAATGGATGGATGGACTTCCCTTCTTCAACTTCATTTAAACTTAAAGTTTAAATGTATAATTAAACGGAACAGGGCTGAGATGTCTCTGGGAATATTTTAGGAATCTACAGGAGACATATCAGAGCGGCTTTAAATAATAATGTTTATTTCAGTTTTTGCCCAGACAGCTTTCTCTGCCAAAGATTGCTCACCTTCCCTGCTTGTGTTTTTTTCTTTTTTTTATCTCTTAAGGAAACCTAGACTAGGTTAGTTTGGCAACATTTGTGGATTCATGTCTAGTTTTAAGTAATTAAACTGAATTTAGACAATTTGAATTTTTTTTCTTGTCACACTGACCCATCACAGAATCTTACATTAGAGGTACATTCATAAATGCACCATTTGGCAAGAAGAAGCTAGAATTGAACCCACTACTTTTGGATTGCAAGATGACAACTCTACTCAGAGTCGTATTCTGACATTCACTCACAGGTGTTTTCTCTTCATCCAAGTTTTTTAAATAATGGTCTAAATCTTTTAGATAATGTTTTTAGCCATGCTGGAAATAACTGTATTTTCTATGGATGCAAGAATACCAATCCGATACGATACCGATACTTGTATCTGAGTACTTGGCAATACCAAGTACCAATGCCAATTCTTCTTCCACAAAAAAAAAAAATGTAATGAATTGGAGGACAGGTTTTATTTTCTTCTCTGCTTGTTACAACAAATGATGGTGAATTAGATAAAAAAGTAAAATATTAATAAAATCAAACAAACATGAATTGATAAAACTTGCTGTTGCCCAAAAGTCTCCACCTCATGCATGCATGCAGATTTATTAATTCCCATCTGCGGTCAATGTGGAGCAAGCTCTGCACTGGTAGCATCCTCAGAAGGAGAAAGTCCTGGAGCTTTTAGGATACTTTCTGCAGCCTTCTTCGCTGCATAAATAGCAGAGGGGCGTAAGGCATTCATAGGAACAGCTTATTGTTTTATTGCTGCATATTTACAGCCATCACAGGAAGTGGGATTCTGTAATGGTCTCTCTCACCTTCAACCTTCTGATGATCCAGAAAAAATTCAGATTTTGGCATTAGTTTTGTGCATCTGAGGTCCCTCTGATGCAGTGCAATGAAGGTAAATGTAGGTAAATATTACAAAAAAAAAAAGGAGGAATTTTACATCCAACGGTCTACTAAACAAACCGTTTCACAGCTTACCCTGTGCAAAAAATATAAACCATATGAATCATTTTTTTTTAAATTCTGGGTAACTATGGGGTGAGTATTTGGCTTTGTTTTGACATGAGTTTCATAAGCTAATGAAGCTTTTCAATTAATAAATGAATGACCACCACGACCCTACATAGCTTAAGCTAGCAGCTTCCAAAACACAAAATTAGTTTCCCAATCAAAACTTCAGCCATAAAGTTATTTATGTATCCTGAGACCAATACTGTCTCCCGCAATTTCAAAGATGTGTAATTTTGTAAATTATTCGGTCATATCCCGATTTATTTATATACCAGTTCCATACAAATGACACGTTCACTTGTTTGTTGTGAGTTTATTGATGTATAACCCCTTGTAACCATAAATCTGTCTCAATTGATGTTCATCCGTTTTAAATCACTAATATGCATAATATATCTATATTCCCCGGTCCTCTTCCACAATCAAGCAGGCAGTTACAGGGTTGAAGCGGTTTGGGTGCATAGTGAGACAGTCACATTGGGATTTACTGTCACAGAAAGAGGGAAAAGAAACTGGAAAATAAAATAAAATTTGATTTCATATATTTTCGCATAAGAACAATACACACCACAAAAATCCTCAAAAAAAAAAAAGAAAAAAGAAGAGGCATGATTGCAACATCAACTATACAGGCATACAAAGACGATACTAAGATAGAGGATTAGGATTTGCTTGTTTTGTGGCATTCTATACCTGTAAAAATACACTCGATGGCTTTTTTGTGTGCCGGAAACTAGGCCTCTGAGCTTTGTCCCTCTGTGAGTCTCAGTCAGTCTGCACAGACCTCTAGCTCCAAACCATTGCATTAGTGCAATTATTTAACAGTTGATTCTCAGCCGAGTTTTGATCCATGCGGGAACCCCCTGCAGAAATGTTCACATCATCCACCATTTTTTTTTAGGTGTGCATATCTGCTAATTAATAGTTTAAATTTGGATAACTGTGCAAAATGTAAAAGAAAAAAAAGCGGAGAAAAATGTCAAGGGCAACCATCATATACAGAGTATGGAAAAATACATTCACCTATGTACCATTTGGACACTTTCTTACAGCTTGTGTACTAAATAAAAGGTTGTGTTTGTGTGTATAAAGGGGTAAATGAACACATTCACTCACTGCTATAATGATTTTGTGTTTGTATGACTCTGTACCCAACAGCAGCTTAGGTAAACAGTATCATGGGTCTGGTTGCCTTGCTGTCAGGTCAGGATTGATATATATTTTTTTATCCTGTTGCACAATTTACTTTTACAAGATAATGGCACGGCAAAATCTGATCAATTACAGGAAAAAAGACATTTACAGAATTAAAGGCTTTTGTCAGATGTGTCTGAGCTGGAGGTCTGCGCAGATCACCTTTTCAGACGCCTGCAAACATTCGTAACCACCAAATTAGACAAAAAAAGATACAAAATTAAAACCCAAACCAATTTATAATCTCTTCATTCAGGAAAAAGGTGGAATAAAAACATCTAATTGTTATATATATATTTATGTATATTTAAACATTTTATGTATATTTGTTATTATAACAAAGCCAAGAAATAAATCATGAATTTATTTTTCTCCCCATTTGTTTTTCTTTTAATCACTAAACATTTTGATTGGTACAAAGAACCTTCATATACAAGCAATCTACTGAGATGAAAAAGAACACATTAAAACACCGATAATTCAATGAAACCCATCAGTCTGGATAATGGAGAAACTAAATGTAGTGCCAGTCTGTTGACTAAAAAACATTAGTTTGATTTGCTTTTCACATAATAAAAATGTCAGAAGAATTGTTATACATCTTGATCTGTCTTGATAATTACAGATAAATCATTTTCTATTTTGCGAACTGGCAGAAACATCAGACACGTGATCAAAAAGAGCTCTATAGTACAACATTAGCAGTAGGAGAAGTAGTAGCATTACTCAAGGATTGTTTTGAACAAACCAGTAAATGAAGTTTGGATGTATGCAAAGGATTTTAACAATAGCATCATGTGTTATTGGTCAGTAGTATGTTCCCCCTGTCAGAGACTGTCCTGGGCCAGGCTCCACAGCGCCCCCCATCAGGCTCAGGTTAGATCTGCATCTGCTCCAGGTATTTGTAGGTGGGGTTTTCGTAGCCATGGTTCTGCATCTTGTTTAGGTGTCGCTCCTCTGGTGTCAGCATGGGGTCCACCTGTGAGAATGATGCAGAACATTAACAAAAACCCCTAATGCAGCCTCCAGACAGAGGCCATTCTGTTTTAGCTAAACACAAAAATCATTACATTTGCCAGTCTGGATACAATGAGAAGCACTTTTCTGGCTTCTTACCTCCACGATACCATGGCTGATGGTACCATACTGCCTTTTCCTCAAAAGCACCAAGCTGATCACAATCACAGTTGCTATGGCCACGGCAATCACTAGCAGGCCAATTAGTGCGGTGCTGCTGAAGCTGAAGTCCTCTCCCAAGGGGCGGTAAGACTCCTGAGGAGCAGGACAGAGCGAGAGGAGGAAATTACAGGGAGGCGTGATTAGGCAATGCATGTAAACACAACTCATTTTAAAGATCTGTTTGGCTGGAAAGATGATGACTTGTTTTCCAGAAAATCTCCTAGTTGGTTTAATGTATTAATTTTAACATATTAAATTATTATCGTTACTGAACGGTGCAGAAAAAAGACAAAAAACATAGCCTACACTGAAGCATAAGTTAAGTTTTCAAGGCATCAGTGTTCACATTCAGCTGAACCAGGTTTGTCTGTAGATATTACCAGTAATTTCATTTTGCTTTAGAAAAAAGGTTTTGTAGGTACTAACTTCCCAAATCAACGCAAACCAAATTAATTCAGCAATTTTTGCTGCAGAGTTGATTTTCAAATCTCAGCCGGTGAGGTGTTGAGTAAATGATGATGAAATTATGATAAATAGCAATAATAGAAAGACATGCGATCCTGAATTTCCAATTAAAGTTTTAAAAATAACTCGCTTTGATGGGCAAAGTTTGGTTTTTATGCTCTGCACATAAACTCAGCTTTATTCGGAAAATATATTCAAATCAAAATATTCAAAGGAGACGGAGGGAAATATAACTTTTTACAGATCAAAGTTCCTTGAAGTGACTTTGAAGTGAGGAAATCAATCGACTGGAGGAGCTTTGCTTTGCATCAGGGACAACATCCCAATTGGGTAAAAAAATCTGAACAACATGCAAATGCTGTTTGTGGATTACCGGTTAAACTCACACAAAACCTTTCAGATTAAAACCAACAACAGGTAATGTGCATACCTAATCAACTCATTTCCAAGCTGTGTCCTGATGGAAAATCTTAGGCCTGATATAAGACGTTCCTTTGACAGAAACTACTGAACTTAATGCAAAATAATACCCAGAAAATTCCATCCTTTGCCAGTCAGCACAGCTAATCATGCAGCCTCGAGGAATGCTTTTAAGGGTAGCATTTAAAAGGACACAAAGCTGGCTCATGGTGTGTTTCATTTACCTTGGGAGTCAGAACTCAGAGCTGGGTTCAATTTCACGTCTGTGTAAATAGTGTTTCAGTTAACGTTCGTCGATAAATTGGGATTCCTATATGGCGAAGCCCAGGTAGCCATAGTTGGTGGTGCCTCTTTACTGTCCACATGCAAACATCACTTTTATTTAGCTAAGTTTAGAGGTGCAGGCTACATGTAACGGTGAATTAAGACACATTCTTAAAAGTGTGCATGTTTCCACCACAACTACTATTGTTCATGTGAGGAGCAGCCATGTTGCTTCTGATCATGTTCCAGTTGATTTTTCCCATTTGAATGTTGGAAGTTCCGAGTTCTGACGACATATGGAACGCACCACTAGTTAATCACATGATCAGCTAAATAAAATTTAATTACATATATCTTGCTGAATTTTTGCTTACATTCAGGTAAATGCATATGCTTAGTTAATAGGGAACTGTTTGTAAATCAATGTCTAATGATAAACTATGGATCAAAATTTGTCCAATTTTTCCATAGTGCATCACTGAGCTCCGAACAATTAGCTGTTACTTAACCAGTGGCGAAGTAATAGTATATGAGGCCAGTTGCTACATACTCATATTGAATTCCAGAAGAACTTTTTAATTCTGGGTAATGGGTAGCTGATAATGAGTTAATTTCTACTTGACCATCACCCATATAATTTTTAAAATGTTTTGCTAACTAGCTAAATGCAAATTATAAGTAGTAAATAAACATTACCAAATAACATTTGGGCTAGTAGTTGGATACCTGTGAGTAAGTTTTTCCCTAATGATGAATTCATAAACATTTTAAAACTTAAAAGTAAACTCCTAATCATATTTTGTGAAACTGTATAATTTGGATATTGTTTCTTTGTTTTGTCTTTGCTCTCTAGATAATAGACAGTTCATGGTAAGTTAAATATGTGTTAATAATTAACTCCCGATCATATTTGTTATTTTTCTGATAATCAGTTTAAAATAAGTAGTGAAAAAAGCTAACTACTGATGCTAACACCAGGTAACTCTAACAAGATGATGAACACCTCATTACGTTTTGCGGAGTAATTTATGGTGTAGGTAAGGATACGATAAGTAAAAGAATAAGTTGGAGAGAAACTAATCAAGGACCAACTTTTACTTAAGAGATCTCACATTATTAGCTGCTTAAAAAAATGTGTTCATCATTAACAGTTAACCAGTTAATCACAATCGCATTATTATTATTTTTACAAATATGTCAAACAACAATAAATAGCTAGAAACTTGGTCAGAATTTTTTGTTGTTAGTCTTAAAAGAAGCTAAATGCTAATGCCAATGTTGGCTAATGCTTATGGCCGAGTATAAACCTATCATTATAATAAGATGAGGGACAACTACAAGATTAGGTTAGAGAGAGACTAAATGCATAATAACAATTACCTCATCATTAGCTTTTGAACAAAATCAGCCCGTAATCATTAGCAGTCAGCAATAGCCAGTAATAGTCTAATCTATAAGCATTTAATAATTTGTGTCTTCTTCATTTAAACGTTAGGTGAGAAACACGCCATCTTTAGCTATTATTAAACAATAGTTTGATAGTTAAGTAATTATTATCTAACCCATGACACATTTAGTTATATATTTAATAAACTACATAATAGTTTCTTAAAAAACATGTTTGTTTTGTAAAGGGTATTTGTAATGGTTAATAACTATTGTTCAAATGTTGTTAAATAGTTAAACATTTGGTCATAGTTCTTTATATTTAGTGTAAAAAAGCAGGAAACAATCTGCCACTTACTAATGGCTAACTAAATTTTAGAGCTATAAATCAGGGATTAAATGTTGATGAGCAACTGCCTTATCATCAGCTGCTTAACAAAACAATAATTTCATACTTAACAGCCAGCATTAGCCAACCTTAGCTAAGGCATTAGCCAGTATGATAGCCAATACGTAAAGTAAATATTAGCATTAGCAATTAGCTACAGATTATTTTCTTGCTAATATTTGACTAAATGTTCATTATTGGTACCTATGTATGTACCGATGAATGTAATATGAGATTAATCATTAGATAATCAGTAACTAACGGTTAGCTACCCTTTGATATCATGATTTACACTAATCTGCAGTTTAACACCTATCTAATGGTTAAAGAGCATTAGTTTCTAATTTATTCTATACCATTTCCTGTGTAATTCAGTGGAGCGTTTTTTGGCAAAACGAAGATGATACATCCACCTCTAAATCTTTATCTTCTAATTCAAAATTAATAGAGAAACTAACCCTAACCCTATGAATGACCTAAAGAAACTCAGGGGAACATTGTTTTAATGCTGCAGCTGATCTGAGCGTATGTTTTTCACAACCTGTTCTTCTACATTCATGTTGTAATTTGACACATATGATACAGCCTGATCATATGTGAGGACAGCTACTGGGGAATTTTTTCAATGCTCATACTCACACAAAAACTGAGCCAAGTCAGTTTCTGTTGATTTTTTTTATGTGTACATTCAGGTACATTCACATAACAAACATGCTTCCATGCAAAAATGACATTTTCTTTTTTTTGGCTTGAACAGAAAACTTTAACACAAAAAAAGAGGGGGGTAAAGAGGGTCTGCTAAAACATAGTTTCGTTGCACACTCCTACACTCTCCTCTAACCTTCTCCCCACTGCTGATAGCTATAATTCCCCAGAGAGCCCTGAGGGGGGCGCCGGTATACTCACCAGCTCATCACCATGTATAACGCTGACTCTCTCAGCACTGTAAACCACTTCTTTAACATCCAGAGACTCATCAATCACCTGTCAACACAGACAGGGGAGCCCAGGTTACACTCTCAACATTGTGTGTGTGTGTGTGTGAGAGAGAGAGAGAAGTAATTTTTTTGTTGTTGAAAGAAATGGAGAGGGAGGAAAGCAGGAGAGTGCGAATGTGCAGCAAAGAATTAAGGTGATGATAAGCTTGGCGTTTTCTTGTTCAAACTGGAAGGGGGTAGAGAGAGCAAGAGAAAGAGAGAGGGGTGTTGCAAGCATTAAATAACATGCAGTGGATGTAAACATTTACACACCATTCCTGCAATGGCGGGAAATTGAATATGTTCCATGTTTACTGGGACTTCCATCTATCTATCTGTCTGTCTGTGTCTGTCTCTCTGTCTGTCACTGTCATTTATCCAGCCATCAAATACCCATCCATCCAAAATGTGGAAAGACATTGGAACCAATAACAAAACTTGTCATTTGAACAGGGAGTTAATACTTTTTATATCCACTGTAAATTATTTCAGTAATACTTCTAAACAAACTGTCAGCATCTCATTACTGAATCAAAGGGATAAGGTCAGTGCTTTTAAGAGATAGAAGGAAGTAAAAATCTTCCTTTTGCCAAGAGAACAATCCAGATTTGATATCTTAAAAAGATGTCTTTCTCATTGAGTAATTTCACAGCCAGATTGCTCCATCTCAGAAAAAAACAGCCTTCCCTGACAAAACGACAAACTCATGCACAGAGACATGCAGCTTCGTATCGGGGTGGAGGTTTGGCATGCAGAACACAAGACTCTCATAGGCCAAACATGGTTTGAAAATTGTTGAGGAGGCCTGGTGAGCTTGGAGCCATGCAGTGACTGGCGAACAGAGCTTGGAGCCGATTTGCATAAAGGCTGGCTGGATGAAGCCACAAACAGACGCGCAAATAGCCCAGAGTGAGGCAAATGTAACCATGACAACATAGTTACTGGAATAATCCGTCACAGCAAAAGCTGAAATTAACAGAGCCTTGTGAAAGCATCTGGTAGTCTCATTCATGTCAGCCATCCTCTATCTAGCAATGAAAATTACCCTGTCTACAGTCGGCCCCATGTTTAGGTTTAACAAAGCTGTTCTCGGGCCACAGAAGAATCGGCTGCATGGCAAAACACTCACCACATTCTCTCCCATCTTTGGCTTGCTGTTGATGATTCTCTCCTCAGCGCCAATCAGTCCGTCCAGACCAGCCATGGCGGAGCCTGGAGGAGGTAAGGGAGGCTCGGTCAGTAATAGACACCAAACAAGACAGACAGACAAAACAAACTGGGGTGGTAATGTTGGTGGTGGACAGCTGCACAAAGGCTTTCAAGATCCCTGTTACATCAGTCTCCTCATTGCACTGGTGACAATCAAACCCTCTCTCCCATTCAGCACAGAGAGACGACTGTGAACACAACACTGCTCTGCCACAAAGGCCCTCTCAAACTGAAGATGTGCCTATAAAATAACCAGATTCATGTAATTGTCAGTAATTTATGGTTGTTCTCCACTAACAGTTTTTCTAATGCAACTACCCCTGTATGGGAAATAAATCGGACGACAGGCACTAACAAGTTGAGGAGATTCAGTCCCTGCAGGGTGTGCACGGTGCTCAGGCAGCTGCAACGGCCCTCAAGGAACAACGTGACCTACCGTCTGCATCTACAGCAGCATAGGTGTTTAAATAATTACCACTATATTATGTGCAGAGAAATGTGCCAATTATTTAAGTTATTATGACAAGTATTCAGCGATAATAATGAAACTATGTTTTCTTAAACAACTTTTCTTTGATTGTTGCACTGCAAATAAACACTGATACCTATGCAAGCAGAATGTGGGCAATATTTTCATAGTAAGTCATTCTTGTAAGACAGATACCCAAGTCTTTAAGTAATTAAGTAAGTAATTAGTAAATGTGTGAAATTTTAAATCAGAATAAATCAATGGAAACAGAGAGAACCAAAAACAGGTCAGCACCAACGCTAAGGAGAGACAGAAAACACTACAGATCAGCTCTACCAAACCAACACCATGCATGAAGCTAAATACAAGGCAATCCAGGAATTAGACAAATTACGATGGAGAACAGCCGTCATAGTAGATAAAACAAAAAAAAATGGCCATGGCCATAACCTTTCTGAGAATAAAACTCTGACATTTTTAGATTCATTTTGATATATATTAAAGAAAAAAAAGAAAAAAAAATATCTGATGTTGAAACATTCAGAATTTCTGAGAGAAAACTAGGAAAGATATTTTCTAACATAAAAAGTAAAGTTAGAAATTCGCAAAAAACAAAACAAAAACAACCTCTGACATTGTTTTGAAAATAACTGAAGTTGGTTGAGAATCAGACATTTCCGACAGAAAACGGCAACAGTTTTCAAAGATTTAAGAGTTACATTAAGGAGAGGTACATTTGGATATTTTTAAAAGTGTAAATGGTACATGCAACTCTTTTGCTGAACCAGAACGACTTCTACGGCGTGCATACTTTCTGTTGTTGCTTCTTCCTCACAGTCTCAGACGAATCGCGTTTGAGGCTCACATTGCCTTGTCTGTACCTCGGAGAAGTTATATCTTAGAGGACTACTTTGATTTAAAATCTTTTTTTCTTGAAAATTTCTAATTTTACAATGTCAGAATAAAAATCATATTTAGGCCTTTAATCATGAAAATTAAAAAAATGTTCTCTTGTAAAATTACAACTTTAAGACATGATAGAATGTCAGAGATTTTTCTTATATTCGATATTTTGACTATAGAATGCCGTCTTGAATGTTTCCCTACCAACCCGACAACAACCCTAAACATAGAGCCTTATCTACATTATGATTAAGATCAAGGCATCTTCATATACTGGAATGGCCTAGTCAAAGTATGGACATAAATACAATTGAAATGTGTGGCCAGACATAAAAATTCATGTTCACCGGTGCTTTTAAAACGATAGGCTGAAAATGTGGAGATGTGCAGAGCTGACAGAGACATACACCAAAAGACTTAAAGCTGGAGCTGCAGCTGTAGCTAAAGATGGTTCTGCAAAGCATGGATTTAGTGGCATTGAATGTGCATGAACACCATGTTACAAAATGTTAAAAGACCATGCATCCTTCTCCTTCTTCTGCACATATATGGATTACTTTGAGCTGAACAATGAAGTATGTTGATGTCTGTGCTTGGAGCGAGGCAATTAGTGTTCAGTGTAAAATCACAAAGTCTGTATTGACAGACAACTTCCTCATTGCTTTTTAAAGTGTATAATCCAATCTCCATCTATTATACTCTTCCCGTCTGGGCTGCAAACTACACAGAGCGAAAAGGCAACAATTTGTTTGAAAAATTTCTTCTTTCATCCCACAAATAAAAAAGGTAAATCAATAGGAGAAATGATAAAAGTCCATATCCTAGGACTGCACCATCCTAAGTGGGTAACTGTTTTCCCTTAGTTTGAGACAAGATCACAGGCTCAAGCCATTATACCACTATGTTTTCCTTTCAGGCAGCTTAACGTTCTTGTATTCTTCTAAGGTAGTCTAGATCAAGGGTTTTCCAGCGTCTGGAATGCCTGTTTAAGTATTACAATAAAAAGACAGCAGACGTGATTTTAAACTTTGATCCCCCCTAATCTTTAAATTTGGAGGATAAATTATTTCAGTTTATTTTAGGGTGAACGCTGAGTTTAGAGAGGAACACTACATTTCAGAGCTCCTATCAGAAACTAGGCAACTGGTGGAAAAAAAATTGCCAATAATAACTACGGTGAAAGCCAACAGACTGAAGGGTCTTTCTGAGAGGGGCTGTAAAAGCTACCAGTTTTTCTACAAAGCATGAGGTGATAATCCAAACATGAGGAGAAAAAAAAAGAAAAGCCAAAAGATGAATAATAAAACTAGGGTGGTCAGTAAGAGAGGGTCAAAGGGAGAGGGAAAAGAAAAGGAAAACAGCCAAATTGAAATGATTTAGTTGGATGAGGAAAACAAGACGCAACAGAGGCACCCACCTTTCTTGAAGGCACGTGGGGAGTCTGATAGGTCGCCTTGACGTTAGAAATGACCAACAGAAAAACAGAATACCAGAAAACAGGACGGAGAGAAGAGAGAAAACTTAGGTGAGAAGAGAAAAGGCAGGATTATCAAGCTCTGTTAACTGATTGACGAAAAGAGGCGAGCAGGGGGAGGAGCAGGAAAATAAACGAGAGAATTAGAAACAGATTCAGATTTGGCACTGTCTGAGCCCCTCTGGGCTGTTGGCTTGAATTTTAAACGCTCTTCGGGGGTTTGATTGCAATTTGCCTCCCTTATTGCTGGAAGTTTTCCATCCATCATATTTCTGTCTCCTTAAGGATTCAGTCTATTGTTTGGCACAAATGCGATGAAAAATGAAGCCCGAACCGTTCGTTTTCCCCCTGAAGCGACTGGCTGCAGATCACTTTGATGTGAACAGTGGAGCTGTGTTAACGGCTCGGCCTCGGGGAAGCATGAAGGCGCAGATAAAGCTTACGCATCACATCAGTGTACAACACAGTGGGAGCTTTTCTCTGTCAGCGTGCAGCGGCTGAGCTCCGTCAGAAAGGTTTCATTGTGTGAGCTGCTTCGTACCTTCTGGCTCTGAACGGGACCCCAGAGACGTGACCTGGATGGGCCGGTAGGGTTTGCCCTCGGAGACGGGGACTTCCACGCTCTCCTCCTCCGATGACACGGTGACGTCGGGCTGTGACTCAGAGATGGAGGACAGGAACTGGTCCATGTCCGCCTTCTGCTCCTGCAGCAGGTCGTCTGCAGACAAATACAAATCAAACAACAAAAACCTTTAGTGAGAATAGTTATTCCTAGTTAAAGGGCCTATATCATGCAAAATCACATCTTTGAGGTTTTCAATAATCTGGTAATGCAATTTTCTCTAAAAAATCCTCGACCAGAATGGTTTTGGGGTTCTGAGTAATCCTCCTGAATCCTGCCCCCTGAGCAGATGCCTCTCCCTCTCCTGGAAAACGCCTGAGTGGTAATATAATGACGTATTTTAGTGCTAGAGGTGTCTGCACCAAAAAAAGAAAGAAAAGAAAAAAAAGAGGTGTCTGCATCACCCCTGCAGACAGAGCAGTCTAACTCTGGTAGAATTGCAAACACACCCTCTGCCTCCTCAAAGCTCATAGCTGGGTATTACCAGCTGAAAAATTTTTTTTTTTTGGGGTTTTACTTTCTCTGTGAACACACTAGTTTGGCTGCATGGATTACAGGACTTAATTCTTCATTCCTAAATAACACCAGCAGGATCAAACACGCATGATGGACAAAGAAGTAAGTAGCAACATGCTAATGCTAATGTGGGTGAGCCATGTATCAAACTGCTTATGTGATCTTATAACAGCATTGTGTGGTTAACTAATTGATAGTGAATGGCAACGTCACGGAGGCAAACACACTCCATAGGATAAAGGATTTAGGATAAAGACTCCCATTTTGATAAAGGCCTTAGCTTGATTATTACAATAGCTTAATCTAGATGAAAAGTTTTATCTTTATCTCTTCTGTTTTTGGTGTTTCCAGGTGGGAAGCTGCAAATTTCTGTCTAGCTTGAAGGTGCCCATTTTAAAAACTTGGAGAATGTCGCTCCTTCCCAGTCTGAAACTTTCTCAGTCCAAGGTAGGTTTAAACTGGCCTCACTGACGACAAAGACGCTGTTTTTCCTGCAGTTTCCTTGTTGGTTTCTTGGATTTTCTTGGTCATTTTAATTTTGGGGGACCTTTTGTGTTTTGCCCAAAACCTTGACATGTCAAAATGATGGGCATTTATGTACAGTTTTTTAAACTGATAACCTTGTAATATGTTTTTATTATAAAGGGCTACAAAAGAATTTTGTTGTTGCCCGCATAACAAGAAGCAACTGACCTTAATCTGGATGCTTCAGCTTTGATCCTGAGCTGACTGGAGAAAATTGCGTTTTTGTTTTGAAAACTCCCCTAAAGTTCTATGCTGTCTAATTATTTCACTATGGAAAACATAAAGCTCAAATAACTAATGTAAAAAAAACTCAAATTAATATCTATGTTTACAAACTGAAACTGTAGAAACCAAGAAGTGCATCATCGGTTTCCTTTTTTTTCTCTAAGAGTAATGCCAGCTTTCGTTTCCACTAACTACCAATTATTATTTCTCTGAAAGCTGTTTTCCACGTAACCATGCTCCTCATATTCCAAACAGACACTGCTCAGTGAAAGCTGTGACCCAGTTCTGTCATAAAAGAAACTCAACTTTAATTTACGCTTCCAACTTCACACCACTTTCCTTTCAAACAAAACAGAGGAAACAGGAAAGCTTTAAAATTCGGAAACTGGTATCACTGGCTAAGCATGGTAACGAGAGGATTGGTCTTAAAAAACAAAACAAAGGCAGTCACCTTTATTACATTTTTCACCACGAGCTCATGGCTGAAGATAAGACGACGCTCATGTGTGTCTGAATAGTTGGGTCACAGTCACACATTTGAAACAACTGTCTGGTCCTCGCTTGTGTTTGCATTTCATTTTTGGAAAGAACTGTTTGTTTTAGATAAAAAAATTAAATCCATAAGAGCTGGAGAAAAATGAAGCGTGTTGGAATTATCTATCTGCCATGAGGTGTGGATTTCATTTTACTTTATTCTCCCGCAGGCTGCCTGAGGCTTTTTGACTGAAACGCGACTCACCAATTTCATCCTGAAGCTCCTCGGCCACATAAGGTACTTTGTAGAGCAGAGACAGACTCTGGTTCATCCTCTCCTCGATCACACGCAGATGGGTCATCACCTGACATCGGCAAGGCAGAAAAATACAGCGTCAAGCAAGCAGAATACCAATCTATGGCTCTTAAAATAAAAACATATTAAAATGTCTGAATTATGTCACTCTGCAGATGTTTGATGGTTTAATTAAGGTTTTCAAAGGCAAAACATGTAGGATTCGTGTTAAAGTATTCATTAAAGGTGAATTTAAAAATACAAAACCGGGGAAGCGGGTTCTGCTAGAGGTTTCTTCCTGTTGAAGGGGTTTTTACTCTCCACTGTCGCTACATGCTTGCTCAGTATGAGGAACTGCTGTGGAGTCAACGACATAACACAGGCGACCGTCTACTGTCGCTCCTTGCTTGTTCAGGAGGAGTGAATGCTGCAAGTCGATCAGTCGAATCATTCTACTGAGTTTCCTTTTTTGGAAAACTTTTAATCTGATTAGAATGTATGATTGAATCAAAATGAAATAAACTAGCTGTTGTATGTATATATGCATGCATGTATTGATAACTGAGTAAATGGATGGATGATTAAAGCCTAGTTTATACTTCCCCATCGGTAAGTTTGCACTGACGCACCAAACATATCAATAGGCCTGGCACAATAAACTATAAACCAATTAAACACAAGATAAATTGATTTATTGCAATAATTTTTCCAGTCACAATAATTTTCTATATGCATGTTTGTTCATTTTTTCTCTCACGTCTAAAAAAAAGAGACTAGATGATAAAAGGCATTTATCTTTAGTGGCGGATGTCACTTTTTTAATTTATTTTTATTTTTTATTCAAACCGAGTGTTTTCATTTGTTTGCACTTTTGTTTACAAAACTAACTGGTAGCTGTCCTGTTTTTCTTATCAGAAGCAAGAGAGTAATATTTTTTGAGGTGTAAATTCACATTAGATATTAAAAATGTCTACCAGTTGCAGTGGTAAATGTTCCCTAGAAATCAAAGCTTATCGATCATTCAGGTGGTGTATATGAATACATTACTCTGAAATTATCTCAAAATGACATCATTATTTAATGCAATTATTTCTACAGCAATGTATTTTCAAGCAAAATGTGTTATAATATCACACACGTATCGACAGACTTTCTCTTTTCAAACTTCTCCATTGTAATTCGCTGCCACCATTTCAGTGACGTCTCTTGTCAACGGCGTTCCATTAACTTTTTACCTTTTTTCTATCTATAAACCAAAACTCTTCACCTGAACAACTTCAGCCTCGTTTAATACTCTAAATAGTTTTTTGTAAATAAACATGATAAAAACTCCTGTAACGGACGCTGAATTCTTTATACACTTCTCTGTCAGCAGGGATGAGGAGACATGCAGCGCCGGCCAATTTTTTCAAATGTCTGTTGAAAAATACAGAGAGTGGAAGCCTGTGATTGGTCAGCCCGCCACTTACTTTAAACTTGTCAACAGCACTAAGATTTTCAAAAAAAAAGCACCATATCTAGCACCATGCATGGAGCAGAGCGAAGAATGTTTTGCATTAGACAGTTTATGACTGTTCAGCATCCGATACAATCCACAACAAGTGAGGAGCTTTTTATCGTATTTGTGCATGAAAACCTCTAGAAAGACACAGAAGTTGTTCACGAGAAGTTTTAGTTTAAAAATAAAACGGTAAAAAAGTTAATACTCTTTCGATAATCAGAAAGACATGACTGTAACGGTGGCAGGACCTCCACAGAAAAACCTTACACCCCCTGTTGTCCTGATGGCAAATTGCTTTGCAGGACACGGAGAGGTCTGAAAGGAAAACATCTCTGTCGACACATGTGTATCACTGGAAACTTACAGACAGAGAAACATAAACTGGATCTAAAATGGTTTTATGCAGGATGTTCTTGGATCTGCTCCGTGTCGGCTGCTAGATATATTGAGCACTCAGTTCTTTCCTCTGTAGATTTTGATGAACATTTCAAAAATATAGGCATGTCTCTGTCAGCCTCTGGGGGCCTGCCATGGAGCGCTTGCATTGACAGATGATGGTGTTGCATGTCTCCACACTCTCGCTGATGGAAAACTATAAATTAGGGTTAAGTTGAATGGATGGATGGATAGAACCAACAAATAGACAGAATGTAAGCGACATTTAAACCTTCTATATTTCTCTGAAATGAATAAATCACAGAAAAGGGATTACAATGATCCCAGACAGATGATCACTGTGTGAACATGAACTGGTCTGGTTTTCCTGTAAATTAAAACAGTTAAACAATCTCTCTATGATGGAAACTTTTTCTTAGGATGAGCTCAGGCTTGTTCAAGCATCAAATATGCAACATTAAACAAGCAGTGGCATGAATATTCTCTTCCCTCTGAACCCACATGACAGGATCTGCCACTTGTCAGCTCCAGTCTTCCACCACACCACATCACAGCCTCATTGAAGCATCTCATTTGTCAGAAAATGTTACATATTTCCCACTGCTTCCCTGTGACGTCTTCAGGGGACTCAAAATTTATTTCGCAATTTCTTTTGTCAAACACCAATCGGCCCAATACCAAAATCTTCCTCTGACTAGTTCTTCTCAGACATCTGATGTTTTACTCCCAAGTTTAAGATTTGAATGATTTTATGTGCAGTGCACCAGAATGAGCAACAGGTGGCACTATAGCACCTTTGTCATTAGTGGCGTGCTGCAGCGCCTGAGGCTCCTTCCTGACAAACAATCCTCATCATGAAAGATTACACATCCCAGAGCGGGAGCAGAGATTCTGATGCATTAAGCAATCTCGCTGACGCTAGATATTTGAAGTTATTACAAAGGGAAAGCAGCGGTAAAGTCTGAAAGTCAAGGTTTAATAAAGCACAGATTCTTCTGGGTCATGAGTCAAAATAATAGAAGAGATGGGAAACTAAAACTGGATGAGGAAATGAGAAATGAACGCAGCTTGACTTCTTGCTCAAAGGTGCGCTTCCCCACAAATCTTATATTTATCAAGATAAAAACCCTCCCATCCTCTCTCAATGCACATGTTCCATCTCCTCGTGTTGTTTCATCCATCTGCCGTGTTATCTGAAACTATAAGCGGTGTCGAAGGGCAGAATACTGCACCAAGCGGAAGAGATTCCAACCAAATCCCTGCGCCAGCGGCTCAGAGTCCAGCGTTACACAAGACCTGTGCTGTGTTAATCTCCAGCTGAGGCTGAAGTGAATGAAACAGTCGCGTTCCTCCCTCATCCCGGGCTCAGAGAGATGCATGCTGTCTCTGCCGCCCACACATTTACAAACAGGGCAGAGAGGAGCAGGCCGACATCATTATCCCTCCTCTGTCTGAGCAGCACCAGGAGGAGAGAGAGATCCAACATCGACTCGGCACACGCTTCCAGATTTAACAGATTCTCCCATCATTCAGAACTCAGACGCATCATCAGACTGGAGTTAATGCAGTTTTCTTATTGTTATTGATGGATGGGGGAATGGATCGATGGACTGAGGAATTATGGGATGGATGGATGGACTGGGAAATTATGGGATGGATGGATGGACTGGGAAATTATGGGATGGATGGATGGATAGAGGATTATGGGATGGATGGATGGATGGATGGACTGAGGAATTATGGGATGGATGGGGGATTATGGGATGGATGGATGGATGGCTGGATGAATGGATGGATGGATGGATGAATGGATGGATTGAGGAATTATGGGATGGATGGATCACTGGATGAATGGATGGATGGAGGATTATGGGATGGATGGATGGATTGAGGAATTATGGGATGGATGGATGGATGGATGGGTGGCTGGATGAATGGATGGATGGAGGATTATGGGATGGATGGATGAATGGATGGATTGAGGAATTATGGGATGGATGGATCACTGGATGAATGGATGGATGGAGGATTATGGGATGGATGGATGGATTGAGGAATTATGGGATGGATGGATGGATTGAGGAATTATGGGATGGATGGCGACTTAACTTCTGACAACATCTTCTAATTTTCTGCATCACCCCAATTTCTTTGGGATGATGCAGAAAAGTTAAGAATCGGGTGAATATGGAGGATAAGCAAACACACTGTAGATCGTATCATACTTCATGACTTCTAAGCATCGTTGTTCGGTTTGTGAAACTAAAGGGAGAAACTGAACCAGCTGTAAAGCCTCAATTTCGATGTCAGCTGCTCATATCTGGATCTTTATAATACTAAAATATTAAACTCTATTTCTTCTAAGATGAATTTCAAAGCATGACAAAAGGCCACTTTAGAGATAAGCGTCAGTTATGTCAAACGGGACAAAAACACTCACCTGAGACTTCATCTGAGCTGCTTTTTCGGGATCCACGGCCAGGACATGTTGGTAGTGGCGGATGGTGTGTTGGCGGTCCTTGTTCTCGGCACGGACGTATTTTCTCAGGGCCTGCATGATACGGTGGGGCTGAAACAGAAAGAGCGGTGGTCTGACATCTCTAGACCCTCATTTTTACTTTATAAATTTTGCCTCTAAGACCGATCTCTGTCAAGTTAAGTTCTGGACCATCAGGATGTAAATCTGGAAGTGTAATGAAAGCTAAATTAAACTAAAACTGCTTCTCTCAGGTAAGATAATAATCTTACATTTACAACAAGCCGTTTGATACCATATGCAGCACTGAAAGTTAAACTATTTGCTAGTAAAAAGAAACTATGAAATAAAAGAAAGTAAATAAATCAAATTAAAGTTGTAGGTTCTAAAGTGATTGATTTACTGCTGTTTTTGGATTCTGGAACAGATTTTCTTTCAGCTGCATTTAATCCCTTTTTGGATGCTGAGCTGAAATCTGATAGGGTTTTTATTTTTGACAAGATATATAATTAAATGCTTGTCATAAAGCTCAGTGAGGTGAAACAGAGATGGGCTTTACAGACAGTAGGTTTCACCAGCGAAGAAGAAAAGCAGGCGTAGACAGAGGCGTAGCGTACAGTCAGGCAGACCAGGCAATTGCTTGGGGCCCCTATCCAAGACAAGGGCCCTCAGAGTGCCAAACAAAGTTAGTTGTCACCATCAGTCACTGTCGCTGTGCTGCATGGTAGGGGGCCCAATGAATTAGGCAGGCTGAAACCCCCTGTAGGGCCCCGTGTGAATCTCGCCGCTCCCACACCTGCGTATCGGTCACATAAACTGAGCTACCTTACACAGTTCAACTGAGCTAAACTGTGTAAGCAAGCATTATGCTGAAAAATGCATGCCTGCGGAAAATTGCACCCCCTGGCTGGTGGAGGACGGCGCAACGTTTAAAACTCACTGATAACAATGAGAAAACGGATTAAAATATCAGCAACGCGGCAGCTTTTAAATATATTCCTAATATTACCATTTTTCTTATGCCTTTACATCCTGAAAACGTAATGTGTCATCGCAGATGAATGCAAAAAATAACGTTTTTTATCCAAACACGTTTGACTTTACGGTTTGAACCTCACTGTCTCAGAAGTTTTTCTAAGTATTTCTCAGTGCTCCGCTTTTTATGGCTCACTAGCTCCACTTTTTTCCCCTCCCTTTTTTTTACTAACATAATGATAGTTTAAGCATTTAATAATATCTAAACTTTTAAAACGAGCAATTAAAGGCTGATATGGGTGAAAATAGGACACAAAGTAAATAATAAAGCGCTGTTGATGGCAGAGTGTATAATTTTATTGTTTCTTGGTCAAAAAACTCTTCAATAATAGCCTTCATAAATTATGTAGAAAACAATATATAATATAGTTTTATTCTTGTTGGGCCGGGTTATTACGAAGTTCATTTATTAATGCAGTATCTTAATTATCAATCAATTATCAATCAAGAAAAAAAAGAAACTCTAATGGGGTTTTTTGTTTTTGTTTACCGCTCTTCAAAAACTCTAAACAGACCACAATTTTTTAATTCTCCCTATAATGCACCATCATTTTTAACCCTAAAATAACGTTTGGTAGGCAGTAAAGTAATGGCACTTTCATGCAATACTGAAAATGACCAAATGTCCACCAATTAATAACCATTGCTATGCAAGAATAGGAAATATATTGCGTTTATCATGTGTGCACGACCAGTATAAATTATATGTGGTTGGCTATGTTTGTATTGAGTTGTGCTGCACAAACAAAAAGCTGCTGCTGCAGCAGCGGGATACATGAGAGTTTGAGGAGAGAGGAAGATTTGTCTCGGGCAGACCAACAAACCTGAAATGTTTTCTGCCTTTACAGTTTTTAGTTGCAAATAATTTGGGTAAAGTTACATGACAGCAATATTTGGTTTAAGGTTGATTTTTCTGGTTTGTGAAAACTGAACAGGGTAACTCTTGTTTGCATTTTTTTCAAATCAAAATATATGAACTGTGCGTCGTATATGTTTAAACTCGCAGATTACTTTGAATCTGTTTTGAAATTTGTGAAAGTATACAGAATTTTCACTTGCAGAGGCCCTTGTTTTAAGTGTAATAACTGCTGGTATGATGTTATTGGACGATTTATATAATGGATAAATATTTTTCATTTATACTTTGCAAGTCTTTAAGACAAGTAAATACGTGCAACGTCTTTAAGAGTACTGGCCTAGTGATATTTATGAAAATAAAGAAAGGAAGCTGCTCTATGCATACATTTGTCTTTAATCATATAGACGTCTTCCTAAGTGGGTCCTAAGGGCCCCACACTATGTTTTGCTTGGGGACCCTGGAAGACCTTGGGACGCCTCTGGGCATAGAAACATGAGGAGGTAAGGGAACCTCTCCAGAACCATTTCTGTGAATCACATTTTACTCTGACCCCTTCAAAGATATGGCTTTAGATATTGTTCTACCTGAGATGCCTTGTTTTTCTCACTTATGGCACTTTGTTTGGGTGTTCTTTTTAGTAAATCGTGATTTATTACTGTTGTGCAATACCTGTTTTTAAAATGTTCACAAAATCAATATCCCAGCTAAATCACAACCTCCCAGATGACACAGATTCTTAAAAACATAATTCGTGCGATTATCTTTTCGTTTCATTTTCAGACATCTTGGGCTCAATAGGTTTAGTAATCTCATCATCTTGAAGAATGATTTAACACTTGTTTCAGCTGTGAACAGCTTCACCATCTTATTAGGTTTATATAATTAGACCTGAAGATTATATTTTTTAACAATTTTATCTTGACATTACAATGTCTCTTTTATCGTCTCCATAGTACGATATAACTAAACCTAAATCTATTGTAATTTTAAGACTTTCACGATGACATCTTGAGATAAATTTTTTTTTTTTTCATTTTGTTTAATTTTATTTTATTTTTCTGACATGTATAAACAAGCTAATGTGATAACAATTTCATAATATTTTTACCTTGAAATATGAGATGACTACAGGCCCATTTTATCATAAGAATTTCATAATCTCATTATCTTGAGATAACCCTCACTTGTTTTTTGCGATGATTTCATCATAATCTTATTATTCTGATATACACAAACTCATTTTGTTGTAAAATTGTACACATTTAGGGGTCTTATGTCAACAGTACAAGACCCCGGTAATAAATAAGAATTGTATTATTACAATATCTTGACATACCAAGATTATTTTGCTGTGAAACAAATGTTATAACCTCTTTATCTTTAGATATGGGATGAGTACAGGCTAGTCATAATAAACATTTCATACCTAATTATGTTTTGATTAAGTTTTATCATCTTATCATTTCAGGGTGAGATCTAGTTTACCCTTGAACTCAAGCATATTTTGTTGTGATAAAAATGGTCTGATTTTAAGTAGTTTCTAGTCAGGGAATCAGCTATGAGCATGAGTTAAAACACATTAAAATGCATCCCAGCATGCACAGCTGTTTTATTTTATGTATCATTAGCCAAAAAAATATTCCATTTGCTCAATGAATTAATTTTTCTTTTTTTTTTTTTAAAGCAAATCTTGAGTTTATGTTCTGGAAAATGATAAGAGCTGGAAACCTGCAATTTATTTTCCTATATGTATAGGCAGAGAGGTAAGGGTTAACCAGAAGAAAATTAGAGCTGTCCTTACCCTGGGGGGGTCGGCCTGCAGGGCAGCCAGGTAGTTCTCCAGGGCCACGCGGCGCCGGTCGTTTAGCATTGCCTCCACCCGGGCGAGGTGAGTCGCCACCAGCTGCTGCTTCTCGCTGGCAGCTTCCTCCTCCAGGGACTCCACCATAGCTTGGAAGTGCTGAAAGCAATGTGCACAAAACACATGATAGAGATAAAGATAGAGAAGCAGGAGAAAAAGGATAATTACTCCCGTTATATATATCACCCAAACAAAGTGACAAAGGTTGGGGGGGAAAGAGACTCTCAGAGGGAAGGATCAGGGGTTTACCTGGATCAGTGTTTGTCTCTCCGCCTTGGGCAGGTTCTTAGCCTGCCGATCAGCTTCTTCCCACTCTTTTCGTACCTGCAGAAACAGAGATGCCCACGGCAATCTTACTGCAAATAAACTCCTGCTGGCATACATGAGAAGAACCTCTGCCTCTCCATTTCTCCTACTTCACAGCCCTTTCAATTTAAAAGCAAAAGATGGGGGATGGGGCACAAAATAAAATTTTGCCGATAATAGGACATTTTTAATCGAGAAAATTTTCGATTTGGCTAACTCACCCTTTCCATGCGGTTACGGTGTCGGATCTCCAGCTGCTCCTTTGCCTTCTGGAAGCGACTGTGCTCCTTATCATCTGCAGGCGTCTCAAAGTAGATGTCCACATCGTCGGTGGGCTGAGGAGTCGGAGGCACGGCTAGAAAGTCAGAAACGGACGTGGATTAGGAAGATAATCAAAAACAAAAGGAGATGAAGGCAGACAGGAAGACATAAAGAGACAACTCGAGGCACAGTTAGAGAGAAGGAGCTGAACTTGAGGAGGAAGATTGGTTACACAGAAGCACTGCTCTCTTTGTTGTTCCTCCACCCACAGGAGGGCTGATATATTTGAGGGAATCTGACAGTCTTTCCGTTTGAATTTCCCTTCAACCACTCATCGGCTTTCAGTTGACAGGTTGCATCTCCGGCACTAATGGAAACATCACCGTGTTTGACAGCTGGGTGGACCGGGGTGAGACCGGGTGGTCCTTACTGCCAAGAATCGATGCAATAACGCTGCAGGTCGCAAACAGGAGACCTTATCGTGTCGCTACATCATCAAAACAGAGATAAGCTCAAAGTTCCTGCTCCAGATGCCACGACTTCTTCTCCATATGTCATCTTATTTTCATAAATGTCATTCATCTAAATTCTAAAGCATTCATCTTGATAAAAGCAAATCAACGTGGAAATAGAAACGACTACAAAAAACAAAGCGGATGCTTTGTTTTTTGCATCCTGGTGGGCTTCTAAAAATATTGGCGGTGCTCTGTGGAAAGACGGATCAAAGAGACATGAGGAAATGTCAAAAACAAACACAGACAGGGAGCGAAAAACATAAGAATAAGGGATCCAAGCATGCATGTAAACACAGACTTAATAAAAGCAGATAAGCAAAAACAGGGAAAATATTTTTTTCAATCAAGCCGTGGCCTAAGGTGGGACTGGGACAGAACTCTGACATTACTAGTCCAACATTTTTGTTCTGTTACGGTGTTTTGGGAGCTGAATATGAACTATTGCTTAACTGAAACTTTAAAGCAAAATTTAATCTTAGTGGACAATGCAAGTTTAAAGGACGGTCACATTACAGCCATAACACTTTGCTATAATTATAATTTAATAATTTAATCAGAATTAATATGAATCATAAATCATTTAATAGCCAGAATTTTTAACTGGGGTTTTGTGGAGAGCTTATGAGCAATGAGTATTTTATATGCACTAGATTCATATTTGTTTTCCAGATAATGGACACGCAAGAATAAAGTGGGATTCTACAAGTAAAAACAACTCCAATTTCCAAAATTGCAGAGTGGTTCATACAGCTTATGCTAACTAGTTTGCATTCGAAGCTTAGTCGTAGTGACTATAATTATGATAAAAAATGTATGAACCCGATTAAATCTTGCATTTTCTTTACAGAAGGGTTCACATATCAATGTCTAACAAAATTTGTATTGCAAGATAAGGATAATATTTAATTGATTTAATTGCACTAAACAAAATCAACCCTGTTTTAATTTTAAACCAAACAAGTAGAAAAAATGTATTTTACAGTCTATTTAGTTTTCTAGAGCTACGCACTGTGCTTAAATTGCTTCTCCTGACTGATACCTTTATAGAGTATGATCCTTTTGGTCCCCTGTATGTGTGCAACCAGGCTAATACATCTTCCAACAATTATTTTCTATTTTTCTTCACATACGTTTTAATTACTATCTGAATTGTAGAGACAATTGTAGAGGGATTAAAATAGATAAAAATAGATATTTTAAAAATATCTTTGGGAGCTACTGCTCACACATTTTTTAGCCCGTTCTGTCATTATGTCTGCTTATATGCAAGTGCTTAACCTTCCAATAGCAAGACATCAACCAGATTTTTGTGCAAACAAATGCACTATTTACATTTTTTTTTATAAATAGTCTTTTTCTGTTTTGTGTTTTGAATACTAAGAACAAAGAACTCTGCTGTTCAACATTTATGCCTTTTCAAATCATCTTCACAACATTTAATTATATAGTAACGAAAATAAATTGTATAGAAAAAACGTACAAAGTATAAAGTCAAAAAATTAAAAATGATCAACTCTGTGTCTAAAACATGTCATACTGATGGAGAGAGGTGAGAATAAATTGTTGTGATGGAGGTGAGATGATTTCAGCAGCTGCAGTGATCTGCGATTCAACTGAGTTTCTTCTAAATGAGAGAAAAACTAGACCTAAATGATCCTTAGCGGTTTCCAGGCCGACAGATAGAGAGGGGAAGGCGCAGTCACACAGGCCTTTGTCACGTCAGACTTACTCAGGCGTTTGCACACGGCCATGCAGTACTCCTCTGAGTCGAAATTGTTGCGGTTGCCAGCGCAGCCCCCGTATATGAAGCGCACACACTTCCTCTGGCTGACGTCGAAGTGCCAGCGAGGCATGGAGGCTCGACACGGGCCCGTCTCAGCCTCCAGGGTGCACACCGCTGCCAGGGGACAGCTTAGTTAGATCATCGGGCCTCTTCAGGGCCAGCACTTAAATCCAGAATCAGAAAGCTTCCAGCAAACATATAATGGTGACTAAATCTACAAAAATGGTCAATCAGAATACCGGAGAAGCAGTTTTGTTTTTGTGTTAACTGTTTAGCAACACATTGGGCAACATGATCTGAAATGAATACTTATGAGTGAATTGAAGTAAAAGATGTACATGAGTGTCAATTTAGAAGCAATAATATCCTAAATATAATAAAACTAACCTTTCACTTCCTCTAAAATCTTGTCATCATCAAGATTCTCTGATGATCTGCTGTTTTCTTTCTTCTGATCCTCTTCATCCCTATCCGTCTCCTCATCTTCATACACATAGTGATAATCCTCCTCATCTTCCTCCTCATCCTCCTCCTCCTGCTCCTCATCTTCGTTCACAGGCTCCTCCTTCTGAGTTGGTTCCTCACTAGCTGGTGTCTCACTAAGATAAGAAAGTGGACAGATGAAATATTATTAGAGCCTCTTCTTCCTCTGTAACAGTGTACCAAACCATTAGTGTACATTTAAATGGACATTTATACTGGCTTTTTACAACGCAGCAAACTGAACTTGACCTCAGTTTTTTTTTATACATTCAGTGATACATCATAGTAATGATCCCATCACTCGCAGTCACAGGGATTCATGATGAAGTCTGAGGTGATGGAAAACATGCTTTTGTTGTTGGCTAGAAACAAACTTTAATAATCAACATTTAAATATGGCATAAAATCTGTTCTTATAAAAGACAAAAGCATGGTCTGTAACTATAATTCCAGCACAACTTTAAATATAGAAAAATAATACTAGCTATTTGAAATTGTAAAATATCTCATAACAAATTACTTTTTACATGAAAAAAGGGTGTAGTCAGCTGATAGATCTAACTTACAATCAATCTTCGACACGTTTATGGTTTATACTTGAGAATTCAGATTTTCAGTTGTTTTTAAAATGCCTCTAAAACAGACAAAACACCTAAAATCATTTATAAAGCTTGTTTACGCACAAAACGGGGTCTGAAAACAACGCAAGTAACTTTCTACGTCAATTTCGTGTGTTAGAAAAATACATGGTGAAAAAATGTGACCTTGACCTTGCTTACACACTTTTTGGACACGGAGGACACTGCTGGTGAGATGGCAAATTTGTGAATGTAAGCCACAGTTTCAGACTTGCAGGACTTTGCACACATACAGACAAACACACAACAAACAGTCAGCCCTCTGTCTCTGAACTGAGAATTAAAATGAGTATCTGAATAAAAATATGTTGCATTTAATAATTAGTATGTTCATATGTATGTCTATAGCAATTGCAATAGCTGGTGCATGGATTGTGAGAAGTACAAGTCGATATGTAGTGATGTTCTTGCGTAATGCTGCACAACGGCTGTGCTGAAGCTTTATGAAGATCAGCCACTGAAAGCATCCGGATGGGGGGAGTTAATCTAGATTTCCTAAACCAGTCCCATTAGATCTAAGTGCTAAACTTGGCCCAGGTTTATATAAAAAATAATAAATAATTCTCAATCAACATATTAACTATATTCTTTAAAATAAACAGTAAAAACTAACAATGATGGAGTTTCTATAGCCTGTTTTGGACCATGTTAATGGAAACATTTGCCTATTCTTCTAGAAGGGCACTTGTAAGGTATGGCATTGATGTTGGTCAAGAACACCTTTCTCTGCTCTAATTCACCACAGGAATGTTTTCTTGAGTTGAGGACAGGACTCTTGATGCTGGTCAAGTTATTTCACACCAAAACAGCACATTCTTGCAAGGCCTCATACAGAGTTTCAAACTTACCTCGGGCCACAAAGGGGTTAAACCATCCTCTCAAAAGTTAGAGGGAAACATCTTTTTATAGGTCAACTGAGTTATTTACCATCCTCTCATATTCATATGTTCCACAAGGAGTGTGCTGTTTTGGTTATTAGGAATATCATCAGTGGTTAAGAGAAATGTATTAATTCACTATTACTATCATTAAAACGAATAGTTATTAGGACCTGCCTGCTCATAATATAACTTATCTTAAATGTCAGTCACAATTCACTATTGGAGTCAATCTTGAAAGATTTATTAACAAAAAGTTAAAGAATTAAGGTTCAAGTTCACGCATGGGCTCCAGCAAATCACAATTAATAGCACACAGTGATGACCAATCACCTCTTCACAATGCAAGGTTTTTATTATCATTTTTTTTTTACAGGTTACCAAACTCATGACAATAACTTTACCAGGACAAACATTATAATCAACTTTACTATCTACAAATTATCTGGTGTGAAGGAAGATGGCTAAAAGTTCTAAGTATTATGAACAAAAGAAGGTTCAATATGGTTGATCCTGATGGGCTATCATTTAAGATACAGGCAAAAATATTTTAGACTCTGAATTAGATTAATTCTAAAATATGTGTAAAACCTGTCCTGATGCCAGCCTCTTTCTCTCAGCTATAGATCTTTTTTTCCTGAGCAACTTCTAATCTCTCCTTACCTGCATCCTCGTCCCTGCTGCTGACATCTGATCTTATTGCTCCCCTTTTACTCTGGTCTTTACTATTGTGACATTAAAGTAAAAAAAAAAAAATAGAAAAAACATTTTGAAAAAGAATTAGATGGAGTAGCAGGGATTTTACTGTGGAAATTAAACTCAAAGTCCCTCTAATGTTATTATTTCGCAGTCACTTATGTTCTCTTTCCACGTGTGCAGAACCTCTCTGACCTGCTTTGTTTATTGTTCCATCCATGCCATTGCCTTTTGCTGGTTGGTGGTTTTGCCGATCATGCTGCTCTGCTCTGCAGCACCTGTTGCCCCCGCATATGTATTCTTAAGGTACGTTTAAAGACAACTTGGACAAATAAGTTACCATATATTAATGGAGTTAAATGCTGTAATGGCAGAAAAACGGAGGGCAGACACACAGGAAAAGTGAGTGACTTTTCCCATGCGTACCCCACGTCAGTCACGCCCATGCCTCCTCCATATTAGCACCAGATAACCACACAGGCAAATTCTAAAGCATTCTTTTAAATATTTTTTCAATAAATACACAGCAGAAAATTGTAGATATGGCCTTGCATTCATGTCTTTATGGACCCGATTTATCCACTGGTGTGCAGTTTTGTTGAAACTGAAGTGGTCAGGAGCATAAATAATTATACAAGATGTCTTCATATGCAGCACAATTGACTGTAGCTGTTAAATCAAAGAAATCCATTCCATGAAGCTCTCTATGCACCGTTCTTGAGATTATCTGAAGGTGTTGACTTCTGCACACTATGCATTGAAGAATCTGCTGCCCACCCCATACTGTTTTTTATTTTTTATATGGCTGGGTAGCTGTTGTTCCCATTTGCTCCCATACCGTTATGATACATCTAACAGTTTAATTCAGTTTGTTCATGTAGTGCCAATTCATACACACAATGGTGACCGTTGAATGCTTGGTAGCGAGGAAAGACTTACTGCACAGTTAGCAATCTCTCATACTACCATGCTTGAATTCACAGAGCTCCAGAGAACGACCCATTCTTTAACAAATGTTTTCAGTCTGCATGACTAGGTCCTTTATTTATTTTATACATATCGGAAGAGGTTGCAACACACAAATTCAATAATTTAGAGCCAAGTCCAGTTTGAGAAAGTTACTATCCTGGATTCTTTCCCACTTGAATCAAACAGATGACTATTCTCATTAACAGTCATTCAGCTTTGCAGAAGCCTGGTAACAAGCTATTCATTCGATTCAGGTGTGTTGGAGAAGCGATACGTCTAAAAGTTGCAGTAAAGTAGCTCTTGAGGATTAGGCACCCTGGATTTAGGGGATTGAACCATAACTTTTCCTGTAAAATATAGGTGCAACAGCCTTCTTGGAAAAATAACTTATTGAGGCTTGGGGATCTCTAACCCTCCAAGTCGTAGTTATACCTTTGGAGGCCATTCAATTTGATTTTTTCAGCTTGCAACTTGGAATTTCTAAGTTTCTCTCGCTACTTTAGAATTAGCCAGTTTCTGTTGGCATGTCTGCAGCTAATACAGAAATTAGCAGCAACTGTAAAACTCCTGTGATACAATTTCTCTATTTGCACATTAGTTAGTAAAAAAGAAAAGACCATTTAACTCCATCCATCTGGTTTTGCAATCCTTGAAGTCTGAACACCTCTGCTCTTGACTCTAGATATCAAACATCTACAAACAACTGCTCCCGGTACAAAACCTCCTTCTTCTAATAAGACTTAAAAAAACAGCTCAGGGAATATTTATTCTGCTACTATTAAATGTATATGAGTAAATTAAATGTGAGACGTTATCTTTATTACCAGCTGCTGCTTTACATTGAACCAAAGGAAGTAAATATTAATAAAAAGGGCAGACTGTTTTTTACCATTATATGCGCAACTGAATTTAACAATTTCTCTCGACTCATCTCCAGGATAATAAATTGAATTTGAAAAAACGATTTTTGCACATAAAATAAACTCAGAGGCAATAAATGTGGCAAACAACAATCAAAACCCCTTCTCCTGTGGCATGAAGACAACTAAAGCTCCTCACCTCTCCTCCAGAGCTTCATCATCACCCAGGTCAACGTCCTCATTCTCTATCTGCTCGTCTTCGTCGTCATCGTCCTCCTGGGAGGGCAGGGCAGACTCCCCGGAGTGGGATGCGGGGCAGCAGACATATTCTGTGCCGTGGAACTTGTCGATGTCGCAGGGCAACAGCATGCCGTAGCTGTGGAGCACCATGGAGTTCCTGGAACAGGCCTGAGGGGATAATGAAGAAGAATCAGTCGAAATCTGGAGACCCTGCTAAACACCCCGCATTTATTCACACTCTAGAGCTCGGACTAATTTTTTTTCAATTGGCCCTGAGTACAAACTTTGTAGGGCCACCTTTTGCTGTGATACAACTGTATCTCATTCAGATTGCGTCTCATCTGACCAGTCTGTTGTGTTTCTTGATCTCAAGAGAATGACTCAGATTATTTCTGAAGGAAATTGGTTACACTGGATGTATTTAGGGTCATTGCAGTGAAGAGGGTTGGATCTTTGTCTTTTGCAAACCATTCGTTCTTCTCCTTCCTCTTCCTACTTATGCACTAATCTCTGTTGGTCTATGGCTGGAAATCCCAATGAAATACACTGAAGTTTGTGGTTCTGTCATGACAAAAAGTTTGAGGGGTATGAACATTTATCAAGTCCCTCCACATTTTCAGAAAGTCATGCCGCCCGTTAGGTGACCTGCTTCTTCTCAACACTTTACCTCCTCCAGCAGCGGGAAGGTATTAGATACGAACTCAGTTTATAATTCCACTGGAGCAGAGAAGGATTAGTTGCCCTGCTTAACATCTCAGCAGCAGGTTGCGAAACGACCTGCAGTGTTTGCTGAATTGTTTCTCATATTTTCTCCACTGGAAATGTTTAAAATGTACTGATACTTTGCATTATAAACCATGAGCTGAAGAAGAAAAACATAGAAGGTGATGAATGCAGAGGTTTGAGGAGAGCTACAGTCTCGGTCAAAGCGGGCTAACTCTGGAGCCTCCTGAGGGGGATTAGCAGCACTAGAGCCACAACACTAATCTGATTAGAGGCTGAAATGTGAGGGTTCCCTCTCAGCCCTCTGAGCACAGACACTCACAGATGGCCGGAAATATATTAGCAGGAGAGGCAGAAATAAGAATAGACATATTATGAATCATTTTGGATTTTCTGTGCTGAATATCAAATATCTGGAAAAAACCACCTCTCATTTTTAAACCTCAGGAAACTAGTTTATATCAACGTTTCAATCAGCAAACTGTTCATTCACCTTGATTCACTTTAAAGTAATCCTCCATCTTCCCCTTTATACCCCCCTTCCAACTTTAAGCAATGACAAATGTTCTTGACCCTGGAAAATATCAAGTTGAAACGATCATTTGACTTTAAAAATTGTACTTCAAAAGGACTATGATGATAAGAATAATCAGCATTTTGTATAGTACTTTAAACCAAACCCAGAAAATCTGATTTACTGTAGCCATTTCTTATCTTTCATTTATTTTTGGTAGCAGATATGAAAGCCACTTTCTAAATTTTTAACTGATTGCACCACTAATCTGGTGGCACAGTACAACTAAAACACTTTCGTTGTTTTTAACTTACTAATCTGTTACAACTAGTTGAAACATTAACATTCAAAAACTTTAGGGAACTGCAAAAGAATGGACCCTCAGGGTTTATGGGGTTAATATATAATTAAGAAATTTTGACGGGGTGCTAGATGGTTTATTAAAATAAGTAACTCAGCTAGTTAATACGAAATATAAACATTAGATATAGCCAGATTTTGTACAGAAAACTTTGCATTTTTATTTTTAACTTTATGCGTATCATGCAGTGTATTATACATTTATTTGCTTATATTTTCTGAAAATAAACCGTTTTTAACCTGCCTCATTCAGTATGCCATATTACATTAAATCATTGACTGGAATGTATGTATGATTGTATTGTAATGACTTTTTTTGTAAAGTGCCTTGAGGTTACATCTGTTATATTGGCCTTAATAATCGGCTTTAGATATCGGCCATCGGTGACCCAAAAAAATTATTAAAAAATCAGTATTGACATCGGCCTTTAAAAAACCCTTATCAGTCGCCCTCTACTGCAGGAACTATTGTGACCTGTCTGATTCCAAACTGTAGACTGTTCTGGTGCCACTGAGAATAATTTGTATTAACAGAGCGGGAGAATTTAGCTCAAATGTTTTAAACGCTGCCATTTAAAATTTTTTTTACCTCAAGCCTACTACTTAATAAGGATTTAATCCTGTAATCCTGCTGAATTTCTGACCTAAGCAAGTCTAAGACATTTAATTTAAGAGTTATAGAAACTGAGTCAGTTAGAAAAAACATAAACGCCTACTCTAATCAAAGTGTGTCACAGACATGTCTAAAATCTGGGAAGTTAAATCTCTAAAGACTTCCGATGCAGCTCCTGCCTCCCTCCTCCAACAGCATTAATCCTCTCTGACAAACCTCCCACTGCTTCCTATGAAGCGGCTCCCACCTTACCTCCTTGGCCACGGTGTGCCACTGCTGGTGGCTGACGCACATGTCCATACGCTCCTTGTGGAAGAACTTGCACTTCTCTGGGACCAGGAGAACGTCACTCACAAACTCGCCCACTGAAAGAAGAAAATCGCATATGGCCATTAGTCACAGCACCAATCTGCCTCACAGAAAGATCCATTCCTCTAAAACACGGCCAGGGTTGGAAGCAATAAATCAGTTCATAGGACCAAAAAAATTATGATAAGATGAGGATATTCAATAATTCATAGCAAACCTTCTCTTTAAATGTTCTGATGAGGAGTAAAAGATGTAATTTTGACATTTGCACCTGTTTGAGCTCAAAACTAAAAAGCGATTATTTATCCCGTTTAGCTGCATCTGCAGTCAAAACGGCAGTGGAGAAAAATCCGTTTTCACACTGTGACTCTTGTAAGGCAGTCAAAACTCTTCCTGCGACTCAATGACATCATTTGCTTGATGATTTATATTCAGCCATGTTTTATTCATGGAGCAGGAAGACGAATCTGGAGGAAATAAATGGCTTGAAAGGCATCTAGTGACTCTATGAATAGTTTCAGGCTGAAATCCGTGGAGATCTAAATATGGCGCAGGGGTCCTGGTGAAGATTAAATGGTTGGCTGGCATTGAGATGGATGTAAATGCAAGGAGAAGAAAATGGATGCATATATGAAAAGGTTTGGCTGTTAAAAAGTAGGCAGAGGGTTGGTGACGTAGGCTGGGAGCAGACTTATAACTGGTCATTTCGTGGCTCGCCATAACTTTGGCCTGAGGGAGCGCTGCTGGAGGTGAGGAACAGCCGAACAGGCGGCTAGAGCAAGGAAAAGCGGTGTTTTGGAAAATGAAAGGGTAGGAAAGGAAGAGGGCTGGAAATAGCAGAGGACTCAGCAGCTGCTTCTCATCTCTGCCTGGGAGGTACAGTTACAGAAATGGACAACATTTAGAGCTCGTGTCAGCCCGCTTTATTTTTATTTTACAGCTTAAGAAACTGTCCAACATTATTTACAATATATTGCAAATAACATTTTGCTTAACATAAAACAAACAGACAAATTCTCAAAATGTTCTTGATTTAAACAATAAAGCATACTTTATACTTCTCATTCCGTGTTGGTCTGGTGACATGTTACATCATTATCAGTCGAGGCGAAGGCTCTCTGTCAAACATACAAGCGTGGATGGAGTACAGCCCCATTTTTTAGGAGTGCGCGTCTGTGATTGATCAGCCCACCAACAGCCCGAGATCATTTCACCAGAACGTTGATCTATACTCAATGTACTCTGTATTCAATGCCGCTTTTGGGAAATAGAGTCTTTTTGTTGCAAGGTAATTTATCCAATATGGTCTTTTAGTGATTTGAGCTGTAGAGAACAACAAAATGGACCCCTGTATTTGTTTGCATGCATTTTCTTGAGTATTCTATAAGCTGCGATTCTAGTAAAAAGCTTTCCAGCTCAATCTAAACTCACTTTCTGTTGGCCATTGCTTCTTGAGTGGAAATGCGTTCACAAGCTGAAGTTGACCAGGGATGAAGTTCTAGTTGACAAGGGACTACACAGCAACGGTAGGCAGACCCGACAGAAAAGGTCAGCACCCCCTGCTGTCCTGTCAGAGAATTGCTATGGAACACTGACACCGATGGGGAAGTATTAAGCCCAGTTTATACTAGTCTGTCTACATCGCGATGGATTGAAGCAGCGCCATTATGCATCGATGCAAGGGCTCTCCGTGACCTATGCAAGGACGGATGGAGTATAGCCCAATTTTCTAACTATCTGTCTCTGTCAACTGAGAGCATATGCCTGTGATTGGTCAGCTCAACAACAGCCAGAGATCGTTTCAATAGAACTGTGCTCTATATTCGCTGTAATGTTTGATCAATGCAGCGTTTGGCCACTACAGGCTTTATAATGAAATGATAATTTATCGAATCTGTTCTTTTGGCAATTTTGAATACAAGGAGGTGTTGAGAAACACCAAACAGGCCGCTTTGTTTGTTCACATGCGTTTTTAGAGTATTCTATGAGCTGCACTTCTAGTAAAAAACTTTAAAGCTTAATCAAAACTTACTTTCTGTCGTCCGTTTCTCCTTGAGTGGAAATGTGCGCACAAGCTGAAGAAAAAAATAACAACCTCTAGGAGACCCACCATGAGAAGTTAGCACCTCCTGCTGTCCTGGTCGGAAATTGCTTCGCAACGCAGAGAAACCAACGGAGAACGGAGAGACAGAAACTGAAACCCATAAACAAAGAACGTTTCCAACAATACGTCTGCGCCTATGTATAATTTTGATGATGGAGAAGTAAAAACTAGGCTTAAAAGGAAAACGTCTCTGCCTGTTGTGTGTGAGGGCAAACTTACAGACGGAGAAGTATAAACATGTCCGTACACATTACCTCCTTCTTTACTTTGCTTGTCAGTGCTAATAAAGAGGGCCAGATTGACAGATATATTCATTTTTAGATAAAGCTGCGTCCTAAACATCATTTTTCTTCATACTCCAAGCAACCAGCACATTCGAACCCAGCTACAATTTGGAGATGTGCGTGATTCCCAATGGCTGGGAGATCTACTACAAATCCAAGGAGCATAAATCCGTTCCCGGTCTGGATATGATGTAGAATTCATTGACCTGGAGTGCAAAGGTTAGAGCAGCTACTTGTTAAAAGCCTTTTGATTAACTAGAACAGGGTCAGGACACAAAGAACACAGCAGCCGTCTGCCAAGGGCTTTAAAATAACCTATTTGGAGCACTACCAACCTGCTGTGGTTCTGAATTGAGGTTGTGGCCTTGACATGACTCAAGCATGGCCAATCCTGCTTCAGATCGTCTGAAGACAAGGCCACCAAGTACCATGCCTGCTGCCTGACCCTGATGTGGTGAAACCACAGTAACAAACCACTTTTGAGGTTGTGAGCATGTTCAAACCAGGGAAGTTACACAAAGGGCACCCGAGTAAATAAAAAAGCTATTTTAAGATGATGAATACGTTAATTCTAATAGTTAGAATTATTGAATGAAGAAAAAGTATTGAAACCAACCTGACCAGGTGATCGGGACACATGTCTGGGCTTTGGGACCCAACTGTGGCTCAAAAAAATAATAGTGATTGTTTTAGAGATGGACTTGGTAGGCTTTAAATCATTGTCCCGCTGGATAAACCAAGAGCTTTGAGCTAAACATCATGAACAATCGGCTTCTAGATTTTGTGGTCGTTTTCGCTTTTAAAGCAGCAAGACGGCACCACACCATGAAGCTACCACCATGTTAAACCATCTGTACAATGTTCTTTTCCTGAAACGCTGTTGATTCTTTGCCTGATGTAGTGAAGTTTGGGTTTTATCTGGTTAGTTCACACAACATTTTGATATATGTGGGACGGTCTTTGTGTCCTTAATAAATCATAAATGCAGACATGGGGTGGATGGGGGGGTTCCTTTGCAGTTTATTTAATTGTTCTGTGTTTGTTTGTTAAGTGGCGGCCATTTTGTTTTCCCCTCGTCTGTCATATGGTTTAGCTAAACCACTATTTTAGTACCCAAACACGTCTGTTCATTACTCAGTTTTGTCTTATGTTGCAGGAGGTTGTGTTACATGATTTTTCAGTTTAGTTTAATGAGTTGACCTCTTTTATTGGCCTGCCTGATTAAGTAGTGAATTTGTTAATTACTTTTTTTAATTTGGGGGTAAATAAAAACCAAAATTCAAAATTAAACACCTGTATCCTCTATGTTTTACTGCTTGGTCCCTAACAGTTCTGGAAAAAAAGAAGGTACCAGAACGTCAGATTTACATAACGGGAATATTTTATTATAAATTCCAGGTTTCAGCTTCCGCCTCAAACGCTCGCATACACAACCTCTTTATTCACCTTTTCAGCATTTTTATCTTTTCACACCAGTACCGACTATCATTATTATCATTTTTCCTATACCTCCCCCTCTATTCAGTCTCATTATTTGGTGATTATGAATCATTGTTGGGTGTACATTATTATAAATCAGGGTTTAACGCTCAGTGCAAAAAAGTTTCCAGAGAGACGAAGGAATGCAGTAACCTCAGGCGCCACACTCCGAAACAAGCCCGAATCTGTTGTTGGCACAGTCACTCTGCTTTTCTAATGACTTGTAAATCTGCACCCTGCTTCATGTTAAACCCAAGAGCTTAGTCGACAAAAGAAGAAGGAAATAATTTCAATGTTTTATTTTCCTAATAACTGTGAACAAAAGGAAGAGTAAAAGATAACCTGCTATGAGGGGATCAATATCAATCTGAAATTCATTAAATACAGGCATTTAAAGTATTGGTACTGTACAATTTATATATATATGGTACTGTGTACATCGAGTTAAATTGTTCCCTTAGACAGATTTTACTACACAATTATCTTGATGTCCAGATTATCCGAATGTACAGGAAAACATATTTAATATTTTAGTCACATTCTCTATTGTTTGAAATTAGCTTCTGTAAAGAAGCTTTAAAAGATGATCAATTGAAAGATGGTTTTTGTCCTGTCTCTGTCCTCCAATGATTTAGCTCCCATTAAAATAATGATCTAAGACAAACCAATGGACCCAAAACCTCCTTTAGGTCAATAACTTCTGTTTTTCTTGATCCAGCTGTCCTCTCAGACATCAACTAAACCATAAATACATACAGAAGGGAATACATTTGTTTGGCATCCCTGGGAAGATGTGCAAAATCCCTAAAATACATGGGCCATATATTGCAGCAGCCATCATCACACACTGAAAGATAATGTTTTTAGCAAAAATCAAGAGGAGCAAGCACAATTACTGGTAACTCTAACAACTCTTTTATGACAAGTAATATGCCTCATTTCCACGTTGCTATTTTGCCTGTTTAAACTGTGAAAGTGGTCCATACAACCGATCCGTACCGCACCATTCCTGAGCCCCCTGCATTAGTAAGTCCACAGGTACAGTTAGGGATGAACTATTGGTGTCACAGAACACAGTCCATTGATTGGAGAAAAGCACGAGACAAACTAGTGTGTCAGGTTCTAATTGGACTAGTGTGTTTGGGTTTAACCCCACCTGCCCAGAGAGAGTCTAACTGGCGGTGGAAATGCTCCCCTCAAATTGCTGACCATGAAATAATAGACTAACCCATGCCCTACCGCTCAGTGGAAACAAGGCAATGCGTTACTTTTCAAACCTTTAATCTAGCAAACCAGGACCTCCTTTTTTGCTGGGGAATGAACATGATGCTACACAGAGGACCTTATCGGCTGGATGAAGATGGTATGGGAGGAAAAAGAAACATCTCCAGATTTCAGTGTTAAAGAGCTAAGGCAGAGTAGTACTGTGTGGTCACCATGTCTCCATACCAACCAGTAGATAACTGTTGTTTGGGAGGGACCTCTGGAAAAAGCCTTTTAATCTCACCATCATAATGTAACTGCATGCTTTAAGATTGAGATTTTAACTGGGGATAAAGGATAAAAGCACATAATTTCAACAGTTAATCATGGTGAAGGATCTGTAATGCTGCATGGCTGTTTTTCTTCCAGAAGCCCTGAAAACATTGTGTGCGCCATCAGGATCTCTTTGAAACACCAAATCAAACCCACACATTTGAAATCCTTTCCTCTACAAGACAAATGTGCAATTAAAGTTGGATTATTTGCATTTTTTACAGCATTCACACCAGCCGTGGTTAGTCCGTTTTAATCAAACTTTAATTGGTTTGCCCAGAAAGTCCGGTTTGTTCTGGTAGGTGTGAAGGCGCAATCGAACTCTGATGCAAACCAAAAAAGCAAACTCTGGTCCACTTAAAATCCTAGGTCTTGTATTATAATTATGATTGAAATGATCAGTAAATGGATCTGAAATGGATTCCATTCTTAGTAGGAACCCAGTTAATACTTTTTAATTCCTTCAAGAAGAGTTTGAAAAACACAGAATATCAGAGACCCAACGGGACTAAAAATGTGATTTCCGGACATAAGATAAATGAAACCTTTGAAACCAACTATTAATGCAAATCTTTCTCATGTCCATTTCCTCTCAGGTACCAAGTATCGGTTCTACTTGTGCGTTTGATCTCCAACAAATTTCCAAACCAATCTCATCTATGAATTTATCTAAAAATCCTGCAAAAAGAAGCCAAGTTAGTCTTTTAGTTAAATATATGCTTTTTTTAAATTCTAGATTTCGAAAATGCACCACTGAGTAATATGCTGTTCCTTCTTTTTATAGTAGGAATCAGGAATCTATTTCCTTTGATCCCTGAGTGCTGCTTTTTTCTTTGTTTGTTTTTGTTTAGTTTTTTGTTCATCTGAGGCTCCATGCGGTGTTTCATGATGTGTTGCCACTGCTGATTACAGTGATCCTGCCAGGAATAGAGGAGGAAGCGAGTCGTTTGTGACAGTACAGGCAAATGGGGGAACAAGATGCAATAAAGCAAGCCCTCTGTTGTTGACCCTGTATGTCAGTGTGAGTTTATGACCACTGTCTGGGGGGGGGGGGGGGGGGGGGGGGTAAGATTGTGCTTTATTGCTAAACGAGCCTACCCGGCAATAATAACCCCCTTCTCACCCATCCGTTCTGGGGGAAATTAACTCTCCATCCAGCGCGGATCAGCTCAGTCTGCAGCTAAAGGCCAGAATTACTGAACCGAATCCAATATCACTCAATGTCACCTCTTCCCAAGGCTAAAATGACTCATAAGCTCTTCTTTTTCTACATTGAGAAGAATGTGCGTATTCAAGCTTACCTAAGCACATGTACGGCACCACGATATGGGCGTGGCCTTTGCACACCTTCTTCTCCTTCTTGCACCAGTTCTCGATGCGGACAGGCTGGTTGGCTTCCACCACGTTGGTGATTTTCAGTTCTGGATACATCTGTTGGGAAGTGAATGAAGAAGGTGTGTGTTACCTGATGATAGCACAGCCGTATCTTTGTGTTTGTGGTTGATTGGAGCTTTAATAGATCCTTTAATCGGGGCTTTATATCCTCAAGACGGCATGTCCTCAACTGTGATACAGCGCACAGCTTGCACTTTCCTTAAATGTCATGAAAATATCACCCAGAAAATGCAACTGAAGCATCTGACGATGCCAAGCCAAGAATGGGGATATCTGCATTGAGGAAAAGTAACTTCCTATTTTCTGGCAAAGCCCAGAAACTGACACGTAGCGGGTCTGGTAATTGAAATGCCACCCACTACAATAGCATCCATCCTCCAGCAAGAGCTTAATGGGATCCCTGAGGACAAATAACCATGAAATGAAAAGGGACCTATTCAATCTTTCCAGATAATGCAGATCCTCAAATTAACTAAAAAGCCTTCAACTAACTAAAAGGTGATTTACAGCATAAACAGATGTACGATTTAGTGCCATTTAGTTTATTCTGACATTTCAAGGAATTTTCTGGGGGTAATTTTTACCTGAAAATATAATACAACAGATAAGCTTTGCACAAACAGCTGGCATTGGATTGTTAACATGCTCAGAGGTTTAGCTTTGTACCGAAACAAGATGTAACAGTAAAATCTACAACTAGAACCAGATATTTACATGAACTGAAACAAAGCCCCTTATCTCTCACGCTCTGACTTTGTCTGGTCCAAATTATTGCTTATATATGAGAGGAGATTTAAATTGGGAAATCAGGAGTATAGAGAAAGTGTGGAGAGACTCAGAATACAAGTCGCTTCAAGTTCAGTGTGAAATTCTTATCTGCTGGTGTTGGTCAACCCGGTTTTTCCCTGAGTTGAATCTCTGCACAGGTGCCTACCAGTAAAAGTATGATGACCTCTTGTTGCAATATTTTAATTTCCAATTTTTCCAAATTTTCCTGTTTTTTAATTAATAAAAGTAGATACAAATGCACATATGCCTTTTTTTATTTTGATTAGCATTAAAACAAATAACTATTTTTCCCAAACTCCTTTCTTTGAGATCCTGTGATTAATTAGATTTTATTATGTTCTATAACTTAAAACAGTTTAAAGTATAAAATTGACTGGAGATTTGATTGGATTTTTTTTTATATAAAGCAAATAATAAACCAAGACATAGCGTAGAAAGTAGAAAACAATTTAACCACTTGTTGGGAAAATCCCTTATTATCAATGGGGATTCCATCGACTTGCCTTTTGTCCAAAATCAGTTTGGGCTGATTGGACGCTACTGGAAGCCATATTGACGTCAGTATCAGCGATGTTTCCATTCAGGTGAGTCGTTCCATTCAGCACAGAGCACGTTATGGACCTCATTACTAAAGATATGTTCGCTGCAAAGTTCTGGTTCGGTCCATCTTTCTTTTTTTCAGATCGTAGCTACATGAGGAACTATACATTTTCCCAAATAGCAGAGTTTAATGATAGCTTAAAGTCCTTCCTGTTTTGTGTTGGTGTCAGTTTTTAAAGTTGCACTGTGCTCCAATCTCTGCATATAAAGCAAACCTACCTGATCTAAACCTCAAAGAGACGCTTTGTCAAGATGATGAAGAGCAGCCAAGGGGTGCTATCAAAGCCTTCTGGGCTTCCTCAACGCCTCAGCAGAACCACATGCTGATCACCTCTAGGCCATAAAGCCTTGAGGCAGCAAGTCATGCAAAACGGGTCCCAGCCGAGTACACAGTGCACGCTTCAGTAGGCTGACATCTCTTTTCTAAATAGGCTATCCTTTTAACTGAGTTTACACAATATTCAAAATATTTGATAAAACCATAAAAGCCATGAAATCCAAATGAACAGAATACTTGGAATATATGTCTGTGTGTAATGAATCTCAGAGGTATAACTGAAATAAATAAACGTTTCAATAATATTTTAATGTGTTTGATGCACCTATTGAAGCTAACCCACATGAAAACAACCACATTTCCAAATGAATCTCATTACTTAGACTTATGATGATGACCTGCTTTGTCACTTCCTTTAGGTTTCCTTATTGGTTGGATTTCAAAACATTTCTGACATGACTATGACCATAGACATTTTATATAATGTCTATGAACATGACTGTGAGGTGACTGTGTTGCTGTGACTCACCTCCTGGCAGTACTGCAGCACGCCCTCTTTGGTTCCTACGCAGCTTTTGGTTCCTGAAGGGTCGGGCTCCCAGCGACCAGTCTGAATGTTGACGTGCATGTTGAGTTTTCCACAGAACATGGCCACCTGTGGCTCGGCCACAGCAAACCCGGTGCCCACGTTGGCAGCTAGAGCCTGCAGAGAGAAGAGGAACACATCGGTCAACCTGGTCATCATAAATCCAGCAAAAGCTGAGAAACAGAGGCTCCGACAGTCTTGATTCACTGCCCGCTTGGAGCAGTTTCTGTCCAAAAGCATTGATTCGTACTGAGAACTCAGGCTGAATAAAGCAGATTCAGCTCATCGGCTGCAGCAGACATGATGGAGCAGCATTGGTACAGCTTCTGCTGCGGCAGCTCGGTGCTGCAGTGCCGAGAGAGCAGCAGCCAGGACACACATCGAAAGAAACAGGAACTACTTGCAAAGTTAACATTAAATTCTGATGTTTCCAAAACTTTCTACGTCTCACCTAACTTAGTTACCCCTCACAGAGCAGGAAACAACGCAGCAAGTCTGGTGTGTTTCACAAAACAGGATATTCATATTTAGGGCAGAGCTCTGCTTGTACATATCTCCTGGGATCAAAGTCTCCATACAAAGGAACCATCATTTATCCCTCAAGGTAAACATGGAAGTGGAGGGATTCTACAACCATCATGTTCAAAGCCATAAAAACGGCTCCAAGTAATGCATTAAGTAATGTAACGTTTTTTCTCCCCCCACAGGAAAATAAATCATCATAAATAAAGAAAAACACTGAAAACCAGTGTTGCTTTAAAAGATTACTGTCGAAGAAGAATATACAAAGAAAAGAAATACAAATACAAATACAAATCTAGGATACGACATGCATTTTTATGCAACACCCTTTGTATGTATATATACATATTATACATCGTTGGAATACAATTATTCTTGAGATTCCAGTGATGTAAGGCAATCAAGGATACAATAATAACTGTGGACACAACAACCCCTTTTGTCATATGCAAGATAATAATTGTTCAAAGCCTCCTAGCATTGACAGAAAAGAACCGCCTCGAACAAAAAAATTCACTTGTACTCCAGTTATTAGTTATTGTACTCCAATAAAATAGTCCACAACAAGTCTCAGGCCCACAATCCAACATCCCTCTGAAATCTCCCTCGTAATTTTCATTAGTGGTAAAATTTGTATAAAATAAATATAGGGTTAAAAAGACCCCCAAAAGAGATACAAATACTTAAAACAATACAAAATCCAACAAGAATTTTTTTTTACAATCTATGCCTTTCAATATAAATCTAAAGTTGTTTGTTATCAGATGGAAAGAGATGTTGTGGTAGTACTCCGTAATCAGAGCTAGGGGGAGCGTGCAGATTTTGAGTGGAAACCCCACATCTGATCTTTGGTGTTTGTATTCATTACCCTAAAATGACTCACTGAAATCTCTAGTACCTGATGACCCCACCAGCATGTTGAGTCAAGTTTTCAAGTCTCAATGAAAAAGCTACGTGATGAAAACCTGTTTGCTCGAGATTTGTAAAGATATGTCTCACTTCCTGCCTGAATGTCCCTCCCTTGCTCACCATCTTAACCTTTGAACATGGGAGGAAATCTGCTATTACCTCGCTATCATTGTTTAACCAAACTCTTCAGGACACAGAAAGATGAGCATCAAGGTTTCTGGTCCTTCAATCCTCCTTAAGGAGAAAAGACATTTTTAATCAGCTTGTAGAAGATTGATGTGCTGGCATTGGTTTCGAACTAGCACAATAAGTCAAGGCAGCCAACACTTGACCTTATGCTGAGTCTCTACTTAACTTTCAAAGGGAAGCAGCTCTGAAATCCAAGTGAGCCGCCAAAAACGAAGGCTGATCTAATCTTGATGGCATCAGATCATCATAACAAATTTCAAACCCTTAGAGAAAACCCAGTAATGATGAAGGACAAACTGTGTGTTTTCCAGCACGCTTTATGGGGAAGAATAGGGGGAAGTGGACAAAACTCTCTGCCTGATTCTGTGGCGGCTCGTGAGCTGACAAAAGGAGCAGAGAGGGAGGACAAAACAAGTGCTGTGTAATCAGCAGTTGGCTGTTGTGTGTGATGAGCTTCACTGAATCGAGCTCCAGCCTTTATACGGCGCTACACAAGCACATAGCACTCAGAAAAACCACAATCAGGAGCTGAATTCAGTCCAAAAGGCACAACAATCCCCCCTCTGTCCTCGCTCCACCCATCTCTGCCCCAGATGGAGTTCAATGTTGTGTAAGTGCAAACAACGATTATATTCCTGTTATGGCAAAAACGGACCTCAGGAAGATAAACAGCAATTAAAAGAGGTCCAATTAAGCAGCGAATAAACAGCCGTGTTTGCTCTCCTCCGTGTTTCACAGTGCGGATCAGAAACGGAGGAGGAGGAGAAGGGCATGACGGAGGACTAAGATGAAGCGTTAAAAGTGAGGAGTTGGGCTCACAAAGAATTTTAATTCCTCTTGATCATCACAGAGGAGGAAAGAGAGGAGGAAGTTACAACAGATGACTTTAATCTGGAGTCACATGCCTCTTCAGCAGCTGGAAACAGCTTTTGAACACAGAGAAATGCAATGCGGCCCGAGAGTGATTGAGAAAGAGCGAGCAACGGCCAGGTCGAGGACCAAACGTAATGAGTTTCATGTCCAAAGAGATAGAAGAATAACAAAAAAGGTTGTGAAGCAGTAATCACATACGTTTCCAAAACCTCTTTTTATCATGTCGACCAAGGGTCAATAAACAGGCCTGAGGGGAAAATTACATTTTTTGGTGACTTCTAGGAAACATCTTTCGCCCCAGTGTCAGAGCAATCATCATATATACCAGGAGACTATGAAGAGTGTTTTACACGGAGCTACCAACCTATAATATTTGTATTGCATGAAACCTCTGCAAGTAGCAGGTTAGAAACCGTCACCGCTCTTTGGAGCACATTCAGCTAACCTGGTCCGGCATAAGGTTAGTTTTGACAGAGGATGGTCCATCAACAAGACAATGAGAAAATCAGGCACAGCTGGATACCCCAAGATGGATGAGAGGAGACGGAGGGCAGGTAGCCTAACGTCTGCATCAGCGACTTTTTCTGTTTGCACAAGAAAGACATTCAGATTTGAGAGAAATGCCAACCAACAACCCAGGCCCAGATATATATGTCTGTGTGATTGTGCGTGTGTGTTTGTATGTAATTTAGTCTGTGCAGCTAGCAGTTTCCCATAGGCCAGTTTGTAATTTCCCTGCATAATAATTTCTCAACACTGTTCTGAAATTGGACCCATGGTGCTGAGATCACACACTGCTCTTTAAGATGAGTAGCTAAATTAAGGTTTGTTTAGTTAATCAAGTGGCTGATTGCATTGTTAACTCTAATTAAAACCAAGCACCTCAGGTTAGGGCCGACTGCTGCAGAAATTCAGTCAGGTAGAGAAGAAGGTGTGGCCGGATCACTCAAGTGATTCATGAAAATGTCTAAACCTATTTGACCTCTTATAGAGACTGAATGAGGTCAGATTTCAGTCTAATCGCAACTTCCACACGCTGTGTGGAAAAATTTGGTGCCACACCTAGCGAGCGAGTCTTCTCATCTCTGGTTTCTGACTCACTGGGATGTAATACCATGTGTAAGTGTGAACACCTGCTGCTTATGTGAAGGCTTATCCACACTGCAAGAGACAAAAAGGGGGAAGGAGAGGGAGTGGAAGCTGAAAAAAAAGCAGAGGCGGCTGAATGAAGAAGCTTCCAGGCAAACTGGGTAAACAGCAACACGACGCAGTTATCAACCGAAGAGCCGCTTCTAGGGTTAGTCTCATCTGTATCCAGACTTCGATGTGATAAACGGCACGCAGCATGGGCCGAGGATCGTTCAGCTTGTTTTCACCCTTCAACACAAACACAAATACACCAGTTCACTGCTGCATTCCCAGTCAGCCTCCAGCACAAAAACATGCTTTATTGGGCTTGTCTGTGTGGCCTCAGCTAAATTTGGCCCAAGTACAACCTGAGACACAGCCATGCTGCTTGTAAAATAACGTGGAGCTTTTTGATGCCACAGCAGTGGATGGACACAAAATAGACTCCACCTGGAAACACCTGACCCCTCTGGCTGCATAGTTTTACTTTCTCTCATTGCGTCAACAGTTATTTATATTGCTAATTACTTTCTGGGAGAATAAATCTCTCAAAACAAATCTAGGAATAAAAATGAATAACTCTGCACCGCTCTGATTGAGTAGAACGTTAAATTAATTCATTTTTGGGGAAATATTGCACCCAGGGGCAATATTTGTAGCCCAAGCTATTTTTAAAGGCCCAGTGCGTAACAAATTCGACTTTTTATTAATAAAAATCAAGTACTACTTTCTTAAATCCGTATTTTACCGAGATCTAATCACAATCATATTATCATGAAAGCGTTCTCGCGTCTTAGAATACGTTGTTTATAGATACAGAAGGTGCACCACCCCCCATCTGAGGCTGCCATGTTGCATCGCCATCTTTGAATGCGTTAGCCGACAGGGGTTAAACTTGTCTGCTTTACGCGTTTTAGCCAGTGACGTCGGGGGGAGGTGGAGAGGTGAAGAGAAGAAACAAGCATAGAGGACCGTGGATCATAGTTTTCAATTTCAATGGAGGACCATCCGTACTCTTTGCCCCGTGAGAGGGAGGAAACCATACTACAGAAAGAAAAAAAAGAAACAATGAAGTTTATGTTAGTGTTATGTTTGACACAGGACAGGTTAGTCCAGATAATACTTTATCTTCCGTTTAACTCTGAAAATTTACTCCGCGGCTTCTGCATTAGTAACTACGTGTTATAACAGCGAGAAGCCAGAGAACACTGCTCAGTTGCTTGCATTCACTGTGCGCACCACTAGTTGGAGGTAATTCTTACACATGGGGACTTTAAGTCTGAGGGAGAGGTTTATGAAAACTGCTAAATGTGAAAAACAAAAGCCTGATCTGAGGAGAATTCAGGCAAGCATCTCTGGTAGGTATTTTGTCACATTTTCTTGCGTTAAAAACCTCAAATGTCATGCCTTATTGTGACGTAGAAGGAAAACAACACACCTTTGGGGACAAACAGCACAGTGAAGACCAAGAAAAACAGCAAACAGGATATGGAGAAGGTTAATGAGAATCTCAAAGCACGAAAAAAGGTTATAGAGCGACACCCCACTGTTGAGTCCATCATCAGAAAATGGCAACAGGGTAGCTCACCTTCAAACCTACCAAGATATGACACCATCTAAAACTAACAGGTGAGGCAAGTAGGCAAGTCTTCCTATTAACCAGGAAGATATTCAAAACCTCCATGGTGAGCTGCAGAGATCCACTGCTCAGGTACGGGCTGAGAACTGCATACAGATTGCATAAAAAACGGCATGTTCAAAGAAAGCAATTGGAAGTTACGTGTAAAAGGAACACAGTGCAAGAAAGTGCTCTGGTCAGATGAGACACAGCGAAATACAGGTCCCAGAAGAAAACCTGCAGCAGGCTGCAAAAGACACGGGACTAGAGCGGGGTTGTCTTGTAAAGGGAAGGCCAGGGTGTTTCGACAATGGTCACGTCACTACCAGCTGCCCACGGCCTATTTCACTTGCCCACTCTTCCATCCTCCATTTACTTTCTAGGTAATGGGGGGGGGGGGGACCATAGAACACCTCATACACGAGGTACAATGCTGTCTAAGGCCGAGCACATGCACTACATTGTTCTCAACGATATCAGAGCTCGCGCGCTGTCGTGTAAATGCAGAGTCGTTTTCACCTGCGAAATCAAACAAAAACGATAAAATTTTCGTGTAAGCTGCTCCAGAGAATCTGGGACAGGAGCCGAAAATTCATGCTCACAGATGCTCCCTATTCAATCCAACTGAGCTCGAGCTACAGTCACTATACTAAGTATTCCCCTGTTGTATGTTTTAACCCGGTATTGCTTTGAATCCATGGGGTTCTTTTCTCTTAATGCTGTAATGGTGGCCAGAAATGCTGATTAACACGTGAAGGACCTTCCAAACCCAGGTGTCTTTATACTACAATCAGTTCAGACGCACTCACTGCGCTCTGGTAATCTATATTCTATTCTAAAGGTTTTTTCCCAACATCAGAACTTCAGGGTGATTTTACCGGACCCTCATGGTACGAGCGTTACTCTATTTCACAGGTTTGGCCTGAGAGGGACGCTTTCGGGGGCCATTTCAGGAACCCACTGAGTAGCTACCTGTCCTGCAGTATGTACTAGGAAATGGCCCGGTAGTGTATCTGGGCGGAAACTATGGGTAACTCACACGCAAAGCTGTTAAGAGACAAAAAATAAATATTTGCCGCTGTAGTCGCAGGAAAGGGTGGTTCAAAAAATATTGACTCAATGAGGATGAATACAAACACATATCCCTCTTTTTAAACTATTATACTACTATACCTGCTGCTCACATCCAATTCCTGGTGAATATGCTGAAATTTGTGGTTGCATTAGGATAAAATGTCTTTCAAAGCCATTTTAAATGAAGCTGAATGCACAGACTTGGATGAGGCTTTAGAAAAAACCTCCTGGAAGGGTGGGGGTCACTTATTGGCCCTCCTTAAACCATCTGGGCAATAAATCCAGGGAAGCTAATCCAATTTGTGTGTTAGTCTGTGTGTGGCCCCAGGTTGACCAGAGCGGTCCGCAGTGTGAGCTCAGGACACACACTGAGGGAATAATCAGGAGGGGGGAAGGTATGGACGTCTAACAACCAGTTTGTGTAAAACAACTGGGTTAATAGGACCGGAAATATTCTGCAAACAATTTTCCGTGGCTTTACATTTCTGATGTGTTTTCTGTGTGTAAAAACACCGCCTCCGCCTAGCTCCGATGTCAGCTGGGCTCTAAAACCAGCAGGTCCGGCTCAGCCGTGGCAACTGGTCTAAATTTGGCAAGAGGTGCGGGGCAGCTCTTTTAAAACGAGGCGCCGCTCAGGATCGGTGGGTTTCACAGCATGCTAAAAGTGCATGTGACTGCGCAAAGAAATGCCTGGTACCCATAATCCAGCTAATCATTCCCTGTGGTGCACCAAATGCTTAAATAAGACGTAGCTGTCAGAAAATTGGGAGAACTGCAGACACAAGGAAGTGGAAATCAGTCTTTTTCCCTCACTGGTTTCCACATAAAAGGCAATAATTACCGTAATTAGACTGATGATAATATTTCTGCATTAGCCTCAATAATACTCCATATATTTTGTGGTAGTTGCAACAGTGACTGAATTCCCATCCAGTCTAAAGACTTTCTTTTAATAAGCAGGCTGCTTTTATTCTTCATTTTGCAAACCACAACTGCCCCACAAATACTGAAAATTACTACAAAAGCAGGGCCTAATGCTGGAATGACACAAGACTATAATGTCATTCAAAAGCCCAAACATAACTGAAAGGTATTTAAACATCTTGTTAATTGAAACCATAAAAATATATTTTGACCTGCTGACAGCAGTGAAGTGGTTCGTGTCTGGCCCCAGAACTTGGAAAATTGACTTTTATCATTTAACCTATTGATTGTAGATATTGCTGCAGCTTAAATGCATATTTCCAAATATATTATAGCATTTAGGTTTTTGTTCCATTCCCGGGCCAGAAAAGAATCAATAAAACATAGACTGGATCCCTGTCTTTAAACTTTATATTTAATGCTTGTGTTATTCCAACACTTTCCATAACGATTAACTTTTCATTTGACATCACATTTTTGTTTATAACACTATAATTTTTGTTGTGCTGCAACAACAACATTAAAATATGAACAAACAGCAGACAATAGTAAATTATAATAGTAATATTAATGAAAAGCACTTACTAAATATTAACAATAATTATTAATAATATAACAGTACAAGCTAACAATAGGAATAAAAATATGAATTACCAATAGCAATAATTATTACTACTGCTACTATTTTTATTGCTATTACTAATATTTCACACTGAGATCACAATTTTTCCATCCATCCATCCATTCGTCCTCTCACTATTGATGCATGCAAGAATTGGCAGGATGTACAGCAGGAATTTAATTCAATTCAGTTTATTTATATGATGCAAATTCACAACGGGTGTCATGTCAAGGCACTTTACAAGAAAACTCATTTCATTAATCAGTTAAATGTTTTCTATTTAAGGACTCCCAGCAGACTGCGTTGAGTCATTTACGTGAGGTCGTACTGATGTACAATATCAAGACAATATACAATTGCAATACTGCAACTCAAAAAATTATGTTGACCAGACTATTAGGGACCAACCATAACGATTGTTCCACATTCTCCTGACTGTTTTCGTTCTTTGTCATTACATAATGTCCCCGCTGCTCTCCATGAGTTTTATTACCTCAGCCACTATATCTAAGCAGTCATTTGTGATTACAGCGTTGTGCACTCACTCTGCAAATACGTGGGTGACAATCATGTAATTGTCTTACTGGATGGAATTTTTTCTGCCCTTATTGCTCCCACCGGAGCCTCAACAACCTGAAGAAGAAGGCTGGTTCTGCTCTGGGGACAACTGTGGAACAACTGGAGATAATGATGCAAAGAAGGATTATTCATAAAATTTAAAATATTATGGACAACCCTGAGCATCCCCTTCATGAGACTACCCTACAGCAACAGAGTATCTTCAGTCGGAGGCTTCTTCAGTTTCACTGCAACACAGACCGCTACAGGAAATCCTTTCTTCCCACAGCTATCATGGTCTACAACAACTCCCTGGAAAATGAATTAGTTATGCAAGGGGGGGGGCAGAAAAAACACAAGAACAGCAGCACTAGTCAATTATCATATAACCATCCTTTAATGTATGCATCCCTCCAAGCACTAATCATTTTATTTATCATTTAGCCATTACAGTTTCATGAATACATCCATTTATCTATTCATCTATTTTTCTGTCTTTTATCCACCAATTTAGCTCTATATTTTACATCTATATTTCCATTTATCCATTATCCAATCTGGTATTTGTCCCCTTAGCCACTCTTTTAACATCTTTTCGTCTCTCCATTTATCTGGTCATCCTTTTAACTACCCCTCCATCAGCGTGGCTGTGACTTCTGCGGTCGTGAAGCAGGTGGGACGGTTGTGACCCGAGCTGCTGACACCATCACAACAGAAACAGATCAGCAGATAGCAGCCGACAGTCTGTGACAGTCATTTTCCTGCCACCTCCTCCTGCCTATTAAAGGGGAGATGGATAAAAAACAGACAAAGGAAGGGGCAAAAGCCAAAATAGAACTCACACCGCTCCTCGCTACAAAGTAAATTAGGAAATAAAATACTTTTTTGGCGTCTCCATCTCGCCTCGCTGTGAAACTAGATGAGTCACCGCTCCTTACCTCTCACTGTGAAAAATGCCAACATCGTTTGGGGAACAGTGGAGTCCAGTAAATGCCACTTTCTGAACACAAAACCAAAAGCAGTGAAATTTACAGTTGCACATAAAGCTCAGTGTGGGTTTCTTCCCTCACTAAAGAAATGCAGCTCAGAGTCCAGTTCTTTTCACTTCTAAGGAGCATTCATGGGAAAAGTAGAAAAAACAAATAGCTCTAAAAGACATTTTATGTTAACCTTTTCAATATCAAAAGTTCTATTTTGGTATATCATATACCAAAGTTGTACTTTGGTATATTTATTATACTATTTGGTAACCAGCCTGAGATGATGTTTGCTTTAAGCTGACATCACCTCAGTAGCTCATTAACCTCATAAGGCCTGGTTCACAAGACAAGATCTTAAAAATGTTGCAAGAGTTTCAGACCACACACATGGCGCTGAGAAATACATTTAAAAAAAATTACAGATATACCCGTTTTGGTCCTACAGTGTGTGGTGTGCAGCCATAAGGCAATGAAATGACATCAGACACGAACTGATTCTACTCAATACTCCAAGCTCATACAGGAAATCTCACAAAATCTCATGATATAGAACGAGACTAAAGTCAAAGGAATCCCCCAACATGGATGCCGAAGATGAAGCGATAGCAATAGTATGAAGACAGAGAAAAAAAAATGAAATCCTGTTGTTAGATACAGAATTGGGTGCATTAGGAGCAGATGCTCTACTTTCTACACAAAGAAATGGAGGTGATTTTTTTTATTTCACTGGGAAACGTTTTTACACTCTTTACTCTAACTGATCTCTGTTTCTATGCATTTGTGGACTGCAGTCAAGTGAGCGGACAAATAATAATAGACACTTCTAAGGTGAATCGCTGCCTCTCACCTCGCTTTCTGACTGGCTACAACTGACATTCAACACGCTGCCGGCTCGTTTTTCCTCGCAACACACCACACATGCTGTGCTACCCGACCACCATAATCCTACACATTGAACATCCCAAATTTGTGATCAGAGCGGTCCCAACGTCCTTTTTTGAACAGACCAGAGCGCTCTGTACACACACGGCAGGAATATCTGATAGGATTATTTAAGAGTCATCCCGATAATTGGGGTGTGTCGAAATGGGTGCATCGAGGCAAAGATCAGCCCCAAGCATCCGGTCGTGTGAACAAGTCCTAAACAGACAGACTCATCGTCTTGAACCAAAATACAGCAGAAGACCAGAGAAACACCCGCTTCCAGGAACAGAAATGTGATCCGATGGTCCCACGCCAGATTCAGGCTTTAAGCCTATTTGTACTCCAGTCTGCTCAACCTGGTACAAATGAAACATGTCTGGGTCATTAAAACTTTGAGGCTGCTGTAAAGTGAAGAACAGTGGAAATAATTTGTAGTTTGGATGGATTCCATTTCGTCTCCTGTCATTAATGGAAATCCCCTTCCTAATGGAAACATTTTCCCACTAAACATATTTCCCTACTTTTAAGTTACCTATTCAATAGCCTTCTATTTAAACTACTTTATAATTATAGTAACACTTATAATTTGTAGTTTAAAAAAAAACACTAAAAACTTGCATCATATTCAGGTCTAAGAGTTTCCTATCGTATAAAATAAACTATAGCCTCCCAGTAACGGTAGCATAAAAAATATAAATGTACTTTGTTCTCTTCTTGTTACAGCAAATGATGGCGAATTGGATTAAAATGAAATATTCATAAGAATGACCACAAAACTAACATTTCAAGTAAAAGCTCCACTTTTTCTGTGAAATTATTTTCACATTTTAAATGTTGGTTAACTTTAACTGATATCGATATGAGTGCAATTAGATTAGATATTACCTCAAAATGCAACAAACAAACAGAAGAAATGCAATATAAGATCAAACTTGTGTCTAGTGTATTTTTAGGTCAAATATGTTTGCTCTTCATACAGTGAATTTACTCACAGCTGGTAGACTATCAAACTATTTTACTCAAGTAAGAGAAGCGATACTTCATAATAATATTACTAAAGTAAAAGGTAAAAACAAGGTATGCAAAACTACTCTTAAGACCGTTTTTTTTTTATAAAGTTGCTCAAGAAAATGTAACTAAATAAATGTAACATGTTACTACCCACCACTGAGCATCACAACATAAGTGTTTTCGTTTATTATTTTTAAACAGGCCACTCAGGGATGTCTAATGAGCCGGAATGTGGTGTTATTAATAAGTAATTTTAGTGACCGGGCTCTCACTCAGTGTGACATTGCCTCTGCTGGTAATATAAATTACAGACTGTTCAGATTTAAATGGCTAAAGAAAGGCATGACTATAACTGCAGATCTGATATCGGTTCAAAAATTTGTGACTGGTGTATTTCAACGTTCTCCTTGACCACTGCTGTTAAAACTTCTGTGTTTGCTCGCACCGAGTTCCTGTGCCGGGGGCAGATAACATGGCGTCCCTCCAGTTTACAGCAAACAAACAACTTTCTCAAATGGCCCGTCTCTATGGAAACCATCTACAAAAGTATCCCAGCTATTCACAAAAAGGAATGAGGGAAAAAAGAGGCAGAGTAGAGGAGATGGAGGAGGAGGCAGCAGAAAGCAGTGAAGAAGTGAAGCGGGGTGGGGTGGGGGGGTGCAGCTATGAGGGAGGAGGAGGATGAAAGTAGAGAGATAGATCATCTAAAGCACTTAGTGACAGAGCGGGAGGAGAGGAAGGGGGAAAAAAGATGAGAGGTAGAAAATAATAAAGGAGGGAAGGGAATAATAAAGGAGGGAAGGAGGCCTCAGTTATGAGAGGCTGGAATGTGATGGATTGATTTGAGTGAATGAAAGCTTCAGCTCCATGTCCTTGTATAAAAACATGAAAATGACCCTCAGCTGTGTGAGTTGAGGAATTCACACACACACACAGCCCACAAAGCCATGTCTGTCCTGTGAACAAAGCAAACGGCACCATCGCCATGGCAGAGCCCACTGGCGCGTTCAGAAATCCCATCATCCGGTCGACACAGACGGAGTTCTGGGAACAGCCCTAACCAGTGAACGCTGACTAGAATCTAACCAGCGGATGCGTTACGACATGTCAGCGACACCGCCCTGCAGGTGGAGAACAAGAGGTTAAAACCATCCATCGTAATCTCCAGAATCCTGTAATTGTTTCCAATTTTTGCAGGGAGGGAAACTGATCACAAACATGCCCTGAGGTGAAAAATGAAAATGATCCATCCTTTAATTCTTTATATGTTCTTTCCAAGAAATTAAAGGAGGTTAGAACATGGATTAAAAATAAAGTCTTTAATTTTCCCCTTAACAAATTAGATTTTCAATATGAATCAAAATTTTTTCCCCCTTCTGTTCTTAAAGAAATTATAAATTATGGAAAATATGTTTTTAAAATGGGCTGCACGGTGGCGCAGTGGTTAGCGCTGTTGCCTTGCAGCAAGAAGGTCGTGGGTTTGTATCCTGGTCCAGGGTCTTTCTGCATGGAGTTTGCATGTTCTCCCCGTGCATGCGTGGGTTCTCTCCGGGTACTCCGGCTTCCTCCCACAGTCCAAAAACATGCATGATAGGTGAATTGATCATTCTAAATTGTCCGTAGGAATGAATGTGAGTGTGAATGGTTGTCTGTCTCTCTGTGTTGGCCCTGCAACAGACTGGCGTCCTGTTCAGGGTGTACCCTGCCTAACGCCTGATAATTGCTGGGATAGGCTCCAGCTGCCCCGTGACCCTGAATTGGATAAGCGGTTAAGAAGATGGATGGATGGATGGATGTTTTTAAAATTGCTTGTAAAACATGCTTGTAAAACATGATGGAAGGCCCCGAGTGGGAACTTTGAACTATGGAAACCCAGGAGGTGAATTTATTTTTTTTACTTCACCATTAACCCACTTATAAAAGCAGCGAAAGCATAATGTTCCCATTTCATTAAATGAATCTATGAAAAAAAGCACAATTTGACAAAATATAATCGTTATATATTTAATTTTCCATTAAACTGGACTTACTGTAAGTAAAGAAAAGGAGCTACAGTTCAAAGAAAACCTAAATGGAGCCTTGAATACACCTCTTCCAGACAGCACAAGAAGTCCTGGTTGCGTTTCACAGGCACTAGGGCTGACTCAAGATTTTTTGAAAATTACTTTTATGATATTGATTTTTAAACTGACATATAATTAAGCTTTAAAAAAAAGATATGCGTCAAGCGGCTTGATTGCTCTGACAGGCTTAATGAAATTAACTGAAAGCAGAGTTCTTGTTTCCGTCAGAGAGAGCGTTTCACCATCAACTTTTCGCAGCTGAAAGAAACCAGCTCCCAAATCCCTTCAGCTGTCAGAGGAAGATTGGAAGTGAGAGGACAATTTTCACAGATTTCTCAGGGCAGGCTGAGCTTCATTAAAAAAAAAACCCTCCAAAAAACATCATGACTGGCAGCTAAAGATTTAACGGTTGGATATTCCACGTGGTTGTGTTTGATGTTGTTGGCCTGTTACTTGATCATCAGTGGCTTTAGCTTGTCATCTTCCTTCATTGCTGTATGCTTTATTTCTTAGAAGATCATCCCATCATCAGAGGGCAAAACCCTTGAGAAACAGTCACTCTCACCACAGCATGGGGAGGGGGTTTAAAAAATAATTTGAAATATTGTACTCATGTCCGAACTTAATGCCCTGAAATTAGCTGCATGTCCCTTTGGAGCCTCGGACACTCCCCCCTTCGACACGCTGTCTTCAACGTCATCACAACATTCATGGAGCGTTGTCTCGAGCCCAGCATGTGGAGTGGGGCTGCAGGTGGGCTCTAGTCTCCAAGCTGATCGCATTACGTGTTCGCCCTGGTCTCAGGCGGAGCTGGGACCGCCATAGAGGGGAATCCATAAACACCGGCCCCTCGCCGCGTCGGCAGGCCCAGTTGGAGGAGCCGTTATCCTGCGTAGGTTCAAAGATCGCCCGCCGAGAGCAAACAATTGAATTAATTGAACAGTGATTTTTTTTTTCAAGAAAGCGTTGCGAATTGGGACAAATAAATAGGTATTTAATAATTTCCATGGGGGATAGCTGATTGCTGTTGACGATGTTCTGCTTTTGTGTTCAGGTAGCGGGGGGGAGGGGGAGGGCTGTGGAGAGACAAGGACGTTAATCAAAATGTAGGGGTGTAGCTGGGAGAACTCTGGCATTCAGAGCTCAATATGGTGGCCGAGTTTTAAAAAATTACTCGAACATACATACATTAACCTCAGAAACACTTCAGGTGTGTTTTTAAGGAGGGAATGACATAAGAATTAGATGAAAAGCTTTAAAAAGTGGATTTTGCATGCCATCCCCCCTTTAAGGAAATGTGGATCCATGAGCCAACTAAAAGCCTGTAAATGTAGGAAAGTGGAGCAATTCTGGGCCAAGAGAGAAGAGAAAAAAATGCTGCTAATTAGGGCAAACTGCCTTTCCTCCCCGTCCCCAGAGTTTTCACTGGGGAGAAGAAATCAAAGAACTAGTGTTAAACGTCTCAAGTCAATTGTACCAGTTCACAGAGAAAAATAAACACCAGAGCACTATTTTTATGGTGTTTTTTTAATCCCAATGATTTCCTAAACAATTGACTCCTAAAATGCAGTTTCTTCTCTTAATACTTGTAGACACACCAGTTCAGACCCATGTGCTTATTTGCTCCCGCAGATGTGTTTTTTTATGTATAGGAAAAACTAAACGTGTAACAACTGATTACTCCGTTACTAAGCAGAGTACAAGCAATTAAAGGCACAGTGTGTAATTTTCGGCCAGTAGGGGGCAATGCATACCTAAATTATCACAAGCATGCGGTATTTGGGTCTTCGAGTAAGAAACTCAACATCGGAGGTCCAACTAGTGCTGTTTTCAAACTAGGGCTGGGACGTAAAATACGTAGACGCAAAAAATAAGCGTCGTTGCGTCATGGCTTTCAAAACAAACACGGCGGGACCAAGTAGTATCAACATGAGTGAGTCAGTTGACTTAAATACCTCCATCCAAACTCACAGTTCAAATGTATGGAACAATTTAAAATAAAAGGGAGCGATTTTGTCGTCTGCTGGCTTTGCCTAATGGAAATGTCTTCTAAAAGCACGATGGCATTCTAGGAGCAGTTCCAGCAAATGATTAAACACCGTTTTCAACTTTTTTACTAACGCTATGGATTTTACCCTATAAATCATCCAAACACCCCCACGTAGAGGGCATATACTCATCCACAGTTGCGTCTGCTGTTTTTTACTGTTTTCTGTTTTGTTGGTTTTTATTTGTGACACGTGTTGGCAGAATGAGTCGGAATGCGCACAGACTGATTATGAGCAAAAGCCCAAAATGTGAGAGAGTGTTATTTGGTCGCGGTAAACATGTTTGTTAACAAAGGTAATGCCCTACCTACCTGCTAAATGTAGCTGTCGCGGACATTAATACAACATTGTTTAAGTGCTTGCTAAAGCAAACCGACAACGATCTCTTCATTGTCACGTTTAATAATGCCTCATCCTGTTGGAATACTATTTTTTTACTTCATGCTTCTCCAGTTTATTGGATTCAAAGTTGCCATCTAAAAGCTAGAAAAATGTGCACCATTTTATTGTAATGAACAGCGCCTCTCTCTCTCTCTCTTGCAAATCTTATGTCAGAAACAAGAGAAAATGCAGCAAAATAATTTCTTTGTGTGTGAATGAAGAGCACTTTTTTGCATAAAGTGAATGTTCAATTTTGTTTGTTTATATTTTTGGGGGTATTTTCTCTCCTTTATTTATACAATTTCTTTGCACAACATTTAACTTCTTGGTAAATGCAACCTCTAACATAAGATTGTACTAATACTACAACTTTATTTTTGGATTTTTTTAACAATTAAAATTGTTTAAATGACGAAATTTGTTTATTTTAAAAACATAAATTAATAAATAATAAATAAATAATAAATCAAATAATGGGTAAATAATCGATAATCAAATCGAATCAAAATCGAATTGAATTGAAAAATGTATCATTAGATAAATCGATGCATCGAAAAAATAATTGCTAGATTGATCGATTACAAAAATAATCGTTTTGCCCAGCCCTATTTCAAACGCTGAATTCCCTGAGAATTATCTATTTGCAACAACATGACGAGCACATCTGTCTCTTTCATCGCTTGGAACTAGCGAAGAGGTAAAAATTTATTTATGGCGAAAAAATGTTTGCATTTTGAGGGGAAATTAATGTTTTAATAGCGGGCGTGTTCCGTGCGCTTTGTCCGCCCGGGCTATTGTAGAAGTAAAGACGTCCTCTAATATGGCTTTCCCCTGAAAAGAGGACCCGCGCCTATGTATTTTAAAACTGATTTTTAAAGTCATAACTTACAATATCGCCAATATTTAGCAATGAATGTGGTTTACGATATTATTATTACATAATATTTTAATGGCTATTTTCAAAGATATACTGCAAAAACTACACACTTTCACTTTAAATATGAGTTTATACACAAAACAAATTATGAAAAAAAAGAAATATAAAATAACTGAATTCAGATATAAAAATAATTGCAATAAAATTATACTTTTTGCATGATAACACAAAATAATTAAGCGTTGGGTGATGGAACCAAACTCCCGATGTCAACTGGGATGGACATTGAACTTTGAAAAAATTCCAACAATTTGATCTTTCCACAATAGTTTCAAATACTAATCAATTGAAGTACTTAGACTGAAATAGTTTTTTGGCTGGGATGAACCTAGATTTAGATTTTTGATAGACATTTGACACTACTCCTAACCTTTACTAGTTTCAGACAGATGCTTGTCTTGGCTGATTCATAAAACTTAAAAGTAGTTAAGAGTCTAAACTTCATTGGTTAATAAGAGCCCAATCAAGAACAAGCATTATTTATTTTAGTCAAAGCAGCTGTAGTCAGTTATGTATTTACATTGGAGACTACTGGGAAATGCATGTTCCTGTGACTTTCTCAGAAGAATTCATAATTTTTTTTCAGTGTTAGGTTTTTATGAACAAAAAGCCTGCTGATCTAGAACAAGCCCCCCCCCGAGACATTCACCAGCAGGAGTAGCAGAGCTTGAAATGATCACAGGACAAAGGCTGCATTTTCTGCAGATTCAAATCTTAAATCAATATTTCCCCGCAACGTATCTTGTCGGGCTGGCAGTGGTTGCCACCATCTTCCCTCTGCGTTAGACAGAAAACAGGGAGCCGCTACTTGTGAACATTCACTCAAAAGCTGAGTGTGGACATCAGGATGCCTGCTGCATCCTGTGTTTTATTATCCTTTCATTCTGACAGTCAGCGGAGCGGGAGGAGACTGAGAAGCCATTTCCCCTAAACAGATTTCCAACAGGATGTCTGTCTGTTCTCCTTCACCTCGCCTACACTGTCACATACGACCTCTCGGGGTCATTCAAAACAACCATTGGATAATATTTTTGCTTTATCTGCCTACCTGCGTAGAGTATAGGGCGGAACAGCTTCTATCTCCAGAGTAGCAGAAATGACAGAGGTTAAAGACCAGCAAAAGGCAGGAGAGAAAATTTGCTTTGAACATTCAAAGCCAGAGCTGCCAAATATTGGCTAAGGATACATCAAGTGTTAGTGAGGAGATGGATCAAGTTTTTGGGTCACTTTTGTGTTAGATACAAAAACAGACTCAAGCAAGTTGAGATATGTTTTGGCAAATTAAAACAGCTATAATATTCAATAATCTTCAGTAACATTTGCTTCACTCTGAATATTCATCCATTCACCAAAGAATGACCACCTCACATTTCTTAAAATTTTTCCCTTTCTATAATGTAGTAATTTTACAAATTTTACAAAGGTCTGTTTGCCTTTTTTATAGACTCTCTCTCTTTTTTCCCCCTCAGTTTTCATTTAAGTGGCAAGATAAGAGCAACATTCCCGTAAAGTAGGAGACTGCTGGCTAGTTACTCAGGCAGATAGCTCCACTAATTAACCAGCTATCTGCTTGTCTGATTCCCAAGGCGATAGAAAAAAGTAAAAGATGATAACATTTTGTGCAATAAGCGCATTTACTTGAATTGCACTGTAATAATCAATGCTATATTGTAGCAGCAATTGTAACAAGTCTTGCTTTTCTGTCATGTTATATATTATTGTTTTAAATCTTTCAGGTACTTTTGTGATGCCAGTGTAATTTTAAGCAAGGTAGCTACAATATTAGAGTGGCATACAAACTAATGATGCTTTTGCTTAAAAAATAAATAAAATAAATGTCTGTCACATGATCGGTGTTTGAAATTTGAATTTATAGGTCCATCGACCACTATACAACAGCAGAGGTAATTTAAGAGTCATATTGGTTTGATAATGGGTGATAATCAATCACACTTTATGGATCACCTGTTCTTATCAGGGATCAGAACCAAAATCACTGGCAAAAGAGTCAAAAACATTAAAGATACAATACACTTAAATAACATGACTAATTGATCTTTTTTGTAGCTCTGCATCTATGGAAATTCATAAAAATGAAAAACTAATATGAAGAATAAAATAGTGTGAAAGGTTTTAGTACTAAATGGTTTGTTTGAAAATGTGACATAGAAGTAAGGAGTGACATAATGATACAGCATGGGTATGAAATATGAGTGCACATAAATATTTAGGTATTAAGATAAATTTGAATAAAAATGTTATAATGCCACATATTCAATTACATTTTGTGTTTTCTTTCTAAAGATTTCATGAAAACATTTCCGAGTAGGTTATAGAAAATGTCTTTAAATCACTACTTGTCAAAGGGAATTCATTCTGGTTAGGAAATTCCAAAACGCCCAGTATGACATTGTGTAGAATCGCATATCTGTTTTAAGGGCTTACTAAAACAGGGTAAAATGACTAATCCTTTCTCTGAAAGTCGGTCGACCAGAAAAAGCAACCAAAGTACAAAGAAGCTATTTGAGAAAACTTTAGCAAGCCTGAAAAACAGTGAACATGTTGCCTTTATTGTTGCATAAAGAAATCAGAATTAAATGCATCAGAGGTCAAAATATGCAATGTTTTCTCAATTTGAAATCTCAGCTGAATTTGAATGAATTGTAATGCGACACGACTGAACTGGACTGCATCTGTTGGCCTTAAGTATGACTTTATGATTGCATCATGATGGAATGAAGTGGATTAACTTGAATTTATTATATAACCTGAATTGATTTAACAGTGTAGTATGATCGGTTTGCACTGCTCTGTGAACTGAACAGGATTGAACTGAATAGCAAAGCATGATTAAGGACTCTTCCTCTCCGAACCATCAAACCATATCAGTCCCCATCACAAACCGTTGCTCTCTGCAATGAAAAGGAGAAGCAGAAGAAAATGTTTTACCGAACGAGAAATGAAGATATGCCCTTGTGTTCAAGGAAATGCTTTCCAACATAAATTTCATCAGCTCTCTAAGCAAAGATTTTGCACAAATACAGTCAGGTTAGCTGTGAGTCAAAGACAGGGCAAAAGACTCTCAACCACATCTACAATGACCTTGCATAACAAACTGAACCAGATGAGTTCAGCTTTGTTTACTGAAAAAAAAACCCACAAGCAGGTTAACCAACTTAAAAAGAGGAAAAGAAATGCTTGTTCACGTTTCTATAAATGGCTACCTATTTGTCCATATGTGCTGTACTCGCTGAGGGGGGTTGATTTGAGATTATGGTGCAAACACAGCACATAATCTCTACATTTTTTAGTGTGAGGTGTACGTCTTAAAAAGTCAGTCGGCTGAAAAACTGCGGCTAAGGTTGAGTTGCGGTGATAAGTCGATAATCCCGCCGAAGGCATTACCTGCAGCTTGTTGCTGGGAAAGACTAAGCAGGTGTGACAATGTATAATCAAGATGATGAAGTTTAAAACATTTCTTTGCTCCACAAGGAAGATAATTACTTTTCATCTGTGGCTAATGACTAAGAACTCAATTTGAATACATTTTACGGAATATAATCTGTTGATCTGGTCTGTGGATCTGTACTGTTGGTATAATGGTACACTAAAATATTGGTTTGGTATGTTTTCATTACACTTTAATCAAGAAAATACATACAAAGGTGCATATGACTTCTTGCTCGTTTGTTTTTCACTTTGATCAGCATTAAACAAATCCTTTTGATTCCTGAAATCAATTTCAATTTATTTTATTCTTTTATAACTCTATATGTTATAACTTAAAAAAGTTTACGGTATAGAACTGTTTGAAAAGAATAAAAAAATTAATGAAATAGTACAAGCAAACACATGAAACCACATAGAAAACAATGAAACCACTTGAAAACAGTCAATATTAATGTGTGTAAATGTTTTGACAGACAAAGGTCCGGTTCGTTCCACCTTTCTTTTTCTACTGTAGCTGAATGAAAAAAACATTAATGTTCCCAAACAGCAGAGTTTAGTGATAACTGGGAGTCCTTTCTGTTCTGTTTTCCAAGTTGTGCTACAGAAGGTTGCACTGCGCTCTGAGTTCATCACATAAACATTTGGCGTGGGTTCAGTTAGAAAACATCTGGATTTGTTCGGTACATGTGCATACCGACCCAACGGGGGAAGCATCAAAATATCCAAATACATGCACCATTACAGCCCTGATCAGCTACTTTAAGCCCAAAGTTATTTATACTACTAAATTATTATGTGTCCTTTAGTAACCAATAAGTTTGTTAGAGAATGGAAAAGGAGTAACGTAAAAAAATCTGTTTAATTAGTTAAATTAACATTCACAGTAATCAATGGTAAAACTTCAGTGGCATTACGGCAGTCAGACCATTCTTATAATTGCAGAGTAGTTTTTGTCACCAGATAAATATTTTGCCGATGATGGAAGATCTCTTCGCCATCACACTAATTTTTAGCTACCTCCACAGATTCATGACAGGTCTCAAATTGTATGCCAATAATACCTTAAACCTAAATCTGCCAGGATTAGATAAATTCTTTGTCTTAAATGTACTGTATATCCGTTTATGTCAGATTAATTCTAGTATCCTTTAAATAAAAAGCATCATTTCTCTTTCTGCTTCCAATACATATGTGCTTCCATTTTAGATGGATTTTTATAAAACTAATTTAGCTTCCTATATTCATGCACAACAGCTTTAACTTCTAGGAATGTTTTCAGATGACATTTTGTCCTTTTAAAAGGAACATCCCAGCTGTGTGTTCCTCAAAACACGTGTTCCTCTCCTGCTGCCAGTACAATCCCCCATTCTTCCCCCTCTGTCCACTAAAAGCTCTCTGAGTGAGCAACCTTTTCAGTCCTCCACCGCCTCCCTTTCATCCGAGTACTCTGAACAACTCTGTATGAATCCATGTCCTGTTGCCTAAGGTTTCTTGATACATCTACCTCCCCACCTGTCTAAACGGCCTCTCTGATCCACGTGACCCGGCGACCCTCTCAGCCCTCTCTATCCAGGCTTAAGAGTCCACGTGTTGTGGAGCGGATTACGTTCTTGACATCACCAGGCCAGATGTTTATGACTGAAATAGACAGCCTCACCTTCGACTCAAATAAAACATATACCCTCGACTTGACTCTGTTTTCTTGTTTGTTTTTTTAAATTCTGCTGTATTCTTGTTATCAGACGGGCTTCATCATTAGACAAACTGCAGATTCAGTCCTGAGCCCTCTCCTGTGAGCCAGTAAAAGAGATCAAATAGCCAATACAGCGCTCGCTGTAACATACACATTAGCATGATTAAATTGGCCGTTGCCTGCCCATTTATTAAAAGCCTGTGTGTGCAGGGTTGGAGGTCTATTTAGCGGGTGAGTTGAGAAGGGTAAGGATGTGTGTAGAAGTGGCAGGAGTGTACCAACATTACCCAGGCAGAGTGGTTAATAAGGGTCCAGCTTACGTCAGTGGAAAAGGGGTTGGTGGGCTCTATTCTGGCTGCAGGAGTTTCTCACCAGAGGTTCTCAAGTCTTGGATTGCACACACACACACACCCATATATATTTATTAGGCCTGTGGCGGTACACCTCTTTGTATTTGGATTTCTCGACACAGAGCAGTCGTTTTGGTACACATACATATTCAAGTTTCCACATGTAGCTCTAAGCAGACGAGATCCGTTCATTTTAAGTCTTGTCGTCTAATATCTACTGATTGATTACCAACTTTGCTGAAAGAATGATATCAAAGATTAGAAGCAGTGCGATGTGTGGTCTGATAAAGAAACAATAACGCTAACTTGCAGCACCCAGGCTATTAGCTTAGCTTAGCAATGTTTTGACCATTAATTCTCCCCCTGGAGTAAACACCAGCACGCTCATAGCTGTATGGCTGTACTCAATCATATCTGTGATTGGAAAGTTTCTTTGTAGTGTTTTAAGGGGGGCTCTAACCTGCAAACTGCTCTTTAATTATCATCATCACACTTTATTTTTTAAAACTTTACTCCTTGACTATAAGAAATAGAATATATATATATAATATATATATATATATATATATATATATACGGAAATCACATTGTATGATTTTTACGGAAATTCTTTGTATAAAAGGTTCAAAAAAATCTGTATTACATCAATAATGGCTCATCTGTACTCAGCCTGCTTTTTGTAGCTTCTAAGTGTGTGTGTGTGTGAGTATGGCTGATGGGTTGGGTTGGGAGGGGGTTGTATTTGCATTGATTATTTTATTTTTGAAGGGGGGGTTGTGGGGTTATTTTAAATCTGTAAAGCACTTTGAGTAACTTTGTTTGTTTGAAAAGAGCTTTATAAATAAAGTTTGATTGATAAAGTTTGAATAACAAAAGTTCACTATATATACTTTATAATGTTATGTTGTTTGCCAATGACAGAAAATATACATGTCCTAGGGATGTGTATAGGCAAGAATCAGGCAATACGATATGTATCACGATACAGAGGAAAAGATATGATATATCACAATATGATGAGTAATACTATATATTGCGATTTTTAAAACTGAATTTAACTGTAGAAAACCTGCCACAGCATCCTAAATACTCCAAAATGTTTCATCCATAACTCCTCCAGTATTATTACTAGTTCTAGTTGATCCACTGGAACGAAGGAGGTAAAAAAGACATCAAATACCAGTCCTACTTTCAATTTTACAGCCAAAATTATTGTGTTGAGTCAGAATTTCATTAAAATAATAATAAAAAAATAGATTCTTTGCTCTTGAATATCGATAATATTGTGACATAAAATATAGCGATTTATTGGCATATCGATATTTTCTTAGACCCCTTACGTGTCCTGTAGATTTTCACCACGTTTGAACACGCTGTAGCCCGTGTTTTGGCCCATTCTTTCATGCAGATCTTCTTTAAAGTTTTGAAGTTTTGACTTTCAACTCCCTCTAAAGAATCTCCATTTGACTGAGGCCCAGGAGGCTGAATCTTTAATTGCTTTTTATGTAGCCGCTCCTTCATTGCCTGGGCAGTGTGTCTGGGATCATTGTCACGCTGGAAAATCCAGAAATGTGTCATCTTCAATGCTCTCACTGATGGAAGAAGATCTTATAATAGATTATTAATAGATTCATCCTTTCCTTAATATAGAGCAGTTGTCCTGTCCTGTAGGTTTTACATATTTATTTGCCAAAACCTCTTGGTTGTAGTCTCCCACATATTTCCTAATCAAAGGTCAGAGGTCAACCAGGCGTGATTTAGGACTAGAATTAAGCTGGAAATAATGGGGCTCACAACTTTGTCTCGTGGTGCCCTGAATTCCATAATGGCTTAGACAGACTGTTAGAGTTGTTTGCGTTTCTCTTTGGACAAGCCAGACTGCTTTGAACAGTCACAGAAGCTGCCTTGGTCAAACATGGGCAGCCGTGATTTCACAGGAGATTTTGGGGTCAAGGCGATTGTTAAACGAAGCTTAGTTTGTTTGAAAGCTTGTGTCCATCTTTTCCCTCAGGCCACTTTGTGTGGACGCTGACTTTCTTCCCACTTTGTTCTGCTTTCTCAGCAGTTTACCAGAAGGGCGGATTAGACACAGGAGCTGGTCCCTCTCCAACGTCTGCTGGAGAACAGGGTCGCCTAATCTTTCATGCTGAGAGGAGGCAATTTGGGGGAAGTGACCTGTGTTCACTTCACTTTGTCAACCCCCCCCCCTAATTTCCTCAAAGTTCAGCTCAAACACGTCTCTGCATCCTTCCTTACTTCAGTTCATCACTCCCACTTTTGCTTTTCCATTTTCCTGCTAGATGACTCCACACTCATCAGCATGCAGCACCGTGCAGCTGCTCCTCAGGACCCAGCAGTCTGGCAGACAGGCGAGCTGACTTGTCAATAAAAGAACTGCGGTAACAGAGCACCTCAGCAAGGCCTCTAGCCATTCACTGACATCTCTCTCAGCAGTCTGCACTCCCTTAGTTAATGAGTATAAAATTGTTGAGCAAGCAAAAAAGAAAATTAGGGAAGTAAGGCAGCGGGAGCGCCAGTGAAGTGAAAAATATAATAGAGAGGTAATATAGAGAGGGAGAAGCACAAGGATGGGCCCTTTCTGTGGAGGACATAAAACATAAAATAGAGAATTATCTTGAAAAAATGGACTGCAGGTGCTGAGAGGAGGAGGGGAGAATCAGGGGGGCTGAGGGGTGGGGCAACTGTGGTGTTCGGTGGGAGGTGACATTGCATTTCAAGGACAACGTGGAAATATCCCACTGAGCCGCCACAAGGTAGACATGCTGCGGTGGAGCCTCGCTGGAGCAGAGGAACGAATACTGGAGGGGAGTGAAGCAGATCAAAGGCATGCAGTAGTGTTACTAACTTATTTTACACATTTACTAAACTAGGAGGACAGGAGAGCATGTTGGTGGTACGGCTTCCCGCGTGGCTTGATTCATAAGAAATCACTGCAAGTTTTCTAAGGGGCAGTTTACACAACGTTTTTGAGCAAAACAAAGGTTTTTCTTTGCGATTCAGCCTCTCATTTACACGAGAATGGGGTATCAGGATGGAGAAAACACAACCTTTCAGAAGCAGAATTCTTACAATGCTGGCTGATTCGTTGACATATAAAAGAAAGGCCAGAGACTTGAAAACTATGACGTCACTACCAGCTGCCCACAGTGTTTAAGACTTGCGCACTCCGCTATACTTCAACTCTTTTCCGGGTAATGAGGGGGGAATACGTGGGAAAACCACAGAACACTGAATACATGGGACACAGCCATCTAAAGGCCAGGCATATGTGTTACAGCGTTTTTAAGGAGAACAGATCGCGTGTAAAAGCAGTGTCATTATCAACCGCGTATTACGGTATTTTTTTTTCCATACAAGACTGTTCTTAACAACATTATAGTATAAGAAAAGAATTACTGCCATAACTTGGCTTCATATTTCCCATTTTACTGTCATACAGACTGAATCATGTTGTTTTTTTCCATGTTCAGACACAGGTAAATGACATAAAAAGAATTAAAATTATTAGAATTCTAGTCATAATTGAAGACATTCTTAATACATTAAGGCCGAAAATATACTGGCTTTTAAACCTTGTGTTGACGCAAGCAACAGGTTGCCTCTTGTACTTGCTTTGTACATAGTACTAGAGAATCCCACTAGGATGCAGAGACTACAGAGCTCAGACTGGATAGATTGCCGGATTTGTAGAGTAGAAACAAAACAAACATGGGGATGGTAGGAGATCATTAGCTGGTTAATTTTTGGATGAAGATAGAAACAAAGATGGCAGTAGATAGTAGGTGGTATGCAAGACCATGTTTACCGCTATTGTTGCTTTCTTTCCTACTGGTTTTACCGCTGTTTACGCCATGTACCTACAGCTTCATTTTTGCACTATAAATTAATATAGCTAGATTAAAGGAACAGTATTTGTTGTATCTACTTGTTTAATTAATTGGAGTTTTTTAAGCCACCTTAGTATGGAAATCCAGTTTTTTCCCCAGTATCGAATAGAGTTTGAAATTTTAGCATCGTGACAACACTACATCTGACCTTTTAAAGCCGAAGAACTTCTTAACTACAGACGTGGCTCCTGTTTGTGGAATTACTTTCTCTGGGTCAGCATTAGCTACGTTTACACGTGCAAAATGGCTCTAATCCCATCACAGATCAGATAAGAATTTGACTGTCTACATGGGCCCTGAAAATTATGACAAGCGCTCACATCCGCTACATGTTTAAGCACGATAAATCATTTCGACGTGCAGAACCGCGCAGAACTATCTAAAATACTGGAAATGGCCGTAGAAGAAGACGCATCAGACTTGCGGTGTAAAAAAAGATGTTTACACTCATTTAAAGTGTAGGAACAATGTCCTTCAGAGCGTGCATTTATTTTTTCTGCTCACGGTTTCATATCTACAAGCCCTCATTGTTATGTACGCAAATTATAAACCGAATCCCTTTATTGCTTTTAGGCAGATGTATTGTACGTCCACGCATGACTTAACAGACATGCTCAGTCATGACGACATGCACCGCAATCTTATAAACTATTTGCACAACCAACCCTTCTGAATTGCAATGAAATTTTGATCTAAATGAGTGTAATCGGCTGAGAGTAATATGAATGGTGTGTTTACATGAAGCATTTTTATTCAGATCACGCTTTTAATCCAATTACTTGTGTAATGTAAACGTAGCCATAGTGTGCTTCGCTCTGACGGCTCCCGCCATACTCAAAACTTTACTTTTCACACTGGTGTTACTGTATAGCAGTGGAATCGGTCCCTGCTGTAACGCTATCCCACATCAAATGTTCCGGATGTTGTCTCTGCTATTCACCGGTATAGTGGTGTATAAAAAAATGATATAATAACAAAAATGAACACGGGTTTCAGTATGAGCCGGTATCATTCACAGGCCTAAGTGGGGCTGTATAAACCGCAGTTTTAGAGCAACACCAGAGAGAAGAGCATAATTTTGGTTTGGAAAGTCTCTTGGTGGGAGTGAAGCTAAGAGAATTTTTCCTATAATAACTTTTGCTCCCATAAAATTCATGAAGACTAGTGTTAAATAACCTCCCTGAATATCAACCCAAACATAAATCATTAGTTTTAGTCACAAACCCTCAGCATTGGATTTTCCTCTCATAGTACAAACTGCATAGATACTTCTTCCAATAAAACACATTTTTTGATCTTCCTGCAGCTGATTTTTGATTTGGGTGTACAGTGTGCCACTCTCCCACGGTCACCCAAGTTGTTTTGAAATGAATCTACGCCCCGATCGATGAGCTCCCAGCTTCATATCGACACCTCATAAAGAGCCGGAGCAGCACAGCATAAAACTCGACTCTTGTCTCCAGGCAGCGGAGGCCATCTTTGCCGGCGGCAGCATGATGGATGTAATATACGTACCCTTATCTGTCATTAAGCCCTGCTCTGCCCTCCCTCTGTGTATCAGCAGGGGGAGGACAGAAGGGCTTCAATCAGATTAGAGAGGAATATAACTCCAGAGAGACATGGCAAGGCTAAAAGCTAATCAGTCAACCTGCATGGAGAAGACACTGGCTTAGCGGCAGAAGCATCCTTCTCCGAGACTCGGTTTATGTCACCTGTCTGACCTTGTTCCACCTCCTCCTGTTTCTCTTCCAAAAGTCAAGCCCCCCCTACAGCATCCTGCTACCCACCAGGGAGTGATGTTGGGAAGTGATATACTACCCCATCACACACCATATATTAAAACAGCAGTAATCTGACTCTTAGCTAAATTTATGCCTGCCGCTGCCGCACAGATAAAGCGGTGCATTTTTTTTATAAATTATATTCTTTCTTGTATGATATCTTTTTGATCCCCTTTGTTTGAAAACACTGTTGGGAGGTTCATGCTGAAGAAAACTCAGAAGTTACAGAATCGTAGTGAATATTCTGAGTCATTTATCCAAATGTGAAAGTGACATTATACCAAGAAGTTGAGATGTTGTCATGTTGCTGCAATGTAAAAGTGCAAAACAGATTTCACGCTATTTTGTAATATAATCTCTTTTGTTGCTTAACACTGCAAACACATCTGTTATTAGAATAACATGTATTGCTTATCTGCTTACAATATCCCTGAATAAAAAAATGACCTAAAGTAGCTCAATCAACAGAAACCGTGTGACCAGAAACCAGAATGTGTTGTTCATCTGCTAACAGTAGAGTAAAAATGAAGCATCCCCTGCACACTTCATATATTGAGGAGGTAAAGTTAAAGCCATCTTAAAGGGGAAGTTCTTTTTTTTTAACCTGGACCTTATTTATAGCATGCGTTACGTCTGCCTACTCTCCCAGATAAGTTTGGAGCCATGTGAAGTCCTTTGAGAAAAGGTTCAGTTGCGATCTGTGTATATATCCATATAATGGGAATTGTGGGGACACAGCAAGTGCCACCTCTAAATAGGGCTTTATTTGCCACAAAACTCCTTCATTTTACCAATGTTTTGTTATGAATAGTTAGCGCTTTTCCCCTCTGAGTTTACCCATCCATTGTGGGGTATTTACAAGCAATTATGCCCTCTTTAAGGCCATGTCATAAACCAGTAAATCTATTTTTTAATGCATCCTGGCTGAAAGATTTTTTCACCATGTATAGATGTGAATGTACTTCAGCTAAGACATTTCACTAAAAAAACATCCTGGCTATTTGAAAAGAAGGCTGCACAGGATATTACCCAAATAATTCAGGCCTCGTCCACACTAAGCAGTGTAATGCCTTAAACTTATAATTATTTAGTCTACAACCCCCTATCGTCCACACTAACCTGGCGTCGTTTAAGGTCTGTGGCCGGATAACTATTAGCAGGGTAAGAGAGCCGTGTAAATCTTAATTCAAAGGCTAAACGAGCTAGTGTGGACAGCTTCCCCGGATAATGAAAGGAAGTGGCGTCAATGAATGCTTCGTCAATAACAATACGACACTACAGACAAAGACAACAGCGAAGAGTAATAAATCGATCTCGTCGTCTGTCCACACCAAAAACTCTCTCTTCTTCTTGTGAGCAGCTAATGTTTTCTTCGGTTAACGGGACAAGCAGATATGTACTGTGCTGTAGAGATTCTTGTATATATTATGTAGGCGCTGACGTAGATTATACGCGTGTTCCGTTCGTCTTTTCGCTCATGCCCAGTATTTGCACAGGTCTGTATGGGATTGCGCAATCATGGGACCTTAAACGGATCTTAAACGGGGCGTAAATGCTCGTGTTGAGTGGATAACATTAGGCGTCTAACTCCCCGTATAACCTTATCGGCTTGGTGTGGACGTAGCCTCAGTTACTCTTGCAAAGTCTACTGTAACTTGAAAAAGTTGCATTTTCTGTGAAAATGCAGTGTGAATGCTGTAACTGAATGATTCTGCTGAAACTTGAAGAATTTAAAGTCAACTGAAGGTGAACTTGCTAAAATGTTATAAAAGCAAAATCAGCAGAAAAAAAGGAAAAATAGTTTGATCATGTAACAAAACTGTTCAAATTAGCTAAAATGCTAGTGGTAGGATGTTGGCAAACAGTAAAATGCTTGTGAATGATCCAAATGCATTCACTATGTTATGAAAATTTGCTAATATGGAAATGTTAACCAAATTATCTTCTACAATACTAATGCTAGCCTAAATGCTAAGAGATAGCATGTTGGCAAAAACAAACATTTTGGTTAACAGTAACTCAATCCAACTTTAGCTCTTAAGTTAAAATGACGTAAAATGCTAACTGTCTTTTTCCAATTGAAGTGATCAGACTCTCTAAAACTAGGACTTTTCTGATTACTTCAGCAGGAGAAAATCCTGTAGCATGTGTTTCTTCTGCATAAGTAGTTCCTGTCACTGGTGGTCTTTGACCAGTTTAGTCATAAATGCCTTCATAACTCTTTAAGGCCCTATCAGCTCCCGGATAGCATGATGCATTGGGCTTAGTGTCCATGTGAGATCATGCTCAGATGTTCTCATGGAAATCTCTATTTTATTAATTCAGTTACCTTTGTGTAAAGTAAAAAATTTCAACACTTCTTACACAAGGGGTCAGGGATGGGAAATACAATCCGTCACACTGTCACACACAAAAATGCGTTTAAATACGGAAAATACGTGATTAACTCCAGACTTTAAGACACATTAATACACAGTGCAAGCCATCTTAGAACTATATATCAGAACATCTACGATCTACTCTCTTCACTCTTGGGGGTAAAGCCAATCAGCACCAAGGAAAATAAAAGGGATTGGCTGCTTTTCAAAAGCCAGCCAGTAGTGAGTCAAGTAGCACTAGCCATGGATATTTCAGTTTCCTGAACTGCACAACCTTTTGAATATTTTAGATATGCTCCACAAAACAAAATTCTATGGAAAGTAGGCTCATTTTCTGCAAATAACCTGTAGTTGCAGGTAAGTTGCGCACAATTTGTGAATACTAACAGCAATAGGTGGGGGTATAAAAATAACTTGTGCAAAAGGTTACTCACTAGAATAAGGAGCAGACGGCAGGCTGACCAGGAAGTGGCAAAAATTGCAGTTCCTCCCTCATCCGCTCGGGGCTGGCTGCAAAAAGGAGCAACTTCCCATTGACTCCCATGTTAAAAAGACCAACTTTACAGCAAAACGGGGGGGAATTTTTTTATAACTCCTCCGCATATTTGTAATTTAATCTTGAAATTATGAATAATTAGGGGGGTGTCCTTTTGATTGACAGATCCGTGTAGGCTAACTCTGGAGGCCAATGGTGGCAAACGGTAGCTGATAGATGCACTCTAGTCTGCATTAATTACAGTAGAAATTTTTTAACCGTTAACCCCTACTGTGCTTTAAATCTGATTATATAGTCAATTTCATCCCAAAACAAATCGGCATTTAAACACTGAAGATGTTACCAGAGTCTTTTTCTGTCACTTTTATCTTCATTACAAAAAAGGATTTTACTTCTTTAGTTTTTATTTAAAGGTCACCATAAATTTCAATGCAAAAAGCACAAATGACATTTACGAGCTTGACAAATCTCTCAGATGACTGGACTAGACTGTCTGCACCTCAGGTCCCAGCACTTCAGAAATGTTAAAGGTAAGAACATCTTATGATGCGGAGTGGAAAAAAAGGAGTTGTTTGGAGGGGAGGTAAGGAATAACAAGGAGGTGGAGACCGGTCAGGGCGTCTCGCTGCTCGGAAGCCTCTATAATTAGCCCGGCGCTGATCAAATGACTTAATGGGTTTGTGTGAAAACAGCAGACTATTTCAGCTTTGTGCTCCAAGCTGTGCTCATATCTCATCAGACTAATGGAATACTTTGGAGAGCTTGATTGCTTTTTATCTCTGATCAAGATGGCTGATCGAGGTGTGCAGCTAGCTGCAGGATTCATTAAATAAAAAGTCCTTGTCTGAGGACAAATTCATACAAAACAGAAAAAAGTTGTAACAAAAAACAAAAGCCAGCTCTTCAACTCATCTCCCTGACAAGTCATTTCCCATGGATGCATAAGTGATGATGGGCTCATAATAACTTCTTGTGACAGATGTGGGAAACCTCTGCTGGGCATTAGTTAGAGGATAATAAGAGGTATACTCAGAGAATAATATCAGGGTCATAGCTTAGACACCAAGCATCAGATATGGGTGGAGGGAGCGCTGCTGCAGAATGTCAAATATGCTCACCGCAATAAGGCTCTGAAGAGCTGAGTAATTCACAGAAAATGTGCAGAGAGCTGCCGCAAATAGGTAAAAAATTTGAACAAATTTGACATTTTTACAGCCATAAATGTTTAAAATGTTGTATTTAAGGTTAAATGGATTGAAGATAATTTGATCAGTGCTTTTTCTGCCTGAATTGTTACGTTTTCTTTGAAATCCGACCTGAGGTTTTAAGGCTGTCAGGTTTAAATTTATAATTTAAGCTAGGTTCCTTAATAGAAGCAGAAAAACAATCACATTGATAGTTAAATTCTGATTTTAACTAAAACCGTCTTTTTTTTCTTTCTTATAACCATTATACTCTTATTTAGTTTTTTCTGCTGACTGATGCATTCTTCTGCATCTTTCGAAGGCTGAATCCACGTATGCTGCAATTAGGAAAAGACAGATAAGAGAAAATGCAGCAGAAAAAAAAAAGGGGAGAAATTACGGGAATCTGACATAAATCTGTGCATTTCCAACAATCTTTGGAAAATTCTGATAGAACTGTGCCCACTACTCACACATGTAATGCATAGAGATCCTCTTCAATTTGGGATGACTGCATTCTTTTTTGTATGAATTCTATAACCATACATCTTGAAACTTCAAAATGTTTTTTGTTATATTAGATTATTATGTTCTTTTATATTGACAAAGTAGCATGACAAACCCCCAACCCAGCATGGTGCTGAGATGTAGGCAGAAAATGTTGCATTTTTCAGGTTAATGTTTTGTATGTTTCAAATAAATTTTTAATAAATTTTTATATTGGTGAATAATCCACAGCGGCGCAGCTGGTACTTTTGCCTTGTATCAAGATGGTCCTGAGTTTGAATCGCAATCTGGGGTCTTTCTGCATGGAATTTGCATGTTTTCCCTTGGCATGCGTTGGTTCTCTCCAGACACTCTGGCTTCCAGTTAGGTTAATTGGTTTCTCTAAATTGTTCTTAGATGTGAGTGTGTGCATAGTCATTAATCCTGTGTGTCTCTGTGTTGCCCTGTGATGGACTGGAGACTTGTCCGGGTTGTACCAATGCCTCTCCCCCACTAAAGCTGGAGATGGCCACCAACCCCCAAAGTTTTGTTTTCTGTAAGAGCAGTAAAAAAAAGGCTAAATTTGTGCTGCAGGTTCTTCGACAGAAGGAGTAGTTAGAAATCAAAGACAAAATGAAGTAAATTTAAGATTATTCCCATGTGTTGGGTCACACACAGCCATCAGGTGGCACTAACTTGCCCTATAAATGTAGTCCCCTTCCTTCAGCTCGCTCTCTTTCACGACGGGCATTTGGCCAGCTCGTTTCGGAGAGAACCTAAACAACAATCTTCCTTCGCGGGCGTAAGAAGACACAAGGTCCTAGAGAAACTAGCTCCAGGGAGCTCAAAGACTGCCGACACCAGGTGAATCCTGAGCACTGCTAAACAAAGTCATTGTTTTATCCTTAAAAGCCCAACGGAAGCTTCCCTCAGTTTCAGAGTGCAAAGAGACTGGGCTGAACGACGCCTGCAGCGAGAGTTCGAATCAGCTGAGAGCTGAGCCACATGGGCCGAGGCCGGACCTAGCACCAGCCGAATTCACGCAGCCACAGAGCCGACAGGAATTGCTGTGCTGGAAAGCTGCCAAAGAGGTACTGTAAAAAGTGGATGCCGGGGGCAGCCAGAGCCAGAGGCAGCTGGACGGAGTACCAAGCCAGGAACTCACTGCTACTAACCAGATCGAAGCCATTGTTGACCGCAAGGCTAACGTTGCCTCATCCCCCCCTAAACCCTTCATCACCGTGCAGCAACTCGGAGACTGAATGTTCAAAGGTCTGTTTGGGCAGAGGCAAATTGGTTTTTCCCTTTTTGTGGTGATGAATTGCTTCATCTGCTATCTTTGGGTAATAGAGGCGTTTCGGCCTAAAACTTTAAACAGTGTTCTTACAATACTTTTTCACGACTAAGAGTCGTTTTTAAATTCTGCTACTTGAGCTACTCAATCAGACAGGAGTTTTTCTTGTTGTTTAATGTTTAATAAATATGTCTGAGTCACTCTAAGCGCCCCACGTGCGTTGCAGAGGGCTACCTGAAAGCTCACATGTTCGTCCAGGCCGACACTTCGTAACAAAGGTTGCTAATAACTGTTCAAACAGAATTCGGTTTAAATAAATTGTTTAAGAACAGAAACTAATCTTATTAACCGTGTTTGAACTTGCTTTTTTATATCCAATACTGGAATTGAATTGTTTACTTCGGTGACCAATTCATGAATAGAAGTAATCTTCCAAAGATGAAGCTACTCTTATTCAGATCATTTTTAACAAACATCTCTTTATCCAAAGGATGTTTTGATTTTTCTCTTGTAATTAGTGAAACTAATTCATCTTTCCCCTCCAGCATCTGCAAATCGAATCCTGGGTCTGATCTGCACGCAGAAGCATAAATCAGAATTCAGGGTTTCTCATTTTATCACATTCATATTCTGTGTTCCTTTATTCTAACTATACATTTATTTTAATCAGCAATGTTTCTCTTATTACTAATTTGAGTGTTTAAATGTTTTTCTTTTGTTTAAATAAATCTTGTGTTTAGAAAGTAACAGTTATCATTTCTTGTTCAACACACACACATATTGCAAGGTGTATGACCAATAGACGTTAAGAATTCATTCCTTCAGAATTATGAGACTGATATAGAAATGTGGCTATTTAAAATAATTCCTGATAAAGGTGGTGCCCCGAATAATAATAATTTTCCATAAATTATACATTTTTATTGACTGTCATAAGCAGTGTTTGACTATCAATAGCCAAATATTATATTTTTGTTTAATATCCGCAACACAAGTCATACCTCATAGTGTGTAGTCCTGACATATCTGATGTGTTAACTTAGAAAATCTGCTTTAAAGCAAGTCCTGTTGATTATTCCACTTAAAGAAAGGAAATAAAAGGATTTCTGCAAGTGGGAAAATAATTATCAGACTTTTTCAGTATTTGACCTGCAGATCAAGTGAAATTAAAGTAGAATCCAATCCTTTGTCAACTGATCAGTGTTTTGTAAAAATAATAATAAGCCTATGAATGCATCAATATTCTGAAAAAAACCTAACTGACTCACTTTGGTCTCCTTTTCCAACTCCTGGGATTTTATTGATTCTCCACATTTTAACTGGAGAAGATTAATACATTCGCATAAGAAGGAAATTATCCTCCGTCAGCGTCCTCTTTTTGAAGCAACCTTAATTTTGCCTCAGTCTGAGGTAACTCTTGTTTTTGCTTTTTTTTTCTCTCCATAAATTATATGGCACACAACCATCACGTGTTTATTGCCACTGGGAGGAGATCTGGAGCCTCCTCATCTTGCACGAACAACTATAATTGAACAAAATGTGGTGAACGAAGAGGGGAGCTTCAAGGTAATTAGGGAAAAAAGCTCAGAGGAGACATTTCCATCTCATTTTTTTTAATGATGGCACATAAACAGTGAACGCCAGCCACCCCACTCCTTTGGAGCCATGTTGTGTCTGTGTGTCCCACGTGAAGCTTCTGACAAGGCCACTGTGTCCTTGGCCACCTTCTCCTTGAGAACATGCTGCATTAGACAGGTTGCTAATGGGGCAATAACATATCCTGATCACCAACAGGAGCAGAAACATTAGCAGCAGAAGTCGTCTCTCTGGGGGTATTCAGTTACACTGCACTGCTTCCATCTTCTTCTGCTCTGACAGTTTCGTCGCTCCTCCAACGACGGAGATGAAAAACGATAGCCTTAAAACACACCGAGCCCTTGCTGCTTCTTGTGTTCCCAATTTAAATGATACAATTTGATAACCGAAAAGGGAAGTATAGTGGGGAGAGAGATTTGGATGAAGCTCATCGGGAGAGCAGACTGACAGGGAAGCAGCTGGAACTAACAAGCTCTGTTTTCTCTGGCGGAGGGTGCAGTGTTTGTGCAGCCTTGCTCAGCAAAGCACAACAGCAATGTGGCGTACCGATAAGTCAGGCAGCCAGCAGGAAAAACAGCGCTGTGCCCTACCTACAGCTGCATGATGATAATTTCAGAGACGGAGTGAATTGAACTGGACGTCTGGTGTAGCTTGAACCATCAAAGAAAATAACGAAAAGGAACAGACGCAGCGTCTCTGGCAATGTTAAACGACATCCTGATGCAGGTTCATCATGACAACTAGGCAAAAAGAAACCTCAATGCATCTTAACCCAGATAAAATTGCAGGATCACTTCATGATTTCTCTGTTCCTGCCATGTTTCTTCTGCTCTGCCCCTTCTAGTCTTGCTGGCTGCTGAATGCTCCCACCTGTGTGTAAACTCCTACTCTGCACTCACCCAAGCCTGTCTTCCACCTGACCACGACCTCTGCCAGCTCTTTGTCTGTATTGTTAGTTAATGATTCTGGCTCTGACCTTTGCTTTATGTAACTGGACCTTGATTATCGCCTCATGGGATCTGTTCTGCCCTTTTACTGACCTGGACCATTTCTCAGACCATTAAGAATCAGAAGTTGGACACCATAACCACTAAGGTGGATCAGATGGTGCTCCTCGGTTTACTCCCAAACCGGAATTTCCTCCCTGCGTGACATTATGGTTCCCAGTTTCCAGCATACAAAGTTAACTCCTCTATGCGGTCCTGTGAGTGAAGCAACCCCCAGTAAATAGCAAACCATCATGGACAGACTCCATCACAGAGTCTGACAAGAAAGCAGGTCCAAGTGAGAAGCTGCTGATCACCTTGCTCATTTACTCATCTGTCCAAAGAACATTGTTTCCGAGGCCAAGACTGTTTTGTCAGAAACTAACATTTCACATGCTAACTGAGGCCTATCCCAAATGGAGGTTCTGGGATTTGCGCAAACTGCTGGAGCATTTCACAATCTAACATCAGAGTAAGTTTACTGAAACATTCCCTCTTGGAAAGACGCGTAGTCATCTTTAAAGTTTGCAGTTTTGAATAAACAAACCTTACTAGACGGATACGTCTCAAGGACATTGCTGATGTCTATCCACCCCAGGATTAGGTGAAAAGATATCTGCATGGGTTAAATCAGCAAAATGCTAAGACGTCTGTTTTATATAGAGCCTGTCACAGTTTCTGATGTTCAGTCAAGGGCGTTGACGTGTGGTCAGGGAAGGCAGGTAAGTAAAATCAGCATTAAGATAAAAAAAAAAAGAAAATAAACGTTTTTGCTTACCTGTTCTAAAAATTTGTTTTCTATAATATTTCTAAAATGTTATGGTCAAAATCACTGATTTTATATCATATCATTACAGAATTATGCACTGCCTGTGGAGTGAGGTAGGGTGAGGTGTGAGGTTAGGCAGTGCTGTGTCTCACCTCTGGCAGCATGGTGTAACACATGGTAGTTGACATATGCTCATTTTTATCTCTTTATATCACCAATATTCATGTTTTATAACACATGTACGACACATGCTGATGTTCTACAATCTGTTTAATATATGCAACAAATATGTGTGATACACATATTTTATGCGCTCATTTAGTATTTTATGCTGTCAAAATGCGGAGGGTAAGGCAGAAATTACTGTGCATCAATGATAGGGGGCAGTGTGGAGCCTCTGAGGCTCTTCTTCTACACATTGATAAGACTATCAGATGGAAAAATAAAAATTAGAATAGAAACACTCCAAGATACTGCTCCTCATGGATCATATCTAGTGAAGCAGGCAGGTTTTTAAAAATGAAGACAAACTAAGATGATTTTTACATTTGAATGATGGAGATATTTGTAGACTTTTTACAGAATATTAAATATATTATTATTAGTATTAGCATAATTTTTTCTTGCAATCATACGATTAAATGGTATGGAATTGATTAAAGAATAATTAAAAGTTGTTAAAAAGCTGACCTTTAAAAACTGAAATAGAAGCTTTCAATATCTCTGATTCCAGAGGAGTCAGTCATTGCGTCACGAGTCAGAAGCATCACTGCAAGTCACTGGTCAACGGTATTCTTAGTTTTTCCTACACAACTGACTATTTTTTTATGTGTGGGATGAAAAAGGGAGTGCCTTCTTCTCCACATTACTTTATAGTCAAAGAGGACCTAATAACATAATAAAATACCTAAAAATGTTATAAATATAATGACAAAAAAGACAAAAAAAACGTTGGACATTAATTTCAACTTAAGTTATGTTCAATAAACACTATAAAAGAACAAAAACGGCAGTTCAGTCATTTATATTCAAAGACTCTCTGCAAAATGGAGGAATAAAACTCTTTCAAAATCTATGTTGTGCAAATCAGTGCAAAGGCCTCGCCCGTGCTGCGGCGTGAGTCACTAAACTCCCATTACCAGACATGCACACCTGGATAAGACTAGGCGCGAACAAAGTCCTTTCTCCACACGTGGACGAACAAGGGTCCCCTGTGGATCAGAGAGGCAACGCCACAGGCAGTGGTACAAGCGCAACGTTGCCAACAGACAGCAGACCAAATATTTTATTCATAGGAAGAAAATCTGAAGGAGCGAGAGTGACTCACAGAGCCATGGGGACTCTGGAACACACACGCACACATACCGAGAGTGGGGTTGACAGGGTTTAACCCACCTACACAAACAAACAGAAAACACATTAAAATAAATAACATCTGAGATGGCAGGGCTCCTCTCATAGAGATTAAAGAGGATGCTGATGTCTCTGAACACATTCTGAATGTGCCACGGAGTGGAGTTACTTTCAGGCCCATCACAAGATGGGAGCAGCATTGCAACATAATACAGAAAGGTGTTTGCACTGCAGGCGTTGCATGCTTCAGCATATGAGGCCCCAAAAGAAATCAGCCTGGGCCAGTACTGCAGGAGCTCAGGTGTAGCTGCATTAGCAGCGTTAGGTGGAACAACGCGGATGTGCAGAGGTCTACACCAGGGCCCTTACACCAGACAAGAACTGGAACAGAACTCTATAGGATTGAGAGCGCTTTACAATGAATTAAAAAAAGAACACTTTAGTTCGTTTATTAGGAAGAAAGGACACAAGATAAGGAGACAGGAGATAAAGTAGAAAGATAGGACACAAAGAAAGATGATAGAATATACAAAAAAGGGGTTCAGGGCACAAGGAAGAGAGACGATCACAAGGAAGGAAGACAGGACACATCGTGAGAGCAAAGACAAAAGCTACATAGGGCATAATGAAGGACAAAAGGAGAAGGATAAACAAGTGAGGAAAGAAGTAAGGAATAAAGAAAAGGAGGAAAGGATAAAACAGAGTAAAGACATAAGGAAAAGACAACACTGAATGCGAAAATACAGCTATAGGAAAGTCCTGCAAAGGAACCCTGCTACATTTTTTAAGAAGGCAACTTAAGCAATGTGCAGTCATGGGTGTGTTGATTTGAACCCACTGACTCCTTCCCAACTCCCCACTGCTTAGCATCTTTCATCGAGAAAATAAACAAAAAAAACAACCACCCAACTAAATATGTCATGAGCCGCAAGAAAATTCACAAAACATCCACCCACGCAGACAAACAACCACCACACTTTTCCAGCCGCAGTTAAATAAGAGAGACATCTTTCCTATGTCGGGATAACGAGAGCTCACGCCGGGCCTGGGATACAAAAGGCTGGTGTCGTGAAAACAAGGCCTGCCTGATGAGGCCTCCCTCTCTAAATCCTCAGCATGAGACGAGAGCATGCCGGTCGATGGAATCGCTCCAGGAGACGCGCATAACCAGGAGATTTAAGGAAGAGTCGTAGGGACAGAGGGAGAGGAGACATCTTTGAGGAAATAAAAGATCCTAGATTAAGAGCTCAGATTAAAATCAGGCATTCATTCCTCGCGTTAGATCAGACTGATGTTACAGGTGAGTCACTGGGTTCAGAGCCACTTTGAAGTTTGATCACCTCTGCAGGGTGTGGAAATAAGGGAATGAGTGGGAAGTATCTGTCGGAGCGGGGATCTGGGATTAGCAGCTTTCTCCTGGCAGATCCATAAGCAGCCTGCATTTCTTGTTGCTAAGAGGATTCAAAGGATGTCCCAATGACTGGGAGCAACGTCTAAGGCTCTAATCTACTAATTCAAGAGGCGGAGAGGTTGATTCTCTGCTGGTGGTGCACGTGTTAACACCATCACCAATCTTTAGACACTTGGGGCCTCATTTATCAAGCGTACTTACGCACAGATCCGTGCATATGTCGTGCGTAGGAACAATTCTACGCATTGTGTGGTATTTATCAATTTGTACTTGTACTTAGAAATTTTTCTAAATACAAGTACAGTTCTGATTGTTCGTACGCACAGCATCTACTGTTAGAACAGAGGAACTGCAACTCTGAAATAGTTTTACTTTGACAGAATATTTCTCTCAGCAGTTTATCGCCTCCACCAAGGAGCTCATGTTGGCTTCTGTATGCGTTATAACAGAATAACGTAAAAGTTATGCTCGGATTAGCAATAAACTTTTAGGAAATGTTTGAAATTGGCCAAAAAATAAGTAATTTAATGTTGCAGGTGATCATGCATGGCGATCCTGTTACTCACACCCGTTTATTAGTTTATTTATTACACAAAATGTTCCTGCTTATCAGTGAAGCAAATTGTCCTTTTTTCCTTGAGTACTGATGGCAGCACAAGCCGTGTCTCCAATAACGCACGGCCACAAAGAGTCAAACATGATGATCTTAACACCTTCTGTATTAGATCTGCTCCAGCTGTGTACTGAGAGATGTTTTACTGTATTTAGTTTAATACAGAACCATTTTTTCCCTAATTTCCAACAGGAACATCTCCACTATCCCGTCCGCATTTACTGCCCGTTATCTTTGTCCCAGGCGGAGTTATCTTTTATTATTAGTTCCCCCTATGCTGATAGAATCAAACAGTAATGTTCATTATTAAATTATTTAATATGTTCAAAGACGTTAACGATTTCCACAAAAGTTAATATAAGCAAATTAAATTATTCACCACATTTTTTACATCTGCTCTGCAGCAGAAATACAACGGCTGCATACGGGTTGGAATGAAGCAGAGAAACCACTGATAACAGAAAGTATCGGTGGTGAAATGAATTTCTATTAACTGACATTTTTTTAGGTCTGTTAATCATGAATACTTTTTTATTGCCCTACCCATGTTTCACCTCGGTCTCTGTGTCACTGAAGTTCCTTATCTCGCTCTCTTGGAAATTATTTTAAGGAAGAACGCGAAGACTCAATGCACGTGACAGATGATGTGGTATTACCAAATATGGTTAAGTCAGGACGTTTCTGTATGCAAATGACTGTGAACGGGCACGAGCACCTGAGTACGCACAAGTGGGATTTATCAACAGCTGATTGCGGAGGAGCGTGCGTACGAGTGGCCAGCGCATGTTTCATAAATCACACTTAGACATGTACTTACGCACATCCTAAATTTCCTTCGTAGGATAGAATATAGAAACATTTCTACGAACGTTTGATAAATGAGGGCCTTGGTCTATTTGGAACGGCAAACAAACCATTTGATTACCTACTACATATCAGCTTTTCTTCCCTCCTTGCGAACCTGGTACAGAGTAACTAGATACAGCTTGATGACTTTATCAGCATGCGCAATCATTAAAGGCCAGTATAGTCAACATCTCTACCGTTGGGTAAATGTATATCTTTTCTACCTTAGACCGATTATGTCGCCTACTGCTGTACCCATATGTCCAGGCTCTTTCATGAGGTGTCCTCTTTTTTGTCACAACTTTACACTCAGACATAATTTCAAAATGTAATTTTAATATGTTATCTTGATAATTAATGAAAATGTAGACGGTTGAAGCTGGAGCGGACACCATGGTAAAAGCTCTTAAAGGCCTTCAAGAAAGATGATTAAAGCAGCGTATGAGTCTGGTAACAAATTAAAATCCTCCATTCCAAAATATGAAAAAAAAAGTCCCCAAAAGTTCAGGATATTAGGAAAAACCATGGCTTATACGCCGAGGTCTTTCTGTCCAAGCAAATTAATGCTGACGGCAAACTGGTGTAGGTACCAGATTTGCTCGGGTGCCTGCGCCTACCTATGACAGAGCATTAAATGATTGGCTGGACACTGACATTAGGGTACATGATTGGCTGTTGACGTTACAACTTAGTGTGCTTTTTAAAAAAATAAATCTATTAAACAAATAGAAAGTATACAAAACACGAACAAATGAAGTATATAGAGGAATTCAATACTACAAAACCAAAGGTTTTATATAAATACCATATACTAAAAATCTACAAATATGATTTCTTTTGATAACCTTCTTCTAGATAGCCTGATATTGATTTAATGTATAGTTAAACATATCATCTTGTTGGGGTTTTCTAAAAAAAACAAACATAAGAAAGATTTTCATATGATGTAAAAATGTTGTCAGAAATAAGGTAAATTACATGTTTTCTTAATGTCACCACAAGAGCTGTTATTGTTATATTGTTATTATGTCTCCTTTAAATTTAACCATAAAGAGCTTGCAAAGTAGTTTGCCTGAGTTAAGTTGCCGTAGCATGACGTTTTCGGCAAGCTCAGGCCTCCCGAGCGGATCTGGTACCTACACCGGCAGATGCTAAAGGAAATCTCAAAAACCCTAAAATGTCATATTTGGACCCAAAGCAGACTCTAGTCAGAAAAAATCTAGACAAAAGTATGGAATTATTTGGACAGCAGAACTGAGGACATGCTACAGGACAGCAATCATACTAACTGTGAAGCATGGCTGTGGAAGTGTCATGGCAGAAAAAAAACGTAATATTATAGAGGTATCAGAGGGTAGTTGAGGAAAACTTGAGATCTGTAAAAAAAAACATAAAAAATGAAGCAGAACTGTATGGTGAAACACGACATTAACCCAAAACATAACAGTATCTCCACCAAGAACTGACTCAGAATTTACAGAATTTAAATTTTTGCCAACTGTAAGTGTTGCTTTTAAAGGTTTCAGTGGAAAACAGATACAGAAATTGTGATTTTTTTATCGTTTTCTTTTTCTAATTCAGAGTACCAGAATCTGTAGCCACATCAATGCATTTTTTTATCTTTACTACATCATTTTACAACTTATTTAAGCTCAAAGAGTACCGCTGAAGTACAGCATGAAAGATTCAGAAAGGATACGACCAAAACTGTGTATAAATTATTGTCAACCCAATCGTTACACTTTAGGTATAAACGGGCCTCTCCCATTGAAAACAAAAGCTTAAAACATGTCTTTCACACTCAGTTCTTGTTGATTGTTGCTTTAACTCCACGAATGAAATGTGTCCTCGTTTAAACACCTCGTCATCCTCAAAGAAATCGCAACGCAAGGTGTTGTCTCCGACCACTCAGGAGAGCATGTTAGCTCCAACAGGGAGGGGGCAGTGGTTGTTCATATGCAACAGACTGACACTCACTATTCTACAGATAGAATATGCACATGAAAGGAAGCAGGAAGACCCGTTAATAGCAATACCGCAGTACAAGCGATAAAACCCACACATGACCTCTGGATGATGAGAGCAGGAACGCTGCTGCTGCTGCAAGAAGGCAGCAACCTCACAACAACAGGCACAGCAGTGCAGTGATTGCTTTTTTGCCTTCTCTTCTACAAGTTTTCTATTATCCTGTATATCCTTATTGGATCTGCCGTTCCCATTCCTCCACAGCTGTGGGCAGATTTCATTTGGCTGAAATCACTCAACCAACATAAGTTGGCTCCGATTTAGATCCTTTCTATTCTTCAAAAGAACCAGATTTTTACAAACATTTGAATGGTTTACATTATGTACTGCTATTTAAAACAAAAAAGCAACAATTCTACAGCTGTAAAAATAGAAAACGAATAACATCTGCTAGATCATGTTTGTAGTCTTCAGGTAATGCACTAGTTGTGCAAAATATTATGATTCTCCCGTGTGTATCTTAACACAGCTTTAAAAAAAGGATCCCTCTGAGGTTCTGCATACCTCAGAGTGATGCAACTCTTTGGGTGAACCACATAGTTGACACTAGCCTGCATTCCCTTTTTTTCATATCAACTCTAGCGTAGATCCAGCTGTTCTCTCTGAATTTCATACAAGCAAGTCAAATGAAACTAAACCTTGGGTTGCTGTTACGTATTTTTGGCGGAAGACGATGAGATCTGCGGCACAGATGCTCACATAGCTGAAGGTTAAACCCCCCAGCTGAAGAAAACAAAAGCTAGGGCCCCTCTTCACAGGTACCTGCCAAAGCACAAGTGCACCATCTAGGCACCTGCACCATCTAGACTCTGCAGGTACCTACGCTCGGGTCCTGTTTGTGGACTTCAGCTCTGCGTTTAACACCATCGTCCCAGAGCTCCTCCACCAAAAACTGTCCCAGCTCACCGTGCCTCCCTCCACCTGTCAGTGGATTACCAGTTTCCTGACTGACAGGAGGCAGCAGGTGAAACTGGGTAAGTTCACATCCAGCTCCCGTTCCCTCAGCATCGGCGCCCCCCAGGGATGTGTTCTCTCCCCACTGCTCTTCTCCCTTTACACCACTGACTGCACGTCGAGGGACCCTTCTGTGAAACTCCTGAAGTTTGCAGATGACACCACCGTCATTGGACTCATCCGCGACGGCGACGAGTCTGTGTACAGAAAGGAAGTGGAACAGCTGGTTCTCTGGTGCAGTCAGAACCACCTGGAGCTAAACCCGCTCAAAACTGTGGAGATGACAGTGGACTTCAGGAAGAGACCACCATCAACATCTCCTCTCATGATCCTCAACAAGCCAGTCCCCACAGTGGAGTCTTTCAGGTTCCTAGGATCCACCATCACACGGGACCTGAAGTGGACCTCACACATCAACATAATAAGGAAAAAGGCCCAGCAAAGGCTGTACTTTCTGCGTCAGCTCAGGAAGTTCAACCTGCCCCAGGAGCTGCTGATCATCTTCTACACAGCAATAGTCCAGTCTGTCCTGACCTCATCCATCTCTGTCTGGTTCGGATCCGCCACCAGGCAAGACAAGGACAGACTGCAGAGAACAGTCAGGACTGCAGAGAGGATCATAGGAACCGATCTTCCCTCCATTCAGGACCTATTCCGGGCCAGGGTCAGGAAGCGGGCCAGGAAAATCACCACTGACCCCTCACACCCTGGCCACAATCTGTTTAGGCTCCTCCCCTCAGGTCGGCGTTACAGAGCGTTGTACGCCAAAACCACCCGACACAAGAACAGTTTTTTCCCCCAGGCTGTCGCTCTGACGAACTCTGTCTAGTCACAGTGTGTGAGTGCACTCACATAACAATAAACTATAACTCTGCACTTCTGTACATACTCACTGTAAAATAACCCCAGCTTGGTGTATATATTATCCTTTATTATTTACGATCTGATATTTATCTGTATTTTTACTTATTTTTGTTCATATTTTTATTTTTTTTTATTTTTTCTTTTTTATTTCACTTATTCAAGTTCTGTACTGGAGGAAAAAGTTTGCCGGAGTCAAATTCCTTGTATGTGACATACTTGGCCAATAAACTGATTCTGATTCTGATTCTGATTCTGATTTACACAGCTGAAGAAGCTGGCTCCATCACACAACGATTGAAAAGCAGGAACTACAAGAGACAAGAAAGAAGTGAGCAACTCCCAGATGCCCATAAACCTCAGGGTCGGGTGCTGGAGAGCAGCTATATACATCATCAACAGCTTTAGCTTGATTCCTGTCATATTTGGACTTCATCTCAAACTACGCTGGCGTTTGATCCAATTAGATTGAGATTAGGTTGCATGTCTCCAACTATGAGCTGTGAGGCCAGAATATTGTTAAAACATGCAAACTAAGAGAGAATGCATTTCTCCACAAATGGGGGAAAAAAAGAAAAAAAATACTTCAATTACATGAATCATCAGAACTACAAGAAGAAAGAAAGAAAGAAAGAAAGAAAGAAAGAAAGAAAGAAAGAAAGAAAGAAAGAAAGAAAGAAAGAAAGAAATTGCAGCATTAATCTGTACGTTATTGGCGCAGGAGCAACAAGTCTTTCTGAGAAAGCAGAAACACCGATTTTACTGTGGACATATTAACCAGCATTGCCCACATCCCCCCCTGCTACCTCTGAACACAATCTTCGCTTGCACAACCTCAAAATGGATGAGCTGTTAACCTTTTTTTTCTTTCCAAAAATGAGGAAGGGGAAACATTTCTTGATAAGCATCCAGCAGAGCCAGGAGGAGACATATTGTTGAATGTTTGTCACGTTTCAGCAGAAAGAGATTGTATTTACCCCTAGAGAAACTGGGTTGGTAAAGTGTATTTGGGGGGGCTTGCTGTTTGGTATGGAAATGCCAGCAACCCTGATTACCATTCCTTTAATAGTTTTTCTTTAGTCGCAATCTTTGCTTTTTTACTCCTCCTGATTAGAACAAAAAAAAAAAAGGCAAAATATTAATATAAAAAATGCTGCTTAATTGGGAGTAAGGTTGAATGGCTCAGTGATGTTAGACTGTAAACTGTTTACGACACTGGAATGACTTACTAACATTTGTCTGTACATTTTAATGGGACTTTGGCAAAAGTAGTGAGAAAATCCAGCCTTCTTAGTAGCTCAGTGATATTTTACTGCAGCAACACCTTTCAGACCTTCAATGGGTCACTTAGTGGGTCTTTATGCAACTTAATTGCGATTTTGATACCTTAAATAATTTTTTTAAATAACGACAATTAAAATGTTATTATTATTTTCTTTTTTCTTGTAATATGGTGTTTGATATTTTCCCAGATTTCAACATTTTTCTTTAAACCATGTTTATGCCTTTGGTTTCTTCTCCAGTTAAACATTGTGCAAATCAAAATGTAGGTATTTTTCTCATCTCTCACCATGTGTCTCTCCCACTGCTTTAGAAACTATAGTTCTCAGTTGACCCCCAACCACAGAATGAAGAAAGCGCTAATTTAGCGAAAAATGAGGAAATTACCCCATAAAGCAGAACAACAATCTGGATCACAAGAGAAACAAGTATTAGCTACTATGTAGCACGTAGAACATACTATAGGATTTGGATGCAGGACTAGTCTTGTTCTTTCCTGTTTTTTTTTGTGTCAGTTCCAGCATGCAGTCTCATTTCTGGCAATTTCTACCTGTTAAAAGGGTGTCATGCCTCCCCACTGTTGCCACATGCTTGCTAAGGTTGAGAGATTGCTGCAAACTCAATGACCTGATACAATATAGGCTGGACTTAATTGGACAGGTAAGTTTGGATCGGTGGAATGAACTAAAATATGACTGGACCGAACTGAAATGTGTCTGTTTAGATAGATCTGATTGAGTGCTGAGATTGCATTTACTCTGAATTGATGGCAAATAAATTAAACAATCTCAGGCAATAAATATATTGGCATCCGTAGATGTATTCTAGAACAGAAGTGAATCATAATTTGACACTTTGAAGGGAAGGAGGCCATCCTGTTGAGGCAGGAAAAGCCACATTTTGGACATTTTGGTGAAGGATTTCCCCTCCCTCGCCGTGTATGATCCACTGCAGAAGCCATTGTGTCCCCTGAAGGCCCATCCGAGCGTCTTTCATTTGATCTCTGCAGCAAAAACTCCGCTGTTATTCAACCTCCTACTACAGGACACCCCGGCCGCACAATGTCCACTAACTCACTGACAAAACTGCAATCACAGCTCGGGAATGAGGCGGAGAATGACCTGGAAAGCGAGCTGATTAAACATTAAACGTATCTTATATGATTTTAGGATCTTAAAGGCAAGCCAAAAAAAAAAAAAAAAAACGCAATAAGGAATTTGTAAACAAGAACGGAAATGATCAGCCCCGCTACTTGTTGGCAAAAAGCCCGATCAATCCAGTTCACATGAAGCGCGATAATGCGCAAGAAGAAGGGCAAATAAACAACTCGACATGGTCTCCAATTACGGCTTCATAGACATATTTGCATTTTAAAATAGGAAGAATAAATCTGGGACATTTACCTCCATGTATCCGGCCAAGGCTGGAACCACAATGCCCAACAGGAGGACAGATATCGCTGGGACCGAACCCATCTTCCAGGCTCTCCTGATCCGCTGGAAATAACTTATATCCCCTCAGCTGTTTCTGCGCTCAGACGTCCGCAGGAACGAACAGTGAACAAACCAGGTCCTGCGTATATTTTAGGATTTTTATTTTTTTTTAACGCACCAACCAAAGAGATCAAAATAATAGGATTTCTGCTTGTTTTTATTCACGGAGCTCGACTTGAAAGCGCCTCGGTGTCGTACTACTGTGGAAGTCTGGGCATATGAGTCTTATTCCTCCGCCTCCTCCCTCATTTTTACCCCCCTCTATCTGGAAAGTGGCACAAAAGAGAGAACAGCGCCACCAGGCTGCCATCATGAGGCCCAGCCAACGTTTTTCCCAGTGGTTCGAGCAGTTCTCTTTAGACAGAATGCTTTTTCGTTCTTATTCAATCCATTGTGTTCAGTGTTTCTTTATTGGGCCACGTCATTTGGATTTGATCTGTGATATGTGGAAAGATGACATACAGATAACTCAAAATTAACTCGTTTATTTTACCAGGCAGATTAAACTTTATACGTTTCTTTATTGCGTTTGGTAGCTGGGAGCCTATTATTTTGAACCTTTAGAGATTTATATACGAAAAAAACTCTGCGATGAGCTTGGAAGTGATTTTTCGAGAGTAGGCCTAAACAAAATTTTAAGAAGCAGGTCAACATTGTGATCAAAGCCAGTATCTTCCATTCTATAACTTCTTACAAAAGTGAAGCTATTCAGCTTAATTCTTCAGCTGACAGTTTTAACAGACTGTGAAGGCTTGCACACTCTTTTGAAATCAACTGTCTCTCAACAGCTTATTAATACAAAAAAACAGCTGTAGGTTTTGTCCACTTGCAATTTTTGCTTTCATTAACCTAATATTGGTAAATTAATTATTTACTTTTAAGCACTACAGCCCAGAAGGACCCAAATAAAGAACTAAAACAATCTATATTTTAACAAAGTTCGAGTAAATGAAGCCAGAGATAACAGTAAACATTGATTTTATGGTAAAAAATAAATAAAATAAAAATAATAATAACAAGGACAGTTCTGCCTTTCTAAGTTAATGGCACCTCTGGCAAAGATGAAACTTAAAAAATAAATGGATATTACATGACTTTAGGACCTAAATATGCCATTTTTTGCTGTATTTCTCTCAAACTGAGGCTATTTTTAATCACCTTTTATGTCCTCATTCAGCCTTTTTGTTCGTCAGTTGCAATGTTTTACTTTTCTATTTTTTAACTATTTTTAAATACTAACTAATATAGGCAGTAGGATAGTTTTCTGTATATAACATTAGTAATACACAAGGCAATCCAAAATGCTTCACAAGACACCAAAGGACAGAAAGGAAAAGAAATCATAGGCATTAAGGCACTACACTGAGAAACGCAATGTGAAAATAAAGATGTTAAATATATAAACAGTTCATTAATCCAATTCTTTGCTGAAAAATGCTTTCATTTATTAACAACCGTTTCTCCACATTTGAGGTTTTCAGGCAGTTTATTCCAGAGGAGCATTTGACACTGAATATTACCTGTTTCTTCCTGGTCCTGGGAATAATGAGTTAGCAGGTCTCTGAAGACCTGATGGGTTTTAAGAGCTACATTTTTTATCTTTTCTCTTGAACAGGGATCCAGTGCCGTGATCAAAGAACTGTGTGTTTCATTTTCTTCCTGTTGCTCAGGTCTCGGGCTGGAAGGTAGTAAGGTTGCTGCTTTATTGTAACCTTTCCCAAGCTCATCAACATGAACAAACTGTCTGCTTTAATAGAATTTGCTTTTTCATCTTTTCCATTTTAAGGACAACAACAAAGGGCCATCAGTGTAATTTCATATTTACACCTGAGGGAAACAGGAAGACATTAAATAATATTTAAAATTTAGATTAACATCAAAACAGAGAAACAAAATGTAACAAACGTAAGAAACATGGAAGAAGTGTTTAAATTTGTAAGAATTTTTACAAGTAAGTTTAATCACTGGTAACATGATTGTCCCAACTCTTAAGTTTTGTTTCAGACTGTAAGAATTGTCATCCACCTAATTTTTGATGTCTATCAATGAGGAGGTATCTTATTTAAACAAATACAATCTTTTCTACCAAAACATGTTCGGTGTTCTCAGTAAACGTTTAACATGGTGCATGTTTACAAATGTACAAAAACGACATATTTTTTATTTAGCTGATTTTAGAAATGACATTATGCACACACTATCTGACTTTTGGGATTTGATCCTTCCCATTTTCCTCCAGATGGCTCATTAAAAGCTTAATCACCTTCATTTTTGCCTGAGGTGGCATTTTTTTTTCCAAACATCAGTCCTTGGTTATTGAGTTCCTAGAGATAAAAACAGTAAAATATAAGAAAATCACATAAAATATGTTTTACAATAGTAAAAAAAAAGAGTGGAATGGGCTATTAAGTTAATTTGTTTGTAATTAACCATTCCCATTTTTCTTTTTACAGTGTCTGTAACATGAAAAACACAGTAAGAAATAAGTCATCCAGTCTCTGCTTTCTGAATTAAAAAAACTATCATTACTCAGTAATGTAACCCTCATGAATTTCACTCAAACTCGCTCTGGCTGCTCCAACAGAAAGCCTGATGATGAGCTGCTAAGTTGGAGTGAGTTGGATATTCTTTCTGAGGTTTTATATTTTTACACAGGAATAATTTAAAGCAACCATGTGGTGAATTCCTCAAGTTCCAGTTGTTTAGTTTCTAACTGCTGTAGGAAATTTGTTTTATCTTCAGCTACCAATAAATGCTGTCATTGTACCTCAGTAAGAGTCTAAAACAAGTCTAGAACAAAAATAACATTAAAGGGAAAAAAAGTACCTGATAGAGTTCCTTAATGATACCATTTCTATATATCATCATGTTTGTACTTTTGGGTATTAATATGATTTCCTATACTATTCAATATCCATTACCTTATAATTTTTCATATCTTATTTTTATTTATTTAGTGTCTGTTAGGATTTGGCTCCTTTTAGTGGTCACTTTGAAAAACTAGGTCATGAAATTCCATATGGCTCTTAAAGAAGCCTACACTACCTTATCCAGGTCATTTTTGAAACGTACTGATCAATTTTAACTATCTGGAAAGGATCATGAAAGTAAATATGTGAATTGTTTTTACTTATAAAGTTATGCTGGTAAAATGCAAAAGTACACTTAAAATGTTCTCTGTTATACGTAATGTAGCATATAATAATATAATTCATTGATTGTAGTATTATACACTAAAAAAAGTCTTATTAGCTAAAATGTGATTGTACAACATCAAGATAAAAATTTTCTGATTGGCTGTGTTTTCGTGTAATGAAATTTAAAATGTGTATTTTATTGTTGTAAAAGACGTGGATGGTGGCCTTAGTTAAAAAGAAAAAGCACGAAAAATAATCAAATTTCAAGTTTAACATGTAAAATAAGGATTTTAGACTGTTTATGGTGTTTTTACCCGAAAGTTTACAGCCACCAATCATAGGCCGTGCTCTCGCGTGTTGCTAGGTAGATTATGTTAATATATGCAATGCAGCCATCTCTGCAGCTACCATTCTGAGGTAAGAAAAACCTGTCCCTTTTCCATAAAATGTAAGAATTCAGAGAATTAAATTGCGTTCCGGTATGTAGCTCGAGTGTACGGACGAGTTTATGTTGCCGCAAATTAAAATCTCGATTTGTGTTTGCGGAAATCCACCGGCGGATAATATATTTATTGAGCGTATGTCTCTTTGAATCTAGCTGTTGTTGTTAGTCCCACCCAAAATGGAGCCCGTTCTTCCTTGTTCACGGCAGACTCGAAGGGCTGGGCTCAACTAGAAATGGGGGACGGGTGGGTTTAACTAAATATTTTGAACCTTAATGGTTTAAAAATCACGTTTGCTCATAAGTGGATAATGAGTTCCGTTTTCTGCGGAGTGATGAGTTGAGTTAGTCGGACTGTGCGGCCTCACTTTCAGGGCTACACGGTCGTATTGCTGATTTTGCGGCGCAGTAAGTGCCCGTGTTTCCACAGCGGTGCTTTCTGTGGTATGGTCCGGTTGGGACCGACAACCTGCGGGGTTAAAATAGGGGGAGGAAAAAACATTTTATTAATTATACTATCCAGGTTTGTAAATGAGTACTGAGAACGAATGTGTTCCTGTTGGATTTGCGGCTCTGTTTTTAGACTCCTTTCCCCGGGCGGCCTGCTGATGAAACCGGCCTTTTTCTTCTAAACGTTCCCCCGCTGAGAGGCTCGTGTGGCCGCGCTGTCCACGCAGGGACACGCTGGTTTATTTTGGTTATTGCCGGTTATCCCGGCCTGTCATTGGACCGAAACTGTGCCTGAATGTCATTAATTATCAATAGCATCCCACATATGTCATTAATACTTACATTAGTAAAACAAATTGGCATGTGGACATGTGATGCATAACAAAAATGATTACGTTCCAGACTTTAAAATAAACCCGACTCGACAGATACAGGGCTATGAAGTGTAGGTATATATCCTTGTGGTGTGATTTATCGGCCCTTTCTTCATAGAATTGTTTCAAGTCAATTAAGTTTATTTATATAGTGCCAATTCACAACAGATTTCATCTCAAGGCACTTTACAAGACTGCATGTTGTCATATTGGGCGGTTTTAAGCATGAATGGTTTGGTTTAGCTCATCCCACACCACCTTAGCCTGAACTTTGACTAGGCCACTCTAAAACTGTCAGGTCAAGTTTTTTTTTTTTAACTACTCAGTGGCAGAGTTAGGCTTCATGTTATTTATACTGTTGCATAAACACAAAATGCTTGGAGTTCAAGTGAAAACTTCATAGAGGGGCGTTCTCGGTAATCTCTGGAAAAGGGGGGAACACGTGGTTCCATCAACTATGTTGGTTCTGGAAAGCAGTGGCATTCCATCATACTACCACCAAAACTTCCAGACTGACGGATACTAGTGACTTTGATTCTCCTCTGTTGCTTGAATACTTTTAATCTTAGCACAATCTGTTGCTTTTTGAGTTCTTTTGACCTACTTCATGCCGTCAGACAAGTTCTCTTGCAGTGGGCTTGTGACTGAACAGCTCACATACTAATCTGCTCTGGCTAGTCAAATTAAACTCACCTTTCTAAATGTTTAGTTAATTACAATTATTCGGGATTCAAATTTTCACAAAGGGCTAGGCTAGTTAGAATTGTTCCATGAAAATATGTTTTTGTTTGTAGTCACGTTATTTTATCTAATATGAAAGTTTGTTTGATGATTTGTAGTATTTTAGTGTTACAAGAAATAGAATTTTTCAGCCCCTGTATAGAAACCACACATTGCTTAAAGAGTTTATATGGGTCGTGCTGTTTCACTATTTAATCGAGTAATTGCGATGTGAAGCAGGTCAGGTGTTCAAAACCAATTATTTTCACAATTAAATGACAAGAACATAAAAGTCCAGCCGCGCAGCACGAAATTTACTCCGTTTGTATGAAGGCAAGCATTTGAAACATGTCCAGACCAGCTTAGTAAGCTTTGTGCTGCAAGGCTGCCCCAATCATGTTTCCGCCAGTCCATTCACTAAAATGACCAGGCGCCACACCAGACTTTGATGTTCTTGTCATTTTATTCTTCTTCTTCTTATTATTATTATGAAACAATCAATTTTGTGCATTCATGAATCGCTGTGGATTTGGCAAGTTTCACATGGCAATTGATAAATAGTGAAAAGGCACATCCCAAGTGTTTATTAAAATCAGCAAATGTTCTCAGTACTTGTGCATCTTGTGATGTCATTACCACAAAGCAGAATTAGGACTTTTTTTCTTCTGTACTCTTTTAAAAACATTTTTTTTTTTAAATCCTCCACCAGGAATAGTTACTTCTGTTCCCAGCTGTATTTGGTTGGCAGTTTACATTTGCTAATATAAAAATGTGTCAGGGGTGAGAATCTTTAAAACAACCTTTTTTTATGTTGTATCATTTGCCTATGTCAGGATAAAGCTAATCTCAATTCCATGCCAGTTCAAGTGTTTCTGCATGAATTGGGACGTGTAAAAGTTTCTACATTTGTTTGTTGTTGTCTCGTCTGTTTGTCTGTCTAATAAAAACAAATAATATTTTTTAGGCATTCCTCGATATCTGAGGAGAGGAGAAAGGAGGCCGTTGAGCGGCCTGGTGCTTTGCAGCTATGGAAACCAAGCAGGAACCATCCGCCGTGTGGAGTGAAACTGTTAACGACTCGAACAATTCAACACAGGTATGAGGTCAAACTGCTCCTGAGCTGCTGCTTTAAAGTACCCAACAACATTCAGTAACTCTCTCTCGTTTCCTGCGAGTCTCTTTATTAGGTGTGGCTAATATAACCACAGTACATAGGAGGAAAATTAGGTAAAGTAAAAGTTTCTGTTAGTAGATGTAGCAGAGAAGTTGCTAAGTTAAATTGATATGCCACAGTAATTCAGGTAACCTTTACAGCTGATCCTAAATAACTTCCAAACAGTTTACCATCTAGTTAAATAACTTCAGCTTGCAGTCATGCTGCTACATTTAAGTTTTGGATAGAACAACACAAAGCAGTGCACGTCTGTGAAGTGGAGAGAAAAGGATTTTGACTTTTAGTGGCAGTTTTTGTGTGAATGAAAAACTGAAAAGTGTGGCATGCAGCTGTATTCAGCCGCTGTAAATCTGTACTTTGTAGAAAACAACTTCTGGTGCAACTCCTCCTACAAGTTTTAGCTGCATCCCAGCTTCTACACACCTGAGTCAAATGAATGGCTTGTTGCTAAATCCTAAATTATACTTCTCTGTCAGCGAGGTTGGACCTAGACATATTGACAGACATGTTTTTCCATTATACTTCTCTGTTGATGCGCCAGTATTGCAAAGCAATTCCCCCACCAGGACAGCAGGGGGTGCAAACTTTTTCTTGCAGATCTGCCTACCATTTCTCTGTCAACTAGTTTATTTTCTTCAACTTGTGAGCGTATTACCCCTTAAGGAGCAATGGCTCCGACAGAAAGCAAGTTTTTATTGAACTGGAAAGCATTTTACTAGAAGTGCAATTCATAGAATACTCTAAAAATGAATGTAAACAAATAAAGTTGTCTGTTTTGTTGTTATCTGCACCTTCTTGTGTTCAAAATCACAAAAAGACCATATTAGATTAATTATCCTTTCAATATAAAGCATGTAATGCCCAAACACTGCAGTAACTACTGATTACATCAACTATAGAGCACAGTTCTAGTGAAACGATCTTTGGCTGTTGTTAAGCTGACTAATCACAAGCACACACTCTCCTTTGACGAAGATTGGGCTCTACTCCATCTGTGCTTGCGTGGGTGACGGACAGGTAATGGCGTTGCGTCTATCCGTTCTGACAGAGAAACAAAAACTAGGCTTAAGCCTCTACTGAAATGCCCTTCTGCTTGGCCTGGGCAGAGTCGGATCAGCTCAGACCAGAAGAGTTTGGTCTGTGTTTCCATTGCCATCTCAGGAACGCGGCAGTCGCTGAGGACATGGGCGGGCTCAGCGTATAGCAAAAGTTCCAGTGAACATCAGTCCTCACCCACCGTTTTCAGACGTTACAGATGCTGATGCTGGAGCCGATATCTAACCAAGTCAATCTCCCGTTTCTCGCTGGCCTTTCACCTTAAAATCTGGCCATTTATGAAAAGCATTTCCAGCACTTCCTGTGTGCCCCTGATGTGGTCCTTTGGCGCGATATTCACACTTTCATTTCTTTAGTGTCCCCACAGAATGTTTTGAACTCTCTGGAAGCCATGCCTCACCATCCTCTGACATCACTTCACACGAACACAGCCAAGCCAGTCAGTAGCTACCACTGACAGGTAGGAGTGATAGTAACATCACTTTACTGGACCAGTCAGTCCATAGGTGGGTGTGTTGGATCACCTCGGCCTGCTTCGGACTGAGCCAGAAGTAGTCCAAAGAAAGGGTTTGGCTCAGCTCAGACAAAGGTAGTGGAAACGCACTTAATAGGGGTGGACACCACCCAGCCCAGACCGAGCTGACCCTCATTGGAAAGGGACCAAAGATGCCGGTGAGCCATTTGATCAACGTGGTGTAAGAGAAAGCTGCATCTAAAAGCTGCAGCTTGGTAGATCTTAAGGACTTGACTCAGGCAACCATTTCGCTGTGGCTCTGACTGTGTGTTTTAGACTAATTCACCTGCTGGATGATGAACCCCCTCCCCAATCTCAAGTGTTTTTTCACCTCTAAGGGGGATTTCCTCCAGGATTTCCCTGCAGTTAGCGCCATCTACTCTGACCAGATTCTCTGTACCTGCTAAAAAAAGGAAAGAAAAATCACACTATGATACAGCCACATCCATCTTTCACACTGCAAATACATAGTGTTTTGGATGTTGGGGAGAACTTTATATTTGTTTCTTTGAGGTGACTTTGTGGTGTCTTACAGTTCTTGCCTTTAGTGTGCACTAGAAGAATGTGAGAGGGCTTCCTTCACATATAATAATGAGATTTGGATCATGACACAAAATAGCTAGATCCCATGTGGTATCTGTTGAGGATGTCCAAGCATGTCCAGCTTACAGCGGACCTCTCCATAAACTTCTGAAAATGCTGCCCGTCAGTTCAGGTTCAGGAATGCTTTGGGATCTCCCAAAATGCCTGGAAATTCTCGCAAGAGGGATGTACTGAATTCCCTCCTGGAACTGGTACCTCTGTGACCCAATGTTGGTTAATCAGAAGGGATACATTTCTGCATTAGCTTATACTGTACTCTATTTTCAAAAAAGTTAAAACAGCATAAACAAGCAACAGCAATCCAAGAAAACTCCCTTTAATCTACAGTGTTTTTGCATGCAGCGAAGTTTCAGAAGATGTTTTTTTTTTTTTTTTCTCATGCAAAGTGTTGGATGCTGCTGTGTTGCAGGTGCATTTTGAAGGCAGCACTGTGGCTCAGATTGTGTACAGCGGAGATCAGGCAGACCGGGCGGAGCAGCAGGTGGTCTATACAGCAGAGGGGAACTCCTACACCTCTGTGGAGTCTGCAGAGCACACACTGGTCTACATTCATCCTGCAGATGGTACCCAGGTAAAAAAGGGCTTCTCTATTAACACAGACAGGGTATATATATATATATATATATATATATATATATATATATATATATATATATATATATATATATATACTGTGTGCCTGCAGTAAGCTGTAATTTCTGCACATTGAGAAGCTCATTATCCAGACTTCAGTTTAACAATGTTTAGAAAAAACTTCCTTTCATCTAAATTGAACATTGTGAGGGGTGCATCGATTCATGTATTCTGATTTTATTTCTTTTTTAGTTTTTTTGGTACGGCCCTGTCAGTTAGGTTTCCTTATACTAGGGAGAAACTAGCTGATATCCACATGGCCCAAACCTCTTATTTTGGATAAAACGCAAGTCGAAGGAATCCCTGTATATGAGAAGGCATCCTCTCATCAGCTGCCAATGCTGCGTTCAAGTACAGCTTGGAGACTAGGCTGTCGAAATATCAAAACAACTTCAAATTGATTTAAGAAGGTTTTATTCTCAAATATGCACATAAGTTAATATAAAAAAAACAACAACTTTCTAATCTCTATTCAGTTTTATATTTTCACATTTTTAAAGTTACAGAACATAATGAAATCTCATTTATTTCAGGAACTGAAAGAAGAAATTCAGGAAAAATGTTATTTGTTAAATGCTGATCAAAGTAAAAAAAAGAAGAAAGTAACATGCACATTTGTAGTTCAGTTTTTTGAATAAAGCTTACTGAAAACTTCCTCAACCAGAAATCATGGTTACATTTATGTAGTTAACAGCTGTATTGGTTTGGTACCAATGTGTTCCGAACCGACTGGGCCGAAATGAAAAATCAGATAAATTTTACCATTACAGTGCGAACCATCCCTCTCTCCATCTTATTAACAGATTGTTTTCATGTTTCCGCAGACTGTGTTTTCTGATCAACCACAAGTGGCTTACATCCAGCAGGATGGCACAACTCAGCAGGTAGGCCTGCCTGGCTGCTCCATGTTTTGACTGTCTGCGAGTTGCATTGTTTTTACAAAGCTGATTATTAAAAAAAAACGTCATCGCCTGCAGGTGACCGTCCTCCTGCCTGGTGGACAGAACGTGAATGCTGCCAATCTGCACGTTCTCAGTAATGTAGCTGATGCTCCACAAGCCATCCTGGAGCCCGTTTCCCAGGTGGGGGATTCATTTGTAGAAATGTTGATCTCTGCAAAAAATGTAAATGCATTCCAACAGAGTCTTAACATCTTTCTGTGCACAAGTCGGCTTGGACGTCTGTACTGCAAAAGCCTTAACATATCAAATGTATCATCATTATCATTTTCATCAGATAATGGTCTTAATATCCACCAAAGACCTATTTGAAACAAATGTTTCTTTGGAGTCAACTATTACCTGTCCCACACAGGAGCAGCTGTCCAACTCGCTCAGCGACATGGCCGACATCGTAGAGCCTCCCAGCAGCCCGCTCGGAGCCACGGACTCCACAGAGGACTCAGACGAAGTGGACGACGAAGACTCCGAGATGGACGACTGGGAGCTGCGACACCCTCAGTCGTTTGACCCTCACTCCCTCTGTGAGTGAATCTCTGTTATTCTGCAACACGGTGAACAAAACAAATCTAGATCGAATTTTCCCTTTGTTTATTTCTGCGGCGTCTCAGGGTGCGAAGAGTGTAACAGCGCCAACCCTTCAGACTGTCCTCTGCACGGTCCCCTGCATCCAATCCCCAACCGGCCCGTTTTGTCCAAAGCCAGGGCCAGTCTTCCTCAGATCCTTTACATCGACCGCTTCCTGGGAGGAGTGTTCTCCAAGAGGCGCATCCCCAAGCGCACTCAGTTTGGCCCTGTGGAGGGGCCGCTGGTTCCACAGACTGAGCTGCAGGACCACTACTTTCAATTAAAAGTACGTAAGATAAGGCCATGGAGGACTCAGTTCAGTTTTTTTACTGTGAATAACTAACTTCTGCTGTGAGTTCAATCAAATTCTCCCTACAGCAGGTTCAGAACTGACTGTAGCAATAACGATGGTTTTTGAACTAGTGAGTCTGAAATAGAATGGAGGATTCCAGGAAAAGAGACGCACGCCGACTATTAAAGGCAGGGTATACGATTTCAATTGGAAATACTTTTTTCAATACTGATTATTGAAAAAAGCCAAAATTATTGGTTGCCATCCTATACGAATGGCAACCAATAATTTTGGGGTTATTTAACATGACAGAGTAATCATTAATCCCTGTACAGGGAAACACATTGGGCAAACCTCATCCAATCAAATGTCACGGTCTGTTCCAGATAATAGGGTCGTAAGCCAATCTTCCATTTCCAGCCCCCCCCTCCTGTGCTTCCCCCTGGTTGTACACGCATTCTCGGCTGTAAACAGGAAGTGAGGTTGCGCTAAAATCGTATAAAAAAAATAATAATCCTATACTATGTTGAATACAATGTCAACATTATCTTACCTGTGAATGCGCCATGTACTCGATGGAAGCCGCAGAACGCAAATCTCCACGAGAACCAACGAGACTATGCTGAATGCGTGTGCTTGTGTTATTGAGGCGTGGCGTAGGGTGAGAGCCTGAAGATAGCAGCTCTGGAAGAAAGGGGTGGGATTTTTATTTTGTAATAGCGCTCTCCCAGAACAGGTCTCCCAGAAACGCATACCCTGCCTTTAAGCACTGAGATGGAAGTGTCATGGTTTGGAGGCGCTTTACTGATGCAGTATCACCATCATGAATTTTTCTATGTATCAGATGGTGATGAAGAATGCACAGCTGAATATAAGGAGTGACATACTGTGCCATTTTATTTATAAAGAACTTTCAACATATCACTACAACTGACCAATGTGCTGTACAGTGGCAAAGACAGTGATATGGAAATGGAAAAAATAAGAATGTGAACAGCAAACGCAGGTTAAACTGATACAAACCACCAGTTCCAACTGATGCAAGGACATGGTGAGAAAAAAAAAAATACAGCTCAGAAAATTTTTCATAAAATGAAGAGATATAAGAAAAGCTGCTTAAAATAATGTTTTTAAGTGAGATTTAAAAACACCAATAGAGCATATCTACTGAATCTTATGGGATTCATTTTGAAAAAAAAAAATGGTATGTTTGTCTGAATTAACAAGTAAAACTCTACAGAGCATTATGGCTGGAAGGGCACAATTTCCTCAAGTTTCTGTGCAAAGTCAACGCACTAATAATAATTATTAATGTATCTTTGTTCTTTTCTAAGACAATGTTAGGCATTTAAAAAAAGATGTTTCATACCAAATATGTAATACATACATAATAATAAAAATCCTATCTACATTGTTTAGAGATGAGTATTTCACAGTTTCACAATCTCAAAACAAAGTAAAAGTTAATTAAACTCAACAAATGGGACATGCCAATCCATCGCATTGCCCTACAATAAATCTGTTCAGCGTATCTAAGAGTGCAAGAGAGAGAGGGCTGATAAGGATAGAGCAGGTAAGCCAGATGTAATGGGGTCTGGTCATTCAAAGATTTAAAAACCAAAACAAAAATCCTACAGTAAATCCCAAACTGAATGGGCAGCGAATTAAGAGAGATTAGGATCAGGATGATACGCTCTCTTCTGTCGCTTCGACTAAAGAAAAAATGCTTTGCATGTCCTTTATAAATATGAATTTGAATAATCCAGCCGATATGTGATAAAGGCTTGATTTTTACCGTTTCGAGATGACATTAACCCAGCGAAACCTTGAGTTTGGTAATCCACTTTAGCTCAAAGAAAACAGATTTCACTATGGATGGCGATGCAGAGATACCGGTATCAGGTATCGACCCCGATACGGTCTAATTTACTCTTATTGGTTAAAGTTAACCGATACCATGATGTGATACTCAAGATGTGGAAACTCGACAATACTTTAACCGAAAAATGTAAATTTTTCAGTTGAAATTTTAATTTTGTGGTAATTCTTAGTAATATTTTTCTTTTTAATCTAATTCTAATTTGTTGTAACAAGCAGAGAAGAAAATAAAAGCTGCCTTCCAATTCATTGCATTTTTTGCGTATGTGGTGAAAGTATCAGCATTGCTACTCGGCATCAGCAAGTCCTGTGATCCAAGTATCGGTATCGTATCGGTTTGAAAAAAAAATGGTATTGTTGCATCCCTAACTATGGAGTAGACTTGAGAATCAGATCTTCTGGGCAGAGTCCATTTTCCTTCCTGGATCCTCACTCTCTTGTCCCTTGTAAGGGACAAGAGAGTGAGGCTCAAGAGCAAGGTTCTCGGTAGAGTTTGAGGCTCCGTAAAGAATAAACGTAGTTTTTGAATCCTTAAGGAGGTATAAAGTAGCTGGTCCTTGTTGTCGCGTAGAGAATCAAAAAGAGGTTGGAGGGAGTCTGGATTTTAAGAAGAGAGTTGTTGACACAAAAGTGATACTGGATTAAATAAACCTTCCCCAGATGGATGTCAGAGACAGGACAGCTAAAAAAGGGTCTCAACAAAGGTAATTAGCACAAGGATCCAGGACTTTCTGATTTCTCTAAATATGTAAAGATGCAGTGGCCTATTTCTCCTAATCAGTCTTCAGAATGGGAAAACAAACATTTACTTGCTGAACAAGGACCCCTGGACACAGATGGAAAGATGCTAAGGGAAATAATTTTAAAAAATCAGCAAAGTGTAATCTGAAGGATCATCAATAGTCATTTAATCAAATGTTTTTGAACACATCATTTCCACAGGTGTCTGAAATTGTCAATGAGCCTCCAAGGTTGTCAGTTCTTTGCATGTTAGGTGCAGAATTCACATCCAAACATCGTCTGAAAGACTCACAACCTTAAAAACCATTATTGATAAAACCTAGACGTATTAGTAACCCTGTGGTTCGGAGACACCAGAGTGAATGTGTCCTGGGGCGAGTGCAGCCAGAGACGAACATCTCTGAGCTGTTCAAATGCATCCAATCATGTCTGAATGATGTTTTTTTCCCCCCGTCAGCTGTGCATGCTGGATGCAGAGAAGGAAGGAGAGAAGTCGAGCGACGTGTGGTTGGACCTCTCCGACGAGGACAGCTGCAACTGGATGATGTTTGTGAGGCCGGCGCAGAATCACCTGGAGCAGAACCTGGTCGCCTATCAGTACGGCTCTGACATCTTTTACACCACCATCAAACACATCCAGCCCAAGCAGGAGCTGAAGGTCAGTGAGCGCCGAACTGAAACAAGTAGTGGTGACACACAAAAAAGAAGGGGGGGAAGTCACGCGCAGGTCTGTGATTTCACTCGGCAGGTGTGGTATGCGGCCTCGTATGCAGACTTTGTGAATCAGAAGATCCACGATGTTACAGACGAAGAGAGGAAAGGTGAGTTTGCTTCAGTCCGGCTCATTCTGCAGCACCTTCTCGTCCTGATCCGCACCTCGCGCCGTTTTGCCCAGCTCTCCAGGAGCAGGAGTGGAACTGGCCGTGCTACGAGTGCAACCGCCGCTTCGTGAGCTCGGAGCAGCTGCAGCAACATCTCAACATGCACGACGAGAAGTTAGGCTCTCTTTCAAGGTTGCAACTTTTATTTTTCATCTTGTTTTGTGTTTTTGTTGTTTTCTTATATCACGCCGACTGATCTCTGTGATTGTCTACTCTCAGATCCAGGGGCCGTGGCAGAGGAAGAGGCAGGAAGAGGTTCGGGACAGGAAGACGACCGGGACGCCCTCCGAAATTCATACGGTTGGACCCACCTGTAGACACAAATGGGAACAAGACCACAGTAAGGGAACTTTTTTTTGTTAATATAGGAAGAAACAATAGGTTTAAAGTAATATTGTAAATATTTTAGTTCTAGCCAGACATAATGTTAACATTTAGGAGATTCTAGACTTACACCTGACAGAGAATCTGTGGAGGGAGGTAAAGATTAGGGTGATGGCAAAGAAGTCTTCTAACCTCAAAGACTTGAAGCTCATCAAGATAAATCAACACAATACCAGAGAAAATCTTCTCAGCTATGACACCAATTAATATTTTTCCTTTGATTATTGAGAAAGACATAATACGTTTTGATGCAGCTTTGTTTTTATTAAATTGTAAATACAAACAAATAAATTATATATATATGTATATCTATATTAATACATTTTTTGATTGTTTTATTATCTTTTAGAGAGGCCTGTCTAACAGAAACCAGGTTCTAGGTTGGATGAAAGTAACTTTATATTCAAATTCTGACAGGGCTAAGTTTCAAATCAAGTGACAGGACCTCATCTGTGGGTCAGGGACGAAGTCATCTGGTTAGAACGCCTCCTGGAGGTGTTCCAGGTGCGCCCGTCCCACTGGGAGGAGATCCAGAGGAGGATCCAGGACTATGGTTCTCGTTTAGGTTGCTAGACATTTTTGTTGTCCATCATTTTGACAGAAGGGGTCAAAATAATCCGCTCATAATCTATTTTTACCCGTCAATTTTTCAAATAATAAGATAGCCGATAGTATTTAAATGCCTGAACATAGAACTATGTTTATAAAATTAGATGAAATGATTGCAATTAAAATACAACCCGTTCATTTGCCGTGGCCTGATCATGCACGGTCTTCACAACTTCAACCTGGAACTGAAATGCGCAACCGTTTGTGAGTAATAAAAATGTTTCAAGTAGAACTGCTGGAGGGTTTATTAACTTGAGGTTTTGAATTTTTGCCTCTCACAGTTTAGATGTTAGATGTGAGGCTGGAATTCAGTGCCACTTCAGCCAGAGGTTTGAAATCAGGGAAAATTTCTCCAATTGAAGTGATCAAAAGTCAGAAAAACCCTCTAAGTGAGCTATTCCCTGACCTATCGCTTCAGTGGGAGGAAATACCCCAGCATGCACCAGTGGTTGGTATGACAATGGGTTCTTGGTAGCGACACGCTGCCAAAGCCTCAGTAACTCTTCGGCGTGCTGTCTGCTCCCGGTTAGCAATACGCATCAAGTACTGTGTCCAGGTCTGAGACGATTCTCAGATGCTCTCATGTGAATCCCTTTTTTTAAGTTGCAACATGTTGTTAAGAGTTGTTAATACTAATCTGCCAAAATGATGGACGGCCTTCAGATTTTTCCATCTCTGTGTAGATAAAACAAACAAAAAACAAAAGAACGAACCAAAAACCTGCTAAAATATGGAAAATATTTGGTTAATGTCGACCCTGTCTGGTCCTCACAGACCTGTTATTTATTTATGAAGCTCTTCTATCCTACACTAGTTACCTGTATTAATGGCACTTGTTGTAGACTAGAGACCTGTCTAAGGACACCGGGGACAAGATTGTACACCTGTACAAGACTGGGATGAACCAAGCTACAATAGACAAGCAGCTTGATGAGAAGAGATCAACTGTTGGACCATTTATTAGAAAATGGTAGGATTCCCCTGGAGGACCTGGATGGATGGATGGCTGTACATACTCTATTAACAGAGCTACATTTGTATTTATCCAATAGAAAAGAACATATCGGCTTGCTTCTCTCAAAAAAGAACAATTTATTATTATTATTATTATTATTATGAGATGCAGAAATAAATGACTCACAATGACCAGTAAGACTGATATAAAATTGTAGTGACAACTTGCCACTAACAATATTTAATGTATACTGATAAAAAAAAAAGCACATTCCTGTGACTTCTTTGTACATAGACGAAGATAAAAGCTCAAACTGTTTTACTCAGGAACTGCTGGAATTGACGGAGAAGCCATTGGAGGAACATGAGGACGGAGCACAGAATGGACTGAAGGAGGTGGACCTGGAGCCTGAGGGGGAGGCTGTGACTGAGGAGGACGAGGGTCCGTTGGAACCCCCCACCGAGGAACCGCTGCTGCAGTCCGAAAAGCCGTCCACTAACACAGTTCCGCTAAAGGAGGACCCGGTGCAGAGCAGCCAGCCAGAATCCCATCTCACATCCCAGGACATGCACCGTGCCAAGAAAATCCGGGTGAGACTGCTGACTCTGTTTCTCCTGAAGCGTCCCTGTGTTTTGATGCCGCTCTGTGCTTTACGACGGTGTGTCTCTTCTCCCTCAATGTGTGCTTCCCTGGCAGACGGATGAGCAGGTAGGTGATAGCTGGAAGATGATGAGGCATCAAACATTCTTCTTAAATGAGACACATGACGGAGCACAGAGCTTGCCATGCTTTATACACCCTTTTTTGGTTTTAAAGCAGAAAAAAAACAAACAATGCTTTACGGTCGTTGTAGCTGATCTCTCTCTTTTCTTTGCAACCCCAGAACGCAGCTCTGCAGCACCTTTTCATCAGGAAGAGTTTCCGTCCTTTCAAATGCACGCTGTGCGGCAAGGCCTTCCGGGACAAAGACAAGTTGGACCTGCACCTGAGGGTCCACGGTCGCGACGCCTACGCCTTCTCCTGCCACCTCTGCAGCAAGAGCTTCGTGAGCGATTCGGCGCTGGAGGACCACCTTCTGGCGCACACGGAGAGCCGCTCCTACTCCTGCCTCTTGTGTCCGGAGACGTTCGAAAGGCTGGAGCTGCTGAAGGATCACGTGGAGGTGCATTCTGTGGACGGCTGCTTCACCTGTCCGTCCTGCAAGAAGACCTTCAGCGACTTCATTCAGGTGGGTAGTAATGGCTGTGCGTTGGAACTCGGTGTGATTTTGAGTTTCCCTCTGCAGGGAGGAGCTTTGAAAGCAGAGCTGAAGCACTAACGTCCACAGATCTGTTGGTTTTCCCACCGATGTAAATCAGCTGTTCTCCTTCTTAGATCTGGATTGATATCCTCATATGCTTCCATTTTCCTGAGTTTTGGATCATGTCTTCCTCTATAGGTGAAGAAACATATCCGCTGCTTCCATTCGGAGAAGATCTTCCAATGCCCAGACTGCGAAAAAGCCTTCTGCCGACCGGACAAGCTGCGGCTCCACATGCTGCGGCACTCTGACCGCAAGGACTTCCTGTGCTCAACATGCGGCAAACAGTTCAAGGTGAAGGAAAGCGCTGCAGGTTAGCAGCTTTGCTTTTCCAAAACTTAACCTATGGTTGATGCTTCTCTCCCAGAGGAAAGATAAGCTGCGCGAGCATATGCAACGCATGCACAATCCAGACAGGGAGGCCAGGAAGTCTGACCGGACCCACCGCTCCAAAACCCACAAAACCAAGGTCCCCTCAACCGACCTCGAAAGTTTCGTGTTCAAATGCAGACTGTGCATGATGGGATTCCGACGGCGAGGAATGCTGGTGAGACGCCGCTGTCGGAGCCAGGCGAGCTGGAAGTCAGCAGCAATATAAGCTCTTAATTTTCTGCTTGCAGGTTAATCATTTGTCCAAACGGCACCCGGAGATGCGGATCGACGACGTGCCGGAGTTAACGCTGCCGATCATCAAACCCAACAGGGATTACTTCTGCCAATATTGTGATAAGGTTTGTTTTATCTGACCTTTGTCTGTGGAGAGTTTGGAAACTTGCAGTTGTGTACGAAATAGCAGCAGTTTCCTAAAACACTAGTAAAGCACGATATCTCTCTAATCTGTTTTATTTCCATTCATTGGGAATGCTTTGCATTGTTTTTCACCTCAAAACATGAAGAAAAATGTATTAATATTGTAAATACTGTACAAATACCAAGACAAAACGATTTTGGCTGGTTAAAAAAGAAGTAGTCTTCAAATTTTTGGTAAAAAAAATCGTAGTTACACAAACTGGAAAAACAATAATGTTTAACAGTCCTGTGAGTCGTGAAACTAATATTTAGTTGTATGACCATTGTTTCCGACAACTGCTTCACATATGAGTTACATGGAGTCGGCCGACTTCTGGCACCTGGAGACTGGTATTCCAGCCCAGGATGATTTAGAAACTTTCCACATTTGCTCTTTATTTCTTGGTTTTGCCTCAGAAATAGCATTTCTGGTGTCAGCTAGAAGCTTTCTCTGAGGTTAAGATCCAAGGGTTGGGCTAGCCGCTTCATGACTCCAAAATGCAGCTCGTTTACTGGTTTGTTTGTGGTCGTCGTCTTAATTTAACACTCTTTTCAATGGCGTTTGCACTTCACCATAAGGCAGCATGGCCTCTGCAGGTATTTTTTTTTATATAAGCAAATTGATTCATGATGCTAGTATTGTTAAAAATAGTCCCGACACCGTACTTGGAAAAACAGCCCATGTCATGATATGTGAACCAACATGCTTCAGAGTGTGCTGTGGCTGTAATTCTGTTTGGGTCGCAAGCCTTTGACTCAAGAAAAATCTTCCCTTCATCTGTCCACAAAATGTTTCTGCATTAGGCCGCTTGATGTGTTCTTTTTAAACAGAGGGACTTTGCTGAAGCTTTTTACCAATACATTACCATCACCAAATGTCTTTCAGTACTAACACTACTCCCAGTTAACATAATTCTGATCTCCCTGCAGCTGATCATTGGCTAAGTCCGTGCCATTCTGGCTGCCGCACGATCCTTTCGAAAAGTAGTTTTCCGCGTTTGTCTACGTCTTTCTGGGTTTGCTTTCCATTTTAAAGCTTTGCAGATCCTTTTAACGGAGCCGTCCATCATTTTCTGTACTTCTTTATACCTATCCCCCCCTCCGATCAGCTTTTTAATTAAAGCACGCTGTTCTTCATAACCATGTGTGACCCATCTTTCTCAGTTTTTCAGAGAGAATTGCATGTACAACAGGTGCTGGCTTTGGCCTGAAATAAGGGCCACCTGAATGACAGCTGTTCACCGTTTGGACTCCACACTGCTGTTATGTCGAACAAGTCCCTTTCAAGCAAAGAATGATTCACTTACTCAGACTCAGGAGCATAACTGTTAGATCTGTAGGTTTCTCTGACCTGACTACACCTGGTGGTAAATTATTTGCTAGTTAATTATGTGATTTCTACCCAAAACGGTGATTGATCTGGTTGGTCATATTGAACTGCTATTATTTTGCACACAACTGTACATCAACAAGTTGACTGGATGAATGGTGTTTCTGCAGGTTTACAAGAGTGCCAGTAAAAGGAAAGCGCACATACTGAAGAATCATCCAGGGGCAGAATTACCTCCCAGCATCCGGAAGTTGCGCCCCGCTGCTCCCGGCGAGCCCGACCCAATGCTGAGTACTCACACCCAGCTGACGGGGACCATCGCGACCGCGCCGGTCTGCTGCCCACACTGTGCCAAACAATACAGCAGCAAGGTTAGCGGGGCTTGTCATCTCCTCACCGAGATGATCAATTCCGTAGTAATCCCTAACGAGACCGAGCTTGTCTTCCAGACTAAGATGGTGCAGCACATCAGGAAAAAGCATCCAGAGTTCGCCCAGCTAGCCAACACCATCCAGACCCCTCTGACCACGGCTGTCATCAGCAGCGCCCCTGCTGTCATCAGTGCTGATGGTGCAACAGCAGAGGCTGTAGTGGTGAGAAAGATACACTGCGCAGAGCGTGTTAGCAAAACTACAAACCATGTCTTATTTGTGCAACACGAGGGTTATATTTCCAGCTCAAGATGAAGGGAGAGAGCCTTACACAAGTTGTTCTAGTGAGAAAAACACAACAATTGAGTTCTATAAATCCAGAACGGAATAACCATTGTGCATGCGGCTGAAAAAGTGAAATTCACAGATTAACAAAAGTATGGATGATTGATGGACAGATAGACAGATGCCTGCATTGATTGATGGATGGATTAACTGAAGAATCAATGTGCGAACAGATTAATACATGCATTGATACCCACATGACTAATGCAAGTTTTAGACAATAGGATACAAAAACAAGACAGAAAGTAATAATATGTGTCTCTACTTGCAGACCTGGAAATGACTAATCTAATTTTTTGTACTTTCCAGAAATTATTGGAAACTAATTAATTATTTTTAATTATTTATTGTTTTTTTTTTTAAGAAAGTTTTTTTTTTATTCAATAAACTTGCAATCACCAAGCTGAATAAACCACCAACAGAGCATGTAAAGCCTTAGGAGTGCGCTACTATGAGCTGTGTTTGTGTGTTAAACAGCTACAACAGTCATTGGCTGGTAATGCTTCAGATGCTTACCTTGTTTCTGTTGCCACAGACCACAGACCTGCTGACCCAGGCCATGACGGAGCTTTCCCAGACCCTGACCACAGACTACCGGACCACACAGGGAGACTTCCAGAGAATCCAGTACATCCCAGTGTCCCAGGCGGGTGGCAGCCTGTCGCAGCCGCAGCACATTCAGCTGCAGGTGGTCCAGGTAGCTCCGGTAAGATTAAAACTTCCCAAAAAAATGTTGTGTAACGGCAGCGTTTCACACCAGGTGGTGATGAGAAACTGTACTCTCTGCAGGCCTCCTCCCCTCACTCCCAGGCCCAGACGGTCGACGTGAGCCAGCTGCATGACCCCCACGGCTACAGTCAGCACTCTATCCAGGTCCAACAAATCCAGGTCTCTGAGTCCTCTGGCACCGCACAAGCTGCCACACAGGTACACTATTGTAACATTAATTATTCTGTAAGGTGTTATTACATCTCTGTTTCCCCTGGTAATATTAAACTTGATTTCAGGGAAGCAGTCAGCCTCTGAGCCCTGCCTCCCAGCAGCCCAGTCAGGAGCTGAGCCCGGCCCAGCTGACCCCTGTCACTTTAGCGCAGAGCCACCCCCTCCAGACCAGCAGCACTCAGCAGCAGGGGGCGGTGCAGCACGCTTACATCCCTGGAAACTGGAACTACAGAGGCTACTGTATGTCACTTTAAATCCAGTTACAAAAATGTTTTTTTTGTGCCATGAAAGGATAAAATGTAAACTTCTCACTGTTCCAGCATCTGAGATCCAGATGATGACGCTACCTCATGCACAATATGTGATTGCTGAGCCCAGCACGCCTGTGTCTGGAGTCAACAGCAACCAGGTGAAAACGGTGAGTGAAAAATGCTAATGTGGGAGAAGCTTCTGCAATCACCACACTTTAAACCCAGATTGAGTTTCTAGTCAAACTTCTGAGTGATCACTACTTATACTGTTAATTTTTTCAAAAAACCTGCTGTCATTACTAAACAACATTAGTTGATGGTACTATTTAGCTGAAAGATCAAGTCTACTAATCAGGTTTAGTAGAGATAACTTGGTGTGTTTAGTTTTATAAGAGAAGGGAGGGGCTGCTGTGTGACCTGCAGTGTGCGAGGTGCATTTCGGGTATCCATGGTTTTGGTTATTTTGTTCTATTTGGGGCATTTGCTACAATTTTATTGTGATGATTGTGTTGGTTCTTGTTACTGCTTTGTTCAGTGTTGCAAATGTGACCTTTATTTTTTAGTGTCATGGTTAATTGGCACCGTGAGTGAAGAGGTCATTTAAAGGGAATAAGAGCACTGTGATGGTCTATAATTTAAATATTTAGGCCATATTTCTATGATTGAAAATCACTGCTGATGTAAATCTTCTCACCAGCTGTTAACTGTCAGACATTACATGGTCTGTAAATCATCTGAAAACTTTTGAGAATGGTTGCTGTCACATTAAGAATTTTCTCACTTGGGTGACTGTTTGAATCCTGTCAATAAGGCTTTCTGCTCAATTTAAAATTAAAGATGAGTACCTCAACAAACTTTGTTTTAGCTTGCGTAAAAAGTTAACATTCTGCATTATTTATACTCAACATATTTAGTTTTAGCTTGTGTAAAAACTAAAGTGGTATTAGGCATCGGGTTTTCTCGCGATTCGCGAGTAAAATCGACTAATCCGGATTAAGAGTGCAGATATAGGAGAATAGGCTGTTGAATCATTCAAAGTAACTCTAAAGTAATGTTTTTAATTTTCAAATATGGGCAGAGTATTATTTTAACATTTCGAAACATTAACACTGACTTTGTACACATGGTTATGTTGTTTTCTACTCAGGCTGTCTGTTATATTTTATTAATCTAAGAAAATCAGTCAAATCTCTAGTCAGTTCTATTGTTTCAACTTTTTTAAGTTAATGAACAAAATTAAAGTAATTTCAAGAGTTAAAAGAAAGAAATTCAGAAAGGTTCTTTGTTTAATGCTGATTAAAGTAACAAAAAGACATAAGAAGATTTGTAATAATATTTCCTACTTAAAGTGTACAAAAAAAGTTTCAAACCATGATTTTTGTGTACTGTTTCACCCCTAAGTCACATCAGTTGGGGTTTGTTGCTGGATATAAGATAATCACCTATGCAGTAATTATCCAATAGATGGTTTGATGTCCAGATAGCAGCTTTCTTTTTGGCCAGGTTGTTTATCTGCAATACATTTAGCAATAAAGTGTAGTAATATGTAACAATTGTGGAGCTGCAATATGCGTTATTAAGCTGAAATTTAGTGGCTTTATCTATATTAACCCAAGAACAGTGAGTGACACTGAAAACGTTTTCCCCCCTTCAGGCGCACTTTGTTATCGCTGAGGGTCAGAGTGAGCTGGACACGAAGGAAACGGCTCCTCAGAGCTCAGCCCAGCACCAGGGTGACCGCATGGAGCAGCAGCACGCGAGCCAGCAGGCCCCCGCGCAGTATATCATCACCACCACGACCAACGGCGGCAACACCGGTGAAGTTCACATCACGAAGCCATGAACTGCGCGACGACCCCGTCGTTCCCTGGACGTTTGCACTCCCGGAAATGAAGGATTGCTCCGTCAGTCTATGCGTGTGTGGATATGTGTACATGTAGAGATAAAGCGCTCCCAGCACAGTTTTATGTGTTTGAATGTTGATGAGCTGCTGCCAGAACTTTATCAGGAATTTAAAATAAAACTTATGAGATTTCTGTTTAGGAAAGAATAGACCAATGTGGGGGGGAGACACACTACTTTTAACACCATGCACTGGAAGATAAAAATGATAAAATGTACTCTTTTTTTTTCTTTTTTTTTTATAGAAAAAAACTCTTACCTTAAAAGGAGTCTCTGTTCTAATGCAGATTCGATATGTTACAAAAATATTTGGATTTTATTTGTAAATGACCAGAAAACTTAGGTTAAAAATGTTACAATCATATCTGTTGGATGTTACCGGATAGTGTTGTAGATTATGTGACTTTTTTTCCCGTCAGTTTCCTCTTTGGAGTGCACAGTTAGGTTTTTATTTACCAGCTGGATTGTTAGGATGTCATGAAACATGACTGAGATATGTTAATATCTGAATCCATTCAGTTTGTCACCATTTCGAGTTTTTTATAATAAAATGTCGGAAAAACAAACACGGTTCATGCTTCATTCTTTGCAATCATTTAGTTTGAACCTTTATCTAGTCTGTTGCTGCTTTAGGTAAAAATCATGAAGATGTGTCAGTGGTAAAATAAATCTTTTAATGGTCATTAATATCAATGTTAATTGTTGCAGGCTGATGGTTAATCTTTTTTTGCTTCTTCCTGCACCACATTTATTGAGATGTCACCGTGCCTTGCCGCTAGAAAGTCCTGAGTTCTAATCCCAGCCTGGGGTCCTTCAAAGAGTTTGCATGTATTTCTTGTGCGTGTTTTGGTTCCTCTCTGGCTACCGGTCAGCTGGTCTCTAAAGGTGTTTCTCCACGACTACCTTTTTGCCGTGCTGTAATGTAATGCAATCAATCAATGCTGCTGTCCTTGCGGAACGCATTCAAATGGATCCATGATGGATTTCTGGCGGGAGTGGAAAGTCGTCTCTCAGTGCTCTCTTTGGAGGATGTGGAAGATAATTATTTAATTGGATTTTTGGTAACCAGGTTTCTGCTGTTTGGAGTGGGTGGATTCCTGGTATTCTGCAAACTTCAAGAGCTGTCAGCAGTAGCCATTAGCAAGCTGCCTGTCAGCACTCAGACTCATGCGTTACACGAACAGAAATGCAATGTTGGCTGCCAGGCTGGCTGCTGTTTCAGAACTTGTACGTGAAGTGGAATGAACCTGGAAAGGTTTTCAGCTTGGCTTGGTGGGAATTGACTCTGTTTGACCTTAGAATATTTATTAGAATACACCATATTTTTATAACGTATAATTGAACTTATTTTGCTGTTTGCACGAGAATCCTGAGAGACTTAAGGCAGACAAAATGGAGCTCTGGCCTGAAACCAAAACAATTTCTGTCATCTGAACCTGGCTGACCTGTGTTGGCCTTGGAAGGCCAACAATCTCAAGCTCCCCTGGTCGATAGATGCCAACAGAGGTTCTGTACCAGTGCTTGGTATCCTTCCGAAAGTAGTTAATTAGGTTACAATATTACCATCAATTAAAAGTAATCAGTTATGTTAGAACATTACCTATTTATAAAAGTACTGCATTAGAGTACTTAAAATGTCATATTTAGTCCAGAATTAGAGCTGCTTCCATGGAATTAAAACCTTCATGAATGGGAACGTCGTTCACATTGTAATTCTACTTTCTGAACGTTAGATGGCAGCATGGATTTGAGATAACAGCAAGAAGTCTTACAGCATTCTGGAAGTGGCAGTCAGGGCTTTAACAAGCCATCCATCCATCCTGCTTATCCCCAAATGGTCGTGGGGGGGCTGTGCCTATCTTCAGTGGTCAATGGGTGAGAGGTGGGGTCCACCCTGGAAAGGTCGCCAGTCCATTGCAGGGCTTTACTCATTAGTGCCTAAAAACAACCAGCCTCTCAAAGTAAAAAGGGTTTAAGGCATCCTTCCATCTTAGAGTTGACTCCCTTCTGTGTGCCTTGGTCTCAGTTTGGTGTTGGTTTAATCGTTTGTGAATCAGAAACTTGCTGTTTCTGGGCGGAGCAGGGATTGTTCTCTGCTCTGGTCCGTCTTGATTAGTGTGTTTAACACATTCCTGTCTGGATGGAATGCAGGACAGGGAACAAAAACACTGCCTACATAAGACAAGCCCTCCAGTTGAGCCTGTTGAACTGGCTCGCCGTGTTCATGCTTTTTTGAGCAGGTGGACCTTGAACGCCAGATGACTTGGCTGTAGTTTTAACGTGTCTCTCCCTGTGCCTTGGATATTAGTCTCCCACCACAAAGGTCAGAGGGCAGCTGGACAGGAGGAAACGGCAGGCTGGGAGTAGAGCAGTAAACTTATGGGGAGGGAGAGGGAGGGAGCAACAGTAGAGAATCAAAAGCAGCAGAGGTAAGCAAACCTTTCAACAGGTCATTTCTGTTTCCAGCCCCTTTAGGCAGAAATCTGTCATCATCTAGCAGGCCATATCTTACTGCTGATCAGGATCCAAGCTCTAACATGACTGGATGAATGATTACCTTCCTTATTTTTTAGGGTTTGACAGATTTGTCCCTCATTTTTTGGTGTGCAGAAACAGTTTGGATCTAATTTCAAGCAGCAGACAGAGGCAGGTCTTGCATGAGTAGTAGGCTTACCCCAGGTGACCTACACTCAGGATGTCATCATGGCTCAGTTTCTTTGACAGGTAATAAAATAATCTTTTATCACAATGAATTGTAAAAAAAAAAAAAAGAGAGGTAAGCTCAATTAAAGCCAAGATCCTATGCTTTCATTTCTTCTACACATCTCGCTTGAAATATGCTGGCATTTATGAGCAATATACAGTAAAGTAAAGGGTGGGACAAACTCTCCATTACTCATCTATAAGACTTGTGCAATTTAGAAGGCTTCCATCTGCCCTATCTGTCTGAGCTTGAACTATTTTGCCAAAAAGAAACGCCATAGCTAGTTTAATTTGGAACAGCAAGTGTTTACTTCGCATTACTTATGACACGGGGAAGAACTGATGTCAGTAAACTGATAATGAAATTAGGGCGAGGAGTAATATATTTTTTTTTGCAATGTTTGTGATTGAATTAAATAAATGTTCTTCGCACATTACTGAATGATTTTCTCGTCATGCTGGGATACTTTGATTCATACCCTGGACACCACATTTCCTGCTGCGGACAAAAAGGTACACTGGCCGCAGGTGCATCTCTTAAGGCAGAGTCACACAGTATTACTTGAGTTAATCTAAATTTAGCTTTAGCTATGGCTAAGAACAATATTCCACTGAGAGATGGACCCCATTCTATTATGCTCAACCTTTCTGGCTGTCTGTGTGTACTGCTGTGGCGCAGCAGCAGCACTGCTCTCAACCAAGGGGCGAACTCCGTCAGCAAAATATAGGGATGAACTGATCCCCTTTTTTTGTTTCTGATACCGATGCAGATATCTGAGGTTCATAGTCTGCCAATACCGATCCGATACAGATCCAAACATTACTGAATTACGTCATCTGTGTGCCGTGAGGAAAAGGTACCAGGGATGCAATGATACCACTTTTTTCAAACTGATACAATACCAATACTTGGATCTGAGTACTGGCTGGTACAGAGTACCATTGCAGATACTTCTACCACTCAGAAAAATGCAATAAATTGGAAGACTGGTTTTATTTTTTTCTCTGCTTGTTACAACAAATGATGGTGAATTAGAAAAAAAATATGAATAAAATAAAAATTTTCTGTGTAATTACTTCAGTTTCCACATTTTAAGTATCATTTCATGGTATCGGGTTACTTTAATCGATACTGATACAGTATGTGAGAATGGTATTGGCCCTGATACCAGATACCAGTATCAGTATTGGTGCATCCCTAGGAAAATGATGCCTACCCGAAAGTAACAAAAATTGCAATTTCCCCCTCATTCACCAGGGGCAGAAAGGAGCAAGTTCCCAATGACTCTTATGTTAAAAATGCGGATTTCACAGCAGAAATAAACGTGTTCACAGCCTGGTTCAAAAAAAGCATTTTCGGTTTAATAGGTCAAGTTTACCTTCATGATAATTCTAGAGGGGGGATTTTTATTTTATTTTATAACTCATCCGTTTAGATGTAATTTCATCTTAAAATTATAAATAATTAGAGTTGTTTTCTTTTGATTAACAGGTCTTAGATGAGCCATCAGTACTAGCTCCAGTGAAGGCCGCAGCCTCTCACTCACGTTAACAGTCTAAGCTATTTTGTTTCTCTGAACTTGACCATCTGTTGGGTCTGCAAAGTTTATTCATGTGCAGATGTTAATCTTGCACGTATTGGACAAAAATGGCTTGCTGTCATATTGATTACACTAACAGACTGTCCAAGAAGTCTCTGCTCCCTTTTTTTGTAAGTAAAATAATATATATTATATTGCTGCTTGATTAAAAATGGGTTCAAATGATCACAATTATTCTTCACATATTGATCATTAAAACTTGTTTTTATTAAAATTTACATAGTTTTAGTGAAAGTTATGGACCAACAAGGCTTCATGCTTTTTTTGGACAAAATTATTGAATCTTTCTATAATTCAGAGGGGTACTAGATTCACTCAAACAAGGTTTTCTGGCTAAAAGTAGTCGCTCCAATCTTTAACTAATAAACATACAGTTTTTGCTGCCAAAGTGTCAATCACAGTTAAACCGGAAATGTTGGCAGAACTGGACTGCGGTAGGGGGATGAATGACCCTTTAAATACGAGATAAAAAAAAACTTTAGAAAAAAAGTTTTATAAAGTAATGAAGTATGTGATTATTATTATACATTTGCTATTGTCAATGAGAACCTGTTGTGGGGTTGTGGTTTATGGAAAGCCAACAAAAAGCAAGAACTCATTTCAATTTGCTAAAACAAGGGAAACCCTTCTAATTTCAGCAGGGAACTGGTGAGCCTGAAAAACATAAAATATTCCCCCATTTGTTGACCCTGAAATGCAAATTAAGTGTTTGACTACAGTTGCAATTTTTGAGTTTCCCTACATAAGAGTGGCACCCTGGGGGTGCGTTCCGATGTAATCAAGAACCACTGTTACCAGATAAAAATACAACATCGGAATCTCTATGACCATGCATTAAGAAAGTAAGAGCTGTACTGGAATATCAGTAGGTTTTACTCAACCGAAGTAAATACTTTTGAAAAGTTAACTTGTGCTTTGTTAAATTTTAAGACACATATTTACTGATTGTAACCCCCCTTTATTGTCTTTCTCTATTTCAGTTTATTAAAAACCCTAATTGAAGTTCAGCCCAAAGGTAAATTCTGGTCTCAGACTCTGAGGAAATTCTGCTGTTTCGCCCCAGTGGCTGCAGTGTGGTTTTTCTGCCAACTGGAGGCGCTGCCACACCCCTCTCTGCCACAGGACGATGTGTGCTGCAGGTTGCTGTTGGTGTGCGTGCTGTGGGCAGTTCTGGCAGGGAGTATTTACGCCCTGAGGTGCTGCCTGCGGCCGGGACAAAGCCGGGTGAGCAAAGCTGCATGCAGAAGATCCAACACGGGCCCCTTTTGCTGTTTTAAAAATGTATTTTGTTGATTCTATAAATGTTTATTGTGATCAAGGTGGAATCTCCACAGAGCAAACAGCAGGTGGTTGAGCCTGAAAACCACAGGAATCTGTATTCATGGTAAAACTTTTAATATGTTCAGATTCCTTTTTGGCTTCATTTAACATCAAATAATTCTGAAATAATTCTGATTTTGTACGTTTTATTCACTACAAATTGCAGTCAGTTCTCCGGGATTCCCCCGACAGGGAGCCCTGAGGTTGAGGTTCCCCTGTCCCTGGCTCTGACTGACAGCCTGCTGCTGTGTGTGCTTCTGGAGCCCCTGCAGGACCCCACCGTGTCCCACATCGAGGCTCTCCTCTCCAGACTGGAGGTGAGACGGAGAAACAACAATCTAGGCAGCCCCTCACTCTGACATGCATGCACCCCCCCCCCCCCCCACACACACACACTGATGCCTGAGGCAAAATTTGCTCTCCTGTGTTTTTAATCACTCTTTGCAGGCAGATCAGTTTGAATTCTTTGATGGCAATATCAAAAGGAGGACATTTTCACAGATTCTTTTTTAGCCGCAGGCGGCGCATAACTGCTGTTCTGTAATCTGAATCAACGAGATCACTGCAGCGACTTCAATCTCTCAATCTTCTCCTGTTTCCTGCAGGCGGTGGCTCGCACACTGGGGACGGTGAACTTTGGACCGGAGGCGACACCGCAGGAGTTGGGCCGAGGCTCCGCACTGACAGAGAAACTGAAACTACTCTGTGCTTACCTGCAGCAGAGGTCAGTACACACACACACACACACACACACACACACGCACACACACACACAAGACTGTTTGGAACTCAAATTTTTCCACATTTTCTCTAACCCAGACTCGTGTTAAACTGTATTTTATAAAAGATTTTTTATATGAACAAAAAAAATAACATTTAACAATGAGGTGGAAGCAGGGATCATGTTAAACGGAATATTTTCCATCTTCTGTCTGGATGATGATCTTTTCAATGTGCAGAAGTAAAAGAGACGGGAGAAAGGAAGATAAACGTTTCAAACCCAGACTTAGAGATATGTAGTGAATTCTCCACATGAATCATTTGTTTGTTGTGTAGTAACCGGTTTAACTCATCGTAGTCTGGCCCCTGAATGATTGAGAAACGCCCCCCTCTGACAGGACAGGATCCCTGCAAGCTCTGGTCCAGGTGCAGGCAGATCTTGAGTCCAGGACACAGGACTTGCTGCAAGGCCTGGATGGGCTCTGGACCCGGTTGGAGGAGCTGCACACCGGGGTGACACTAACCAAACAGGACGGCCAGGGCGGCAGAGACCTGACTTCGGTCCAGGCAGATGCTGAGGTTAGCAAATATATTTCCTTTTCCTTTTCTAGGGATTCTGTTTTTTTGATTTTCTCATGATTTTTCCCAGAGCTTGGTTCTAGAGTTGGGTCAGTACAAGAACAAACTGCATTCCTGTCAATCTCATCTGAAGGACAGCACACAGCTCTTACAGGTGCAACTTTCCTCCCAACACAACAAGTCTTTGATTGTTTCTATCTTCTGTGGCTAAAACCATTAGTTTTGCTTCTTTAGGAATTAACCTGGAGTCACACACACATCAGCAGCAAGGTGAGCAGTGGCTGCGAGTCCGTCTGGCCCGAGCTTTTGCTTCAGTCCAACATTGAGCAGGTAACTTTAGCATTTCTCTGAAAGAAATCTTTAAATATATTTGAAACTTGCTAAAACACCCATCTTCCTGCAGTTTGACAAGGTGCTGGAGAATGTCAGCTCTCTGGAGCAGCAGACTGCTACATTTAAGACCCATCTGCAGGGGCTTGGAAAGGAACAACAGGAGGGACCCGTTGGGCCCCTTGCTCGAGCTAACGGAGCCGATTCAGGCCTCGGCTCCCTGCAGAATTCCCTTCATGTTGAGGATTTGCCTCTGAGGACTTCAACACCCCTAGGGACAAAAACACACTCTCCTTTATCGTTGCGTGAGAGGTCGGCGCTCAAGTTCTCCTCCACTATGAGATGCCTGCCCAAACCTGGAAGGAAGAAGTGATTTTTTAAATGATTTTTTTATAAAAAAGATCTTTCACCAATGCAATCAAAACTATTTTAATTTATAAAAGATTTTGCAGATGTTTATTATCTGTTGCCTTCCTCAGAATTCAGTATTTATTTTTGCATTGATTACTGTGATGCAGCTTGAAGACATTTTATCTACAATTCATAACTTCAGTGATGCAGGCTTATGAGCAGCTGAATATAATATCTAACACTAGAGGGCAGACTTACACCATATGTTACAAAAATTAGCAACCTTATTCTGGGAAAATTAAGCATTTCTTCAAGACTAACAATGTAAAACATTTGATTACGCCTTTTTTAAGCATATCTTTTTTTTAGTGTAATAAAATGTAAACTATATAATTATCCATGTGGTTTATACTTAAAGAGAAAGATAAATTCTGTTGTACTGCTATTTAAAAAAAATGCTCTTTTCAGGCTGATGTGCTTTTCGAACTTTCCTGTAATGTTTTATTTTTATAAAACATATTTAATGATATATTATAAAAACAATGTACTGTATTGAAAATAACTTTCAATAGCTAAAAGGCAACAAAGAAAATATAAAGAAAACATTTTACTGACATCATCTCCATCAAAAAAAAAAGGAAATTATTGTCTTTATTCACAATACAACTCTTTAAACACCATTCATTTTTTTTCTATTATCACTTTAAAAGTTTCCCAAAAGGAATGTTACTTTGACATAAAAATTGCTCTGTCGTGACTGAGTGGCTGAATACAAACAACCTCCAGAGGCAGGCATCTGAAGGTCAGACTTTAAAAAGAATGAAAGAAAGTTTCAACAAATAAATTCTTGATCTATGCCCACTTCTCCTTTCAGGCTCACAGGAGGGTAGCCGGTGCCTTTCTTCATCTGAGACTGGGTGGAGTATGTCCTGAACAATTAAATAAGTTGATTCCTTTGACCGTGGAACTGTTTACACTAAGAAAAAAATGGGTATAGTCTAAAAAACTGAGTTTGTAAAACAGCACCCCAATAAAAAGTATTTTTCTCCATATGGTTTCACACAAACTGCTGAAACTGCTGTAGTAGCTATGCCAGGCCCATTGATGCCACTGTGACACTGCCAGAGAAACAAAAAATAAAGATTGAGCATGGGCAGTCAACCTTGTGGCAGACACAACAAATTTAGCTTCAAATAAGAGCTCTATTCAAAAAGCAGACTGTGGTTCTCCAGATCCATTTTTTGCTGCTGGTGATAAAGGGAGAGTAAATCTTATTATAGGATCCATAATAAGGTCAGTATTTGCTTTATTAGGACTGAAACGCCGTACAGTGCCATGTTTGTCTACTTTATCACAGAGTTGCGCATGTGTTATACATACGTCATCCACTCAGAAAAAATGGCAGAGTGCTCATAATCACGGAGACAACTGAGCAGACGTTGAGATTTCTCCACTTTGGGACCCGGCTCCTTGTGGATGAGACACCTATTCAATTAAACATCTTTGCTGTTACGCCTGGTTTCATCTCCATGTAGACAGGGCCTTAGACTACATCTGAAAAAGATACAATCTCCGTGTCGCGGTCAGGGTCAGAGGACTTCAGGTAGCTTTCAGAACCACTTGCTCAAGACCTCGTTGATATCGGTGCCATTTGTAAACGGGTTATTTAACCAGTTATAAGTTTTAGTTTTAATCAAAATATTTTGTTGGCAAGCTATTTGTTTTGTGAAAATAGTGAATATTTAATTAGCAAGCTAAATATTTAGCTAGCCAGTTTAGCTTGCTATCTAAATATTTACTTTTTAAACTATAGCTTGTTAACTAGTTTGGAGCTAAATATTTAATTTGAAGCTAAGTATTTAGCTTCAAACTAAACATCTAGCTATTTAGTTTGAAACTCAATATTCACTTTGTGAATTGAATATTTGGCTTATTAACTAAATATTTAGTTTGTAACTAATTAAATAAATATCTAAAAACTGAAGAAAATACTGGTGTTTAATTCAGGTGCCAACGACTGGGGTTTGAGACTCCTTACCAGAAGGTTTAAAAGTTTGCTGCACATCCAAAATATTTCCGGTGCAAAATGAGATGAGAAATTTTATCAAAAAACCTAGAAGAACCCATTGGTCTCAGAAATCACATTGTCTAACAGGCTACTGGATCTTTCATGATATCCGTCTTGTCTATTGTGAGTTTTTGTTGCAGGAACAGTTCCATGGTTATGTTTGGCACCCCCCCCCCCTAACTTAAATAATTTTCATTCCTTTTGTTCCTCGTTGTCAGTGTCAAACTGAAGTAGCCAGAGTTGTTTAAAACGGTGATCTGAAGGTTGGGGCAGAGATGGAGGGAGGAAAAAAGCAGAGAGGGCAGCAAAGGTCAACGCCGGAAGTGTTTCTGTTATTACTAAAAACTGAGCAGCCCTCTAGACCTTTACGAAGGCATGAATGCCTTTGATCCATATTCAATTACCCTTGCAGCCGGCACCACATCTTAAGCTTACAGGCGGACATGGTTTTCACCAGCAGATTCCTTTTCAGGCTGGAGTATAAAGAGCTGTAATTGGCATGTGGTAATTAATGGCAGCCGTTAGGCAACAGTTGTGCGGACTCTACAGTACGCATGCCACAGATGTCATTCGACCATGGACTTGGCGACCATCTGCCAGAGTGTGCATCTGTCTGATTCTGTCAAACTGAGCAGAGAGAATCGGATAGTTGGGGAGGACAGATGAAAGGACTGTGAGTTGAATACTTAAGCATTGGAGCTGTCAAAACACCAAAGACTCAAAAATATCTGCTGCTTTTGGTTAATATTAAAATAAAAATAAAAATGACATCAATCGGGAAAACATAGAACACACAATGAAATAAAGTTCTTGTTTATGAAGTATTCTCATCAATAAATATCAAAGGGGGTAGATCATTTTATCAGACTTGGAGAAAAAGCTGCAAAACAAAAAAAGCTCTATTCCAAGCAACTGATGCCTCATCTTGCTCCAGTTTGAGGCACTGGCCAGTGGGGTACAAGGCCCAGGGGACAAGCCCACGGCATCAGCTTTCTGCTTATTGTCAGAGTGTGCAAATGAAATTACCACGGGCTTTGTTTAGCTACACTAAAACACTGATAACTACTTTCCTCACTGCTCTGGTCCTACACGAGAGGCTGCTTCAAAGCCAGCTCAAGTCTATGTTGTTTGAGAAAATATGGTTCATTGCAGAGGTCAATCCTTCGACTTATTCCGACAATTACTCAAGATCAGGTTTCACTGGTGTTACACGTAGCACACATTCGATCCCTGATCCCTGCTCTGATGACACTGAGGCAGCCTGCTACAGTATAAGTGACCGCTATCTGATATAAACAGACAGAACATCTTCGTTCATACTGCTTAAAAAGGTGTTCTTAATGCTTAAAAATCCTCTGGGAATTACAAAACTAAAACTTCAGATTAATATTAGAATACAGTTTAATTATACCAAGCATTGTACTGAACTATAAAGAAGTTTACATTTTGGAAGTACACAAAATTAGAGAAGTAAGCATTTCATCTGTATATCACAGTTCAAGTTTAACCAGAAGCTTAAACTGAAACAGAAAACCTGAACAGAATGTGAAATCAAAGAAGGCAAAAATAGAAAAAACAACTAATTGTAAAATGTTTAAAATGAGCTCAAAATCATGACATCTTACATTTACTCAGTTACATTTACTTGAGTAACTTTTTGAGCTAGTTCTCTGAGCAATACTTTTTTTTCTCTTGAGCACAAAAATGTTGTACTCTAAAATTCAATTTCTGAATAATCTACACACCTCGAGTTACTTAGATAAACCAACATTACACTAGCTTCATTATTCTTGTTTTATTTTCTGTGTGCTAATTCTGTCATTCTACGGTTGGTTAAACCGTAGAATGCTGTTTAACCGTTAAACAGCATACAGTGTTATCAATACTTTGCTCTGTTTTAACAGTTAAACATTGACACATTGGGCCTCATTTATCAAACTTGCGCAGAAAACGGTGTATATTTTGGGTGTATATTCCAAATACGCAAGACTCAACGTCGGATTTATGAACGTGTCGGATGCGCCCAGATTTGTGCGTAAAGACCTGCGCTTGTTGATAAATGTCACGGATGAAACGGGCGTATTTATGAAAGTCACGCCTATAAATATTCAGCAACCGCCTCTTCCAAGCCTTGTCTTTGCGACATGGCTGAACGGCAGACGACCAAAATTGTTAAAAAGAGGAACTTCACTAGCAGGAAATAGATCACCGGCAGACCCAGCTCCATGGTGCGTCTTGCGTGCGCTTGGAACAGAGGGTTATTAGATGCTCCAACAACCTTTGTCACCTAAAGCATGCCATGCAGTTATTCATTGTTATATTACACAGCTGGTGGCCAGAACACCCAGTATGGATAGCACCTGCAGTGGGACCGGAATGACACGATGCCGCGGCTGTGCGCATTTTGCGCACAACCCACATCTTATAAAAACATCTAAGTTGTAACCATACATTGCACATCATGTTGTACATAGATAATTTGAGGGAAACTTTAGAGTTTGAAATTTTGCACCTTATTTAATGACAGACTATCATAAAAAAGGGGATCACCACGCACATCCCTTCCAAAAATATTGGGCAGCCGAAAACATGGATAATATTGAAAGGAAGAAAAAAAGACGACTCGCACACTAACTGCAGCAATTAAGGCACTAACTTTTTAAATCGACAACAATTTGTAGCCCTGTGGTTTGCGAGACGCCCCTCGTTTATTTAATATGAAAGACGATCATGACATAACCCAAACATAACTTCATGAAATTGCATATTTGTAATGTGAGAGGTGTAGGCATAATTTTTCCAGCACGGGAACGTTAAATGTTGTCTAAATCTTGAATTTTATGCATGTTTTTTTAGTGTTGCTATGAAGGTTGAAATGGGTGTAAAATTTACACCTCCTGACTTGGTGTATATTTTTTGCGCATTGTACGCTCACGTCCAGATTGATACATGCAGAGAAGTGTAATTTTTTTGTGTACGCAACATTTACACCCTGATTTGGTCGTACGCAAGTTTGATAAATGAGGCCCATTGAAACAAAATGGTATTTCAATGCATAAATCCCTAAGCAGAAAGTAAAATAAAGCAGTATACTGGAAGCTCGTTTTTATCAAATATTTTACTTTGGTATAAATTCAAACATTTTTAAGTATATTAAAATATACTGTAAGTGTACTTCAGAGTCCAGATATTAACTAACTATTAACAGATATGAACCAGATCTTTAAATTTTAGTAATTTGGACTCCAAAAAATTGGTACATCTATTGGTATGTTAGCTATAACCCATCCATCCATCCATCCATCCATCCTATGCAGGGTTGCGGGGGGCTGGTGCATATCTCCATCAATCATTGGGTGAGAGACAGGGTACACCATCAGTGCATTGCAGGTTAACACCTGAACGAAGACGAGAAAGTAAAATATTTACACACAAAACATGGCCTTTCAAATCTTGAAATATTAAACCTGGCATATATATGCCTGATGTCAGCTTCTAAAAGAAAGCCCTGGGTAGCTGGAGGCTTGATGTATGTTTAACGTAATTTTAAGAAAAGGGATGGTTTGGCTTCGCTGCTAGTCAGACTTGAGGCTTTGCACAAAGAGCAAAAGGCCGCCACAGCGATCACACACCACATGCATGGTTGCTATTAGAGGGCTGGACGGAGAGAAGCGAAGAGCCGTGCCACCTTTCACCGGAGGCTGTTGGAACGGACAGCTGCACACTGAGACAAAACATCAAAACACCAGCCACAGATGTACGCAATTAGCAACATGGTAGACATTTGGAGAGCAAAAGGTCCATAAACTCGCAACTTATTACGGTTGATCTAGTGTGGCCGGAGGGAAGGCTGAACTCAACAACGTTAATAGGCTTTTAGTTTGGCTTGAAACGTTCCAACATCCAGACTTTAATGTCCAAGAAGGCTTAACTCCTTTTAAAATCCTCCTAATGCAAGATCTCTACTCAGACATAAATATCATCCCCGGCAGTCCATAACGTTGTGTGCGTGTATGTGTGTGTGCAGGTGTGTTAAACATAGTGTGTATAATAGCACAATTAGTCCAGGGGGAGGGTGTGAATGCCACGCTCAACATGTTTCCAATCATTAGGAAATGCTAAGCTTCGTGTTTGAGTAAATATTTTCTTATTTTGTTTTCCAAGAGAACAGGGAAGAATAATCAAGCCTGACCTCTCTGCCCTCCTGTTTTTCCATCACATGGATGGGTCTCTCCTTTGAGATGGAAAACCGTCCTAAGGACCCTGCGGCTGCCAGGAGAGGTTTGGGGATGGACTTTAACAGGTCTGGTACCAGCTGTTGAATGCGTGGACCACTTTTAAGCAGAATTAATCTAATACATCGATTCTTTATTATTATTGGTCCTGTAAAAGTCTCAATAAGTTATTATTCCTGTTAAACTCCCACCAAACTGAAGGAAAATTCCAGATGCAGCCGTCTGCAACATTATCTATTGCATAATAAATCTTTTCGCATTTAACTTTCTTGGAATAATGCTGTTAAACCCTCGGTGCACATTACATCACCTGCCTTTTATCTCTCATTTATCTTTTATCAGTGTAGCCAAAGGAACAGAGAGTTTGATTCTTCAGCATTCCTCTCCATTAAATATATATATTTTTTTCTTTTTGATATTGCTCTGAGGCATCTGCAGATGATGAAGCTTTGAGCTTTGCTTTTCCTGATCAGTCGCGCCATAAACTCTTCAGTAAAATGCAACACAAATCACAAATCTTGGGTCGATCCATTGATAGGAATATTTGCTGGCTGGATCTTTTAAAAAAAAGGTGGCTGAAAAGATAATAATTTCAACAAGTAAGTGTGAAAGGTTTAAAACATAACATGATGATATGTGTTTTTATTATATATAAATAAAAGCTTATTACAGTAAAGATACTAACTGCTTGTGTTCCCAGTCAGATACAACTCCAAAAAATCAATAAACCATTGAAAAAAAATGCAAACAACAAAGACTCACCACAGAAAACAAGATTTTCAAAAACATAACAGCCAAATGTTTTAGTATTTTCTGTTACAGTAAAAAAAACAAAACAAATCTAATTGTTCCAAATATACCTGCATGGTTGCAGGGGTTGCTACCTCTGAAATTAATTTTGTTGTAGAAGTATATTGTGCGAAATTGCCAAAAGGCTCTCTTACTGGTGTGTAATAATCTGTTTGGATAAATCCTTGATGCTCGCAGCTTAAAAGTCTAGTTATAAAATCCACACTTTTGTGAGATGTCTGTGTTTATTGCATTCCATTGGTTATTTGATGTGTCAATCATCTTAATTCTGCGCTGTGATTGGTTTGAACTACAAACTGTTTGTTACTGAAAAGCTCATTCCGACCAAAGGGCCCTTCATCTTTACGTTTATAATGGCAGGACAGAAAAAGTTGTTTAATCGTTTTTAGTAAAATAACATGTAGTGGTAGTTAGGGAGACTTAAAATGCTATTCTGTCAGTAGTAAATAGAAAGGTGGTTTTTTTAGAGAGGAATAGAACCATGGGTTAATATAAGACCTAATGGTTGTCTTGTGTTTAAAATTAGTTTTCTGTTGTTTTTGAGTGGTTTGTTGTAATAATTGTGTTGTTGTGTCACAACAATAAAAATCTGAGTTGTTCCATGCATCATCCAAAGATGATGCATGACGAGCTTCCTGTCATTGCTTATCTCTTCCAGGGAGGGGCAGCGACGTGTGAGGCAGCTCCGTGAGGGAAAGGCTAAACAAACAGGCTGGCCCAGGCACAAAGAGTCCGCCACTCAAAGACATGTAGCAGCAAAACCCTCTCAATCCACATCCCTACCCCTCTACACCACTCACACTCCCACCGTAGACACACAGACTCTTCCTTACGCCCTGGATGTGGAGCCAAGAGAAGCAAAGATGGAGGAGGAGGGGGAGAAAGTTCTGATTCCCATTCAGTAGATGTCACCTCCTCACAAAGGCGACTGCATGACACTGCCACTAAATCAGAGTTAATGGACTCCTTTCTCAGTCCTGCGGACATGACAGGGGGCGTGTTGGTGAGTGAACGGGTCGGGGGTTGGTGAAAGTGCCTCCCTGCCTCTTTGAAGGGGCACATGTGCCAGTTAGGGTGCATGTTTTGCAGTGGCATTGAGACCTTACCAATAGAAAAGCCACTCCTCGATTAACACTCATTTGTCTGAGCTAACCTGTAAATCAGATAATTTGGCAATGCTAAAAGGATGAATGTTACTCTGATGGTTTGTTCGACTGTTGTGTCATGACTGTTTCAGCTCTGCAGATTTGTGTCTAAGAATCACAGCAGCACAACATCAATCACAGGCCACTTTAACAGGAAACGGTGCACAATATAATCCGTGTTGGTGCAGGGGCAATCAATCAAACTCCAAAGATGAAGGTATGGGAATCACCAATCATTGGTATTGTGGGGCGACTGTCACTTTGCATGTGAACATTTATGACACAATGAGGAGCCAGACCGGGAGACAACAATTTCAGAGCCGTTTGTTATCCTCCCTACAGAGCACTACCCAATACAAGCAATCCTACTCACTCAGCTGGCGTCAAAGTGTGTATCTCACTGTCCACAGCGGAGAAGAGTGAAGATGGCATTGGTGTCACTTGGCAGGCATTCATAACCGGCGCTACCCCCTTCTGTGTTTGTCTATGCAGGGGAGATGCAGAGAAAAAGAGGTAGAGAGACTTGGAGCCCCAGGTATCGACCCCATTAGCAGATAAAAGCAACCTCTCTCTGTGACCCCTGACCCTGGAGGTTGTGGAGGTTGCCATGGAGCCTCCCAGTCAAGCAAGAGCTAAAGCATGCTGGGATTTGTTACGACGGCAGAGTGGGGGATGAATATTAGCGGTCGAAAGAATTATTAAAAATGCACATTTTTCCTTTTCAACTTAAAAAGGTTGAACTGATGCGTGTGTCTATCTTGACCAAACAGCCAAAAATATAAACTCATTACCTTAGTGAGTTCTCCTCTGATAATCAGGGAGATAAAACTAAATATAGAGAACCAGCTTTCAGTTTCAGCTATTTGTAAAGCCCAGTTTATGCTTCTCCGACCACAAATTTGCACTCTGATGCAGACGTATTGATGGAGACGTTTTTTGTTTAAAGTACTCTGCTTTTCTCTCCACTCACTATTGTTTTTTCAGCGTTGTTCGACCAGGACAGCAGGCGGTGCTAACTGTTCATGGTGTCTCTGCCTACTATCACAGCGTCGTTTCAGGTTTTTTCTAGGCTTGTGAACGCATTTCTCCCTCGAAGAACAATGGACGACAGAAAGTAAGTTTTGATTAAGCTCTAAAGCTTTTTAATAGAAGTACAGCTCATAGAATACTCAAAAAACACATGGAAACAAACACAGCAGCCTTTTTTTGTTGTTTCTCTACACCTCTTTGAAGAACAGATTGGATAAATAATCCTTTCAATATAAAGCATGCAGTGCCCAAACACTGTATTAACTACTGATTACAGAGACTATAGAGCCCCGTTCTGGTGAAGCGATCTCTGGATGTTACTTAACTGACCAATCAGATGCATACGCTCCTCTCTGTTGACGGATAGTTAAAAAATGGGCCTCTACTCCGTGCGTCCTTGCGTAGCTGACGGAGAGCCCTTGCGTTGACCGATAATGGCCTATCGTCAATCCATCTCCGTCAAAACGGAGAAGCGTAAACTAGGCTTAAGGCAACAGTAAGGTGTTTTTAAGTCCATTCTTGGCTATCGTAGAGGTGTTGTGGTTATTTCGGCAGCATTATTAACATCTTGAAAATAACTTTTCATATACCAACACAAATGTTCGATGATCAAGACACAGAATTTTGTAGATATTTGAATTGCCCCTGCCATCTCAACAAAAAGTTTCCGAAAGCCATAGGATCTTTCTAATAATAACTTGAGATTGCCTCGAGCTGCTCATAGGGGTGCCATACAGACAGCAATTTTTCATATGATGGCTGTAAATATATAGTAGGAAGCTTCCAAGGCACCCTTATGAAGATGGTAAGAACTTTACGGCTTAATTATTATAATTTTTTTTTTACTACAGAAAATCACATTTTCTCAAGAATACCTTATGTTACTCTTTAGAATTGAATGGCAGCTGTACCTACTTCCTCAAATTTATACAATTTCTAGATTTTTTCCCCCCAGAACCCATCGTTCTTAAGACACTGTGACCACAGCATAAAGTAGGGATGAACCAGAATTTTCAAATAAAAACCTATCCATCCATCCATCCATCCATCATCTTCCGCTTATCCGGGGTCGGGTTGCGGGGGCAGTAGCCTAAGCAAAGAGACCCAGACCTCCCTCTCCCCGGGTACTTGGGCCAGCTCCTCGGGAGGAATCCCGAGGCGTTCCCAGGCCAGCTGGGAGACATAGTCCCTCCAGCGAGTCCTGGGTCTTCCCCTGGGTCTCCTCCCGGTGGGATGTGCCCAGAACACCTCACCAGGGAGGCGTCCAGGAGGCATCCTGACCAGATGCCCGAGCCACCTCAACTGGCTCCTCTCGATGTGGAGGAGCAGCGGCTCTACTCTGACCCCCCTCCGGATGACAGAGCTTATCACCCTATCTCTAAGGGAGAGCCCAGCCACCCTACGGAGGAAGGGTGGCTGGGCCATTAGTATTTTATTGCTTTCCTTTTGATGTTAGTGGAAAAATGATCTTCCTCTTAACATTTTTTTAAATGTCTTTTGTCTCTGTGGCACTGCTCAGTGTTGGTAATAGCTGCTTAAACTAGCAGAAGTTCATGGTAAACTTTGAATCTGGAAATAGTGCAGCAAAGGCTCATGGGACATAGCATAAATTGATTATTTATTGCTATTTGTGGTCTTTTAAAGTGAGAAAATGAAAAATTTGTGCCAAAAGAGCCTGCCAAAATTTAAAATTAATACATTTTGAAATAAATGTGAAAATAGATGTTGAAATAGATAAAAAAATATTTGTAATATTTCCACATTTATTTGTGTTCAATTTTTGCAAGATCAAACCACCACAAACTCTAGCCTACAGTTTAACATTTTTTAGAACTGTTTTTTGTGAAATCTTCCTTTAAATAAATCTTACATGACATTGCTTTGTTTCAAGCGGCTCTAAAATAAATAAAAACGGTTTGCTCTTGAATTAACAAGAAGATATTGATAAATCCTCCAAGGAATATTTCTTTATAATAAAGGAGTATGGTATGTGTGCGTGTTCATGTACGCATTACGTGTGTGCGGTTTCTGATGAATGGAGGGGGGTGGGGTGGGGGTTACATCTTGGTCATGCTGCGTGAGTTTTATAAGCTGTGGCTAACCCCGCTCCCCACAGCTGACTGAATATTAAATAAACGGAGCCAAGTGGCTGAATTCAGCAGAGTGAGTGTGTTCAGGCTAGAGAAGCAGTATTTCACCAGTACTGGAGCCTCCCTCATGGGGCCCCCACATCAGGCTGTCTTATTCTTGGCAGCTACAGTGGAGAGAGGCAGGCTTTGGGGTTGGGGGGGGCATGTTGGATGTAGTGTACAAGGAGGGAAGCAGGGGGAGTAGTCAGCTGAAGAGGAGGAGAGGAGATGGATGAAAGTTGGACACAGTAAGGGAAAAAGAAAACTGGAGGCTGTTGTTAGTTCATGAAATTCCCAACAGCAACAGAGGAAAACAGTGCTGAAAACGGTTGCTGACTGAGCTCTTAATGTGTTTTTTTTTAAGCGTGTCTTCTTCTGAGTCTTGGAGAAAGGCGGTACATCAATGTCAACGAGCTAAAATCCAAAATGAACCTCACATTCAATGGCTTTTGGGGTAATGCAATACAATCTAATATCTTTGGATGACTCAGTTTTCAACATAAATAAAAAAACGGGACTAAAAAAGACAAAAAGACGCCACAAGTTCCAGCAAAACTCAATCTGAACATTCACTTTCAGTTGTTTTCGTTTCAGTTTTGGATGAAAAAAGATGCAATTATTGACAGTAATGATGGATCGGCTATATTGATTGGTGATTTAACACAATTCAGCCTGATTTCCTTTGCCAGAAACTCCTGAAGACACAGGTGGAGGCCTCAACAATCAGCTGGATCAATGACTACCTGACAAACAGACCACAGTTTGTGAGATTGAAGAATTGTGTGTCAAACCAGCTGGTCAGTAGCATAGGAACACCCCAAAGGACTGTACTCTCACCATTCCTTCTCATTCTGTACACCTCAGACTTCCAGTATAAGACGGAGACCTGTCATCTGCTGAAATAGGCAGACGACTCGGCAATTGTCGGATGTATCAGAGATGGAGAAGAAGCTGAATACAGAGAGTAAGTAAGTAAGTAAACTTAATTTCTATAGCACCGTTCTAGAGATTATCACAAAGTGCTTCACAACACAAGTACAAGCAAACAATAAAATAACATTAAAACACAATACAGTAAAAAATACAATAAACTAAGTGAAGGCAATGCTAAAAAATGAGTCTTTAACTGTTTTTTAAAGGAAGTCTCTGAGTCTGCAGTTCTCAGACTAAGCGGAAGAGAGTTCTAGAGAGTCGGTGCCACCACCGCAAAAGCCCGGTCCCCTTTTGTTTTTTATCCGGTCTTTCTGACAACCAGCAAGTGCTGATCACTAGTTCTCAAAGACCTCCTTGGGGTATAGGGCTGCAACAACTGGCTGATATAAATGGGGGCAAGATGTCACTTTGTGGCATGTTGTGGAAACAATCATCTTACCTTGAATCTGAACAAAACAAAGGAGATGACTGTAGATTTCAGAAGGAACAGGAATAAGTCAAAGACTGTCTCCATCATGGGAGAAGTGGATGTGGTTGAGGAGTACAAATACCTCAGAGTTCACCTGGACAACAAACTGGACTGGAGAATCAACAGTAAAGCAGTCCATAAAAAACGGGACAGGGCAGACCGTACTTTTTGAGGAAGCTGAGGTCCTTCAAGATGCTGCAAATCTTCTACAAGTCTGTTGTGGAAAGTATTATCTATTTGTCCATCATCTGTTGCGGTATCAGCATCAGAGCCACGGACTTTAAAAGACTCAACAACCTGATAAAGAAGGCTGGTTCTGTTCTGAGGAAACCTGTAGAAACACTGGAGAGAATGATGCAAATAAGGATTCTTATTATATGATTATAGCCAACCCTGAGCATCCTCTTCATGAGACTATCCTACAGCAACAGAGTATCTTCAGTCAGAGCCTTCTTCAGTTTCACTGCAACACAGACTGCTACAGGAAATCCTTTCTGCCAAAAGCCATCATGATCTACAACAACTCCCTGAAAAATGAATTAGCAATGAGCTACAACAACACTTAATTTCTCTCTGGGATCAATAAAGTATTTTTGAATTGAATTGATTCATACCATTTACCCAACCACATGAATAATTACATAAAAAGCTGTGTCTGTTTGTGTCTCCAACATACTGGAAACAGAAGAGTGTTTGATTACAGGCCATTTACCGTTTTAATTGAACTGAAAATCAGGTAGTAAGTGTCAAATGGCTACTAAACACCGAGTATGATAGGATAGATGTTAATAATGTAAGAGGAAGGCACATCAGGACCAATTAACACAAATGTGTTGGTCCTTTTAACACCCACAGCTGATGCAGCTGGTGTGGCTTATCAGAAGATTCAAGCTTTATTTAATTCTCATTTGGCACCACCTCAAAGACACAGTGCAGAACAAAAAAATGTTGCGCAAGTTCACAAAAAAAAAATTGAAACCATCTCATGAAAGTTTAAGAAATAGACATCTGTAATAAATCAAAAAATAAAAATTAAATATTGGGGTATAATGTCTCAGTAGGTAGAGTAGATGTCCTGCAATCAGAGGGTTATATGTTCAATCCCAGCGTCCTCCTGTCACATGTCAATGAACCTGGGGAAGGCACTAACCCCAAGCAGACCACTGAGCTCTGTATCGGTGTATGAATGTATTTGTGAGTGCGCACATTGTGAAGCGCTTTGAGAGGTCAGTAGAAAAGCACTATAACAAAAAAACCCCACAAAAAACAGTACCTTGTTGTTTTCTTTCAAGAGCACACCTGCAGGATGAGGTAGTTGGTAGCAAGAAGGTTCTGGGTTCTAATCCCGACTTGCATAGAGTTTGCGTGTTCTCCCCAGATTCTTAGGCTTCCTGTTAGCCAACTGTTAGGTAAATAAGTTGATCTAAATTGCTCTTAGGGCTGATTTTGCTTGGTACACTGCCAAGAGAGTACAGTGGACCCACGATAGGGACCACAAATCTGCAAATACTTCAGATCCCTTCTAAAATGCTTAAAGCGTCCTATTTAAATAGTTCATAGGCTAGATATACCTTAATATATGTCAATGCGAATAGTGGAAACAGCCTTAGTGCTGGTGCAGAAAATAACATATACGATCTTCCTTATCCATCCTCTTATTTGTGTCTAAGGAACAGGTGGTGCCTATTAATTTGACTAATAATGATAGTAATAATAATTAATAACTGTCTTTGAATCACTATTAATATTGCTGATACCTAAGCCAGTAGACTCATTGTGTAACAGTGATTAAATGGATTATTAGCCAATGGGGAATAGTGCAAAATTGGTCACCCTCACTTTCGAGAAGATAGTTACCCCCCTGGCAAAGGAGTGATCACCCTGTCACATGGCTGATGTGCATTCCCCTAAATAGAGTGTAGAAAAATCAAAGAGGAAGTAAAGGAAAATGAATCCAGAAGGTAACGAGGTAAGACATTTTAGCCAAAATAAACAAAGATAAATATATTTAGCCAAAAAAAATAAACAAAACCTTCAAAATGATTAGTTTTTTGCAATCCGATTACACTCTTTTGCCATTAGTATACACACCTGTCATTTCCACCCACACATGCTTATATTTCACTAGCATTCCAGACTGAGTTCTCCATTTCCAGCCAGGGAGTAACACTAATCTAATATCAGCACGCGCTCCCACACAAACGTCACAACATGCTCTTGCAACATCTGGGCGGGTTTTTTAGATGGAGTAAATGTGCGGTGCTGGAGTCTCCCACACCCTGCTCCATAAACACAGCTGTCAGTCTCGTGTCTGCTGTCATTTTCAGCTCCTGAGTTTTATTCTCTTAATTTGCTCCAAAATGGCCGATATCTCTCTGTCCATATCCTCCCCTGCAGGTTGGTCGGAGAACTTTCCTGCTGACCTAACTGATACATGTGTTTACCGAGCATCATTTTTGCACCAGCAAAACACTGGTGATGGGTCCAGACGACAAAGAGCAAATGCTTTCAGCAAGAGTTCAACTAACTGAATCCAGCATCTTGTCCTCCTCATATCCCTCCCTGTGTGTCTCCTGAACTGTGCTTCAGACCTCCCACAAAAAACTGAACAGATACACTGCACTCGAGCACCATTGTACACGACTATTCCGCCGGGCTGCACTTTTAGGAAATACTGCTTCATGCTGACCCTCAGAAAGAAAAGGCACAAGCAAACCTCATCGGTTTTCAAAGGCTGAATAAAAACAGGAATATAAAGACTTTTAAAGAGATATAAAGAGAGTTTTAGACAATAGAGAAAGAATTCATGTGTGGTGCACAAAGATGGAGGACGAAAGGAAACAGTCAATGTAGATGGAAGTTTCTTGCTGAAAACTCTCTGAAGATTTTCCTTCCCTCTCTTGCAGCCTCATGCAGGTCGGCGTCCCCACGTCTACTTCTCCTTGTGTGGTCCGGAGCTCCGAGTCATTCCCAAACAATCGGCATTAATCCAAGGAGTGAGGGGCCTGCAGCACAACGCTGCAAAACTGCCACAGCACCCTTGCTGTGGCCTGCACTGACAACATGCTCTGAACACACAAAGACTCACACCAGCACACTCATCCTTTGATCGGGCCTGGTAAAGACGTGTGTTGGACAGTCCCGAACAGCACACTTTTGACGGTTCATTGTCACAACTCTGAGAGAGCCTCGATGCTATCGAGTTCAGGTTTAGCCAGAAAGAACAACGTTTTTTTTATTTCTATCAACACTGTGGCAGGGTAATTTTCAAACCAGGTTTCTGGTTCATTTCAAGTGCAGTTTTCTATAAATGGAACCTCTTTTGCTGTTTGTGAGGAAAGCATATGAAAGTTACGTGGCTTACTGAAAATACTGCTTTTTGTTCGCAACTTCATTGTTTTAAATTGTCCACAGGAAATTAAAACGTACATATGAACTTTCTATTTAAAAAAAAAGATTCAGATAAATTCCGTAATTGGGTTTTTTACCAAGGTGCTTAGTTTGTTTTCTCCTCAGTGTGCCTTGTTTGAGTAGACATAAGGTAGGGTATATTAGTGTACATCTCCTATATTTTAATTTCCAAAAAGGAGGACTTTTAAAAGTTTAAAACTTTTTAACATAATTTTAACATATTCAAAGAGCGCATTCTCCATGTGGTTAGAATGAAGAGTTAAATGGGAAGTTCATTCTTTTAGCAAATATTAAGTTCATTTACTTACCCAGACAAGTTTGGAGCTACTTGGAGTCCTTCAGGAGAAGTTTATTTCCACTCGCGATCAGCATATATCCATATAATGGCAATCAATCGGGGCAGCAGATTTGCTGCCTTTAATAAGGTATTATCTTCCCCAAAACTCCTTCATTTAACAAGGTTTTGTTATTAATCGTTACCACTACTTCCCTAAACTATTGATTTTATTTTATTGATTTTTATTACGTCACTGCGGTGCTCCATCCCAGTTGTGGTCTGAGCAGGTTTTTCACTCTGTGCTCTGTGGCGGTCAGTTAGACAGAACTTGCTTCTGCAGACATCGACATTTGCATGTTTTCAAATTACTAATCGAATGACCAACTGAACTAAGATCAGCTTCCACAGGCTCCCTTTCAGCAACCTATGCAGACTACAGCTGCAATAGCCGCTGACTGCGACGTAACTGAAATCCCAGAACACTCAGAAGCTAATGCCTTGGCACCTCAGAAAACTTACAGGGGAATATCACTAACTATTTAGGACAAAACATGGCTAAATTAAGGAGTTTTGGGGCAGATAATGCCGCATTACAGGCAGCAAATCTCCTGTCCTGCTTGACTCCCATTATATGGATATACGCTGATCGCGACTCTGTATAAACTTCTGCCGAAGGACTCCCACGTGGCTCCAAACTTGTCTGGGTGAATAGATGAACATAATATTTGCTAAAAATAAGGTCCAGGTGGAAAAAAGTGAGCATCCCCCTTAAAAAACAACATTCAGATTGGCTTTCACAAGCACAAAACAAAAATCTTTAGAAAATAATTAATGATAGAAATAATTACTTTTTCAGTAAAACAGATCAGACTGAACTCATATAACCCTTTTCTATCTATACTGACAACTCAAACTGCTTAACACTGTAGTTACATTCACCCATTTTCACTCAAACAATTCAGTAATGGTAAGCCATTTGGGGTTAAGTGCCTTGCCCACTAGCACATCAACATGCGACAGGAGGAAGCTGGAATGGAACCCTTTGATTAGCCACACTAATCACTGAGCCACAGCACAACTATCACAGTAATGATAATAGTTCATTTTTTTAAGTCAGAGTGAACACAAAATAAACAAAAATCTGAAATAATATTCAGAGAAAAAAAATACTATTTTATTTTCAATGTAAGTGTAAATGTAAAGGGCTGCACGGTGGCGCAGTGGTTAGCGCTGTTGCCTTGCAGCAAGAAGGTCGTGGGTTCGTATCCCGGCCCAGGGTCTTTCTGCATGGAGTTTGCATATTCTCCCCGTGTATGCGTGGGTTCTCTCTGGGTACTCCGGCTTCCTCCCACATTCCAAAAACATGCATGATAGGTGAATTGATCACTCTAAATTGTCCCTAGGAATGAGTGTGAATGGTTGTCTGTCTCTCTGTGTTGGCCCTGCAACAGACTGGCGTCCTGTTCAGAGTGTACCCTGCCTAACGCCTGATAATTGCTGGGATAGGCTCCAGCTGCCCCGTGACCCTGAATTGGATAAGCGGTTAAGAAGATGGATGGATGTAAAAAGCAGCAGTCTCAAAAAGTAATAAAAAAAGTGTCTGCTCCGGTCTTTATTTATTTTTTTTTTTTTTATTTTTTTTTTTTTGCTCCGGTCTTTAACTTTCATCTTCATCCTCCTCAGTAAGATTATAGATGAACTCTCACTTTCAACAGCAGTATTATAGCTTTTCTGTCCATATCGCCTACAGGATCATTCCCAGGTTTGTCACACACAAAAACACAAGTGCAAGGTATGTTCAACCTAATTTAAGCCACACCTGGGTTTTGACAGGGTACAACAAGCCACAGCGTAACAGCCCATGAATAGATCAGAACCATCCACTAAGAAGCAGGACTTCAGGTGAGTGAAAGGATGTTTTAATGAATGCATCACACCAGTCAATTTAAGTATGTGTACTGATCCCCTGAAAACCAATGAAACCCCCAACATTATCACCAAGTTAATCCCCTGGAACCATGTGAAAAGTGAACATGTAGAGTGGATTGCTCATGGTGAATTGGATGCGACATAGCTGCCAGGTAAACACTGGAAAGCTTTAGCCAAATGACTGCCTCCAGGGGTCCGTTCCAGAAAGCAGGTTATGTGACATAACCGGATAAGTGTGAGGGTAAGTTTGTGGATAACCTCAACTTTCGGTTCCAAAAATGGAGGTATCTTTCAAGGTATGTTAGTAACCATAGCAACTTAATCTCTGAACATGACCTGCTCCGGACCAGGTTGCATGATAGGAAAAAATGCACAAAAAACACTTCATATCCCTACATTATTTTAAATTATTATTAGTTTTTATTCATTTGATGTTGTTCTTGTACTTTTTGATGTAAGGCGACCTTGAGTGTCCAGAAAGGCGCCTAAGAAATAAAATGCATTATTATTATTATTATTATCTCTCCAATAATTATTTGATTTTAATCTTACCTTTTTGGGAAATCTTTTCATTTTCAGTTCTTTTGGATCCAGAAGGATAGCATCTAATTAGGTTAGAGATCACTATATGTCTAAGTCAATATTCAATATTATTGTACCCTCAACAAATTGGCGGCAAAAGAAAGTAAACTTTGATTAATGATCCAACATACAGGAACAAATTTTAAATTATACATTATATCCTCCAGCACTACTTGACAGGGGGTAGAAAAAGAATAAATAAAAATGAAGATTTTTGAGAGTTACTATATTTAAAGCTGATGTCTCTGATGGGGAGCCTAAGTCACCCCCTTCTACTTACAGGTCCATGGGCCCCCGACTGCCCCAAAAAATGAATATTTTCTGATCCAGTTTGAAATGCGCCATGGATCAAACATAATGATGTCCATGAATTTTAAAAACAAATTTTGATGCAGAGAAAACGCTGATTTGTGTGAAAACGTTTAGCGGACTACAACTGCAGAAGAAGAAGGAGAGCCAGGGTCGTAACCTCCAGGACGAAGAAAGGAGCATTAAACACAGAGAAAACAACTATAAATCTGACCGTGTGGAAATTAGCAGCTATGTTGGGGGTAAAGCAGTTGGTGGAGTGAGAGCCAGTATGGAGGAGAAGCTCTACAAGCTGTAGGTGAGTGTTTTACGTGCTATAGCTAGTTCTAGTTCCCGTAAGCCAAATGACGTCATATATGCGACTTCTGATTTGTATGCATTTTAAATGCAAAGTTTTACAATCAAGTAAATCCCAAATCACTGGACAAACACATTCGAAATGTACATCATTAGTTATCATTTAGATCGAAGTACGACATATGTGTGATTCAGGACGTAAGACAAAGCAGATCAGAAAATAACTTTTATTGCTCCATTGAATTCCATTCATAATTTTTTCGGTTTGGGGAATTACCGACCAGAAGGGGAGGAGACTTAGGCTCCCCATACGCCTGAGCCAGTAGGAATGCTCAGTAATTCAACATTAAGTGCAGTGTAACGATTTAACCTGAAGAGGGCACTCAACTGATTTTGTGGCAGAAAATTAATATTTTTTCACTAAAATGTACTAAAAAACTGAAAATAGGAGACATATAGACCATACTATTAGACACTCATTTATACAGTTTATCAGCAAAAAAAGTTAATGAGTTGGACTTTAAACTCACACACACTGTCATTGGTTTGTCAAGCCAAATTTCTTTCTTTAGCTTTATGCTATTTTTTCATAATGATTGGCTTGAATTCCCCATAGGTCAGCATTAGTAATTCCAACTCCATTTCTTTGAGGCATTCTGGCCTTTTTTTCTCTTCAGTTTCCTTTTTGACTCGTGAATTATGTGATCTATTGAGAGGGTCTTTATGTTTCAGGGTTTATCAACCAGATTCTTATCAGGTGTTCTGGAACCGAAATAATCAGGCTAAGCAGGTTTTGGGTTGATTATCCAAGACTTCAGGGTTTACCACATGGTAAGTTAACTAACCCACCGAGCATTTTTCGGTCTAAAAGACGTCTAATGAACGTATATATGGTCCGTAGACGTCTAGGCTAAAATCGTTCTACCACTGGTCTAAAAATGAAAGTTTTTCAGCCGTCTAGGTTTAGACTAGCCGTCTAATAGACGTCTAAAAGACGACTACCTCTATACGCCACGTCTAATGTAAGACGTTTATATTACCGTTAATGAACATCTATTTCTAGACGTCTAAAGTTATACGTTTAACAGACGTTTATTTTTATACCAAATTTATACACCATCAGATAATCTAGACGTCTATTAAATCTATTATAGCCTAATGATATTCTAATAAATCCAGCTTTTACAATCTATTAAATTCATCACAACAAACCTATTAAAATTAAATTAAAGTTGTGAAATTGAATGTTAAATCAGGTTCCCTAAAATGATCTTTTAAAATAACAATGATGTTTTAAAACGGTTTCAGTAAAACTATACTTATTTACCACTGGATATAAATACATCTCTTAAGCTTAACATTGACCAAACTATCCTACTGTAATGTAAATCAAAACATTTTTCAAACATCCAACCATCGCAAACATATGAATGTGCAATATACATGTTAATTTCAACACATTTGTAAACATACATTGCCATAAAATAAAAGCACAAATTCAAATATATAATATAAAAATATTTTATTTTGCTTATTTTATTTAAACAAAGAATGTGGTGACAAATAAGTAGTCTAATGTTCAAAATTACTAAAATAAAAATGTAGCTGCAAAACATTTACAAAACAAAAATTAGGCCAAAACATTTTTTTTTTAGATATACAAAAACTCTGGGAAAATTCATCAACCTAAACCAAAATGTAAATAAATAAATAAAATACACCAAAGGTGTCCTGGGCCTCTTATAGCCCCCTCCAACACTTCGAGCTGGAGCCTGTTTGAGATGTGCAGCCATTGCTGAGCCGATAATTTACTCCGTAGCCTATTTTAAAGTTTTCTGAACAGATTCTGCAAACACAGCAATAGAATAAATGAATAAATATTTTAAGTGTCACAGAGATCCCAGCGATATTATCCATTAAGACAAAGTACATGGTTTCAAAGGACCATTCGGTTTAATGGCTACTTAATAGCAAGCTAGCAGGTAAGCTACAGCTAGCCTGCTAGCTATGCTGCAAACGGATAACAAACATTGTACGACAAAACAACATTTCAGTAACTTTCCTTTGAGCCCTCACCTATATGCGACCCTTCATATTTGAAGAAACAACGTTTTCTAACACATAGTGGTCCCAATGAGTAAAATAAATTGGTTCGGAGGACTCCGATATCCTCATTTCACCATAAAGACGATTAGACCGAGTGGAACTTTAAGTGTGTTGCTGCCTCCTAGTGGTGAGGGTCGGGGGTTACCACTAAAATAACTTATACGTCTAGTCTAAACCAGGTTTTAATGTAGACGTTGAATAAACATCTAAATCAAGGCTAAATCTAAACTTTACTCTATATTGATCAATGACAATTCAAATGATTCAAATCCAACATTTGGACATCAGCTGTGCAACTTAGTTATGTTTTTTCTATCACTGTTCATTCTTTAATGTATTTAATTAAATAATCTAAATTTGGTCTAAAGAGAGACATTGATACGACGTATAAATTTAGACGTCTAAATCTAGTCTAAATATAATCTACATTGTGCATTGATCAATGACGTTAAAAACGTTTTAATCCAGTATTTGGCCGTCGTTTACACAACTTTACAGTTATTTTTTAAATTTAATATTTAATAATTAATGTATTAATTTGTGTCGTCTAGATTCGGGCTAAAACGTAGACCGATTATAGACGGTCTAATTTCGGTTAGAATTTATACGGCACGTCTAATAGATGTCTATTGCTCAGTGGGAAGCTTTCTGGAACAGGGTCCAGGTTGTTGCATTGCACGATGTGGTAGAGTAAACACACCATTAAACAATGGCGGCATGCAACATTTAAGATGTCCTCTCAAAATCATTCGGTACACTTCTCTGATAATTTTGCATGAAATGGTCCCCAAGAAACAAGCAAATGATTTGGTTACATTTTCTGTGTTTTCAACAAGCTCTGAATACAGCATCAACTTCCTGTGTTTACATGTGGCTCTCCTGCCCCGGAAACATTCCCACCAACAAACGGACTGAACGCTCTCGCCTGGTTTGGTTCTGGTTCTTGTTGAGTTTTCTCTGTGTCAAAAGAAACAGATTCATCAGGAAAAGCTACAAGTTAAGAACTTTCAACCGATTTGGGCCAAAGTAAACAAACTATAGGTGTAAAAAAAGCTCTGTGTTAGGCATTTTGAGTACCCGCTTAATCCTATTTGTTTGAGCAGACTTAATCCTGCCACAGGGTGTTTCCATGTTTTTGCACTTTGGACGACAACTGGAGTACTTGTATATTAGAATTGAAAACATGCATCAATTCAATCCAAATCCAGTCAACTACTCTATTTGCGTACACTCAATTGTAATCCTTTTATGCCCAGTCCAGTTCATTCTCAAGTCTTTTTCTCATTTTCTTTTCAAGCTCAATCCTATTGCTGGATTTTTCCACCTTGAGCACCAACTATCCCCAAAACCCACAACAACAAATAAAACAAGCCTCACTGTTTATTTTTAATTTTTTAGAACTCATTCAAAGCAACAATAATCTATTCCTTAGAAGAAGATACAACCAGATTTTGACCATATTATTGGTTTTGGTAAAATGTGTACAAGGCTTATCAAGATGCTTACATATAATTGTACATTTTAAACTGTTTTTAAATATTTCTGCATGTTTTTTTAGATGTTTTTCTTATATGAAAATAACTTTTCTAATAAAGGAATGAAATATAACTTTTCTTATCAAACCCTAATTGTAATTTTAAATCAATGTACACAGAGGTCCTGCTAGATGTATTGTTGTTGGTGATTGACCTTTGAGGTAAAAGAAAACAACAATCTGGTCATAATCTGTTTTTACCCATCATCTTCTTAGATTATGAATTATTCAATAGCATTGAACTAGAAGTAAAAATTAAAGTTGAACAACTGCACTCAAAATACGAACAGTTCACCTGCTGTAGTCTCACAACTTCCTCCTGGTCTGCATCCAACTGAAATGTGCACCCACTTGTGTGCAATCAAATATTTCCAGTTGGATTGCTGCATGTTGCTGATGTTATCAGGTTTTGGTGTTTGGGGTGTTTGGAACATTAAGGAACATTTCTCCAACTGAGGTGATCATCTGCTGGAAAGACTCTCTTCATCAGCAATTTCCTGACACCCAAGCAATTGCTTCCAGAGGAGAAAGCTTTGCAGCATGCCCCACTTGTGCACCGGTGGTTGGCATGACACTAGGCTCTTTGGACTGTGTCTGTAATCAGTCGAACCGCTCACAGCCGCGCTCCAAAGCTTTGGTAACTCTTGGAAACTCCCGGTCAGTGATATGTATTGAGTATGGGGTCCAGGCCTGAGATGATGCTCAGATGCTCTTGTGAGAATTTTTTTTTTATTGGTTGAGTGATTGATTGATTTACCTACCTTTACTCTGTTAGTAAAGTTGAAAATGTGCATCTGCATCAAGTGATCGAAATGATGGAGGGCATTCCGATTTTTTCTTCACCTCTGTAAAAAAACGAAACCAAAAAAACCCGCTCAAATATAAAAAATATTCAGTTACCTGGCCTTACAAACATTAACTACTCAAAAAATGTAGGGTTGCAATTTTTATCCATGAGGATTTAATTTTTTAATCTTTAAGTGCTATAATTGGCGCTAGCAAGTACTTCCCTACAGATGATTCTCTGTTTTTTTGTTTTTTTGGCTTTTATACGTGTCTTCAAGTCGACACCTTCACAATTGTGCTTAAGTGATTTTTGATCATTTTCTTTTTCACTTTCCACAAGTGTGTTTAACATCAAGCGGAAGGATTTTAAGGTTGGATGCAAGCTCTCTTTCATACCTCAGCAACACTCATATGGGGGATCTGGAACTAAGCTAAAAAACCCCGCTGAAGCTCTGGATGTATATTCCTGGCACCACGACAGGAGAACCGCTTTAATCAGCCTCCACTCCTTTACAGCCATTTACCTTGCCTCACACATTCATCCGTTTAAAATATTTCTAGGCACACAAGTGATAAATTGTTGCAGCCCAGAAAACGTGTGTCTCCGGGGATCAGGACGGACTCCCCTGTTCTGCCTCTCTGCCTAATCACCAGCTCTGAGCAGCCATTAGTCAGGGAGTTCAGACTGACCTTGACACCACATCCGGCACCCAAACTTCACCCCACCTCGGTCTTCGTTTTGCAGGCCAGGAGCTGGGTGTGCTGTTGGGAACGTGGGCTGGTTGGACTTGGAGAGAGGAACCGGCTCACTGACTCCCTTACGGCCATTACTGTAATTATAGTTGATGTTCCCAATTGATTTTTTTGGTTTGTTTTTCTCGTAGAGCCTAATGAGAAGGCGGATGGCAGCTGCTGGCTCGTAATTGGGGCGGCTGAAGGAGGCAGTGGGAGGTGAGGAGGTTTTGCAGGAGACATAGGGTGAGTGGGGAGGAGGAAGCAGGCAATGGAGTATGGGATTGAATTGTCAGTCCAGGTTATGATTAGGAGGCACAGATGCGGCCATGTGAGAAATGAATTTCATGCCTGTTGAGTCTGCAATTTCTCCTGGAATGTGGGGATTTGTGCAGGGAGTGCTCCTCAGAGCAGCAAGAAAAAACGGCACAGAAAAGGGTGTAAACAAGATCTTTGTGGTAGAAGAAAGTTGTTGAAATCCCCCCAACAATGAATACAATTTTACTTCATAATTTATAAAGCACAGCGTCAAGGAAATATTCACAAAACAAACGCCTTCAGTTAATTTTCAGAGTTACTTAAATCCCATTATACACACAGATTTAAAGCAGCTACATGCATTCCAATTCACTCTTCATTAAAAAAAATGAGTTCAAGTTCAATATATTTCTCCAATTTCCAAAAATGTTTTTCTTTCTTTGGAAATCGAGATGACTGCAATAAGTCAGTAACTTTGCAGCAATCCCTTATACTTAAACCTTGGTCTTAGAGTGAACTCCTCTGTTAGGAACATTTAGCCTAATCAGATGATTTCTTATTTAGTATGGAGCTTGGTTATTAAGGGATTTGTATGCAAGGAAAATAACTTTGATTTCATTTTCTGGATTTAAGAGGGAGCAGCAAAAACTATATCTCTTTTTAATATTCATCAAAACTCTTGGTGCAGCGATTTGAGCAGAAAATAATTGTAGCCTAACTTTCTGGGATTTTTGTGACTTATATTGTGTAAAGGTGATTGAAATTGAAATGGTGAGTAATTCCACACAATGCACAAACGTTGATACATAATAAACAAAGAACTGTTTCTGTCTTAAAAGCGACAGAATAATTAAGAATAGCCTTTTTTTTGGGGGGGGGGGGGTGCATCAAGTACTATTCAACCCTCTCCGCAGCAGACAACAGTTAAGAAATTGCATTTTAAGACAGTGATTCTTCCGTTTTCATAGATGCCTTTCACAAGACAAGAAAAATAATTATGCCTTTTTTAAAATAAGAATTAAAGAGTATTTCTTCTCTTCTAGGCTCTAATGTGACACCCACAACACTTCTGGAGGTTGAGCCACGTTCATTTTGTGATCAAACATTTCCACAGCTGTTGATGTCCTCAAGCTGCTCAGTGACTTTGATCCCATGTATGTGGTAAGAAGTTATATTAAAAGCTGGGGACAATCAATCATGTAATACCAAGGACATATTCCAACTTTTCCACAGGGCTGCATCATCTCAGAAATTAAAGACTCTGTAGAAAATTAGGAAGTAGTTTGCATCATTCACAGCGAGAACAACAGGACCTTGTAATGTTCACTGCTCTTCTTTTTCAGCCGCATATGGTTTCAATCCCGGTTTGGAGTGTCGGTGAAATGTGTGACACAAAGGAAGATGAGGGTGTACATATGGAAATAAGCGGCCAGGCACAGTTTACTCTGGCCAAGCTTTGGTCTCACCAGCAGCTTCCTGCTTTTTCCTGCTCCGGGTTCTTGATGGGCTGCAAGCTGCTCATTTCTTGAACTAGACATCTACTAAAAGATTCCTCCCAAGCGAACTTACTAAAACAGGAGTGTAATCACTCAGGTTTATTTACTCTAGAAGTGGGTAGTTTAACTCCGGGATGAGTAAAAAACACAAACATTGTAAACAATACCAATAAAATATGCGCATCATTATGGTTTGTAAAAGCAATTATAACATTTAAAGTATATTATATTGGATTTCTCCTCCTACCCGGTACTGTAGAATGAATGATGTTTGTAATAATCTGTTCTGACTCAGGGAATCAGAGTGTGCAGGACAGGAATGAAGAATGAAGGCTGAGGGCGCTTTGCTGTAACATATGGACATGATTTTTCTTGTCTCGTGTTCCTTTTCCATTCCTATATGAACTTCACAGGCAGAATACATTCCCAAACAAAAAAATAGCTTTTGTTCATATTTCTAATTGGTATTAAAGGTAAATCAGCATTCATATGACTTGGACTTTTCTACATTTTGTCATGTTACAGCCTATATTTTAAAGAGATTTTGTACTTTAGACCAATAGAAAATGGAAATTAAACAATATAACATATATGTTTGTATTATTCCCCCTGTAATACAACACCCCTAAATAATAAGTTCAACCAGTTGGACTTCTAATAGTTTCATTTAGAGAGCATTAGTGATGACCAAGGAACAACCAGATAGCCTAGGGATCCCAAGCTCTGTTCTTATGAAATATTGTTCAGAATGAGTGTGGGACAACTGCAAACTTACAGAGACACGTCCCTGTACCTAAACTGACAGGCCAAGCATGAGAAGCATTGATCAGGGATGCAGCCAGTGAGCCAAAGATGAGGCTTCTATAGGGTGTCATCTGGAGAGTCACAGAGTGAAAAATTAACATCAATAATTTGGGTTATTTAGCCTGTCATAAGAAAAAAAACAGCAGGTTCGTGTTTCAGTCATAATTGCATAGATGTCATTTAAAAATGTTAGAATTTGAAACTAAATATTTAGATAAAAAGCTAAATATTTAGTTAAAAAATTCAATATTTACCTCCAAACTAAATATGTAGTTATCAAGCTAAATAACTGCTTTACAAATGAAATGTTTAGCTCCAAACTAAATATCTATAGGTGACATGTTATAATTTAGTTTGCAAGATAAACATTTAGCTTCAAATATATATTTAGCTAGCAAGCTTAACTGGCTAGCTAAATATATAGCTATAAGGTAAACATTTAACTCAGCAAAAATATTTAGCTAATATGCAACGTCACTTGCTGAGAAGCGTAAGTGGACTTTCAGAATAAATGTAAACTCCTGCTGCTGGTGCAGTTACAGTTACTATAAATGTCTCAGTAAACAGCTGTTTTTCCATTAAAATGGCTCATCTTACATTTTAAGATGAAACGCTGTACATGTCGAGACAAAAATAAACTATGATAGAGAGGTGTTATTCAGTCTTGTCAGCAGTTTACATAAAGGTTTGCAAGACCCATGTTCCACTGGAGCTAAATATTTAGCTTGCCAACTTAGCTTGCTCGCTAAATATTTAGCTTCAAAATAAACATTTAGATTGCTAGCTAAATACTTAGTATACTTAGTTTGAAGTTAGATATGTAGTTCGTAGATTAAACTGATCAGACTTATTTGAAATATGTGAGTGTGAGTATATTTGTGCCTGGAAAGCAGCATCAGACTATTTAGAAGAGATTATGAAATACAATGCAAATACCAGCACTGATGTAAATGCTTGTGATGATTCAAGTTTAACAGCTGCTTGGAGGAAGGATCTGATACATCAATTCTATGTGCACCTAGGATGCAGCAGTCTGTCACTGAAGGACCTCTCCAGCTCAGCAACAGTGATGGTACTATAGCCAATGCCCTTCTGTTTCCCTATCATCTGCACTTGGTGGAGAGGGCAACCAAGGAACGAGCTGGCCTTCCTGATAAGCCTACTGTATATAACCACCTTCTCGCACCTCCTGATAAGATACTGTTCTAACATACTACAGCATAGAAAACGGCTGATTATATCATAGAGTCAAAAAAAGGCCTTCAGAAGGCCTCTACACGTTTTAAGATATCATCCTCTACAGCAGGAAGACTCTGCTCTGATCCTTTAGGGCATCAGTGTTGTGTCTTCAGTAACAGTTTATTGTTCAGCAGTCTTACAAGAGTCCCCACCTCAGTATCAGTTGCCTGGATGTTGCGCTAAACACACCATCCCTGTAGGAAAACATAATGATGGCAGAATCATGCTGTGTGTTTTTGCTTTCATCAGCAGGGAAAATGAAGTAGGTCACAGTTTTTAGTAAGATGAATAAAGCTACATGCAGATAGATTCTGAAAAACCCAAAACCCCCACCCAGTAAATTTTTAGAACTGTCAAAGATTGGGGCAATCGGACATAGCTGGAAACATAAAACAAAAAAAGTCTGCTTTCCACCGCACATGTAACTGGTGCGTAATGTCTGCGAAAAAGTAAGATGCGGCTGATAGCTGCCTTTAGAGTCAATGGGTCGGTTTCATCCATGGGCCAATGGGACGTGTACCAGAAGTGTTTCTAAATTTACAGTGCGGGTCCATTTTTTATGTGCTGCGCTTCCACAACATGTCAGGCTTAGCTGTTTAGATGATACCAGATAGGAAGTCAGCCACAAGAGCAATTTAAAGGTTTCGGAAAATTTCAAAATAAAAGATTTCGATAGTCAACTGCAAAAAAAACACAACAAACAAAACATAATTACCTGTGGCATCAGGTTTGAAAACATCACGCCTGTGGGTCTAATTTGCCGGTTTTCATTGCTAGAAGTTCTTCCTTGAAGTGGAGAGTTACCCAATTTATATGATAACAGCACTTTTTTTTTCTAGGACATTATAAAAACAGGAGATATGCAATTGCAATTCTCCTGTGATTTTGTGATCTACTGGGACCAGCTGGGATGTGCTGCTGAGCTCGCAGGCAAAATGCGTCTATTACATTATGCAGCGCCGCTTGAGCGTCTGTTGGCAAGCAGGGCTAAATTTCACCACTTGGACGTCCAAACGAATATAGTGGCTGAAAATGACAGCGCGAGCGTGCATGAAATGTGTTCGTTCTTTGTCAACAACGGAAGGGGAAGCCTCAACAGCGTCTCATAACATTACTGAATTGAGGCACTTTTCCTGCTTTTAAACATGTAACGACATAATTTCATACTTTTATTGTTCAGTTTTTGTTTTGTGATACAGTCAAAGGTTGTTGAGTCTGACCAGTTAGGTGGTACACTTGCTGTATAAGGGTGTCCCTGTGAAAAATTGAGTTCCTTTCTGCACCCTGGAGTGTGGGAGAAAGCACAGGTGCAGCTTACAGATTATGTGCACACATTTGTTGTAGTGCACAAAGCCGTGAATCTATTGCTCCTGCTGGGTTTGTTAATGAAGGATGGAATGTTTTCCTTTTTTTTTTTGGGTGGTGGTGTGGGGGTTGGTATCTGGGCACCCAGAGGGGAAGAGAGTGGACATGACAAGGAAGAACCTGAAGTGCCGGATTACCATGCCCTTTACTCTCCTGCCCTGTCCTCCTAAGGTAGGGGATTATCGTATGAGCAGTGAAGCTGGTGAGACAGCATCATATGAGCTGAGCCGGTTAAAATAAAGAACAGGTCATGCGAGACAAAACAAAAATTAAGCTTTTTTAATACTAATTCTCGAGGAATGAAGGCGGTGTAGGTCAGAGGGTCATTGACTGAGTTGTATCTTTGCACATTGATCAAACTAAATTTAAATTAAACTAATCAAGAACATCATCACGGTTGGGCGGGTCGTTCTTGCAAAGATCTCTTCCTGTTCAGTGAGCTGGCTAAATCAAAAACGATATGTCATGACAAGTTACAGAAGAAAAGGGAGGTTCTGCAGATTGTTTTTCACCAACAAAAGCAGTAAAACAGAAGGGAGACATGGGGTGATTTTGAAAGTAGGTTTGCTATACCCCTCCTCTCCCCTCATCCCTTCCCCTTATCCCTTCACACCCCCTCTTTCTGCTGGGCCTTTGTTCCAGAGCCCCCGACCTCTCCGTCTTCCGGCTGGGACTGAAGTCGCCTGCGATGGACGCAAACAGGATTAGGAGCTCCTATGGCTATGGTCATTCTCTGTGGATTTGGGAGGGTTAATGCAGCTCGGCTGTGCTATGGTACTTTAATTAACCTGCCACCAGGGGGCCTCAGAGTGGCCCGGCGGGTAACAAGCTTGGAGTGCAGGCAGGAGCTTCTATCTTTACATGGGAATGATCCTGGAGCCCCTCTCATCAGGTCAACTCAGACTAAACTCTGACAACCATTTTACACTTGACTGCATGGCTTTAAGTCCAAGTGCACCTCAGTTATTTCACTCCTTTAATCGACTTTGTGTCTATTTATCTTTAAATTACATTTTATTTTATTTTCAACAGTATAAACACAAAGTTTCTCTTTTTTTTCACCACTCATAGACCACATGGAACGCATCTGGAAATATTCCCAGATCTTTACGGCCAAGATTTTAGTCACAGCCAAATAAATTTAATGCATTTTATGAAGTATTTTCTATGTACAAATAAGAAATACAACATTTGGAACAAAAGGAAAAATATGGCCCAAAGTGCAAACATCTGGACTCCACCTAATCCTCCTGATTGCCATGTGTGCAACTGCATTCGTGTGTCTTCTGAGAGTGTGTGACGGGCGCTGCGAAAATGAGTGTGTGTTTTTCTCGGCGCACACGGGTACAGACAAAGGTACGCCTGTGTGCCCCTTCCACTGACGACCTGTGGAAAATTCCCTGTCAGCGCCGTGCCAAGGCGCCTGGCCGAGCGAGGCGGGACTCCGGAGGAATGCCTGATTGGGAGGGCCAACATTTATCCAGGGCCAGAGAGGGTATGAGGGGGTGTTGATCAGAGTGTGAGTCAACAGGTTTTACTTTGCTGTTCACTTTGGCGAGAAAATCTGAGAAGTCAATCTTAAGCCAATTCAAAAGGCAGGTGGTAAAATCTGGCTTCGATTTCTATGAGTAAAGGTGTGAAAGATGCCAATGTAACATGGTGTATATGCTATCTGATGCACTCTGGACTGCCAGAGTGGTCATTGCTTAATATTCCCATGGATAAACACACACAGGTAGGCGGCAACAACAGAACAAGACAACATTTATTGGTTTCTGAATGACATCTGGCAGATGACTCTCTGGCTTCCTGCTGTGTGGGCCTTCTTCTGCGGTCCCAGCAAAAATAATAAGCCAGCCTAATTATCTCCAAACGTTCCTGGAAGTAAGTCAAGTTCTGCAGACGCAGAAACAGTCACACGGCTAGCTTCTTTTTGGTGGAGGTACCTGTTTGGGTTGGTTTGTGTTTTTTTATGTTATGTGAAAAGATTTTTCTTTTGTGACTCCCATCATCCATCCATCCATCCTGTAGGCTGGTGACTATCTACAGTGGTCATTGGTCAAGAATTTGGGACACCCTGGACAGGTCTTTAGTTCATCACATGGAAACCCAGGACGTTTTCACATCTGATAGTCCTGTAAACATGGTTTGATTGGGGACTAGCTTTGCTTAGCTGATGCGATTGGCTTCCACAATGCACTTTGTCAATCAAACCAAAACTTTTAAACATGGAGCTACATGATTTTACATGATTGATAAAACATGTTTACCAACCCCCTCTCCCTCCACCCCATCCTGCACAATGAAATGTAAACTGACATAGAGTAAAATCAGATTTTTTAGGGGTTTTAGGATTTTTTTTGCTGTCTTTGACAAATATACCAGACAAATACGTCGCAGCAACAAGAGAATGAGGCAGAGTTATAGTTGCGCGGTTGTTTTTGTTGTATTTACCCAAAATGCCCTGCGCTACAGTCCGTTTCCTGCTTTTTGGAGTGGCCTCCACCCTGCCTGGCACTCACATATGCAATTTAACTGCAGCCGAGTTCACTTTAGCCAAGCAAAGGCCAAGGATTTTTGGCTGGCCAGAGTTCGCTGTTTTGGTCCATATCAGAGTTTGATTTGTGCATTCACACCTTCCCAAACGAACCGATTAAAGCAAACTAAACAAAGCTGGTGTGAACGCACCCTTAGAAACACCCAGGACAAACAACCATACACACACTCCTATGTCAATTTAGAGAGATAAAACAAACTAACAGTTTTGTTTTTGGACTGTTGGAGGAAGCAGGAGTAACTAGAGAGAACCCGTGCAAGCACACAGGCAACATGCAAACTCCACGCTGAAAGATTCCAGGCTGGGATTCAAATCCAGGCAGTGCTATCAACTGTAGTCCTGAAATTCATCATAGTAATAGTATTACTAATAAAAAATGTATTATCTCAAATTATATTGTTTTTATGTTTTGTCTAGAAGCTATGACTAAAGATATATGTATTTATATTGTCAGGGCATTAGAAATGATTGTCTAGTCTCTGATTTAATCTTAAATAATTAAATCATGTTCGACATTTGTACTTTTTTTTAACGTGTCCTGTCTGGCAGTGAGGAAGTCAGAATTGGTATTTGAGTACCAAGTATAAGCCCAACAGATTTACTTCCATAGCAGAGCATTAAAGCTATAGTACTCCACCTGATGAATATCTATGTAAAATCTTTAACCGTGATTGCTGTGGGTTTAATTTCTTGAGTTATGGACACAAAGAGGGGAAAAACAAGAGAGAAGAAAAAAGAAAATGAAGACTAAACAATCAGTAAGATAAACAAAACAAATCCAATGAAATGAAATAAAAGTACACATCCACAACACACACAAATTGATATATTAAATCAACAACAATGTCCCTGAATAGCCCCTGGCACCAACCAACCATTGACGACACCCTCAGCCCAAGAATGTATCCGCAAACACCGATATCCCCACACTGGTGCGTGTGTGAGCATGCAGGTGTACACACGATATCCCCACACGAGTGCCCGACAGCTGGTGTGAGGAGGCGCCAATCAGCTGAACAGGAATCGACACAGACATGAAGGAGGACGGGGACAGGGATGCCCAGAGGGCCCCAGAGTCAAGGAACCCCAGGTGAATCGTCGCAGGGCCGACCATTCCACCATGGGAGGATGCCCGCGGGGAGCATCCAGCAGCTACAAAGCAGGGGCCTGGGAGGCAACAGGGGCAAGCCCATGAGGTCCGCCGACAACCGGCTAAGCCAGGGCGAGCCCGGTCCAGGACCCAGGGACCCCAGGGACCAGGGGCTCCCCGCCCCCAGCAGGGCCCCGACCAGGGATCAGCTGACAGGGGTTCCCCGCCGTAAGATCGGGGGGACCGCAGCTGTCCGACAGATCACCGCCACTCCAGGCCACTCCGCCACTCCAGGCCATCCCCCACCACCAATCCCCCAGCCCCAACCAACATCAGGGCGTCAGCGGAGCAATAACAGCGGGCAGACTGCCCCCCCAGGCTACGCCCAGCCAGCCCAAGAACACCAGATCCACCAGCCCCTGGGATCTGATCCCGCCATCCAAGGAGCGCAGAGAACAGGCAACCATACCAAGGACAGACAAACTCAACAATGAACCGACCAAGCTCGGAACCGACAAAAGCGCAAGGTCCAACCCCCAACATTTGTACTTTAAATTTTTGGGCCATTTGAAACGTTTTTTGTGTGCGTTTTTTGTTTATATTGAAAGATGATCTTACTGCAATGCGTTTTCACAGATAATTAATGGTGCAAATATTGTCAAAGAAATTAACTGTAATCTCTTAGACTTAGTTTCTTAGTCTCTTCCTACAGTAGGTGCTCCTGACATGACCTGCTTGACGACCCTGACTAAGACGGCATTCCAGTGGCGGAACGTTCTCCACGTCCTGCTAACAGCTCCTGCTTCTGCATCAGTTCTGTTGCCTTTTCTGTGTCTATGTTGCCTTTTCCGAACCCCAGACGGTCTCGGCAGATGACCACTTATGCTGAGCCTGGTTCTGCAGGAGGTTTCTTCCTGTCAAAAGGGAGCTTTTCCTCTCCATTGTCGCTTCATGCTTGCTCAGTGTGAGGGATTGTTGAGAATTCACGACGCAATCTTCTATGGTTCTCTAATTCCTACATTAAACATTGTATTGTAATAACTCTTCTTGTAAAGTGCCTTGAGATGAAATCTGTTGTGAAATGGCGCTATATAAATAAACTGAATTGAATTGAATTAATCTGAATGCTGTAAAACTTGGATTTCATTGTAAATTATTTTCAAAGTCTTGCATAATTTTGATCGAAACCCTCAAATATGAGTAGATCTAGAACTGTTGGTTTGTTTGTGTGTCCATCCATCCATCCATCCATCCACAACACAGAGAGAGCTGCCAAAGGGTAGCCCTGCTCCCGCCCTGCACTCTCAAGTCTGATTTTGTATTCAGGTTTTTCATACTGGCACTGGGTTATTCACAAAGGCATGAAAGCATCCTCAGAATTCTCATTTGTCTTTTTTGGGACTAATTTTTTAACCCCAAGCTCTGGGGAGTTTTGAAAATGAGAACACCATTATGAGGCATGAAAGTAAGCTGCTCAGTGGACACAGTGACAAATGGAAAACCTGTGTCCCTTCCTGATAACATTTCAACCCTTTCCATTCCATTATTTTGTTCTCATTTTAGCCAACTGTCCTGAGGCAGTTCACCTGGCTGCATGACCTAGAGGTGTCATTCCAAACCAGGTGTCCTCTTCCACCAACTGCCCCTCTGTTGAGACATGTTTGACCCACAGGAAGTTGTCAAAACATCCAGCCAGCCCCACCTGCACTGGAGGCCTGCAAGTCCTCCAGTTCATGCTGATGGGTGGGAGACACGGTACAGTGACTGTGAATGTCCGGGAACGGAACTGCTGTAATGTGCAGCTCAGCTAATGAAAATGAGTTATTGCCATGGATGGACATTAATAATGAGCAATGATCAATTATAGTAGCAGCAGAGTTGCACTGTGATTAGGGACCCTTTCTGAAGGCCTGAGATCAATCATGTTTGATTGCAAAGTTTCTTTTTTGCTGAAAACGGTCCTATCTGCCGCACCTCTGCAGAGACTCCAGAGGCGGTTACCAACCTTCCGGGATCTGGCCCTCCTCAAAGCTACCTAACAATTGTTTTTTTTAGCTCCAGGTATTGGGTTTGGTGGTTACTCCAGAAGAGTGCTAAAAAACAGCTGGGTGCAGGAAAACAGCCAGCGTCAAGAGGCGACACATGCTCAGATACGTAAATAAACACACTCACCTTCACAATAGAGAAGGAAAAAAAGTCAGCTCTGAATTGCCCCCTCCCTTGCAGACATTCCTGCAGCACCTGCACTCACTTAATATTCTGGCAAGGGTGGAGAAAAAAAAAAAAAGCTCTTCTACTCAGTGCCTGTCATGTTTGTTCACTGAAAGAAACAAGTTTGGTTTTAATCAGAATCCCTGCCAAGAGTTAAGGTAATCGCCAAACTGTATGTCTAGTTTTCTTTTCATAATCTCTCATAATCTTCTCCTTATCGTAGTTTCATATACTTTCAAACATAGTTGGAATTCACTTATGCTCAAGAAGAAGAAAAAAAAGACATTTTATCAGAGAAATTACTTCCGTGCAATGTTGGCTGATATAGTCTGAAAACAAACTTGGATGTTCAGGACATCAAGCACCTTATGAGCTGCATGGTAATTTTGGATAATTGTTCCAATCCGGAACCCGCCTGCTTGGATCTGTATAGATCCAATTCTCTGGTGTATTTTTACCTTTTTCATAATTCCTGGGTGAGATGTTGTCCTAAAGGGATCTCAAGCCCTCTCTCACAACCAAGCATCCAACTTCTCCGCACCTGTATCCCAGCTGTAGCTCCAAGCAGCTCATGAAAATTCCCACCAAATTATTCAGACAATTCTTCAACATCTGCTACGGGGAGACACCCCTCTACTTTACACACACAAACTCAGTCAGTTTTAACTTCAATTAGAGATGCTGATGCATATTTCTAAAGGATTATTTATACAAAACCCCAAAGCTTGTCTTATTATACAAGTTCTAGAAGACCAGTAGGTTTTTTTTTAGATGGAAAGACACTAAAAATGACCATAGTAAAACAAGTACTTCTGTCTAACAATCCAGGAAGGGCATGTGTCCATCTTTTCTTGATAAGAAAGATGATTCACCACCGAAAACCATTTAGAAAAATTGTCCATCTTTGGAGTTGCTAATCTCCCAGTAAATAAGCCCCTTGGTCAGACCAAAGAACTCCATTATTAACATTACCGGCCCGTCATGGCAGCGAAACTCAATAAAGATGTAACAAGTACGGTATGCCAAAAAGAGCTTACCTCTTTGCAAAGCTGCATCTGTACAAGGGGACGTGTTAACCAAATACTTTCTGTTTTTGACAGTTCTTTTCAAAACGATGACAGAAGATTCCAAAGGCCGTCTTCATTTTCACTGATTACAATTCACACCCTTGACCACTTGGTGCAGACTTGCAGATTTTTTTTTACTTTATGAGTTCAGGTAGCTGAATCAATTAAAAATTAAATAAAAACCATTCCCAGCTGACTGATTCCCCAACAACTGATGCAGAAAGAGCGCATGCTGCAGGATTTTGAAACCCCCCATTAAGAAAGGTTTCCTGCTTTAAAAACTTTGGCTGAAGTGGTGTTTCCAATTCCAGTCTCAACTGCAGCAAAAAAAATGCGGATTCAGTCTCCATTACGCACGCAGTTGAACTGTTCCCATTTAATACTTTTAGCCTATTAATGTAAAATAAATTGTAAAATATGTCTGCGAGTGTTCTCGATCGGATACTAAGAAGACTCGTTGCACAGCATGGCAGGCACACAAGAACGAAAATAACACTGTGAGGCGTTTACTGCATGTAAACTACAATATTCAAAAAGTAGTACATTTATTGTGCATTTTCCAAGATGTCTCATGCATGTGCAATATCATTTTTGTTAGCTTAATTGAATGACGGAACTTTTTAAGCCAGTAGGTTTAGGCATAGTCTACTATCCAATCAATATAAATGACAACTTAAAGAGCAAATCATACAAACTGATTAACTGTTATGCTAATACATAGATTTAGATGAAAAATAAAAAATGGATAGGTTTCTGGCTGTTGAAATCTTTTTTTATTAGTGTGGTGCGATAGTTGTTCAGAAGAACCATACAAGCCAATTTAATTTACAATTTTACATCCCACTCATAAATTTGTATTTAAATGAGCAGATAAACAAGTTCAAGGTGTTTTGGGTTTATCCGCCTTATACCCATAGAGTCACATTAGACATTTCATTTATGAAAGTTGGCAACCCTAGCTACAGTGGCCTTCCTTTTAGGAAGCTAAAACAACACTGTTGTACTGCCGTGGAAAACACCCTCTACTTTGTGACATTTGAATTACACATGCTTCTCTTTTCATTTAATAAAGCTCTCCAGAACTTTAGAGCTACGTTGTCGGCTCACTGCTGATACTGCTGTTAAGCCTAGTTGATAGGTGCCTTCCTGTCGCTCTCTCTCCTCCCTGTTCCACAAACTCCTACTACATAAGCACGTGAGGTCGGTTCTTCCTGTGACGTCGGTTTGTTTTGATTCTGTCTTCCACATTTATTTATGTTCTTCCTGTTGAAAAGATCCATGATTTAGGATATGTAGCACTTACCATAGCAATTTACTTTGTGATTGTTGTGAGCAATATGTTGATAAATTTCTTAAACTTGAGATAAAATCTCTGTGCTTCTTTTAGTGTTGTGTGTTTTACTACATCAGCAAAAGGATTCATCCATCAGATAAAGACTGATAGTCTGATATAATTAATATGGCTTCTTATGTAGATTAAGAAGCTGGTACCCCGTTTTGCTAATTTTATCACTGATAATTTGAGTTTCATTAACAATTATCCCAGTATAAAGTTACTAGTATAATTGTTCCAAATTATTATTAACCAAACAAAGATAAATCCTCTAAATCCATAACACTGTTCTGGTCCCTTCCCTGTTTTCATTAAACATCTTCCTACTGGGCTCTATTCTTAGAAGTTTTAATTATCTATATCATTGTTTTTCAAATGTTATTCAGATTTACATGCCCACACAGATAATAAACGTCTCTGCATGAAGTCTGTATTACACCTTCTGCAGCAAGCCAAAGCAAGAATGAACTCAAGGTTACTCCATCTTCATGAGAACAAAACATAAGTCATTTTACTTGGATGGATTTGGTTGAAAGCCCTGACAACATTCTTGTGATTCTAACTCTAAAGATTCATTCCAGGTGCCACAGAAGACCTAGGACTTCTCCATGACATTCGAGTAAAGTAAAACCTTGACTACAAAATGTATCTGTACTCTTATTGTGTTTTATCTGACTATTTTATTACTGTTTAATACTTTATTACTATTGCTGTTGCTCATGTTGCTGTTCTGTACTTTTATGAACCACAACACATCTGGTACAAAAGATAACAAATTAGAGATGTTTGCCCATAATTAGAGACACACACAAAAAGTAACCAAGTAACTCCCAGTCACTGAGTCGACCATTGGGTACTTTGCGATTCAGATTTATTGTGGCGTAAGACTATTTAACGTATTGATGTTTTATACCTTAATCTACCAGAGTCATACTTCATCACACCTTCGCCACCATGGAATTGAAAAAGAGCCCTTGAGACAGTGTGAAAGTTTTGATTTGTTGACCTGTCATAATCTGGATGAACCTCACGCTTGCATTTTTTTCTCGGTTTGTTCTTGATGGAGCCTCGGATGACTTGAGCACATGCTGAGCCTTTGAGAAGGGCTTTTATTTTTTTATGTGCACCAGCAGGGGATGGAATGGAGCCTGCTTGGTCTTCCTCCATCCAGGCCCCTGCAGACCCATTAGAAGTTATCTGCAGTCCAGAGATGAGACGCCACAGACCTGATTTACTATTCAGAGGCTATTCATCGCCTGTGGATAACCCCCACACCCCCAAAACATGCACACACACACACGCACACACACAAAACTGATTCTTGCTTCTGGAACTGCTAAGGGTTGGCCAGAACCTTTCAGGAAGTGGGATCTGCCTGAAACTGAGAGCAAAAGACAGGGAAAAATAAACAGGAGACGACTGATCAGTCTGATTGTTCTGCCTTATTTCTCGTTTCTTTGATCAGGTTTCAGCGCAGATTAGAAACAGAGACAGCAGCAGCTTTTGCTTTCAAGGATGATAATTTTCTCTCAGAATCCAAATCTATCTATCTATCTATCTATCTATCTATCTATCTATCTATCTATCTATCTATCTATCTATCTATCTATCTATCTATCTATCTATCTATCTATCTATCTATCTATCTATCTATTTTAGAAGCTTTCATTCCTAATCCAATCTAAAAAGATGCAAAACACTGTCTGTCTGTCTGTCTGTCTGTCTGTCTGTCTGTCTGTCTGTCTGTCTGTCTGTCTGTCTGTCTATCTATCTATCTGTTGCAACCAAGGATAGGCCTTTTCTTCACAGTTGCAGTGTAATCACAAGAACCTGTATAAACCTGGAGACAGGATTGGCATGACATGCATACTGTATGGAAGAGGGATGAGTATGGGTGGAGGAAGGAGAGAAAACTGAAGAAAAAGAGGAAGAAGAGCCAACCACTCAGACAGATTCCTGATGAAATCAGAGCAACACTTGTGGATCATGTGATTAATCTTGGACTCACAATGGCTAGACTGGACAAAGGGGGCAGCCAAATGTTGGGAAAACCACTGTCAATTCAATTATTCAGACATTTTGTGGGGAGAACAGGTGGACGTACTGCTATTTAAGGTTATTTAGCATAAACGCATTTGCTCTGCACTATAATAGTACTACAACAGGCTTGGATTGGGACATGACCTTGTAACCTTTTACATGTAGACTTACATTTTTCAGTAACTGTAGCTAAGATTTGGTGTAGCGTAGTGTGCTGTAGTGTAATAGTAAAGAAAAGAGAATTGTATTTCAGTACTGTAAAAATTTTGCATGTTTACTAATGATGTGAGCTTCAGCTGTGTTTTTCATGTGAATTATAATTTACTGCCTCGCAAAAAATTTTAATTAAAATTATAAGTCACATTTATGATGTCATTTAGCTAGCACTGGCTAGCACTAGAAATATCTGCCGAAACATTGTAGAGCTTCTCCCTCACACTGGCTATCACTCTACCGACTTTTTCTCCCCCAGCATCGCTGCTTCTTTCCATATGACCAGACTTATGGTAGTTTTCTCCACATTTAATACTCCTTGTTAACCTTACTAAACTCACAACCATTTTTCTTCTTCTTCTTCTTCTTCTTCTTCTTCTTCTTCTTCTTCTTCTTCTTCTTCTTCTTCTTCTTCTTCAGTTGTTGTCTACATCTTTTCATCCCAAATCCAAAGTAACTCCGGCTCCAGTAGATGGATACAAGGCATATCTAAGTTTTTACAACAGAATTACAGAAAATGTGTGACATCTTGCTGCAAACTTTGAAGGATCTCAGCTTCTACCAGAAGAGTCTGCTCTGTTCTTTCTTCTACATGCTTCACTTCCAATTCAGCTGAATGTCCAGGAAACTGTAAACCTCCATGATGTAAGCAATGCTTGTTAACGGACTCGAAGTTGTACTGGAGGTTTTGGGTTAATATTCTGAAGTAACGGTGATAATACAGTCCCTTGTGGCGTTCCTGTGTGCGGACCCCCATCTCAGACACAACCTTGCCGTCTCACAAACTGGGGTCTATTAGGTTGTTCGGAAAAGGCACATGGTCTCGAACATGTTTTTCGAATATGAACACATAATCACATAAAAGTATTATTTCCAATTTTTCAGTAATGTAATTCTGACCAAAATATTACAACTTGGGGTCAAGGGAAGAGGGTAGTTGCCCAGCGAAGAACTACTTCCTCTTGGTATGTCAGGTGCAGCTCTACTTTAATTATCTGTCTAGTCATATGGTCCAAGAGATGAGAAGAGAGACTAAATGTGCAAACTTTAGGGAACCATGCACATTTTGGAAAATTTACTCCAATGCCGAAGACTTTTAACTTTAATGTGTTTAAGTGTAATGTACCGCATTTTCTTTCATTACATAATAAAAATTTTGACTTGAGCAAGATTTATTTGAATTAGGGTGTTGTCTCTGTATGTTTTACTTTGTTGGGTCAAACACAGCATTCAGGTGGCACTAGTCTGCTCTAGCCCCACAGGAAGTGGGGGAATGGAAATCTATAAATAGGGATGCTCACCCAGCTGCTCGCTCTTAGCTAAGTAGCCTCTGGCCGGGGCGGACACAGGCAAGACTCGGGCGAAGGAGACACGTCTGATTTTGAGGAGGAACTCATTCAAGCAACATCGATGGATGATCGATCAGGTGACTGAAAAACATTGATAAACAATGCCTGAACTCTGCAGACCATCCCGCATGCTGATGCCGGCCGCAGTGGGCAACAGAAGAGAAACAGAATCTCCAATCTTACTCATTGGCCAACTGAGGAAGGCACAAGTTTCTGGAGAAACTAGCTTCAAAGAACCCAAAGACTACCGACACCAGGTGAATCCTAAACATTGATAAACAAAGATGTTGTTTATTCTCAGAGCCCAACGAAACCCCTCTGAATTTCAGGCTGCCGACTGCTGAGAGCCTAGCCACGTGTGCCGAGAGCCGAACCAGCCAGAATCCGCATTTAGCTGCCGTCACCGAGGCGATAAGAGGTGAATGCCAAACTGGAGAGCTCCAAAAAGGTACTGTTGAAAAGGTGGACACCGATCACCACGCAGCCAGCCAGCCAGAGCCAGGAGCTTACCACCGCTGCTAGCCAGATTAGCGATCCTTTGTTAGCCTGCTGGCCAACACTCTAGGGAGACCTCCCTTCCCTCGTTGACACGCAGAAACTCGGAGGACTTTAAACGTTCATAAGTCCGTTTGGGCAGAGGCAAATTAGTTAGAATAACTAATTTTAAAGGTGTTTCTTTTTTATTGTTAACCTTTGAAGTTTCATGTGCTATCTTTAGGTAAACCAGGCCTCGGCCTAAAGTTTTAATCAGTGCCTTTTTTAAAAGACTTTTCCTGAACAAGAGTTGTTGAAATCCTGCTATTTGAGCTACTCAATCAAACCAGTTTTCCTTTCTTTGTTTAATGTTTGATAAGTGTATTGGAGCTACTTCAAAACGCCCACGTGTATTATAAGGAGCTAAAGCTAAGATTAACTCACGTGTTCAGGCCCAAATCGCCCTCAGTGAATAAACAATCAGGTGTTCAAATAAAGATCGGTTCAGAGAACATTAAAAACAGACACTAATCTCATTAGCCGTGTTTTAACTCTCCTTATTTGATCAACAAATGGGAATTAGATTGTTTTAGTGTTGTGATCAAGCCATAAATTAGGTAATTCTCCAAAGGTTAATTACTCTTATCCAGATAATTTTTAAACATAAAATTTCTTAATCCAAATAATGTTTTGTGTTTTTTTACATTGCTTATTGGTTTACTGGTGCTAAATTAGTTAAACTAATTACAATTAGTGAAACTAATTCAGCAGCTGCAGATCAAGCCTTGGTTCTTAAAGGACCCCGATTCATCCAGAATCATATCAGAATTAATGATTTCTCATCTTATTACATATTCATCTTTTTGTGTTCTTTTATTTTTAACTATTCATTTGTTTTAATCTGTAGAGTGCCCTTTTTGTAGCTTGATGAATTACAATGTTTTTCTTATTTTTTTTTAAATAAATCTTGTAGTTTTGGAAAGTAATTGCTATCATTTTTGATTCAACACACACATATTGCAAAGTTTATGGTCAATAGACAGTAAATAATTCATTCCTTCAGATTATGAGACTGGCATAGACATTTGGCTATTAAAAGGGGGTGCCCCAAATAATACAAATTTTCCATTAAATTATTAATTTTATTGACTGCCCTAAGCAGTCCTTTGATTATTAATAGCCAAATGACTATATTCTTGGTAATATCCAGAACAGTTTTATTTTTTAATTCATGGTTTGATTTGATGTAGTTAAAACCGTCTAAATTTGCATTAACCATGTCTTTTTACCTTCTCACCTAAACCACTGTTGCTTTTTGCAAAGACTCTATTTAGACATTGTCAAACCTCCCTCTGCAAACACACTGTACACAGGCTGCTTATTTTCTGCTTACATGTCATGTTTGTAAGCTGTCCAACATATATACTGCTGCTGCATCTGCAATGACGCAAGAATGACGTCTGGTCTGAGAGCCTAAAACGTGGGTTATACACCCAGCTGTAAAAGAGTTTCTCAGAGACTTAAAATGATGTCATGCCTTCTGAGTTTGTTTTGCTCAAATGAAGCAATAATTCTAAGATCTACCTGTTGGCAAATGACTTCAGGCTCTGCAGGATCTGGGACCTTGTTTTCCATCAGAGCTGCAGAAATGTGGATGCCAGATGAATGGAGGTGTTGGCAGGATATCGCTCATCTCTGAAGGACAGGGATGTTATACCCATTTCCTATCACCTGTGTGAACTCTGAGATAACAAATTGAAAATGCACATTGAATTTTGGGAAACACGCAGGCTGCAAAAAAATAAAATAAATAAATACATTTTAAAATCAACAAATAGGAAAAACATTCAACAGCACGAACCTGTGTATCCAGAATCTATTGGGTGGGTTTTTGCTCAGGGGGTGGCCCATGTTAGGACTGTTGATCATGTACGATGTGAGTACCAATTGTAACGTCCCTTGGTGAACATGACCCCCCCACACGGGCCCTTGCACCTCACATCCCAGGACACAGAAGGTGAGCTGGACACCGGCCCGAGTCAACGTGCTGCCTGTTCCAGCTGGGGTTGTGTCAGGAACTCCTGGGCGGTGCGGAACAGGCCCGTCTTTGTCCAACAGGAGCTGCGTGTGGTTCACTATCTTAAGAGAGCCATAATCACATCGGTGATTGGGGTGTTAACAGGCCACCACAGCTGTTGGGGGAGCAGTGGACCATGGGAAAGCATGACCAACCACTGGCCGGTTACTGTATGTGTTAATCTCTGCAAACACACAGAAAGCACATGTGTGTTTGGCATTTTTAATGCCTCAGTTCCTTAGAGCATTCTGACCTTAGCGTTGTACAGCAACAATTTGTAAATGATCATTTTTCCCTTATGGTTTTCTTCCAGGGAGACACAGTTTCTTGTAGAATCTAAAATTGGCCTTTGTAAAGGCTGTTTGAAGCTCTTTGGTGTTAGGCTGATTTTTTTCCACACCAGACCAGTCAGGTCTATGTAGCTTTGAAGGCTTAAAGGCTTTTCCTTAAACCAGGTACAGCATAAGTCTGTAGTGCAAGCAAACTGTGGAACCACAATTTACATCAGTAGGTGTTAATGTTAAAGTTTCTTTCTCAAATTAGACATACGTGGTAGCACTGACCACATACGCCATAATACACTGAGAGTGAGATGAAGCAAATCCCTCCACTGACTTTGAGAAGCAAAAATAACCTGGAGCTGTTATGCCATCTTCTACAGCTCTAGATTGCATTATCAGGACGAGGTATGACTCTGTGGGTTTCTTCTTTCATTACCGATATGATACCTCACCTCCAGGTGGGGTATCATATAGGAGTGTGTTTGCTAGTACATATCGTAACTATGCAACAAACTGCAAAGTTAAGAACTTAACACAGAACATTGAAAAGCCTGTCGCCAGGCCTGTTCTTGTTCTGTTGCTTATGTTGTATTTCTTGGATTTTCCCTGCTAGAACAAAGCAAGACAAATTCAGTTGTATAGCACACTTTCAACAAGAAGAGAAAAACAGTAAAAGCATTAAATACAACATTTGAGACAGAAAAATATGACACATTTATACACTTGACATTCCAGCTATCATTAATCGTTTGCTCAAAGGCAGCTCTAAACAGAGGAGTTTTTAGCTTTGATTTAAAGGAACACAGTGTTTCATCAACTTTACAGGGGTCTGGAAGTTTGTTCCAGATCCAAAAAATATATTGAAAGCTGCTTCTCCATGTTTGGTTCTGAGTTTAGTAGACTAAAGATGGAAGATCTGAGTGGTCAGAGGGGTCGGTATAGTGACAACAGAGCTTCCACATACCTTGGAGCTACACCATTTAATGATTTATAAACTAGTAGGAGTATTTTGAAGTCTATTTTCTGAGCTACAGGGAACCAGTGTAAGGACTTTAGAACTGGGGGGATTTGCTATACTTTCCTGGTTCTATTGAGGATTCGAGCGGTAGCATTATGGATCAGGGTTATGGGCTAGCGGGAGCATATAAATATTAAATAGAGATGGTGCATGTGAAAATCTAACTGAAAAATATCAAAACTATTGGTTATTGTTAGGAATGAATGAAATAAAAATTCTCTTAATTGTAAAAGGCTTTCAAGTTTCCATCAAATAAAACCAGGTTAATAATTTGAGTGCAAAAGAAAGGCATTTATAAGTGTCAACTTGGAAAAGAAAATCTGTTTGCAAAAAAATATTTAAAAAACATCATAAAATGTGATTTCCTTGATTTTTTTTTTAAATTCTGACTCACAGTTGAGGTTTAACTATGATCAAAATGAAAGACCTCTCATCTTTTTAAGTGGAACAACTTTTTAAGTGGGACACACAATCAGTGGCTGCCAAATACCTTTTTGCCCCACTGTATACATGCCATCCACTCTTTTCAGCTTTTTAGTAACCACATTAGAAGAGATTGCAACTTTTATTTTCTGCTATGCACAACTCTGTGATGGACTGCGCTGGTCTGTGACTTAAAATATAAATAGAAGACATTAAAACTTGAAACATCACCAAACTTGAAAAGGTTTAAACGATATGAACACGTTGGGGGTTTTCATGCTATGAAAAGACAAAGTAAATAAATACGCACTTATTACAGACTTAATTTCAAGCATGATTGTCCTCGCTTAGGAAATGGACAGAATGTGACAGAAAAAAGCCAAAATCCAGTCTCTGACAGAAACTTCACAAAGCTTCGGAACACCTGATTAAGACTAATTTGAAAGTTTACTGCTTGTAAGGGAAGTGCACAAACAAACTCAACCTGTTTTCTCCTTCAAATTGGACTTTTAAGGAACAGTGTTCATGACCTGGGCTGAAGTGCCTCCTGTCCATGTTCTGATTCATAATCAGGGGTCATCCATTCTGAGCAAATATCAGGTTCTCAGTTTGCTGCTTTTAGAAGCTGGTTTTGCATTCAGAAGACCCGACAGCCCCCGCTTTGTAGACATCCTGGGGAGTTTATCATAAAGAGCCCAATTCAGGATGAGGAGATAGGGTTGTGATGTTCGCTGTGACATCACAGAAATGATATGGCTCGGCCCAGACCATGCCAGGCTGTTTCCAGGGTTGCTGTGGAGGCAGCGCAGGCTTGGTGGTCCAGCCGTGTTTACCCCTAAAGCTGCACACGGAGGCTTGTTTAAACAAAGTGGGTGCCATTCCTCGGCCCGCGGACGTCATCAGGGCCGCAGAGCGTTGATGTGGCCTCTCTCTCGAGTGCCGTCAACAGAGAGAGCAAGAGAAGAGATGTTGGCAGTTGAGAAAATCAAACCACAGCAGCCCTTCATCCCAGTTTTTGGAAGAGATCAATGTGGGCCAGAAATGGTGGAGCTGCATCAAAATCCTGCTGGCAGGCCTGTACAGCATTTAGATCCCAGAGACAAGTTCTGCTGCCAAGGATTCAGCATTCTTCCTCTCCGCAGCTTCCCAGCTTCTTCTGGTTTTCCAGGAAATCCTTCACCTGTTGCCTGGTTCCTGCGAGAAAACCTTCCTGAAACTCTGCTGCACACAGCAAATTTTGAGAAGAAACTGATTGCATACCATGAATCTGTAAAATTGCTTAAAAGTGACTTAAACAAACTGTCTCTTTTAGAAATATATAGTTTAATTGTCTGTGTTAATCGAGATAGCACATAATCTGGCTTGCTGATGTATTTCTAGGTGAATTAAAATTATTTTATGGTAAAATTAAAAAAATTATTTTATCCCACCAATAATTCCCTTATCAGCATTATCCAGCTGCAGAGTCCTGGTCCATTCATTTTACTCAGGTGGACTGGAGAAGGGATGAAAAGTTGCCTGAGAGCAGCTGTTGAGGACGCAAAATAAAGTGATCTGTTTCTGTTGTTTCTGCACTTTGTTAGCTGTAGAATCACGCTCTAATGCATTTTAATAGACCTTTGTTTAAATTCTTAAAACATGTTCATGTTTTATTGTTTTCCACACGGTTCGATAGTTTCAAAGCGAATTTTAAGTTTGTTTAAGAGACAACAACTGAGAATGTAAGACTGCTTTCCGAGTGAAGATTTTTCCAACTTTGAACAATGTGTGGACAGAAAATACAGAGATTAATAAAATCATCACACAAAGGCGAAAGTGAATATGGAGAAAGAAAACATGAGCTACAGCTGTTTAGTGCAATTTTTTAGCTTAGCTTAGCTTTAGCCAGACTCAGGATATTCTTATTTTGAATTATGATGTAGTTCATGGTATCGACACCTACTGGTGGAGTATGGGTATAACTGCCTTTTCGATGGGAATCCCACCAACAATATAAAAGTGATAACTTTTTAAATATCAGTTCTACAAAATGTTCTGCAGCTTAAAATGACTCTGGCCTAATTTCAACCGAATTTTATCTAATTAATCCATCCAATATTTATATTGCTTATCCTCAAAGGGTCGAGAGGGGGCTGCTATGAGAGGCAGGCTTCACCTAAAACTACTCTAGTTTATGTTCTTCTGTGGTCACCTGAGATGGATAACAATATCTTCGAGTCTTTGAAGCAGCTGCTTGACTTGATGACGCCGTCATTTTTCTCTGTCCAAGCTGAGCTGACCCGACCATATAGTTGGATCATAGAGACCGTATCTGTCAACCCACAACCTGCGGTCGCTACTGGCTGGTAGATGGAAACATAAAGTCATTGTTGCACCCATTTTAAATGTACATTTTACTATATTTTAATTCAAATATAGTTTTTAAGGAAATTTTGTACTTTCATTCTGCACCCCTCTAAAAGTCCTGTGGATGTATTATTATTATTTTTTAAATGTAGCTTTTTATGAAAATGTTCCATATTCAACCTTTAACCATTTAAGTTCAAATAAGAATATTTTATGCAAACCAATCCCTGCTTAAGACACTCAAGAAATCACTATTGCTTCCTTCCTTCTGTTCAGTCTTCTTTAAAGCAGAGAATTCTTAGCCTATCATCTCATGTCCTATATAAGCCGTTCACCAAGGATTTGAATCCCTGGATAATCTCCTTGTTGGCCCTTACGGTCACTGATAGAGACCTCATCGATATCAGTCGAGAGGAGCTGATTGACTCATGAGTTAATCAGTTAGTTAGTCACTGTCATTGATCAAGGCTCAGCGTCCCTTAATAGTGAGCAACAGAGTGCCGCAACTAAGTCTGATCTGAAAGCTTTGATCAAGCATCTGCCTGTTCCCTGTCAGCAATTCAGCCACAGGTGACCATGTGTGACCCTGTGTGGCCCTGGTCGGTGGCATTTGCAGAGACAGGTTCAATGGGACTGGTTTTTAAAAAGGTGGCTATGTTCTTTTCCTCCTCCTGCTTCTGAAAGCGAACAGAGGGCATGCTGGTGTAATCCCCGGCACAGACATGAATTTTTGATCAATGGCTGGTGCCTCTGAAGGGCCGTTTCCACACTTACGCCTCCCCTTTCCTCTCACTCTAAAGCTTGGGCAACTCCACATGTCAGTGATGTTAGTTTAGCCATTGTACATGGGTGACCGCATTTGAATGGGTGACTTGTCTCCGGGCCAGCCCCCTACAATGGCCTCCTTTCTCAGACTGACTTGTTCTCAGCATTTTTTCCCCTCCTTTGCGAAGAGAGGTTTGTCCATTTTCTCTCATAGCATTTTGGCTCTGATGAGGATCCTGGAGCTAAACTGAAGGTGAAGGAGCCTGGGATCAAGAGAAAGAACCTAGAGAGAGATGAAGAAAGTGTGGCAAAGAGACGAAAGAGATGCTAAAAGCGTCAGACATGAAGATGAGCAAAATAAACATTATGTTAAAGAGAAAGCACACCCTCTTTAAATGTGAAGTGGTTTAGGTATCAGGATATAAGAAATATGATGTGGTCTTTACCAGGTTGTAAATTTTAAACTTTAAAATTTACAACCTGTAAATTTGAACCTAGAGTGTACAAAAACACAAAACAGACTGTACACTGTCAGTATTAATCAACCATTATACTAAGCAGCATCTAGATCTACTGTTAGTTGCAAGAACTTGTAATTTTCTTCATAGCTTTATCGCACTCGGAAGTTTGTGTGGAGGATGTTTTCTTGTTTTCTGTTCTTTAGATCAGTGGTTCCCAACCTGGGAACCCGGGAGATTGCAGGGGATCCGCACAATTCTGTCGGTGCTGAGGCTGTGACATTACAAAAATGTTATCTGTAAATATTTTATTTATAAAATCCAAAAGACAAAGTCTTTTGGCCTGCAGTTTTAACCAAGAAGAATAGGAATTAAAAACCTACAATTGTTGTTTCTTTTTGCAAATAAATATATTATTGGCGATAGGAGTTGGGGGTGTCCAGATGTGTCTTAGAAACAAGCAGAGTTCAAGGACGAAAAAAAAAAATGGATATGAACCACTGCCTTAGATAAAGTTTAGGGCTAAGCTTCAGCTTTTTAAATCTAAAATATGTTGTCATTCAGATGAGTTCATGGTCGACAAAATGGCTGAAAAACAAGCCCAAATCATCACTCCTCTACCACTGTTCTAGACAGTTGGTAAACTATAAACCCAGATTTTGTTCTAGTAAAACTTCTGAGTGATCATTACAGTACTTATACTGTTCTGTTTTGTAAAATCTGCTATCATTACTAAACATTATCAATTATCTTTGTATGTTCAGTTTTATAACAATGGGAAGGGTTCTAATTCAAAAAGGTCCATGGTCACATCACAATCCACCAATCAGGACAGGGGAAAAGGGCCCACACATCAATGACCACACCTCCAAACAACGTTGTAAATGTAAATACTATGTAAATACTACTGCTTGTGTAGGTTAGAGGTAAACTGTATTTCATTAAGATTTAAATGTTAAAAAACTTTGCCATTCAGCTACATTTGCTATACATTTCTGTGGGATTTAAATATGTTTTTAACAGTTCTAACTATAAAACATCAGAAATAAATACAGATAAATATATGTAAAAATTACAGATAAACACAAGTAATGGTTAAGGCAATTATTCGTAAACAACCATTTTAAAACCTTGAGTTCTTTAGTAATAGATTATCTTGGACATAAGACTATGTAATCGGAGCTTAATTTGTTTGTTTGTTGATTTTTTTTTTAACTAGACATCCCAGCGCAATCACTTACCATGAATAGGTTTAGTAATAATTTCTTATTTGGGTTGATGCTGGTCAAACATCACTTTGGTGTTATCTATCAAAAGGATATTGGTCTAGAAGTTCCTGCTTATTTGTAAAAATAAAAGTTATGACATGCAATTGTTTTTACAAAACAATTTAACTTTTCTTTTTTTTATGCATGCATGACCCAGTTTGGGACAATCATCACCCATCAGAAGGATGGCTTCATAGTTGACTCAAGACTATTTTAGTTCACAGAAAAAGTTGTTTTCAACTCAGTGACTGCAAGGTGCCCAGGTCCTCTTGCAGCGATACAAGCCCATGTTGTCACCCTTCCACCACCGTGCTTGACAGCTGGTTAAGTGTTTGTGCTGATATCCACTTTATTGTCATTCACTCTAAAGCCAAGTTTATGCTTTTCCATCAGTGAATTGCACACACACACACAACCACACGCCCACACGCACACACACACACACACACACACACACACACATTTTCCTTTAATACTTCTGCTGGTGAGTCAGTATTGCAAAGCAATTCTCCGTCAGAACAGCAAGGGGTGCAGAACTTTTCTGACGGGTCTTCTTATCATTGCGGACTCTGGTTCGTTTGTATTTGCCCCCTTTAACTCTTATGGTAACCACTGCTGTATGTCGATTTGTTTTTGTTTTTATATCTACATTACATAAAAAGGATGGAGTTTTCATACTCTGTATGCTCTGTCTGTAAATACCATATATTAGTAATTTACATTCCAGTAACCTTTGCTTCCTTTACCCTTATATGAGCCTTAAATACCTCTCCATCATTCTGCAGGAGTCAATGAGAAATTTGTCCTCTGGAAACAGATCCATTCTTTTACTGTAATAGCATCTCTCTGTGTTATTTCCATTGACAAAATGGATCTCTTTGCTTCCTTTACTCATCCATTTCTCTTGTATTTCAAGGCTTCACAAAAAAAAAATGCAGAGGGGCTGTAACTTCTCTTTGTTGGCTCCTTCAAATGCACCTTTGCTGTGTTCTTTTTGTGTAGATTCCTGTTATCTTGAGCGTTCTTCAAAACACATTTTTAGGTTTTTGAATGCTACTTGAAAGGATTTATCTGAGTTTCTGTTTTTTCTACCAAGTTAAAGACAACGCCTAAAGTCTTGTTTAGGGTCTCCAGTTAAAATGTGTTGTTTAGTTAGTTTTTAGGACTTAAATATGATAAGAACAGTAGAAATCAAGAGGATAGAGGTAGAGCGACCACCCCATAAAAAGATTATTTTAGTCATCGACAACGGCGTTCGGGGTTAAATTCCCGACCTTTAGATATTTTCTGTATTCCCCGTTCTCTCTCTGCTCATTCCCTGTCTAATCTGCTCCAAATAAAGGCCACTAGTCCCAGAAAAAATATTTTAACACCAAACCTCTTTACCAGCAAAATCATAAACTACTGAGTAATCAAGCGTGAACATGTGCTCTGGGTCCACTCACCAATTCTTACCACATTTCATTTTATTTATTTATTTTATTTATATGTGGTACTTAACTCCCAATTATTCTTGGAAATTTCAGTGCCTTTCTCTGAAATCTGTAGGTCACACTGACACAAACAAATTATAATAATGTTGTCCAAAAGTTAGCGTTTATCCATAAATCGGCTGAGAAGGATGAAGATTGAAACTACACTGGAGTTGGCACTTTTTTATTGTACTTTCGAGACTGCTGCTTTTTACACTTTTATACTTACAAAAAAAAAAAATGTTTTCTCAGAATATTGTTTGTTATGTTTTGTACTTGTGAAAGCCTATCTGTATTATTTTTTTATAAGTTGTTCCACAATTCATTCTAACTACATGAAGAACAGATGCTTTAAACATTTTAAAATCCAGTGTTGACTCAGTCCTAAAAGTGTTTCGGGACTTGGTCAAGTGACCCAGAAATATATGCTCACCCTATCAACACTGCATAGGTGTAAAGTTCTGATGGGGTTAAATGACACATAAACATAAATACATGATTATAAAAAGACTAAGGACTAGTAATGACAAGGTTGTGATCCAGTGCAAGCGAAAAACTATATGGCAAAAGACAGAGGAAGTGAGGTTTATTGGGCAGCCCTGCAACCACAGACTTTGTGTTCTGAATATTAAACAACAGCAACATGATTGATGACTTGTTCTGAAAGTGTTGAGGTAAAATTACTTGTACAGCTACTGCAAGTTTTCACTTGTTCTCTGAAGATAATAAGGATATTCTTGAAATGTTAACAAGCAATTTGGTAAATGCTAACTTAAGTTCATAAACATTAAAGATTTTAGTTTCTTAAATGTAGAAGGAAAATGTTTCATTTTGCTGCTGTTGTCAAGCTAATCTGCCTCTCACACTACAGAGCGACCACAGCTACCATGAGCTGCAAAACATATTTGACTTTATACACTCCATGTTTGCTTTTAAAATACTTTCAGAGGTCTGCCCCTTTAAACATAGACTAAGTTGACATCTCTCACAGGTAAACGCAGAGGTTCACTTCCAGTTTGCTGCTGGCGTTCATGGAAACAACATAAATCTCAAGCAATTTTTGGTTTTATAAACATTATAAAAATAAAAATAAAATAAAATTATTTAAAATGATTTAAAAATTCTCACGTTTGAGCTTTAAATGTTTGATGTTTTCCAAATATTGAAGCTTAAGCTACAGTTTATTAAAAACTAGAATTAAGTCAGTAAAACTAAAGTCAAAGTGGAAAGTGTTTTTTGTTTCAGCTTAGGGTACACTTCTGTTTTGTAAAAGCTAACTGTTAAAACAAATGTAAACATTATTTATTTATACAGAATAACGGTAACATATTGTAATAACTGTTGAAAGCTAATCAAATGAGTGTAGAACTAAAGCTTTGTTTAGTCTGGAGAAGGATAAATTTGTTAAAGTCACATTTGTAGCATCTTGATATGCTTTGAAGCCACTTCAGTCAGTCCTGTTATCCTAGGCCAGAGTTCAGGAGCATACTTTGAATGCCAATACTCCCCGAGGTGACCTAGCTATCTTTATTTACGTTCACATTTGTTGGTAAAAATAATTGTATAAAATTATCATGAAGTCTCTAAACATAAACCCACTGCAAAAACAGTAAATTTATCTGCAAAAGACGAGCCAGAAACACAAAGTACAACACATATCAAGTTGGGTAGGCAGGGGAGCTTATTAAGCTGCTCAGTCTGACAATATTAACATCCTCTACGAAAGAATGCTTGCGTTACCCTGGCTGTTTCAGTTCAATTCAAATTTATTTATGAAGCACATTTAATGCAGCGTGGTAGCCCAGAGTGCTGTTTAAGTAATAAAAATACTAAAGATAAATAATAAAAAAATTTAATAAAACACCAAAGAAACCCTTTAGCTGTAGTTAAACAATAAAAACCCACATTTCCATCACAAATATATTGAAAGGAGATAACCTAGTTAAAAGCCAATAAAAAATAACGGTGTTTAGTAACGACTTAAACCTGCAATAGTCTGAGCAGGTTCAATATTTAACGGAAAACTATTTAGGAGCAGCCACTAAAATGACTCTGCCACCTCAAAGTCTGAACCTTGATAACAGAATCTCCAATAAAACCAAAAAGGGTCACACTATTCTCACCCTCATCTTTGTTCAGTAGCTCAGACAAATAAGGTTAAGAGGAACTGGGCCATTTAAAGATTAAAAAAACAAGGAAAAAAAATATTTTAAACTGGATTCTACTATATCTAACAGACAGCTAGTGCAACGCAGTGGATACAGGGGTAATATGCTTTATGACGATCCTAAAGAGCATCTTCATGAGACTATCTTGATTTAATTGACCAATTATTTTTCATGTCCTGTTAACTTTTTACCTTCTTTAATATGTTATATGTTGATATTCTATATAAGTTTCAATAGACATTTACTTCAACTGATTTCAATTTAAACTAACCGGCGGTTTCAATGACGTCACAGCCACCTGCCATTGCAGCTGTAGTCTGCGTAGGTTGCAGAAAGGGACCTGTGGAAGCTGAACTTAATCCAATTGGTCATTCTGTTACTACAATTTGGAAACATGCAAACGTTGACACTGTTAATGTCTGCAGTAGCAAGTTGGATCTAGCTGACCGCCATAGAGCACAGAGTTGAAAGTCCTGCTCAGACTACAACAGGGATGGAGCACGGCAGTGATATCAATGAAATCGCATCTTAGTGAAGTTGTATTATAAGCTTTTTAAAAACCCCGGAACAGAACAAAGAAGCACTTCTGAGGGATTTTGAACTCGGGGGGTAATACAATTAATAACAAATCATTGGTTAAATGAAGGAGTTTTGAGGCCGATAATGCCTTATTTATATGTGTTAAATCTCCTGCCCCCACTGCTACCCTTATATGGGTATACGCTGATCGCGACTGGATATAAACTCCCGCAAAACTCCAATTTGCACCTAAATTGTCTAGGTGAGTAACTGAATGTAATACTTGCTAAAAAATAGGTCCAGGTTGAAAAAAAATAATAACTTTCTTTTTAAATTTCTTCCGGGTTTAATAAAGTACACTGAAAAAAGAAAATGCATCTCTAACTTAAATAAATTGCTTCAATTGGTAACAAGTAATTGAGTTAAATTCAGTAATTTAAAAGAAATTTAAAAGAAACTAAATAAAGTTACTTGAATAAACTTAATTCAATTACTTTTTACCAATTGAAGCAATGTATTTAGGTTAGAGATGCATTTTCTTTTTTCAATGTATTTTTGGGATTGATTTGCTTTTTAGCACAAAGCAATCATGGGGAGTTATCCCTACATCTGGTCCATGGGTCCGCTACTCCCAAATAAAGAAAAAAAAGAATGAGATTTAACAGAGCGATAATAGTTATTTTCTGTTCCCATTTGAATTGCACCGTGGATCAAACATATGATCTCTGTTAATTTTAAAGACACATTTTGATGCAGAGAAAACACTGATTTTTGAACAGCGGCAAAAGTTACTTTTTGTGTGATAACACTTGGTGGACTACAACTGCAGAAAAAGAAGGAGGAAAAGGGCCCTAGTCTCCAGGATGAAGGAGGGAGCATTAAGCACGGAGAAAACCATTATAAATCTGACAATGTGGAAACCAGCACTTATGCTGGTGGTGAAGGAGTCGGTGGAATGAGAGCCAGCATGCGGTGGAAGCTCTACAAGGTCTCAGTGAGTGATTTTTACGTGCTAGCTAGTGCTAGCTGGCGTTAGTCCCGTTATGTCATATGTGCGACTTCTGACTTGTAGGCATTTTAACTGAAATTTTTTACAATCAAATAAATCCAAAATCACTTGACAAATACAGTTGCTATGCACATCATCAGTTATCATTTAAACTGAGGGATATCATATCTGTGATTAAGGTCGTAAGACCAAGTGGACCAGAAAATAACTTCTATTGCTCTTTTTTTTCCGACTGGAACGAGCGGAGACTTAGGCTCTCCATACTCCCATTGATAAAGTGTAGCTCTCTTCCTCCAGATATGCTGTTCCCTGCTGACGACTTTTAGTAAGTACGTCTTCAACTTCGTCAAATATTTTTCACAAATTGTAGCTACTGAGGGAAGTAGGTATTTTCTAATCCCCATTTTTTTTTAACGCACCATTCTCCATACATTTCAAATGACCGGCATGCTGTCCTCTATTTGACATTTTGATGTGTGGCTGAGAGACACAGACCTCTTGTCCAGTCAGATTTACACCCCAGGGAAACAGGTCATTTTTAAATTATTAATTTAAAGTCCTTGATAGCGTTCATTTCTAAATGGTGTGACTGAACATAAAAATTCAATGCAGTCAAGTTCAGGTGCAAAAGAATCCCTAAAGAAAAAAATCGAGCTTGATGCTGAAGCTGCTTTAATTCAATGGAATGTATCAAAACTAAAAAGCTCAAACGATATTTTTTTTCTTCACTGTGACATATTTAAAAAAACAAACCTAGTGTCAGCCTGGGATGCTGCCCTCTACGGAGCGTTTTGAGTTTTAGCTGCAGTGGGGTTCGAACAGTCCACATCTGGAAGACACATGGTTAGCGAAGACAGATGTATGAGGGGTGAGGGGTCATCCCGACTCTTTAATCCAGAGTAAAGATGAAAAGTGAAGAACAACAGACATGAACAAACGTCTGGAGTGGCTCCTGGGGAGAAGGATCGTCTGATCTGCAGCTATCAGGCCAGGATGTGATAATGTTTGCAGGGAAAATAAAGACAGAAAAATCAGTCCAGGTTGCTCAACTGTGCTGCCATTTTATACATAAGAGATTTATTCTCCTTTTCTGTGGATTGTCATCTATATTTGAAATGTAACACTGTGTTGGTTGCTTGTGTCTGGCCTTTGTTTCCTTCTGCTCCTCTCTCTGCTCAGACATGTTTCCCTCTCCCTCCCTAAAATTCCCTTCTTTCAGGGAGAGGTCAAAGGGTCAGGGACTTCGACCTACCCTGGGGGTGACTAAGGGACCCCCACCCTACCCTCCCTCATATCCCTCCTTAAGATACGAGAAGTGACTGCCCATTTCTTTATTTTGTATACACCTGAGTCCCTTGTTCCTTTTTGGACTGCAGAAAGAGCCGTTGGATCCAGTTTCCGCCTCTGTTTTGGATCGTTAGGATGGATCAATATAGATGGATTCATTGTGAAGATGCAGGGTTAAAAATGGAGAGAGTTTTGGAAATGCTTTTAAATATCTGATTTTGCATCAAATTTCAAATCCAACATAGTTTCATCACTTTGTTTTTGGAGCATTATAGCTGTAAAAACATTTTTTGTCAGAGGATCCAGTTTTATTCCCAAAAGTGACTTCAGCAGCTTCTTTCCCTCCTCTCTGTGTGGCACTAACCTTCATACAGTTCAGTGCAAAGGTCTTTTGTCTCCCCTCATTTTTCAAATATCTGTTTCTGTAGAACAAGACCATAGTCCTCCTGCCTTTATACAGGGCTTTTCTTGCCTTACATTTTTATTTTACTTCACATAATTCTGATCTGTCGGCCATTCAGACATAAAACCATTCCAAAAATATAACATTTAATAATCTTATCAGCAGCATGTTATTCTTGATTTTAAGTAATAACGTCAATTCATGACATACAAATGATGAAACAAGCCAACTAAAAACTTTTTTTAGTACCTAAGATTACCAAAAAAATATGTAATTTTGTTATATTACCACCACAAACTTTGTATTTTATTGAGATTTATGTGATAGACCAACACAAAGAAGGAACTACTACGCTACATTTAAAGACGTTGTTCCATCTGAAGAAAAGTATCTCCACAGCATGAGTTTGATGCAGTCACCAGCATGTTTGAAAGTAGGAAAGGTTTGTTCAGGGGGATGTGCAAGAAAGTAAAAAAAAAGAAAACAGCTTAACTTTGGCCACATCGAAGATGAGCACCTCCTTCCATGGTTGCTGTCCTCTGAATGACTTGATAACTTGTGGCAAACTTCAAACAGGAGTTCAGAACAAACATCTGACATCCATATGACTACCAGTAGCAACCAATCAGCACAAACTCCTGATTTTGTATAAAATACAGGTCAGCGGAATCCCTGTTGATGAAAAGGGTGAGAAGGGATCTTCCCAACAGCTGCCCATGCTGCATTCAAGTACAACTTGGAGAATAGGGTTTTGAAAAACAACTCCAAAATGATGTTTTTTCTTTAAAAAGTTATGAATACAGTATTATTTAAACGTTTCTAAACATTAACACTGACCACTGTTTTCATGTGGTTGTATTGTTTAAAAAAAATCCAATCAAATTTCCAATCAGTTCTATACTTTCAACTTTAAGTTATAGAACATAACAAAATCAAATTAATATCAGGAAATGAAAGGAAGGAATTAAGGAAAATTTTTTTTATTTATCATTGTTTATTAGTTACTTATTTGTTTTGTTTATTTGTTGTTTGCTGATCAAAGTACCAAACTGGGATTTTAAAACCCCAAATACGTACCAATGCATGATTGTTGTGTACCATTATCCCTGCTTTTTCCTAGAAAGATCACTTTTGAAGGTGGTAAGTATTTTATTCAGGGGTATCCATCCATCCATTCCATTCATCCATCTTCTTCAGCTTCATCCGGGGTCGGGTGGCGGGGGCAGCAGCTTAAGCAGAGAGACCCAGACTTCCCTCTCCCAAGCCAATTGGGCCAGCTCCTCAGGAGGAATCCCAAGTCGTTCCCAGGCCAGCCAAGAGACATAGTCCCTCCGGCGTGTCCTGGGTCTTCCCCTGAGTCTCCTTCTGGTGGGACGTGCCAAGGAACGTCTTGACCAGATGCCCGAGCCACGTCAACTGGCTCCTCTCAATATGGAGGAGCAGCGGCTCTACTCTGAGCCCCTACTGGATGACTGAACTTCTCACCCATCTCTAAGGGAGAATCCAGACACCCTGCAGAGAAAATTAATTTCAGCCGCTTGTATCAGTGATCTCGCTCTTTCGGTCACCACCCAGAGTTCGTGACCGTAGATAAGGGCAGGAATGTAGATCGACCAGTTAATCAAGAGCTTTGACTTCTGAATCAGCTCTCTCTTTACCATGACACACCGGTACAGCGTCCGCATAACTACCAAACTGCCTATTGAGGTCCCGCTCCATTTTCCCCTCATTTGTGAACAAGACCCCCAGATACTTGAACTCTCCACAACACTTGTGGAAGGACCCATCCCTGACCCGAAGAAGGCAACCTACCCTTTTCCGGATCAAAAGCATGATCTCAGATTTTGAGTTGCTGATTCTCATCCCAGCCGCTTCATACTCGGCTGTGAACGGCTCGAGCAAAAGCTCTAGATCACGTTCCGATGAAGCCAGCAGGACCCCGTCATCTGCAAAAAAGCAGAGACCCAATCCTGACCCCACCGAAACAGATTTCCTCAACACCTTTGCTGCGCCTAGAAATCCTGTGCATAAAAGTTATGAACAAGGTCTTTGACATAAGGAAACCTTGGTGGAGTCCAACTCTCATCTAAGGGGTATCCCCACTTTGAAACACAAAGGTGGCAATGTTATGCTGATAACAACACGAATGGAGCTGAAAAATGTGTTTAAAAAAAGAATTGGAGCTTGCATATATCAAGTATGACTAATTAAATTTTTTATGAAGAGGAATATGACAATAAGTTTCAATTTGTTTTAGAATATTTCTACTCCATTGTGTAGTTTTTCATGCATTGAAATCTGACACTTTCTGTTTGTTTCTTGGTCCAAACTGAAAGTGCTGCCTGCTCGGTTCCTGCTTGTGTCGCTCTCTCTCCACACACTCATGTCTTTCTGTTCTTAACAATCATCAATGTGTTCGTTATACCACTGGCTCCATGTCAGGATTGTGTCTCCATGTGCTGCCTGCAGGGACCGAGAAAACCTTGTTCTCATTGTCGAAGAGCTGAAGAGTTGTCAGAGTCTGTCTTTGGGCTCGGATTTCAAAGGGTGGATGTGATAAGACTCGTCGCTGGGAATCACTTTAGCTTTTTATTAACAGAGTTTTCTCTAAAGCTCTGAAACAGTTCAAGAAACTAATAACACAAAACCAGACACTACAAGAGGGAACCTGATGTCCCTGTAAACTTCGGACTTTAGCTGGTTTAGCAGGACTTTATGAGCTGGATATGAGATTCTGATCCTCAGCTGGTGGCATTCCTTTCTTCCTAAAATGCAATTATCTTTTCCCATTTGGCTGTTTTTGTTTTCCCTTATATGCTCATTTCCTGTTTTGAGCCCCACCAGACAATAAGCCAACCCCCACTCCCCTCTCTCCTATAAGTATGAGAGTATATATGCTATTTACAGCCCCTGGGGGATACCTGTCCTCGCTCAGTGCTCTATTGTGATTGCCATAGTGACACCAGAATACCACAGAGCTAAGGTCCTGACCTGTTCCTGCTGCACCATAAAAGCCCCGACCCTTCACCTCTGCACCTGGGGATGAAGGTCACAAAACTCACAGATTAGAAAGTAGGGAGGAGATGTTGAGAAGGTGGACAAGTTGGCATAGCTGTTTTTTTTTTTATATGTGCAACATGGCTATGCCCCTGGGCAGCACTGCTATAAGGGCTAAGGGGAGGCAGGACCATGTATCTCTACTTTTAAGATCTCAGCTAAACTGTTCAATACCTATAGCCATAGATTAGAAAGAGGAGGCAGACAAAGTGCTAAAGAAGGCGGAGTAGTTTTTTAAATATGTGTAACATGGCTCTTTCCCAGGACTGCACTATCACATAGATGGTAGACGAATGAGGGAAAAACAATGTATCTCTACCTATAAGCAACCCTCAGATATACAGTTCAAAACCCATTATTGCTGATTTAAAAAAAATGGAGGAAGAGATGGTGGACAAGCAGGCAGAGATGGGTTTTATATAAGTCCAATATGGCTCTTGTCAAGAGTGGCACTGCCACGAGAACAAAGGGGAAGGCTGAACAATGCATACTTTTAGGTAGTTCTCAACTAAGTGGTTCTAAGTTGACCAGAGACTCTTTGAAATGCACTGAGATATTTGTTAAACTTCTGCGAAAGAAGCATTTTCACTGCTCTGTTTGCCTTAAGAAACCATTGGATTGTGACAAGCATTTGAAGCTCAGTGAATCGATCTAGTAAACCTGGACTGAATTTGTCACTTTAATTATTGATTGAGTTTAAAACACAGCTGGCAGTTGGATGTAATTCAATTAGAATTTGTCTTGTGCCTTCAGGTGACATGTTGCGAACTGAAAATAAAAATGCATTTGTTGATTTTCGTCAAAATATTGATTCTTATATTTCCCAAAAAATATTGCGAAAGACAGCATATCCACCCACCTGGATTTGTTGTCAAGTGTGCATATATTTGGTTGTGAGTTGGGGTGGACAGAACTAAGGGCTCACCCACAGGTGCCATCCATGCTAGGACAGCCACTGCAAACATAAAGACACAAATTATTCTTCCATTCTCCACAGTTTTCACGTCGTCCTCATCCAGATCTGGAAAAGTCCTTATAACAGCTTCAGACTTTTTAATACGGCAAAGCTACAAAGCTGAAAACAGACGATGAAAAAGAAAATTCATGAACCATGAAGAACATCATCCCATGAACCTCTTGTTAACACAGCAGTAGATTAATTTAAAGTGCCGGTTCCTCCTGTTTCCAAAACTGACCACGTGCCTGGCTGTTATTATAGAAATATAAACCTCAGCAGTCACAGGCATTGGGGAAATTGACTCGCTGTAATTGAGCTTCCAGTTTCTTAAGCTGCTTTAGTCCGCAATTACATAGTTTTATGTTTTTGCAAACATTTAGCCGTTTAATGGTTCAGCTAGTGCCTTAGTGTAACTGAGAAAGAGAATCTGTATGTGCAGAGGGACATCTGCCTTTATTAAGCTGAGTGATGCGATCAGCAGAGAATCCCTTAAATTAGATGTCAGAGAGAGACCTGTATAAGTAAGACGCTTTCGTTACTTTTGCTTCTCATTTAATCCCCTCCAGTTCTTTTTTAGCTCTCCTAAAACGAGAAAATGTGATATCAGGGCATTATTTACCAACACCAGTTTTTAACAGGAGCTTTAGCATTTTATATAAATGATAAATTCTGAATAAATGGTTTTATTTATTTTAGAAATATATATTTTTTTCAAAGTACACAAAACTAATTGTGTGTAACCAGTAGTAGAACTAACTTCTGCTGCAGAAGAAGAATGTGTTACTTTGGATAAAAAGATGGCCAAAGGTCACATTTGCACTCCAAAACATGAGTTAACTATATTACCACTTAAACACAATGGTTGCGGTTTCATAAAAGTAGCAATTTTGTAATAATTTCTTACACATTTTGAGTTGTTTCATTTTATGTCACAAGTATATCAGCACCCTTGGAGTCCTCAATTTACACCATTAAACAGACAAATTACAGTGCCTCAGAAAATTATGTAGCCTATACCTTTTTCTTTTTGCACCAACAATTTTCTATTTATTTTATTATAATTTTTGTCATTTCTTTTTGGTTTTAATATGACCAGGCACAGATAACTTCTTGAAATTAAGTATTACATTTAATTAGGAAGTGGAAATAAATAACGAAAACAGAAAAAAAAAATATAGGAAAGGGGTAGGATCAAAGGGAGAACAATTATATATATGGGTCAGAATGGGTCAGCCAGCGAGTTATGTGTTTATATGGTGAAAATCCTTTTGTCACTATCTTACCCGGTATACTATCTCACTGAATTTATGTTGTGTTTTAGTTCTACAGTGGCTTATTATGAATCAGACTGATGCTGTAACAATTGCAAGATTTTCAACTCATTAAAGTAAACAAATTCTTTATAGACTTAAGAAGAGACAGAAGTGATAGGAATAATTACCAACAGCTGAACTGGGAATCACAGAAATGGCAAAATAAGGGAAAAACAAGCGTAAATAACAAATAAAGAAACAAAGGAATAAACTGATGAACTAGTCACCATCAGAAGTCATTTGAAATTGAAATAGCGTATAAATCCATATACTCTTTGAAGACCTGAAAGGTGCAGTTCAGACAATAGACTTCAAAATACTTCTACTAGTTTATGAATTACTGAATGCGCCAAAGTTTGCTGAAGATCTGTTGTCACTGAAAATTCAGGGCATGGGCAAATCGAGGAGGGAGCTCGCTGAGGAGTTCCTCCATACCTGCGAGGTGATCCGAGGGGAGAGGAAAGGCGACCACCCTCAGAAGACGACACCACAACACGTCCGTCAATATCTCCGGGCCGGGAATGTCCGCTGGGTCTTTACGTGGCCGTATCATTCTGTCAGGAGTTGCTGTCTCGGTGAGGAACAGACCCAGGCGCAGATGTTGAATAAAGGAAAGGCTGATTTAATTGAGAGACAAAACCACAAGAACTAAAGACTAATGATCCGGCGAGGAATAAGGTGCACGCCACAACTTAAATAGTGGAAGGAAAACAAAGGAGAACAGGTGAGTCTAATCTCACAGGTCCAGTCACTGAACTAATAATTAGGCAGAGCCTTGCAGGCTCTGACATTCCTACTGTAAAAAATGGTGTTGGCATCCTCATCTTGGAAGGCTTCTCTTCAGCAGACAGGGAAGCTGCCATGACGGGAAAATGGATAGATCTAAATAACGCAAAACATGTTAGAGGCTACAAAAGACATGAGGAACTTTAAGGCTGTAACCTGACAAACTAAATAGGTCCAGATAATTTAATCACCAGGAGATCATCATAATGAAAGTTAAAGGTATTTTTTTATAAAGGGTGTGGAATATAATAACATGAAAAATACATAACACACTATATATCACAGCATTTTAAAAGACAGGCAAACCCTGTTTGTGTGATGCACTTGTATATTTTCAGACAATAAAATCCTTTAAGTTGTATGATAGAGACAATTTATGAATATATATTAACTGTATGCATCATGTTATTTTTTACTCAATCTAATTTGCCACTATTGGAGATGGTCACGGAAAAAAGCATAAATAGCTTTATTATAAATGTGGTCTGCTACAGGATGAGGAAGGTGGATTCCTTTATTATAATTCACTTGTCTTTCTCAATTTTTTAAACCCATCTGCTCCATTCATATACTTTGTGGTTCCAAGCAGATGTATTTCAAAGCTTTTCTCCTCACCAGAACAACTGCCCGGCCTTCTGGTTTTCATCTAAATAAGCAGACCTTGTTTGCTTTGCACAAGTCAGATGTTTTGGTGCCAAGATGCCAGTTGGAACCCTCTGCTGCTGCTCTTCTCCATCTGATTGTCTGCCTGGCAGCTGCGGTAGCCCTCTGAGACGCCCACCTGTCCATCACTATTTGTTTGCCTGTCCTCTGGCCTGGTGGATGTTGGGCCAAACCAAAACCATCTGCCCTCTACCTGGCCCCGGTCCCGTCCAACTGTTATTGCAGTGTAAACCACGAGAACCCTGGCGCTCTGGCACACTTCTGCATTGTATTGAAGAAGTGAAAGGAGCTCGACTGGACAAGGATTCTCAAGAAGGCTTCGGAGAAAAGCAGGTCAGAGAGCCCCAAAATGAATGAATTCGTTTACATAAACCAAGGCTTAAACATATATATTTTTTAACTAACTTCAACATTGATTATATGAAAACTACCAGTGGTCTGCAAATGTATGCACTGCTGGCAAGGGATACAGTTCCCTAGTGCGTTATGAAGACATCATGCCATGGCAAAATAACCTCCAGCTCTACCTTGTATATTTCTCCATATTTAACTCTGTAAACCACCAGATAGGCTGCAGCAACTACTGTACAACTGAAAGACTGAAGCATTGATCCATCCATCAGACCAGGTCCACCAATGGATTCCCGAGGTGTTTGCAAGGTTAGGGTCTGAGTCCCTCCCATATGGCTGAACTTCTTACCATATATCTAGAATAAAATTCCAGACACCCTGTGGAGGAAACCCAATTTGCTCACATGTTTCCATGATCTCATTCTTTTGGTTACTGCCAAATGGCCTGATGACCAAATGTAAATCCAACCCGGAAGTGACAGAGATTGCAGTTCCCCCCTCATCAACTAGGGGCTGGCTCCAAAAAGGAGCAAGTTTCCATGGACTCCATGCAAAAAATGCCAACTTCACATCAAAAATAAAAGTTTAAGAGGTCGGGTTAACATTCATGACAACTCTGAGGGGGGTGAATTATTTCATAACTCATCCGTTTAGATGCAACTAAGCTTAAAAATATGAATAAGAGGTATGACCTTTTAATTGATAGGTCACAAATGAGCCCTAGCACCGGTGACTAGTGGGTTGCTTTGATTAAAATTCACACAGTTTTAGTGAAAGTTATGCACCAGCAAAGCTTCATGCTTTTATTGACAAAAAAACGGAATATGCCCTAGAAGTTAGAGGGCTAGCAGAGTCACTAACAGAGGTTAGTGGGCGCTGTGTTCTGGTGTTCTGCAAGTGGATCAATAGGCTTGATTTAGACCTCAAACATTCTCCCAGCTTGAGTGCAGCGATTATGTAATAACTGATGTTCACAGACGTTCTCTGTCCAATCTGACTTGGCTTGAGCTACTTTGCAATGAAGAATAGGTAAATACTTCTGCACACAGATATGCATAGCCAGCACGGATATAGACACAAATATCTGAAGCTGAAATTACAGCAAAAGATGGTTGTACAACCATCAAAAACCCTCGTCAGTTGGAGAGGAGTCTTTTCCAAATATGCCACAGCTTGAAAGATTTCTTCATGACAGATGGCGATGAACCCAGAACATTTGTTTAATTCGTTTTTAGGTATCAAAGCTTACAGCTGCAAATGTTCTGTGAGTTACCGCTTAAGTAAAATATTTTTCCAAAACTTTATTAATTAGCTATATGCTGAATTCCTGATAGCTCTTTGGTTAAATGTTTCTTAACTGTTTCTCTCCAACAAATGCAAAAGCAAGGTCAGCCCCTTTTTAACCCAAAAACCTTTCCATTGCCCTCCTTTTCACAAACTCCTCGACCTGTCTCTATATTTTTCATGGAGCCTGTGCTCTTCTCTCCTTACTCGTCTTTGTTTGAAACCATCTTTCAATTTCCTGGGTAGCAGCCTTCAAAGGGAGCAGGTGGGAGGGTGCTGGGGGCTGAGTGGGATACCACAGGCATGGTGACAGCTGGGAGGCAGGAGACTCCGTGTCAAGATCAGAGGGTTTGAGTTTCTGACCGCTGCAGACACACTATCATTCTCTGTGCTGCTGCCCCTGCTGTTTTCTGAGACACACAGAGAAAGAGAAGACAAAACGCAGCTGGAATCATGCACTGAAAGATGAACAACTACAGTTACTATTCAGCTGCAAAGATGCATATCCTGACCTCTGTATATGTTATTTGCATTATGAAACTACACAAAAGATCATTTTTGGTGTGTAAAAGTGCGTGATAGCATTTGTTGGGGTTTTTAAAGGAAAATGCAGTGATTTGGCTATTAATAGTTAAAGAAGTGCTTATGGCAATAAGATTGATAATTTATGGAAAATTAGTATTTTCGGGGCACCACCTGTTACCAGGAACTATTTTAAATGGTAAATGGACTGAACTTATATAGCGCTTTTGTAGTCATACTGACCACTCAAAGTGCTTTACATTGAAGCCAAATTCACCCATTCATACACCGATAGCCAACATGGCTTGGTAGGACTAAGAATTTTTGGGGTAAGTGCCTTGCCCAGGGGCACATCAACATGTGACTGGAGGAAGCTGGAATTGAACCTATGACCCTCGGATTGCAAGCCAACTACTCTATCACTGACCAACAGTCTCCCTAAAGAACTGCTTATGACAGAAACAGACAATTAAAATGTTTAGTGAAAGGTTGATTTGAAAATGATTTTAAGGTATTCTCGGGAGACCAGGAAGTAAGCGCCAGGAACTTAGGACTTGGATATGAGGAAAGGCAAGTGGACAATTAGTGTTCTGCTTAGGAGTGGGTGAGGTGATGATATTGTTGAGCTTACTGTTGATGATTTGGTCTTGAAGCTTGGAGGAGAGGTAAGTAAGAATCTGCAGACTGTTGGTCTATGTGGATGGATACTGATTGTTGCAGGAGCTGTTGCTGGTGGAGGACCGGAGCGGTAATCCGGGGAAGGTGAGGATGGTGAGAAGAAACTGGAATGTTATCATCAGAGATTGTATCTTACTTGAAGACGGATTGGCTGACGGGCGGGCAGGCGAGCGACAGACACCCAGGATGGAACGAGAGGTTACCAGCAGAGAGGTGTTGCAGAGGCTTACTAGGAGGAATGCTGGAGAGGTGAGGAGATGCAGAACGGAGGAGTCCAGTAGTCTTGGAATGAAGGTAAGTGAGTATGCGAGGAGATAACTCAGATGAATCTCCAAACGACACAAAGGCAGTAATCTTACTCAGTTTTTCATTAGAAGGTAGGCCTAATACCACGCTGACTGTGAGCAAGGGCGACTGTGGCTCAGTGGTAGAGTAGTTGGCTTGCAATCTGAGAGTCGTAGGTTCGATTCCAGCTTCCTCCAGTCACATGTCGATGTGCCCCTGGGCAAGGCACTTACCCCCAAATTCTACATTGTCCTACCGAGCCATGTTGGGTGTCAGTGTATCAATGCGAGTGTGAATGGGTGAATGTGGCTTCAATGTAAAGCGCTTTGAGTGGTCAGTAAGACTAGAAAAGCACTATATAAGTTCAGTCCATTTAACCATCTGGCATCAGCTTGTGGCAGCCGCTCCCTTTATGAAACTGGTAGCTGATGAGCTCAAACGAGCAGCACCTGATCAGAGCTGCCTGCCACACCCCTGTTAGGAAGGTGAGAAACACACATACAGAAAAACAACAGCCACAGAAACCTAACAAAACCATCACCTTTTTCAGAAGAAAATGTATTTTGAAGCTTTGATGAACTTGCAAATTAGCCCCAGAAACAAAAACAAGATGGTTAGAAAGCATCCTTATCCATGAGTCCTGTATAGACATAGGCTCTCACGGACCACTCACAGATGAAAAAGCCAATGTCCAGCGTAGGATGAAAAAACTCATTACAGTTTACAAATGTGCTCAAGGAAATGTCCTGTTGTCTGATGAAGCTAATACTGAAGTTTGGGTATAACGACTGTTGTTACATTTGGATATAAAAGCCAACATCTTGCCTCTAGGCCTCTGCCCCTGATCATTGTTTATGTCATACAATTGTGTGTCCCTGTTTGCCCCCACCTGATCATTCCTCCCCTTATATATACTCATCATGTCCTGTCTGTGTTGTTGGATCATTGTCATAGTTGGCGTTCATGTCGTTCTCCCTTGGTGTGTCTTCCCTGCTCGTTCCTGCCTTCCATCCACCATTAAACCTCATCATGGAGACCTTTGATCCTTGCCTGCGTCTGGGTTCATCCACAATACCACAACATATCCTGGCACATCTGCTGTCTTCTAATTGTAAAATGACCCCAAGCATACAGCACATTTAGATCCAACTTAGTTTAAAGATAACAAAGTCAGTGTTCTGGAATAGTGTTTGTGGGTAGAGCTGTATAAGGAAAGAGGTGTAAGACCCCGAACCAGTTACAACAGTTCTGTTGGAAGGAATGGGCCAAATTCCAGGAATGTATTGCGAAAAGCTTGTGGTAGATAGTTGAGGCACAAATGTCTTTTTTTGGAAATAGGTGGACAAATCCCTGCATTTTATAATTTTTTTTCTATGTGTTATGTTTTAAAGTTGGGCCTGACAGTTTGACCACTTGAAATGCTGCTGAAATTTCAATAAAAGCTGTGTTCACAAGGAGCAAAAACTTTCTCAGGAGCACCTGTCCTGACTCCACGCCCTTCATCGCACCGCCAAAGGTCTTCTGAGGGTGCGGAGCAACTTGCAGCCTTGAGCTTTTATTCCCAGCTGATGATGTAAGTGTTGAGGGAAGAGTGAAAATAATCTTATTCAATTTACATAATGTGTTGACTTTGGAAGTGAAACCGTTCTGCTGGAAGGACCGCAGAACCTTCTCTCTGGCAGAGCTCTCGCTCAACACATTTTAGTGATTAATGGCCTTAAACAGACTGGAAACATCTGTCCCACTTTCCCATCCAACTGTGTTGGGCCGCTGCATGGGGCTAACCAGCTTTAAAAGAGGTTTGGTTTGTCTGTCGTGCCGCACTTCAAAGACCAGGTAATCACTGCTTTACAGAGCCTTGGAAGGCACTGGTATCACATTAAAACAGTATCTCTGCACTGCACGGCTCAAACACATACCACCAGCAGTGGGTAAAGAAATGGCAGGCTGATGTACCCCTGCTTTAAAATGACATCAGCAACCGCCATGCTGTCGTTGGTTACCCACGCGCTGGGATAAACCGAAGATCTGTGTTGAATGGGTCAGTGACAATCACCTTGCCTTGCCTCAGAAACCTGCGTGTTGACTGCCCTGGTATTCCCAGTGCGCCTCACACTCTCAAGAAACAATACACAGGGGTGTTGGGGAGAAGCCTAAAGTTGGGAATGAAACAGGGAGAAATGGAGGGGAGTAGAACTGTACAGGAAGGAAGGAAGAAAAAAGTAGGTGAGTGTAAAAGGGAGAGGCAGAGGGACAGAGAAAGAGAAGGGGGGAATGGTCTTTGTTAAGCCATACACATCTGGCTTCTATTAGGTTGTGGGGGCCGCTAAAATAATGTTTTTCACCCGACAAGCCTTTCTGTGCTATAAATTACCCAGCAGCCACTGTGCCTTCCTGACTGAAACCCTTTCAGAGGGCCATTTTCTTTTTCTCAGGCAGTCCACCACTCACCCCAGCCCCCCCCCCAACCCCAACCCTTGCCCTCTTGACTGACTCGTTTTCAAAACTCCCTCTCAGCTCCACCATGCTTCCTGTCTATTTTTTTTTTTTTTTACTTTAATGTTCTCATTTTTTGGATTATTTACATCCTTTTTGGGTCAGAATCAATAGTTTGGATGGCAGTAAAGGAGTAAAGGAGTCAGTTTAACAAGATTTTTCTGGCTTGGTAAAATGTTGCAGAATAATCGCTGACAAACATCTAGCAGGTTGAAAATAAAAATTTTGTTTATTTTTTTATCCATAATGACCATTGTTACAAGGAAGTAATTTTAAAGGCTAAGAATACTCTAAGAATACCCAGCTGTTAAGTACAAGGGTGTCTGTATCATGCTGTGGGATAGTCTAGTGCATTTCAGAAAATAAATAACACCATGACTAAAGAACATGAGTTGGAAAATTTGAAGAAACTCCAGTAGGAGAGATCTGCCAGAAAGTGAAAGCTTTAAGAGTTGAAAGTTGTGCAAGGAAGAAGGTCAACAAACCTGACCCAGTTATACCAACTCTGAGAATTGGGTCAAAAAACTGGCAAACTAATGGGAACCTTCTGATATTTTTTTCAGAGTAAAATTAAATTCAGTAACATATGCTGTTAAAAAAACCTTATACTGGAGGAAACCCAGCAGATTTCATCGTGTTATAGACTTCTGGCATTAACTCCTCCTGGTGGAACATGTACTGACAGTGGAGAAAGAAAACTCCCCTTCATCTGTCACAATGGACTGGGGATTTTGAGACAGAGCATGCCATTCACACAAATAAAAACACAGAAACTCCGACCAGATCCTGGACTGGGGGGCTTTTTGGACAGGGCCATTGTGGGGCTCTGGCAGTCTACTTGTCTCCATCCTAGAGAATAGGGGGATCTGTCTTCTGAGTCCAGGGACTGGTTGCTCTGCTGGGGTATAGCTACCTAGACCTTGGAGTTTAGAGTTTTTTTGGTATGCAGATAAAAGTATACGTATGTGTGTAAGAGGGAGGGAACGTATGACTATATCTATAAGTTCCTGTCTATCAGTCAGACTGGGTCTTGGGCTACCCTCTCGGTGGTTCATCTCTATCTCCCCTCTATCTACCCTGTGTTCAGGGTGCATGCTGGTTCATTCCCAGGTGCCTGCCTGGCCGGGCCTGGGTGGACCGGTGTGTCTATTGGCTGGTCTGCTGGGCCGATGTTTTCCTCTCAGCGGTGTTGGCCAGGGCACCTCTTTGGGAGCGGTACGTTTGGGCATTGTTTGATGGTAGCTGTTGGATGGCTTGGCGAGGTCGGGTCCTGTGTGTCCACTTGATCTGTTCTGTATGTTTCATGCTTGGTCAGTTCATTGGTTTGGCCTGGCTGGATGTCTGGTCTTGGTGCTCTGCAGTGAGCCCTTTTGGGGGTGGGGTGTCCTCGGGCCCGGGTCTCTGGGTGGATTGGCTGGATCCGCCCTCATATGCACCTTTAGGATGAAAGAGTGTACATAAAGATATTCACCACAAAAGCCCAGAGAGCTTTGTCTAGGAGAGAGACAAGGTTAAACACTGGAAGACAAGTTCAAGTTCATCATGGACATTGAGAAGAACAGTAAGTTGTGTGCAGCAATAGCTCAGCCGATGGCCCCCTTCAGAAAGCTTAAAATTCCAGTTGGTCAGACGTAGCTTCAATGCAAATTCCTTGTAGCTTGGCAAGATTTATTGTCCTAAATCTAGTCAAGTTATCATCTCCCTCTGGTTTTGATCAATACAAGTTGCTTCCAGTTTCATGTTTTAGATGATTAAATTTGTTTCAAGTAAATGTTACTCTTTTTGCTTATTTATTCCCAACTGGCCGGTTAACGGACCGGCCAGGGGGGGTCGTCGAGGTAAATAATGCCAGTCTTCGGAAGAGCGGGCCTTTATCTACTCCAGTTATATCACTTACCAATAATATTATCTCTCTAATACATAGATTCTGGAGAGGGTGCAGTCCTATGAGCAAGGAGAGATGCTACAATACTTACCCACTTACCTCCTTCTTTCCTCCTAGATTTCCAGGCAGGGAGTAGAGGGAGATGGAGTGTTCAGCCCGATCCGGCGAGGGGAGGCTGCAGTCCGGTCCGGCAGCCCTCCTCAACTCCATCTCCCTCACACCGTACATTGCTAATATACTTAAGAATTAGGAAAAAAAAACATTCCTTTTTCAGACTCAACTGACCCTAAAGCTTGGTTTATGCTTGATGCATGTACATTCCACGTGGAAATGAGACGTGCGGGACCGGCCGAGACGCCTTCTAATAGCGTTTATACTTTTTGCGGCTTGTCCCAGCTGAGAACCAATATTCCTGAAGACTGTAGGGCTCTACGGCATGCATATAACACTACACCATAGTAGAAGTAGTAATCACTGTTGTTTACAAGATGGCGACCCCTGTGAGTTTTAACAAAGCAGAACTTCTATGATGTTAGGAAAAAAGACAAAAAAGGAGACTGCCCACTCGTCCCTTAAAACACAGTTGATCACAGTGATCTCTATTGGCCGAATCATAAAGATGTCTATTTATGAACTTCCGCCAATAGGAGCTCTTGCCTTTCCGGCATGTTTTTACGCGCGGGACCGTCCGCGTTGTTACAAAGTTTCCTACGTGCACGGTGCGGAAATTTCAGTCTCTGCGGTGGCCGTGCGCAGAGGCGTGATTGCTGAAATGACGTAATTTGGCCGCGTGGAGCCGTGCAGACCACGCGGATGCGTCAAGCATAAACCAAGCTTAACGCACCTTCTACTTTTCTTTTCTACTACTCTCCAGATATATTTTTTCTGATGTTAATGCAATTGTTAACCCAGTTTTCTCTCAGTGTTTTTCTCCCCATAGAAACTCTACCCGGTCTGGTACCCTGCTCAGCTATTATGCCCCCTGCTGGATGGGGAGCGTTGGTCCAGATGATGCTCAAAGTCACCGAGCATCCTCCATGCTGTCTCTTCTCTGTCTTCACAGACCCCCAGCCGGTCGTGGCAGACGACCGCTTGTACTGAGCCAGGGTTCTGCCAGAGGTTTCTTCCTGTTAAAGAGGAGTTTTTCCTCTCCACTGTCGCTACATGCTTGCTGAATATAAGGGTTTGCTGAGGAATTGCTGTGGTTGGAGTCTGCATGATCCGGGCACAACCTCACGCCGATTACTCAACGCAATCTGCTGGGATTCCTTACATAGAAAACTTTTAACTGATTGGAATGTTTGTATAATTGCATTGAGATGACTTTAGTTGTGAACTGGCACTATATAAATAAAAGTGAATTGAAATTGAATTGAATTTAGTCAGTATATCTAAAATGTAACTATTTTACATTTATTTCAAGCAAAAATAGTCTTCAGATGCCATTTAAAACAAAAATCTTATTTATTTTATTAACTTATTTTCACTTATTTTTAGCTTTATTTAGGTCTAGAAATTATTCTTATTTTAAGAGATCTTAGTAAGCAATTTCACTTGTTTCTAGTACATTTTCACTGAAGACTAGTGTATTTATTTAGTATTAAGGAGGTGGGTTTTTGCAGTGTTCTGTAAAGGGTAAAAAAAAACATAAAGTCAAAAGCTAAAATAACAGCAAATTATACGAAATTGGAGAATAGGAGCCTAAGTCTAAAGCAGCATAACTAAAGAAGACAGGATAACCTAAGAAGCTCTAAATGTAAGCATTATCAAAAAGGAACATTTTAGTCTGAAAAGTAGATGAGGAGTCTGCCTCAAAGACTAAAAGTGTACTTTTGTTTCTGAAACTGAAGAAGGTCATTACTTATTCTGGCTTGTAAAAGATAGAAATAATCTTGGTAATTAAAATAGGAAAAAGTTTGGGTATTAAATACGAATACATGAGTGTGTTTAGGGGTGTTCCTAGCCAAAGAGTTTTGTTTTTTTAAAACAAACATTTTCAATTAAATAAATGTAACTTATGCCTTTTAGTTGTTTATTATTTTTACTTATTAAGTTAATCTGTTTTTTTGTTCTCCATCCATCCAGTTTCCAAACCGCTTAATCCTAAGGGGTCGCGGGGAGTTGGTCAGGTTCCCAGTCCATCGTAGGGCAACAGGGAGAAAGACAGGACAAACAAAAATGTATGCACACACTCACACCTAAGGACAATTTAGAGAGACCAATTAACCTGACAGTTGTGTTTTTGGACCATGGAAAGAAGCCAGAGTACCCAGAGGGAACCCACACATGCACAGGGAGAACATTCAAACTCCATGCAGAAAGACCCTGGGCCAGGATACAAACCCACAACCTTCTTGCTGCAAGGCAACAGTGCTACTCACTGCACCACCATGCACGTGCACTGTGATTTTAGCAAGAAATGGGTTTAAGAAAATAAGTCCTTTACTAAAATTGCCCATAGTTGCAGTTGGAGCAATAGTTAAAATGACTAAAAATGTGACAAACAAAGACCACATTTATCTTACCACTATGCACAGCTAGGAGGATGGTATCTGCAAAGAGCACTTCAGAAAACAGGACTGTGAGTTTAGTAACAGCTATTTCATTAAAGTTAGAGTTACCCTAACTTCCAGTTGGGTTTCACAGTGTTTTAAATCCACAAGAGGATAAATAAGAAACAGAAGAAGAGAAACACCTTAGTTATATCACGTTTCATAACAGTCTTTAAACTACACTGCATGCATCAGATTGTGTTGTATTTCACCCGCTTTTCCTGTCGAGTCTGATCATTGCCAAGGGTGAAGCAGAGTTCAGTGTGCAGAAGCGCATCAAATTAGTGCAGGTATGGAGCTGGAGCCATGAAGTCTAAAGGCCACTGAGAGTGCCAAAGCAGAGCCTTGCAAATGGGGGAGGAAGTTAAGAGGAAGGTTTGCGGGGCAGCGGGTCAGTGCTTCTTCACCAGCCAGACCAATTAGATGAATAAGAACTGACAGCAAGGGGATGAAATAAGATGCCTTACTGATGTGCAAATTCAAGAGGTAACATTGACCTCACCAAATTTCATTTAGTAGACATTGATCACCTGCTTAAAGCAGCCATCTCTACATTGGTGTTGTGCTGATTATTTTGGGTTGTCAGTGTCTCACCAACAGTTGAAATCAGCCAGAAGATGGGATGAATTTAAAGTGTTCATAACACAATTTTTAATATATTGTTCATTACTTAGATTCTATATTAGATGGACTAAGCCTTGGTGATGTCATCTGTAGGTTTCTGCATCATGCACCTTATCACACCCGGGGGAGAAAATAAACAATGGCAAAAAGGTGGAGATACAGTAGAGGGTGGGGTGGGGGGTGTTTGACGCTCTGAGCCAGTGTAGCTTAAGCTAATGGAGGTTAGCGGGCAATTTTAACCAGAACAACGAACGATTCTCTGCTTCCCCTCTGCCTTCTAGGGATATTCAATAGTTTTATTATATAAAAGCATGAAGTGTTCTTGATCCATAACTTTTACTAAATCTGTGAATTTGAATTAAAACAGGTTTTAATAATTAATGTGAAAAGAATAAATGTCATCATTTCAACCCATTTTTGACCAACCAGTGTGTTTTTTAATTTAATGTACAGCAGAAAATTCATTTACCAAAAAGAATGAAGCAAAATGGAGCAGAGATGTCTTGGAAGGTCTAACAGTGCAATCAATATCACAGCAAGCAATCATGGTCCAACACGTACACATTAACATCCGAACATAAACAGACATTATGAAGGCAACTGAAGTAAAATTCGCAGAAACAAATGCCCTTGACTGTTAAGGTAACGCTGAGGCTTCGGCCTTACATGGAGCCAGTCCCAGTGCCATGGATGGGCATTGGGGGGCAGACTGCTGTGCCTGCCCTGGAAAGCAGATGTAATCAGGTTAAGTGTCATGGGCAGCTGGGCCAATGTAGTGACTGTTTTACACACTCCGTACCAGTTGGTGGCGGTGGTGCACCAATTCGCTGTTAGCAGGTCGTTTGTAAACGCAAAGAATAATAATAAGAAGCATGCTGTGTGGCTAACATGCATGCTAACGGTAGTTCTGATGAAAGTTAGTGAGAGATCCAGACAAGAACAAGAATTATGAAGGTGATGAGCAATAGAGGATGTTGGATTTCAGACATAGGACTTGTTGTGGACTAACCGTTTAAATAGAGAACATTAACTGGACCATTGTGGATTTAAAGATACATTTTTGTTTGAGATAGCTGTTCTAGGTTTTGGAATCAGAATCAGCTTTAATCAGCTTTTTCCTCTCTTCAATCAGTAAGTTTTTATTTAATGCTTTTTGAGTGATTTGACTGTGTCTAAAGCTATGAGATAGGATGGTGTTGAATCTCAACCTGGAAGCTTGGAGGTTCCTTTACCTCTGATGGGTTAAGGATTTTTCCCCTTAAATATCTCAAACATTCTGGCGCTCGGGCGAAGCCCTGTGAGGTTAGGCAGGTTTTCTTTCAAAGTAGAAGTCAGCAGCTGACATCTGCTAGCAGCTAGTAAACAATATCCAAATAGTTTACAGCAGAATTGAGTGCACCAGCGAGTAGTAATAATTTAACTTGAAGCTTAATCTCTGCATCAGTAACGCTTACAATCGACGTGTTTCCACTATTGGAGCTTCAGTGTGATTTAACTACATCTTTTTCTGACTGTATCTCCATGTACAATCGGCCCTATAGGGAATCTGCAAAGGACATATATCAGTTTTGGCAGTGAGTTGTGTCACTGCTCAGTGCAGCAGAAATAAGAGATCAACATAGAAGAAGTAGGACTTGATGCTTGTTTGTTTGTTGTTGTCATAAACTGCTTGGCGAGTAACTCTTATTTGTACAAAACTGGTTGTTTGGTGATGTCTGCTTTTTCTCTCTCATTTACAACTTATCAGCCCGAGTTAAACACAGCCATGCTGAGCCACTTGATCAGGCCATTTCCAAGTATATGCCCCACTTAATCTTCCATAGAAGAAGATGGCTTTGTCACGTACACAAGCAGACACAGCATATCAGCGGCTCAACCACCGCTCCTTATGGAGCACAAAAACAGACTTTCTGATTGCCACTGTAGAATAGACCAGTCGTTCAGGAAAACTCCCGAAGCTATGTCAGCCAGCCCACCTCTAGAAGAAACTCAGCCTTTAGTTGATGTATAGAAAGGGTGTCAAAAAAGGCAGGTTTGACCCGGAAATATGAAACACACTGGAGACGGGAGATAAAAACGTGAAGGGGGTAAATAAAATGTGCCCCCCCCCCCCCCACACACACACACACACACAAAAAAAAGGAAATGTCCGCACAGCTAAATTGCCCTGCGGCTAAGGAGCAAGACGCCAGCCAACAATACTGACGGCTCATCTTAGACCTGTCAGTCAAAATGACACGCCCCATATTATTCATAATTTCAAGCTTAAATTACATCCAAATGGATGAGTTATAAAAAAATGTACAACCCTAAAATTATTTTTTGAACCAGGCTGTAGCACGTTCATTTCTGCTGTGAAGTTGGCCTTTTTCACATGGGAAATTGCTCCCTTCTGGAGCCATTCCCTAGAGGATATGGGGTGAACAGATTTTTTTGGGACTTTCAAGTAGGCATCACAGGTTTTCCTCTCCACTGTCTCCACTGCTACATGCTTGCTATGAGTATGATGGATTACTGAGGTTGGAGGCTGCATCAACGGATGCAACCTCAACTCAGTGACTCGATGCAAACTGCTGAGATTTCTGAAATAGAAAACTTTTAAATTGAATGCAATGTTTGTATGATTGTATTGAAATTACTTTGCTTGAAAAGTGTCTGTTGTGAGTCATTGCTATGAACATTTATGCCATTGTCACTGAATAAGCCCTATGAAAATTAACTATATTGAAGTGAACAAAATTTTGCCACCGGAATTTGCTGCTGTCGATTCGTCCCATAGACATTGGACATCTCGTTGGAGGATCTGTACACTCCAGGAATAAGAACACCAATGAAAGCATCAAGGTGTTCCTCATAAATGTCTTTTCACATGTCGGCATGGACTTTTGTTTCCTTCAAGGTTCGTCTTAGTAATGATGATTCTTTTAAGTGACAATGGCATAAATAGCTCAAAACATGTCTTGATGTCAGTGACTCTGGCCACAGCAAGCCTTGTCATTCCAGAGGTCGTTTTGATAACATTTGGAGCAGCTGCCCTGCCTTGTACATCATGAGGTACTGAGCTTCAAAAGATCTTACCATTTTTAGACTTGAATCTTTAAGCAGGAGCAGCTTCAGCACCAGCGTTCACCTCATCAGACTCATCAGATGTGTCTGTGACTTCTGATGTTACTCCACATTGTCTTCTTTCTAAGAAACCTGCTCATCTATGCTCATCGCTACGCTGCTCTGTGTCCTCTCCTTTATTTTTTACCAAAAATATGATCCAGAACTTGGCTCACTGTAAATCTTCTTCTCAGTTTTGCATGCAGTAAACTGCATGTGTGCACTCTGCAAGTCAAATGGCCACTCAAATTAGTGAATTCACCTGACGTTTGGACATGCCTGTCTCAGTTTGGTTTTTTTGCAGGTATACGGGAAAATCACACAAAATGAGGATCCCCTTAAAGCTTACATGATTTGGAGGAGCTGGCAATGCACTCATGATTTCAGTTTTGGCTCTATAATGGTATGATTAACACCAAAAAAGTCGTAATTTCAACCAGAGCATTTTCTGATTTTGTGAAGTTTTTGTTTTATTTTATTGAAATAGAGAGTTTCTGACAACATCAAAAAGCCTTCATGCAATAAACAAATTTCTGTGATTCTTTGATGCATTTAAAATTGAAAACAGGTCTGTGCCAACCCCAACACAAGAGAAAGCTTTAATCGAAATTCACAATAAAATACATAAAATTTGAGGTTTTAACTTGACAAAATGCTTACTGTAGCAGGGGAATCAACCTTAACCAAATACGACTGAAGATATTCTACAGCATTTATACGTCTGTTTGTCAAAGTTGACTTCAGTTGTTCTTAGGTGAGCAACTGATAGAAATGAACCTGTGGACACATTTCAGCACGTTGTAATTCTAGCCGGTAACGGTCTGTTATCCCGGCCGAGGGATTGTCCTCCCTCTGCGGGCACCTATGCCCTCTGTCTTTTCTCACTCGTCTGTCCATGTCTCTATTATCCCATTCCATAATTACCTTATGAACTCCCGCCAGATGTTGAAAGAGAGCCGTGTCATCAGCCTGTTTAGATGAGCCGACCGTCTGGAAGCTGGATCTCCCAGAGCCATCTGTTCCATTCTGTGAAACTGTTTTCCACAGGTGAAACCCTTCCAACTCATAACTTTACCAGCAGTGATTTATGACGTTGCATATCTGTGGTGTCCTTATCTGGCACTGGAAAACAGCCGTTGCTTTGGCTATCGGCTATCAGGACGCCTGTGTATCCTCAGGCTGCCAGAGTTTATCTCAGCTTACAGCAGGAATGTCTAGATAACAGATGAGGAACAAGATAGACAGTTTGGATGCTGGGCTATCTCTGGGATCATCCCAGTTTATGAAGCTGAAAAACAACCTGTCAAAGACCAGCGCAGACAGATGTGCCATTTATGTCCATGATACTGGAACCCCTGTTACTTTTCTGTCATGATCTGTTGGCTCATTTGAATGGAGGTGGGGATTGTATGAGCAAGGAAAGCTACTTCTCTATGCTGGGGTCTAAAATATCAAAGCCGGAGGGCTGAGGAGGGTGGATGCAGCAGGAGGTTTTTCTAGGTGATGGGGGCTGGCTTTTGTCTCGAGGCCTCCACCGGGGCGCCTTGAAAAGATCACCGAACAGGAGCATTCGTCGCGGCTCCGCGCTCTCCCCTCCGATTGGCTGTGGCGGGCGGGCAGATGTTGGAGCTACAGCAGGGGGTGAGGATGATTCCTGCTCCTTACTCTCACACCACAGGATGGTCATGGTGCTCCAGCGATTCTCTCTCTCTCTAACACATCCTTCTTGTGCCGGCGGCCTGCTGGGCTCCCAACGCACAACACTCGCTTGAGTGACTCTCAAAGATAGAAGCGAATATACCACTTGTTTCTCCTCGCATCAAAGATGAACATAAACGCTTTGGCTCAAAGCAAGTTAGCAGTTAAATTTTATTATGTATGTTAACTGACCATGTGTGGAGCCACTTGAAAGTCCTATTGACAGACAAAACATGTTGTCATGGGGTCACAGCTCTGAACTGCTCTTTAAAACAGCTTCACACGGAGCAGCTGCCTGTAATTCTAACCCTGGCTAATTTTATCAGTAGTAAACGTAAAATGCACATAGTCCTGATTCTAAAGTACAGTATTATGCACCTCAAATATTTTTAAACTTTGCCTCCAAGAAACAAAACATGCCTATGATCTTTTAAGGTGGTCTTGATCAATAGTTCTGCAGGTTTCCTTAACAGCAATTATTTAGTTGGCCTTTGGCTGCTTTGTCCCTAACAGTGGCAACATGTGGCACAGTGAATGAAAAGATAGGAAGTTTTACACATTTTAACTGACACACAACTAGAATTGGAGGGATTCATATTCAGAAAATTGCTGATACAACACCCGAGGGATTCATTATCCTTGAGTTGTTTTTTCAGCTACCCTTATATGTCAATGGACATGTTTTTTACAGGCTATTTATCATTGGTATGTCTGAGTCTTTATTTGGGTTCTGACTTTTGTTGAACATAGGTCCAACACATTAGAAATCTGAGCTGATTAGCCCATTTTATGAACCCTTACCACCTTGCAACCACATTTACGGTGCTTTCCGACTTTTCTGGAGGTTAAAATTCTTACTATCCTCTATCTGGCTTGGTTCCCTTTAACAATGCACTTTGGTCAATATCAACAGCAGCAGCTTCTCATTTGGGTCACCGTCACAAGAAGCTGCTTAGTATGAGAAAGCAATTGGGTATCTTCAAAAAAATCAATTTGAAAAACAATTTTGCTTGAAACAGTACAGAAATATTAGTTCACAACACATCATCTTCATCCTACAATCAAATTTGTTTCTCCCACTACACATTTGTGCTGTTTAAAAAAATAAATAGATGATCTGATTTTAAATAAATTCTTATTAATTCCTAAAGATCGATACGTATGTCCAGACATTGATTTAACCCTTTAACCCTGTCTACTGTTTTTAAAGCTAACATAAGAACTAAAAGTCTAGACAAGTGATTTGAGGCTTAGCTGTTAAAGGCTTAATATAGTTTTCCCTGGTGATATTTAACCCCACTCACTGTTGCGTCATTGAGTTTAGGTTTGAAGAAATGTAAACAACATGGTATTGGACACTGGCAGTAACGTTGGCCTTGGAGAGACGTCTTTCTAAACATGTAGTAGTCATAATCGATTCTAGGGCTGCATTCACATCTGATAGTCCGGTAGACTTGGTTTAATTTGGGACCAAAATTGCAACATTGTTGCCATTTTTAGCAGGTGCAGTTCGCATTCACACTGGCTTTTTTTATCCGAAGGTCTGAAGCTTTGAGCAACAAATTCACCTCTCTGCCTGTAGTGGCGCTGTTGTAGAGCTGCGCTTCCTCATGCCGCTGGGGTAAACTTCCAGTCCAGTGAAATGTAAACGAACATGGAGGAGCAGCCGATTGTAGCGGTTATAGGATTTATCTGTTGTTTGGCAAATGTGCCGGATAAATACTGCAGCAGTAACTCAGGATGAACAAAGAATGAGGCAGAGGACTATGGAGAGTGTTAGTTTTTATAGAAGATGACTGAGAAGACTCCATAAGAGGCAGTGTCCAGTGAGTAGGACCACCCGCATACAACTTTCAGCACAGATCGCCTCCTTATGCAGACGTTGAGAAAGTATGTACAAGATCTAGTTTTTATCTTTCCAGCAATTACTGTTGCTTAAATTGTATTTACACAGGATGCCCTGTACAATATTCCGCTTCTTGCTCTTGGTGCAGCCCCGGACCGCTTGCCATTTTCATGTGCAATCGAACCAAAGCAGAGTCTGTTTCAATGGAATGGAGACCACCGTTTTTAGGTGGACTAGAGTTTCGTTTTTTGGTCCGAATCAGAGTTCGGTAGCCCATTCACACCTTTCTAAACAAACCGGACTTTCCGGGCAAACGAACTAGAGTTTGTTTCAAGCAGACTAAACAGGGCTGCCGTGATTGTACCCTATATCCAGGGTGCAATTCCCCCCCCCCCCCCCCTACTGCTTGTGATCTTGTCAATTATTTCTTATCTCTGGGGGGATATGTTTTTTGTTCTTCCCGGTGGTCCAACAGAGTAACATTTCCTTTCAAGTGATTTCTGCCACCCCTGTAATTCTGCTGAAGGACTTAAGCGACATAGGTGAACATCTTGAAAAATTGATGTCTGCAGTTTTTGAATCCATGCGCAGGTTTTATGTGCACGCAGATTTGGGCATCGTACTGGACCTTTTCAGAGCTTTAAACTGAAAAAAGGGGCATCTAAATAAGACTAATGACCAGGTTTGTTTCAACTCCATGTACAACAAATGCAAAATTTGTTTTTATATGGCTTTGAAGACAAACCGATCGCAAAATGTGTGGAAATGGTCCAAAAACCGCACAGCATATGTCCATCTTGCTTCTGGGATGCAGGGAGCTGGTGGTGTAACATAATTAGAATATGTTGAATTAAAGAGATACAAGTTAATCAGTTACCTGTTGAAAAAATCCTGCTTTTAATGCAAGTCTTTATTGAATGTAACATCAATATCTACAAAGAAGACTACGATTTGCACATAGAGGAACTGTATAAGATTCTGGAATACCAGGCAGTTTGGATTGAATAAAAAATTGCGCTGGTCAATGCACTTTAAAAAAAAAAAAAATCAGGGTTTTTAAGTTGTGGGGGCAAAACTGCAATTTATTACCAGGCACATGTCCCCGGCCACAGTGACTCAAATGTCTTTCCTGCAGGACTCCGAATCCGTGCGCACGGATTAATAAACCGAGGGTAGGAATTGTTACACCTGAAAAGTATTTCTGCACATGACCCCGTCTGGGTTCCTCTCGTCCAGAGGAGAACTTTATTCCCCACAGAAAAATATGCAGAGTTATGGGTCTGAGAGGGGGACAAGGTTCTGCTGATGTTGCCGTGGGGGAAAAATTATTTCAATTGCTTTGAGTGGATAAGTCAAGTGAATTCTTATGTTTAATTTTAATCATCCTAATATATTTGATCTCGTCTTATTTTTTTATGTCAACAATAAATTTGCTTTTCACATTTTTCTGTAAGTTTTGAAAGGGTAAACGTATGTGCAAGATGCCCTGCAGCCAGCATAAACAAACCTGTAGTTTTCAAAAAGTAAAAAAAAAAGAGAAAGAAAAATCACCCCCTGCTTTTTTCACAAATCGCACGCTGCCTATATCGCTCTACCACAAACAGGACTGACCAGACTGAGCTTTCGTATGTGGTTTGTAGTGACAAGTTCTAGTTTGCTAGGAGTTTTATTAGTCTGAAAAGTAGATGAAACACTAGAAGTTACAGAATAACTTATCAACTGATTTGGACTAAAGTAAATAACCAATAAATGTAAAAGGGCCCTCAACAAACCACACCAGAGTTTACATTACAAGTACAATGTTTTCAGGCAGAACAGAGTTTGCTTGTTTAAGCTTCACCAGAGTCCAACTCAGCACCTGTATCCAAGGAAAGAAACTTTAATAAAGACCAAACAGGTCTTCTGCATAAGAGCTTTTAAACATCAACAGTCATCTTTAGGTGCTAGTCCTTTATTTTTTAAATCTTTTAGACTGTGGACACAATCTTCTGTATTTATTTAACAAAGCCAATAGCTCACATGCTAATCCCTCTTTAGGAATAATTTTTTGGATTTAAAAAAGCAACATTTGTACCTGTTGAACTGTGTTATCTATTTGTTATGCCACTATTCCACTAAGCTCGGCCCAGCATGGGTCGTGTCAGCCCATATTTTATTTGAGTGACCCAACATGCCCACCTATGGACTGATTGGTCCGGGAACATGATGTCACTCTCACACCTTCCTAGTAGTGGTAGCCACTGATTGGCCTGGTGTTGTAAGTGTGAAGTGATGTCACACAGAATGGTGATGCATGGCTTCCAGCAAAGTTCAAACCATTGGCTGAAACAAAACAAATTAAGCCATGAAAGACCACAACGACCCGAGTGGGGCAGACCGCAAGCACTGGAAGTGCTTTGCAGAAAGAGACAGCTGGCCTTTTTTATGGTGAAAGGCCAGCGACAAACAGGACAGAAAATGAGCTAGATACCAGCTTCAGAATCAACATTTGTAATGTCGGAAAACGGTGATGACTGATTTTTACTGAAACTTTGCTACACTGAGCCCGCCCATGTCCACACCCACTGCCACTTTCCTGAGATGGCAATGGGTAGCTTGATTACTGGAATGCTAAACATATGAGTTAACGAGCAGAGGTAGCCTTTGGCTGAATATAATGAGCACAGAGCTGATAAGAATTGTCCTTAAAAGCCAATACGATGTGCCTAAGAAGAAGCAAATTCAGGGAAATCAGAAGTGGTCCCAACATGCAACCTTGAGGTACACCATAAAAGACTGGATGTGAAGTAGATGCAAACTTGGTATGGTGTACGAAGAAATATCTAAAAGAAAAAAAAAGGAAACCAGTCCAAGGCAGAACCCAATTTACAAACCCAGCACTTTTGCCCCTCAGGCAGAACATGACGGTGTTGAAGATGGTGATCCATGTGATTCTGTTAAACTGAAAATGTGGAATAAAAAGAAACAAATGGAATAAAACCTTGGTAGGGAATCTATGGAAAGTCAAGATATATTGTAGTAGTGATATAAGATTATCGGCCTACAGTTATTATCATCCAATACTGGTATCCATCCATCCATCCATTTTCTTAACCGCTTATCCAATTCAGGGTCGCGGGGCAGCTGGAGCCTATCCCAGCAATTATCAGGCGTTAGGCAGGGTACACTCTGAACAGGACGCCAGTCTGTTGCAGGGCCAACACAGAGAGACAGACAACCATTCACACTCACATTCATTCCTAGGGACAATTTAGAGTGATCAATTCACTTATCATGCATGTTTTTGGACTGTGGGAGGAAGCCGGAGTACCCGGAGAGAACCCACGCATACACGGGGAGAACATGCAAACTCCATGCAGAAAGACCCTGGGCTGGGATACGAACCCACGACCTTCTTGCTGCAAGGCAACAGCGCTAACCACTGCGCCACCGTGCAGCCCCAATACTGGTATTAAAATGTTATTTCAGAAATATCAGTATCCTTTTTTACCTTTATAATCACACAACATTTACACCTTATGTTCATACCATTTATGCGGTATTCATCAAAATCCTCAGCTACTTCTCCTCTCGCTCAAAATGTCAAAGTATAACAGATCTGAGGTAAATTTTTTGAGACATTTTGGTTTGTCTGACAGAACACAAAATAAATCCTGTGGTGTCTGCATTTATGAGCAACCTTGAAGGCTCAGGTTGATGTCTAGTGGTATTGTTTTTATATATCATTTCGAAATCTGCATTTTAAACAATATCATTATATCAGATATCGGTACAAAGGTCAACATCAAACATCCCTAACCCTTAGTCTTATGCCTCACTAAATATACTGTGGTGACTATTGTCCTATTTCCTTCTGGATCATGCACTGAACAGATTTGTTATTTATGTATATATATATATATATATATATATATATATATATATATATATATATATATATATATATATATAAATAATATATATACATATATATAAATAAATAATATGATATAATAATAATATATAAAGCTGATTCTAATTCTGATATATATATATATATATTTATCCCACAGTTTTTCCCCATTATTTATTTATCACCCAGTGTTCCTACTTAATTCCAGTTCTGGGCATGGCTCTCCCTCTGCCAACGGTCGGAGGGCCCCGCACTGAAGCTCAAGCTTCCTTCCTGCCTGTGGAGTGAGCAGGCCCTTCTTGTCACCTGAGGGGGCAGGATTTCCACAGCTGGACATAGCGCGTGGAAGGATCACATTATTCCAGCCAGATCCTCCCCCACCCTTCAGGCGCCCCAGTCAGCCAGGAGGAGGCAGTATACAGCCCTGAACTGGTGCATGTTTTTGTGGGAGTAGATAACATTAGCTACTCAAGGGAACACAGGGAGAATATGCAAACTCCACACAGAAAGGCCCTTTTGCCAACCCCACACAAGGTGTGGGTGCCGATGATATGGAGGAAAAAACACACCCTCAGCACCCACAGCTTCCTCAGCAGGACTCGAACCCAGGACCTTCTAGCTGTGAGGTGAGCTGCAGATTCATTCTTGAACATCTTTCTTTTAACGCTCATGTCCATCCGTTGCATTTTATCACAACAGGTTTTTAGAAGCAAACAAATTTAAATCAAACTGTGCATTTTTTCCTGCAGGTAAGGAGCACCAAAATATATTTTAAGAATAAACTAACAAAAAAAAGATGAGTGAATACATAAAGAATGACTGAGGCTTTTCGGGTTTTTTTTTTTCCTTTAATACGCCTAACTGGCAGAGATTAAAGCAAAAAGGATATCTCAAGGCTAAAGCTTCTGACCTCACCTCTCTTTGAGTGAACTAATTGGTGTGATTAGAGCTGAGATTACTCCTATGTGTGTCTTTGGAGCGATCCAGTCTCTCGACTCGGTAGCCCTGTTGATCTTTATTCCTATCTGTAGCTGGGCTGCAGCAGCAGATAAGAGCACAGCACGTACATAGTGGTCTTGTGATGCAGAGCCGAACCAGGCAGGAATTGTAATTGCTCTTCTTTGCATCAACAGACTGATGGTTGCTGAAAGGTCTGGGCCCCTTGCAAACCCTTTCTGGCTGAGTTCAAGAGGAAGATAAGCTATCTGGAAAAGCTGCAGGCTCCTGGGTTGGAAAGCACTTTCCATATTGCCGCCTGCTAGTGAAAGCGGAGGAAGAAGTCCTGGACATACATCATAGATTAAATCATTCCTTTAATTTTTAGTTCTATAACAGGAAAAAATATCTGTTTTTTACTCGATCAGATCTGCAGTGTGTTGCTCATAAATAAAAGCCAGATCGTCTGAATGTGCAAGCAGTTATCACTCAACCCAAATCACGACTTGGAAAGTCAGCGTGGGCTTTTTTAGATCAAACATCAAGGGAATTATGGATCAATACACGTCGTTGCACTTTTCCTTTGCAGAAACAAAACAGATGTGAGACTGTCGCGATGGGAAAACGTTTTATTGACAGCATGGCTCAGCGAGCTGAAAAATTTCAGCTTGAACTTGGATCGATGCCGTCAGAAATAAGGAGCAGCACTTTGGCTCCTTGCGGCCACAAAGCCTTCTGCAAGAGATGCCCTCTGAGGTCGATGCCTTTATGGTCTGCTTCTCCATTCTGCTGCAGTTTAAAGCAGGAGGTGCTCAAGAACAGGAATTTCGGAGTAATATAAATTATTGTCAGTGCTGAAGCTGTGGAGGTTAAAGGGCACCGCTTCACAAAAAACAGACAGCAGTGTCTTATCGAGTGAGGATCAGCCTGCTGTGACTGTTTCTTTGAAGCGTGGCGCTCCCGTAGGTTCAGCATGGCGTGACTCGAGCTGAACGGAGTGAGAAGAACTATGAGGGGTGTGTTCTGGTTGTGGCTGTCGGATGCCGGTGCTGTACGTAGGAGAGATAAACAAAAAAAAAATAGAAGGAGGGCGGGTAAGTCAAACTGTCAGACTTTTTGAACGCCCGGGCCTCCACCCTGCATATGCGGACAACCGAGGTCTGAGCCAGAACTGCACATCTGTGCCTTGTTTTATTGCTGTTCAGTTTTGCGCCGGTTTGCGAAGAGGACAACAAACAAAGCCCAGTTCCACCGTGTTCCCAAATCCTCCCACTGCTTCGCCCCCACACACCCCCGTCGTGTGGACTCACATGGTCATGCATCACAGAGAATGCAAAGGTACAGATCTTATATTGAAGTTGCATTCCAGTCGCGCCCCCACAGGGTACAGGACAGGGCTTTACTTAAAAGGAAAAAAGGCAGGCAAGGGGAGACTTCAAGTCTGAAGAGGATATTGGAAAAATACATTGAAAAAAGTCGCCTCTGGCAATCTCTTTCACGTTCAGCTGCAATTTTGTACCTTTCCCTCAGAGGGGGACGTGTGTTCAAATGAGAGGGGGGAGAAGGAAAAAAAGGAGGGTTAATGTAATGAAAACCAACTGCCAGGCCGTCACTATCTATCTATCCCCGTCCAGGGGTGCATTGACATGGAGAGGAAAAACAGGCCCTCTGCTAATCCAGTCAAGACTGCGCCTCTCTGTTTCTTCACTCTCCTCTTGGTTTCTCTCCATCTATTTTAATTTTAGCATAGAAAAACTTTTTTCAAAAACTGAGCTGTTTTTTTTTAAACAAAATGTCAGCAAAATCCACAATATTTAGGTAGACTATCTCTCTACAAACGTCAAGTCTTCTTTTTGGTCTTCTTTCATCAAGTCTTCTTTTTGGTCCAAAACCTTTTATACCACTTTAAGTTTTTAACATTTTGTCACAGCAAAACCACACATATCAATGTGCTTTGTTATAGTTTTATGACTCAGAGGTGCCGCTAGACTTTTTTGTTGTCTGTCATTTTGAACGATGGAGGTAAAACATAATATAGTGCTGATCTATTTTTTGACTGTTCAAGCTGAACAAGCTGAAAACCAAACTACATATAAACAATTAAATTAAATGATTTGTATTCACACTACCAACAGTTCACAATTCCACAATTGCTTGCACTAAACACCTAGTCTTACTCTTTGTCTACATAGAACTGAAATCCACACCTGCTTGTGTGTAACCATCATTTCAAGTGGGATTGCTGCAGAGAGTATTGTCATGAGGTTTTATATTTTTGACTTGTCATTGGGATTTAAATGTTTTTCTAGAAGCTGAATCTGCGCTCCCGTTGTCACAGTGGAGACTGGAATTACATTCTGCTTTAGCCAAAGTTTTAAAATCAAACTGTTTTCTTACTGAAGTGATCAGAAGCCAGAAAGGCTCTCTGAACCAGCTGTTTCTCGATCCTGGTATGACTTTTAACAAGAAGAAGGAACATTTGATCATACCTGAGTCAATAGTGTGTAGAAACACTTTTTTTGTTGTTGTAATTATAGCTGCATTTCTTTTGTGATATCTCTCCATCAGCGTTATAAAACGGGATTATAATTTTGTAAAGCAAACTTTCCTTTGTAAAATAGCTCAAGCTCAGTCAGAGACCATTAGTGAATATCACTTTTCGAAAACGGAAAAACAGGATCAGGATCCCAACCAGCCAGTCCCAGCCAAACTCAGTCACTGTCTACCTTCTTAACTCCTCCAAGCACCTTCACCCGTCCACTCCAATAAAACCTCTGAAACTCCATCACATAATCATTCGAAAAGATAAGAATCCTGTATCAGCCACAATCTCTAACCTCTTACCTATTATCTTCCCAGCACAGTCTACCTTTTTCAGGTTCCCTGTTACTGGTCCAAGTCGATCTATTGTATCAGATCCCTGTTTTTAAAATAAACATGTTTAAAACAGTTATTCTCTGTCTGAAACTGATGCTTGAAACTAGAGTCAACCTGCAAACATGTCATAAGCTGTAAACTATAATCATCAAAATTATAACAAGAAAAGGCTTGAAATATCTTGCTTTGCATGTAATGGGTCTATATATCTTATGTTAGTATCACCCTTCAATTTAAATTACTTAAATAAATGAACTTTTGCACAAAGTTTTAATTTTTCAAGTTTCACCTGTAAAAGACTCCAAATGTAAGCTGCATGACCATGCATCTTACTGAAAGCGGTCATCGGCATGACGCTGAAGCAGTTTGGGTGTTAGTCTGTGAGACGATAAAGCCCTGAAGAAAGGTCTTTCACATCTATACTGCTTCCTAATCCATACTGCACCACTTGAAACACCAAGCCCAATATTTGCTTTCCTGCAGGTGGCCTATCCAGGTAATAAATATGGGAATGTTTGTTTGAATGTCATGTGTTGAGGTACTGAGCTTCAAAATGAAACGACTATGAACTCGAATGCTCATTTTAAGTGAATTAATGTTGTAAAAACAAAACAAAAAAAGAGGACTAATTTATGCCAAAAGCAAACTAATATATTTAGGCATAACAAGCTATTTACCTAATCAGGCCACAGTTCCCGGATTGTTTTGTCTCACTCGTATTTTGCTCACATATGTTTAATCTTCCAAATTTATAATAATGAAACTGCTCTCATTTATTATGTCTTGATGTGTAGTAAACAAAATTGAAATAAAAGTTCTACGTTGTTCCATAAAATAAACATAAAGACCACTTTTTTAATCAATTGGGTTCCATATCTGATGCCATTATGCATCAGATATGGAACCATTCACTAAACTTCAGATTTTCCTTAAAAAAAACGTCATTTTTTTCCACATAATTTTTTTATTATTTTATCATATGCTATGACTTCAGAACAAGTACTCATTTTTTTGAGTAACTCTTTTTTACAAAATACATTTTTATTCTTTAGTATTTTTGGGGATTACTACTATTCACTTTACTTGAGTAAAAATATGTTCCATTTTTTTGTTGCTATTTTTGCTTGAGTACAATTTTTGGCTACTCCACCCACCTCTGCATACTGACCAATATGTTGTATTAAATAACAAAAATCCCTGAAGTACTCTAAGTTCCATCTTTGTTAAAAAGATGGAAGTTAAAAAAAAGCTAGTTTTATTCATGATAATACATTTGGCTGTTCTTATGATGGTGTAATGTAATACTCAAATTATAGTTTGGCAGCATATGTTCACTCTTAAAGAAAATACACGTTACCATCACCACAGTGGCCATTCGATAATAGCTAGCCAGTCTCTGATTAGCACCTCATTAATGTTTATATAACTAAACAGATTTGGTTACCTGTACTGTTAAATATTACCCAAAAAAGTGTGATTATGAAAACAGCACACCATGTCTTCTTCTAATTGAATGCAAACACCAAAAATGCTTGTTGTTGCGAATGAACATTTCTGTCCACTACTTTTTAGTTCGATGGTTGGAAACAGCCCATCCACCACCCCCACCATTTTTAGGACCTAAAGTCAACACACTACTCTCATTATCCAGTTGAGTTTGACAGGTAGGGAGAGCCTTTCGTTCTCACCGCATTTATTATTGGCTGCCTTAATGAGCACTTTTGGCCATCACCTCCATGCTGTGATTTACAGCTTTTTAGCCCAGATCAGAGACCCTGGCCTGTTGCCATGCCTGTGAAACCGGCAGCCTTTCCTGACACTTTGGGCTGGCCAGGGCAGTCTCGGGACACAGCTGGACCCAACATGGTGAAAGGTGTGAAGACCGGGGCTTTAATGAGCTGATGGAAGAGGCGGATTACAGAGGGGATTGTGAGGGATGGAACTGGGACCACGCATAGCCACAGCTTGATATCAATAAATCAGATTAAAGCTAAAGAAAAAAGCTGTTTTCACAAAAGTTGATCAGTTAATGGAAAACTGATTAATTAGTTTGACTAAAAGTAATAGAACATATGTGTAAATGTATTAATCTACAGTGTAATAAAATAACTCGAGGCCTAATTAAAGCTTTCATGAATGTTGTCGCAATTAAAATGTGTATCTTTGCCATTTAGGTTTATTTGATATTCAGTGCTGTGAAAATGGTTTTACACCCTTACAGATTTCTTCTGTTTCTGCTTTTTTTGTCACACTTTAGGGTTTCAGATCATCAAACTACATAAAGAAGATAATGATTGCCTAAGTCAACACAAAAAAATGGTGTTCAGTTCATGATTCCATGTTTTAAGAAAATAAAACAATTAAACCCCATATTACGTGAACTTCCCAGTATTCCTTGGTTTTAAGAACAACGGTCCGCTAAAAATCTGTGAATACCTCAGACCTCTTTTGAAAACCCTGTGGCTGCCTTTTTTAATAGCGTAAACTCCTAATGTACCTTTATATTGGCATATTTTAAGCAGAAGTTGTAACCAAGCTCAGGTAGACTGAGGCTTCAGTAATGAGAACATATTTTTCAATGAGAACAAACTAGCTCAAAAATATACAAAAACTGCTCAACAAGGGAAATCACAAGGAGCATGGAAAACTAAGGAAAAGACAGGAGAGAATGAATGAGAGATGAGTGTGTGTACTAAGGAACAGATGAAAACCAGAAGAGGTGATTAGAGATGAGTGTAGGCAGCTGGGAGGAGAGCAGGTAGAAGAAAATAGGTAATGAGAGTCAACTGGGAAGGAAAGCATACTGGCAGACAGAAAAAGAGAAATCAATGGGCCGAACAGAGTAAACAAACTAAACAGAGGAATAAAAAGTATTTGAGGAGTTAAATAAGAAGAGAATAATGAAATAATAATACATTAGTCTGAAAAAAATTACAACCAAAGCTTAGCAACAATAAAAAGAGGAAAAAGAGAAAAAACCCTAAACAATCCCAGATCCTGACAAATGTGAATTCATATGCATAGTAGAAACCATTTCTTAAGTAAATTTATCTGCAGTCGTCCTTCTTTCTGCTCTAAGGGGTACATCCAGTTAGTGCCAAAGAAAACAAATGGCACCTGCACCGGCTGATTTGCAAACATCTTTCAATAGTGTATCAAGTAACACTGTGAGTAAGTATTTTGGCATTCTAAAATACATTTTGTTTCATATAATTTAAAAATGCTCCGCACGAACATTTGGAAATAGGCAGATTTCTTTTTAATAATCCGTACTCATGTTCCAGAATTTTTTTTAGGTATTGGGGGTCCAATATCATTTTGATTAGCTGTGTTTATTGTTCAATTTCACTTGCCACACCCAGGCATTGATACCTTTAAAATCAAGAAATCCTTCCAGTAGATCGTGTCTGTCAACTGGAAGTAGACTGAAACATCTCAAAAGGCAACACATCTATGTACTGATCAAACAAAACCATGAAACAGTGTTATACCTTCCCAGGAGTGGTCGTCCTACTAATATTACTGCAAATTTCCACCAAACACTACTCCATTTTCACCCAAGTGTTATGGGGAAATATTCTGAGGACTGATTTGGGACTCGAATAGTAGTGGTTATTTGGCCCTATTTTACGTAAAGAATTTGGGTTTTAAGAGTAAAAAAAGTAAAAGGTGTTAATAGTGCATTTGAAGATGTTGTAAGAAACAAGGTTGCTTATACCTCAACCATGAAATTCTCTAAAATGACATGGTTATGATGGAAAAGAACATCTACACCTTGTCGGGTCAGGGTCATGTTAGACATGCCCCCCTGCTGCCCTGACCCTGCAAACAGATCCGCCCTGAGCACCTGGGACGATCCATTAGTCTCTATCATCCGTTTCAAAATGCCAGTAAGATATATACCTGCAATGGCAGTTGGTGCCCTGCTCTGCCCCGCCACCGTAAACTGCAGTAGCATCAATCCATCCTGAGGGCTGTCATTCTTTCATTTGATTTATCTTGGCTACTTTGGTTTCCATTATCTCTAACAGAAAAAACACATGTGCTTTAGCTTGGGTCATCTGCCTGTGCTGGATGTTAGAACTAAAGCTTCTCTCCCTGTAGGTTTCCTATACAAGTCCAACAAATGCAATAGGATATATTACATTAAAGATAAATGAATATAAAACTACACTTGTAGCTCATACATACACCTATTTTGTCCAGTAAATTCTTCATTTCTTGGTGACTCAACCTCTCAGAAGTAATGCGAGTTTATTGAGTTCATCCGACAATACGATGGGGGAAGTTCAGCAAACTCATGTTTTGCTCGTACATTAACTGCAGAAACATAAATGCGGTTAAATATATGCCTCTTAAGATAAAGGCTTTATTTGCCTTTAACAGGACTGTAAACTGCCTTTCTGATCACCTGTCAACTTTTATTGGCTGTCCATACTCCTGGCCAAAGGAAGAAACTTTGGCAACACATAGTAGTGCTGTTACAATCAGGAATATCATGTTTTGAATGGCTCTTCACTATGAACGATGAGAACGATGTCCTTGTAGATAGCATGTCATTTAAAAAAAAGAAACATTTTTACTAGGGAAGTGTCATCTTAGCCTCATCAAGGAGCCTGCTTTGCCAGTGCTATTTTCATTTCACAGTGAAACAAAACAAGCCACAGAGCGGGAGTGGGGCAGTAATCTCTCCTCACCAGAAAAAGGCCACAATGTGCCATCTGGTGTGCAGTCTGCCTTAAATTCATTAGAAGAAGTAGACGATGCAGGAGGGGAGTGAAGAAGGACGGGGCAGCGAGTGAGTTTTGATGCGGATAGGAAGAGTTGCAATCAGAGAAGAGGCAATGGTAAGAGAGAAGACACACTCCGTAACTTTGAAGATATTTGCCCTCTATTGCCCTCTCAAGAATTTTAGCGTAACGTCAATGTTGTAAAAACACAATTCTATGGAACCCATCTAAAGAGGCTAGTGTACGGATGGTTTTCCAAGCTCGCTAGCCAAAACAACAAAACACATCAAACTAGTGTGTCAGTTGGTAAACCGACAGTTGCTAAATCTTCTTTGGTTTCTTCAGTAGATCTGCGATGGCTCAGTTCTGTTGTTTACATCAGTTTGGTAGCGTGTGACCTAATACCATGAAGGGGATTCAAGTCAGTACTTCCAGTAGGTGTCCTGGGAGAGAAAAGTTGTATAGTGTCGTTTTCAGCAGCAGGACGCTCCCAAGCCGTGACAACTCTAAAAACGAGTATAATAAATGCTATTGTTTTGCCAAAATGTTTTGAAAATATTTGTTTTAAAGGTATAAAAGTTACAGAGTGTGTTTTTAAGATTAAAACATTTCTTTTGAAAGACTCTTTAAAGTGAATAGCTCCTAAATGAACGGGTTCCTTCCAAGAGCCACAAATACCATTTCTAATACATAGTTTCAGCTTGAGTTAAGATTTGTCCAAAAAATGTAACTTGAAACAGGAGACTTTTTAGACAGCTTTATCTTGCTCCCTTTGGTACTGTCTACCAGGCCTTTATGGAGATTTATGGAACCGGTGGTGAAGAGACCTGTGGGATAGTGGGGCAGATTGTTCACGGATCTAGCTTGTCTCTCTGGCATGAAGGGAAGAAAAACGAGGAGGTGGACAAAGCTCGAGGAGTAGAGGAAAGGTTGGAACAGAGACCCTAAGGTATCAGATAATAAACTTTCTTGTGTTCCTATCATGATCATATATTGTTTGTATAATTAGATCCAAAATCACGGCAGTGAGATAAATGAGTGGATATAAAAATAGGAAATGTATATTTTTTAAACACTATCTTTCGTGGATGTTAGCATTGCTAAAAGTCTCTTTAGTAGTCTACGCAGTATGCAAGTCCCTAAGCCTAAGCTTTTCAAAAGATTGTGAAGATGTCCAAATACAACATGTTCCATGCAGTGGTTGATAGAGTACCCAAAAACTGTACTCATGTAAGACTAGCACCACATCGACATGTTTTTACTCAAGGTAAGAGCAAACAGTAGGTATAAAAAAAACTCAAGTAAAAGTAAAAAAGTATCTGGTGATTAGTAGGGATATGTGTGTGAAGAATTGGGTGATAAGTAAGTAAAAAGTATAGAGTAACAAAACTACTTTTAAAAATAATATATTTTTTCCAAAAACTTACTTACTTAAGAAAATTTAACTGTAACTCTGGTCACATGATAGATACAGGTTGAACATCACATTTAGCCTTTCTATTATCTGTTAAAAGTCCTGTCTCTCTTGCAGCCAGAAAAAACCCCATGTCTCAACATACTTTGACATGTAAATTGCACAGTTTATTTCAAACAGCTTATTACATTTTTCTGCTTTGTCTGACTTTATTGTTAAACATTACTGATTCTTAATTTTGTGGACTTTTAATCTTCTTGTAACAGAGGGTTTTTATATGTGTGGCCATGCCAGAAAAGAGAAAAATGCAATTTTTTTCTGTTCACATGGTGCGGGTCTCAGTCAATACTGGAGTCCAATATTTTACATGAGGGACGACATCAAAACAGTAGGTGGCGGTATACAAATAATTCTGTAGCTATCCAACAAAAAAAGGGAGTGAGAAGTACCGGCATCATAAAACGAGCGACAGCCTAGATTTACAACAGATTGGTCTACTGGTCAACTGCTAGCTGAAGCCATCTACAGGTTGAGTGTTGTAGTAAACCCACCACTTTGTAACCTGGTGTGTTGGTGTGGGATGCTTGCACAGTGCGGTTTTGATCTCTTTATGGTCACGTGGCAATTTGGTAACTTCCGTCGGCGGTGGTGTCACTTCTGTGTGGAGCCTATTGTTTTAGGTACCTGGACTACAATAAGACCTCCAAGGCAGGTCTCTCGGACTGTATCCTGGCACGGTCCAGGCTGTTTTCACATGGTACGAAATAAGTGGATTTTGAGCAAATAGGGTACCCGAATATGGACTCGAGTCCGTATTCGGGTACCGTATTCGTATATCTTGATCTGGATTTTCATTTCAACTTGCCAGTCAGTGATCAGGATTTTGTTTAAAAGGTTTTGTTGCCACAGTGGGCTTTATTCAACAGGGAATGGTACAGAAAGGGGGAGGGATACCAGCAAATGTCTGAGGGAATGGGAGTCGAATCGCCAAACAGATCAGAAGCCTAACCTAACCCTGCGCTGCATGACGCCCTCATTGGTCAGGATGGATCAAGGGGAAAATTGTGCAACCTTCTCAAAAGCCATATCTCTCTCTGCATCTCAATTAAAAATATATATTTTTCCAATGCACAGAAACAGTCTGCATTAAATGTTTTCCTTAGTATGCATTTGGTATGCATTTGTAAACTTGCTCATTATAAATTGAATTACTCCAACAGGCAGCTCTAAACAGTCACAAAGATTCCCAATGTCTCAGGACAACCCTGTGTAACAGCACAATAACTATGAGGCTCCATGTAGTGTAAAAGAGGTGAAATAATGCTTCTCAGAAGATAACGGTACAGTCAGTGTCAGATGAAACAGTAAAAGACATCAAAGCAGCTGATACTGTGACACACCCTGACCTCCAGTAAATACCGGCTTCTTTATCTCTGCCCAAATCCCTACAAACAATAAAGCATGATGGCATGCTGAAATATGGTGAAGAGATTACGCTCCGAGCCTTGGATGATACAGCACAGCTTTGTTCCTGGATTATTCTAGCACCTGTGGGAATGCCTGTCATTTCCAGAGGCCACAATGAGATAAGTTTAAGCATTCAAACATTTTAGGCATGCACTGAGCTTTAAGCTGACAAATGCGATCTTAAAAATCTGCTCTGAGGAATGCACTTGTCTGAAACAGAGGCAACATGATGGATGGTGCATCATCATTGACAATGCCAACTGGAAGGTGTTGTTTCTACGTATTCAGATCCATTTTTCAACAGTTTGTTCTGGCTGTTTCATCTTGTTCTAGTTAGTCATCTTACAAAAAAACGATATCTAGTGTAGAGGCCTCATGGTAACCAGTCTCATATGTTAAAAGAAGAGCTTCTTTTGAACTATGTTTGCAATGTTTCCTTTCTAGGTGCAGAATGTAATTTAAAAGTGAGTCCAAAATAAAGTATTTGGGCCCTAAAACACGATTCCTTTCAAACTTTGACAATGTGGTGGTATTTTCAAAACCAAATTAGTAGAAATTACTTTTCTGTACCTGGCATATGCTTGCTGCTGAATCTTAACTTCTCCGACATTTTTGTTATAAAAACACCAATGAATGGATTTTACACCTGTGGTAAAGTTAGTCTTATAGTATAAAATTACCATACTTCATGGTTTGCTGCCTCCCTTTTGGTTTAGGTTGTCGGATTATAATACTTGCAGTTTATAGCGCCCTGAAAACAAAACATCAGGGAGTAGTCACCGCACACTGTCTAAGAAGAAACAAGCTGTTCGCTGCATTCAGGCCCAGCTCAAGTGTGTTATATGACCAGGCGGGGTGGGAGTGAAAGAGAGTTTGGTGACCTGGAACAGCTTCATGACTCCAGTGTAAGGGCTTTAAAAATCCACACCCCAGGGCTCTTAATTGAACCCCCAGTACACCCCACTTGAGTACAGACAAGGCAGACCCAATGGGAAAGTGATTGTTTATTTAACAACTGTTATATGGAATACCTAGGGACAGAAAGTCCTTAAAACAGCAGAAGTTACTATTTATATTGGCCCTTGTGGAAGTAAATACGCTCACAGCCCCTCCTCCTCACTGAAGACACCCTGCCGTTGAGGAATGCACCCATTCACAAGCTGGTGGCCATCTTGGAAGTTTTCCTCTTGCTTCCTGTTTCCATGGCTACACTCCAGTGCTTCTGGAGATGATAAGGACTCGGAGGCTTAATCTTCTTCATCTGGCTCGTTTTCTACATCGCTTCATGCCACTTGGAGGGAACTAGAAAAGCCAGTTAGGCGCAAAAAGTATGGTGTTTTTACTTCACTGAATGAAACAAACACATAAAAAAAAAACATTGGAATCAATTTGGCTACAGGTTGAATATATTTAATTTAAACAAACTAACACACTAAAACAATTATTCTCTTCTAGCACTAAAAGTTTCATGAGTGTAGAGCCAAAGTTCAAAGAGGATTTTGATGGCCTGATCAAGATTGCTAGTTTTAGTCTAATAATCAAGATGATTTAGAAAAACTGTTACATTTCTTGATTAGTCTTTAAACTAAATTTGTTTCAACTGTCAAATTTTACCTTTCAAACTATGATCTTTAGTCTAAAATTGAATACTTACAAATCATCTAATTGATTAGAATGATTGTTTTGTTAAAAAAAAAAAATAAATAAAAAAACATTTCCTACTACTACGTCCTTGGTCTGCTTAGATGTTTCCCATTTTAGAACAGGCTAACTGGAACTAACCTACAAATTCCTAATTTATGATCTGAAAAGAGTTTTAGAATCCTTTTAATCGTTCCACCTGACAAAATGTAGTTAATCACTTAATCGTTAGATAAATATTCGCATGTACGATTACTGAGATGAAACTGAATAAAATGCATCCATTATTAACAATTATTTAAATGGTTGAGTATTTTAATAATACATAACAAAGTGTTATGGAAAATATATATTAAGAATGATCTTTTCTGTGCTGTGTATTCTTATTTACTGAGAGAACTGTGTGCTAATTCTTCATGATATAGTGATAGTCTGATTATGTGACACTGTATAATATTAGGTTAGGTCAAATGAACTGATATTAGTGTTCCTACTCTTGTATTGCCATGGAAACGGCCCTCTGAGGACCTGATGTCCTGACGTGTCCTGAGATTGAGCCTGTCCAATCAGACGAAGACGCCTAAGAGTCTGGAGACTTTACCATCGAGAAATGTTAACATGATATGTTGTAGAAAATAGCAAGGTTGTCTAAATCTATAAAAAGGCTTTGTTAGTATTTGGGAGCAGGTCAGCTGTTACACAGATCCTGGCAATACTGTGAGATGCTGTTCCTCCTTGCTTGTACAAACAAGTTCAGATTAAACCTTCAAGAACTGAAGGAATCTTTCTCACCTCTTTATTAAAAAAAAAAAAAAAATTACGACCACAAAATATATTAATGTAAAAAATGCTACATTTTTATTCATTGTGTTTTTTAGAGGCATTTATAATGATTTAGATATTTATATACTGAAATATTTTATAGTATTTGTTGTTACAGCTCATGAATGTATTTTATTGGTCATTAATCGAATTCCGTGGGCAAGTTTAATACTGCCTCAGACAAGGTGCAAGGTCTGCAGGTGAGTCACTTTACAAGTTAACCAATCAGATGTTATTTGAGTAATAGAAACAATTAATGAACTTAAATGTAAGTAATTATTAAGACCTTTCATTAAATGTTTAATTATATTTGTAATAAACTATCTACAATTTACATAAATGCCTTTATTTATTTACTGTATTTAATTACCTCAACATCTATAGATATATATTTTGTAAAATATATATCTTTGTCATTAGATTGTAACAATTTTTGCTCTTAATTTCTAGTTTGGAATACTTTTTAAGTTATTTATGATTGTTCTTTTTTAACAAATAAAACATTTTTACATTCACCAAGTAGGTTATGTTTTCACCTGTTTGGTTGTTGGTTTATTAGTTTGTTCGTCTGTCTTTTAGCAACATTACTCAAAAAGTTATATAAATATTTGAAAGACATTTTCAACCAGGAACAAGTGATTCGATTTTTGGGGTCATCCGGATCAACACCTGGTGAAGGGGTGCTGAGCTGCCTTGAAGGAAGTCCGCGCTCTATGAGAGCTTTTATAGTTACAAATAAAACCGGTGTGTTAAAAGTAAAATATGCATCCAGCTGTTTTTGACAGGGACAACTTATTTGATGTGAAGACTGATGTGAAGATGGTGGGAGAATGTGCCGGGTCACCGCAGAGTCAAGAGGGACTTGGGTTGATCTACTGTATGGGGAAAAGCTCTGGGAGACGTGTGAATAAGTGAGATGTCACAGACTGATGGAATTCCCTGAAAGCCAACAACGGATAATGTGATCCCGCCACAGTGATGCGGAAAACAGATGGAGAGGGGCGCCTTCACCCTTGTCTTTTACACATCCATGAAAACACACAAATGTTGCCTTGCACTGAAGCCTCCATTCACACTAACAGAGAGACACACACACACCTGTCTCGGTAACAAGATCTACTAGCCTCTGTGGGGAAGTTTGTTTAACCTATCCTGTAAATTAATGTGCTTTTTCTCACCCTCATATATGTTTCCTCTGCTATAAAAGTTGTACTTGTTTTATGAAAGCATTCACAGTAAGAAGCCCTTAAATTAATTAATCATTTAGTAGAAAAATAAACTTTCTGCATGCATCATGTCTACCGCTATTATTGACACACATGCCAGTAACCTAAAAAATATATATATTTGCGAGATTGATAACACAGGTCTCTCCGTAATCTCTATAGATTGTCCAGGAGTCCTGCATCCTCAGTCAAGCAGTCTTTGCTTTGATTTACCTCAGATTTAGGATTTAAGTTTGGAGGAATGTATTGAGAAAGGAGGAAGCTTGGTTTTGTGTCTGGCTGACCATTGTTTTGGTTGATTTGGATCATTGTCCTGTTATAAGGTCACCAAATAAACCAGGATTTTTTGCAACTCTCAACTCTTGTATTTGTTACACAACCTCAACATCAATTAAACTGATACTCAAATGCCAACCCAGTGACCCAATTGTCACAATGTTTAATTTCATGCTATGCTAAGCAGAAACACTGTCTGCACTAATGAAGATTTTGTCCCCTTGAGATGCTTGAAAGTGAAACTAACAACATAACATACTTGATGTCCTATTAATTCAGCTAATATCTGGCCAATCGGGGGCATTCATTCAATGTTGAGCTTTCATTGCTTGGTCATCAGTAAATCTTAAATATGAACTGTAAACACAGATAGATTGCACCAAATACAGCACCTTAAAACGTAGTTTTGAACAGATATAGCTCTTTCAATTGCAAATATGCACTGCACATAGCACCTTTAAATGCGAATTTTCACGATAGCGATAAGAGGCGATGCAAACTATGTTGTTTTTATTTGGATGTATGGTTATTGTAGACACTGTTATGTGTGGGTCCGTAAACAAGAATGTAACCAGGTATTTGTCAATGTATATTTTATTGATGTACACAGGGAGAGCAGACGGAAACTAGCTGTATAGCTATAATCTGGTATGGAACATATTTGTCTTGTGCTCAATGTCTCTGTACATTGTCCCTTCAAATTAAGAATGAAAAAAGAGTTTGACCTACATTTTTGAAAATCCAAGTAACTCGTTGCCCTAAGTTTTTAAAGTAATAAAGCAGGAATTAAAAAAGTGCAGTTACCTACATTCAACATAGTTGTGCCCCTAGTGGAATGAAAGTTTTAAGTTGAATGTTCCGATAAGGAGCTGGTACTGTTTTTGTATAACTTCCATGTTTTAACCAGTGCTGTATAAATAGGTGTCCCCTCTTTGTTAACAATAAAACTACAATCTTATAACTTCCACTCCATATTTGGCAACGTACAGACACAATACATATACTAAGAGTGTGAATCTTCAGAAAAATAAAAAAAAGTAAACATTGTAATTGTTGTGGGTTTGGAATAAATAACAAATTTTCAACAGCAGAAACGCATTTCATAAAAGTACCCACGGATAGGTCAATCCAACATGCTTTCAAGTCACTCATTCTACTAAAGACATGCTTCTGAGCCCACTGGGAAATTAGGAAAAAATAGATTTTTGTCATTCATGAAGGGATATTTGATAATATTAAGTTGTTTGTGCTCTAGCACATATTTACAGTAAGAAAAGACCATCAAAAAGTATATTTAATTCAGAATTTATACGTAATGTAAAAAAAAAATTATAATGTGTAAGTAACATCAACTTAGTTTGCTTTAGTAGATGCAACCAATTGAACAAGTGATGTTCACAAATTAGGCAAGGCAAGGCAAGGCAATTTTATTTATATAGCACAATTTTCAACACAAAGGCAATTCAAGGTGCTTTACATGATTCAGTGGAAGAGAAACCAAATACATGATAAAATTAAGAAAATTAAAACATGTCAATAGTAAAAGAAATGCATTTAGTTACTGAAGCATGAAAAATTCAATGTATGTGAGCGTATGAAATTCAAAAACAAGTAAAACATAAGAACGAAAAGAGAAGGAGTAAAGAACAAATTCATGCAAAAGAATATAGATTAAAAACAGATAAAACATAATCAAATACTGTGCACAAAATGCTTTTTCTTGGGATTCCCTCCAAGCATGGTGGAAAGAGTCTAGGGGTTGCTAAGGAGACTTGGTAACCAAAACATGCTTCTATTTACTTTGCAGATTTTACCTCCCTGACCATTCTGTTCCCTGTGTGTTGAGACTGGATAAAGTTTGGTCCATGTTTGACTTTATCGGTCACAATATCAGTTTTATGGAAGTTTTGCCTGCACTGTATTTCAATTCAGTTCAGTTTATTTATATAGCGCCATTTCACAACAGATGTCATCTCAAGGCACTTTACAAAAAGAGTTATTACAATACAATGGTCTAAGTATCCGTTTTTTGGAGCAATTTTCCTACTTAAAAAGATCCATGCACATTTATACTTTTATAGCATGTTCTCATATCTTTAGGGTTTTGAAGGTCAGCTAAAACAAAGAGGCGTATGTGTCTCATCATATTAATTCCCCATGGAAACGAGAGCATTTATAATTATAGAAATGTAAAGAAATATTCAGTTACATTTATTTGATCATTTTTGTCAGCAATGCAAATCATTTTGACTTAAATGAATATAATTATTTCTTAGAGCTTTTTCTCCTCGCCAAATAAACGCGTTCATGTTAAAGGTTGTATTTTTCAAAAATTTTCTGTTTGACAGTATACTGCTGCTATAAAAGATTCATTTATTTGGGGATATTTTTCACATCTTTATCTGAACTGGCTCTTATTGTGGAGAGCGGCTGATGATATGTTTTATTTCATATTAAATGCATATTTTCATGGTGATTCACCCTGTAAAAAAACATCTGATTTCACGTAGTTAATAGAATTTGAGACCATAACAGCTTAGCTTTAGTATTTCATCCCATTGGGTAATTATTAATTGCTGAGTGGATCACAAAAAAGTTTTTTTTTCTTATCTCAAAGTATCTTTTAATAGCATGGGGGGTAGGGTCAAACGTCACTTGGGCCTCTGCTGTCAGAGTCAACAGACAGAGCTCTGCTTCACAGGTCATAAACACCCTGGTGACAGTAGTCAGAGGCTTATTATCCTCACACCCAGGGACAAAAAGCTGAATGTCCCAACTTCAAACAATCACAGCCTGCAGAGCACAAATCCCTTGTTAGCATGTCTACTCGATCAGGCTGCCAGGTGGAGAAAGTCCGTATTTGTGTGTAAACTGCTTCTCTCTTCAAGCCAGACATCAAAATGTAATCTTATATTGGCGAAATGTGTTGCAATCTGTTCGATCTGAACAGAGGAGATGTTTGAAACAAGGCCCCATATCAGCTATATGTAGGCTAGGGGTCAGCTCCACTTTTTATGCCGAATGTTTCTGCTGCCATCCAAAGCTGCTGTGGCTCAGTGCTCCGGATAAGTGAGCACGTACCCCAGGGGGCCAGAGACAGCCGGACTCTGAGTGGATGAGAGTGTCTGCGCTGTCAGCTCTGGTTCCCAGCATGGCTTTTCTCCCCTCCCACCCCCACAGAACCCCTCCGTTGGCCCTTTGTGCACGGGCCGTGCTCCCTGTGGACTCATCGCTCTCTCCAGCCTTTCACATACGACTGTGTCCAATCACGCTGCCCTCCCTCCTCCTCTGGATCACAAGCCTCTGTCTCCATCTCCAACCAGCTCGTGATCCTATTGAGGACGAGATATGAGACAGATGAATACCTGCCTGAAGAAAAATAACTCACGGGTGTGATTGAAGAAGATGTTTTCTTTGGGGTGGGTACATCACTGGCTGTATGTTGGAGGTGAACCTCTTCCTCAGTACATGATTTCCTCTAGGAGTTCCCTATATTCAACTCCATTCATCTTTCCATCAAATATGACCAGCTTTCCCTGCTGAAGAAAGCTTATCACCATGATGCTACCATGAAAACTGCTTCAGTTGTCCAGCACCTATGTTTTTATATGTTTTACATATATATATATATACATATATATATATATATATAAATGTCTGCTGATTTTGGCCTTGTCCACCTGAAAGTCAGTAGACCCCCACTGAGTCACGCCAACCTCTGGAGGACAGGCTGACACCTTGCAGGGGACCCATCTGTCAGCTGGTAAGCTGCACCTGCCGCCTGCAGCACGGTGGGCCCGCTGCCGCCACCAAGCCAACACTGGAACACATAAGTACTTCTTCAGAGCTGATTATGCTGTTTACTCGTGCCCATACGCACAACAGATGACTGTGTGCCTCTGACTGCTCCCTCTCTGCTGCATTTCCGAGCAGGCGTCTCTCCAAGTCAGCGAAACGGTTTGCAAAACACTCCCGGTGTCTAAACAGCAGAGGATTTTTAAGAAACACTGTTTATTTTGTTGAGCTATTTTCTAATAGAAACATGTTATTCCACATTAAATAAAGGTAACACCTATCTTTTATTCAGTGTTTCTAACCAAGTTCTTAAACAGCACGTGTTACAACTTTTCTTGAGTCATCCATGTTCCATTTTATTCCACATTCTCCAGGCTTTCTAAAGATGTTGTTGTTCGTCTTTGGATTTTATCGTATTTTACTTTTTTTTTCGGTTCAGAACCTGACCAAACAAAGAGGAACGTTTTCTTTTGTCCTGATCATTTGGAAGCCTTCTTAACACTGAAATGGAGTTATTTAGCCAGAAAAAGCAAAAGGAAACCACCACCAAAAACAACAACAACAAAAACGAATAAACCAGAGTTATGTTTAAATGTAGCAGCAAAACTGACATACAACCTATTTTCAATCATTTCCTTAAAGCACAAACTGACAAACATGCTACTGTGGACTTGCTCAGGGACTGGAATGAAATTGAGATCTCTGAAAGTAACATAAAAAATCAAAAGAAAAAGAAGTAACAGCATATTAGATCATTTATTTTGATACAGAATAATAATATAATATAATAATAATCTATACAGTAATTTTAAAAAATTGAATTTTGTGAATTATTTGAAAAAATAAAAAAAACTGTAGGGGAGTAGCAGTCAGGTTGGAGTTTGGACAGACTTTTGATAGTTTGTATAGGAGAGTTAGGTTGGAGTTTATATAGTTTGGAGAAGATTATGGAGAGTGAGGAGAGACAGATAATGGAACAAGCTGGAAGATGAGGATTTCCCCTGTGGGGGAACATTTGACCTGATAACTCCTAATAAGGTAGCCTCAATCTAACATTATGTCAAATCAGTTAGATTTACCTATAAAGAACTGTATTTTTTGTTTTTTTACCGTTTCTAATTTTATTCAAAGCTGAAGTGTTTATTCTCACTGCTTGTGGAATAACGTCACTGTCGTAAAAAAACCTTGAATCTCTATGGAGCGCATCTCTTATTGAAGACGATGTAACAGGGCAACAGCCTGGTCATAAACTGCAGCATACAGGTCTGTGGCGCAGCGTGCTGCAACTTTTCCTATCCCTGATTCACAATGGGTGCAGAACAGATGCGCCCTGATATGAATCATTATAACACGCCTTCAATAGCGGTGAAGCTCTGGCAGCTTTCAGCTGTTGCAGCCCAGTCTCTTTTCCTCCCCTTTTCTGAACAAGTCTTCTTAGGTTTCTTTGGTGGATCTGCCATGGCTCAATACTCAAAACCAATTTTTTTTATATATAATTAGGTAGCGCGTAGTCTGCTACTGTAAAGTGAAACTCATTACATCCAGAGAAGCCGTCCACAGATGAAAAGTTACATAGTGTGGTTTTCAGCAGCAGGACACTCCCATGTAGTGACAGCTTCAAAAAGGAACACCAAAAATGGTGTTTTGTCACCAAACGTTTTAAAAACACATGTTTTTATGGTGTACAAATTACGCAGTAGGTCTTTAAGTGGCTAAGAGCTACAGCTGCCTTTGATTATGTACCTGGCCAGTAGGGGGATTTGTGTTCACATGAAGTCCCATGAGGCTTCATCTCACTACCACTACTCCTAAGTGAAATAAACAACAATATCTACTTTCTGATTAAAAATACTTATTCAGTGAATAATTATCTGGTCACTTGGGATCATTTATACAGCAATCAAGCTTTCATTTCCAGATGTTCAGTTAATCTTTAAATGTGTTGCAAACAAATATTTACACATTGTTGATCCCAAAATATACACTCTATTTAGAATAAGAGAAGGAGCATTTGAGTAACACCAATGCAGAATGTTTTTAACACCATTGACCCATGGCAAGAGAGTTATTATTTATTTCACTTTTTAATCTTTTTTTCATAAGCAGAATGTTGATTCTAATTTTTGACGTGGTTGTTTAATAATGATGTGATTATTCATATTCTTAAGGTGCATGAAGGGGCGTCTTCACAGGTCTTACCTCCCTGCAGCTGTTAGACTGTATAACGAAAACTGCTCCCAACAAACTCAATAATATTTACACCTTTGTTGTAAATTGCAATTGAACTCACTTACTTCAAATTTCTGCAGCTGTCATTTGTTTTTCTCGGTTTATGTTCTATTAACTTCTTGCAAATAATGTTTACTTTTTTACTTTTTAATGCACTACTACACACGCACTTTCTGTAAATATTCTTATATTTTTCTCTTAATCTTTATTTTTTTGTAATTTTGTCCTTAATGTAGGCTACATATACAAATCTTAATTTTTAAATTCTGTTTTTATACTTTTATACTTTTGTGAATCTAAATGCGTCTGTTACCTGCCACTTTGCTGCTATTACAACTGAATTTCCCCGTTGTAGGTCAAGAAAGGATTATTCTTTTATATTCTATTATTGTTGGGACGTTTTAGATGGATTTGTCTACGATGTTTAGGTGAGCTATAACGATGTCCACACGTGTGCGCAGAGGGGGGGAGGAGGAAGTTATTTTCTCGTTAGATTGTAAAACTTGTTAATGCACAGATCCCCGCTCCCTCCCTCCCTCCTTTCCCTTCTCCCTCCCCTCTCCAGGAGCCATGCCGAGCTGCGGGGCTGGGACATTCCTGGTTTGACGAACAGCCTGGTCGCTGCCATGATTTGCTGAGCAACTCGAAACTGACTGCCTTCAAAGATGCGTGTGTGGAAGAGGCAGTAGTAGAGACGGAGAGCTGGAGGGGCTGCACTTAACGGGACAGAAACAACCGGGTTGCGGACTCCGAAACTTGAGTCCAAAGCAGAGTGGGAAGTTGGCGCACCTTGGCCCCCGAAGCCTCTCGCTGCTTTACGGGTCTCAAAGAAAAACAAAACTTTCCACTTCCGAGAGTTTTCCCGTTCCTCCCGTCACCTCGCACTTTGAGCCCGTTTCTAATGGAGGGCCCCGCACGGATTTGGGATCAGAATAATGCGTTTTGCTGCTGCTGCTGAGGAACCCGACGCGTCGCAGCTTTCGCCCTCCTGGAATAGAGGTAAGAGAGGCGGAGAGAGCTCGGGGGAAGGGTCGGTGTGCGCACCGGGAAAAGATGAGCTTGTGTGGGGACAAACAAAAGAAAGGTGACGCTAAAAGGAGCGGTGAGTGCGGTGTTTGGTGAACGGGGGCGCCCCTGCACGGCTCTTAGTTAACACAGTTTATGTTTGAAGCCATAGTGAAACATTAAAGACTCTGCCTGTGAATGCTTGCATTATGCTCCGAGCTGGCCAGATTTTCTGCCTCATATTTGGGTTTCGGTAATGTTTGCAAGAAGTTTGCTTCTCAAAAAATGAAATTTGTCATCTTAAAATGGAAATATTAACTCTGATTAGTTTTGAAAGGCATCACTACAACTTTAGATCAGGACTAGGCATTAATTGATCGTGTTAATATAATAATTTTCATGAATGATCAAAAATGATTTAACTACTTATAACAGTATAATCTCAATGTTTTCGTTTTGTTCAGAAATTATAGAAAATAAACAGCAATTTTAAAATTTGCGTTAGATTTTAAGTTTAATTTAGATGATATGAACCAATTTTACTTTGCACTTAAAGGATAAGACGATTATATTTGTTGAGTGTTTAGTCAGGCTATCTGCTCAGGTAGTCCTCAGTCCAGTTTCAGCTGTATTTTAAAATAGAATTATAATCCAAACACTGGTGTTCCTCCATTAGTTTACACATGCAACTTAACGGCTTTTACCATGGGAGATCATTCCAACAATAAGATTTTTTTTTCTTTAAAGCTCAGGGAATTTGTAGAGGTCAGCAGACTGGCAACAACTGGGGAAGGATGGGGTATATTTTTCTATGTTGCATATAAACAGAGAAAACCCCATGGAATCTTTAGCATCTCATTAGAAGGACTTCTCAGTAAACTTAAGTCTTTGCCATAACTTGATATATAACTTATTTACATGAAAGTTGCAAGGTTAGAAAATATTACAGCTCCTTGATTTAGTTTTCCCTTAAATTAAAAAAAAGTTTAAATCTGGACTATCACTGGGTAGCTCCTGGGTGCAGCACTTCTCATATTTGTCTGGAATGACTTGAATAAAAACAAAAGCTTGAATATTTGTTCGGTAAGCAAGCCCATGCAGTTCTAAAGATTCACCCAACACCCCAGTTAAAAGCAGATTCCCTGCATGCTGCTCTTCTTTGTACAAAGATGAAAGGATATCTATTTTAATGGGACAAATATGCTCCCCCCTGAACACATTAGTGTTACCTTTATAATGGATGGCAGTAGTGTTGAAATCAGCCAGTTTTCACCAATCATAAAATTAACATCTGGTAGTTTTTCCTTACATTCCTCCAGAGACGGAAAGCTTTTTATCGTTTCAGATAAATACTTTGACGAGGTCACAAAAGTGGGTTTGACAAGTGCGGAATTCAGCACCAATGAAGATGTCATCATTTGCTAAATGATGACATCAGGAAAGGAACACTGCAATAATGATTTCAGACCAGTAAAAAGGGAATTCGAAAATTACTCAAATTGTCCTAATTTTTACACCAGAAAAAAAAGTTTGCCCGGTAATTCACGATTTTTAAAAGTTGTTCCTTATTCAGCGAAGAAGACGCTTTGTGTTGAAAATTTATTTCAAATTAACTTTAAAGATTGATTAAAAATCTCGGTGATTCAAGCTGGTGGCCAATAATTTTCTTTTAGGCTCCTGCTCACATTTCTCGTCATGCACTGTGATTCTGTCCCATATTGCTTGTATCTGGAGGAGATTTTCAGAAAGACGGACACTCCAAGAAGTTATCAGGGGTGAACAAGGTCTTTAATCCCTCTCTTTCTCTCTCACATGCGTGACATGCAGTCAGTGGGACACACATGGCTGCTCTCGGATAAAAAAAAAACCTCCCCAAGTTCAAACAGTTGCACATGCATTGTTGCGTCTGGTGGGGGACAAGAAGACACTTCCGACGGCTTTCATATCCTTTCTGTGCCTCCTGATGTTGCTTTTGATCAACCCAAAGAGGCTTGCTCTTTGGGCTCAGGTTCATGCTTTGGTGCAGTGCTTTGGATTTTGCTGTAAATTGCTTTCTTTGTTCCTCTCCTCCAGTTTGCCTCACTTTAACTTAATAGACTTGATCATTTTACCAAAGTGATTAATTAGTTTCTGTCTTGCACATTTTTTTCCTTTCGGTGTTAAAAAGTATGCTTTTACTCTTTTTTTTAAATATTATTATCTAAAAGGCCTGACAAAAGTTATGATCTGTATTTGATTGACATTGATATACTAATGCTGTTTTTTTGTTTTTTTTTCAACATCAAAACTTTTTGACATCTTTGAAAATCACATCTTGCCATAAAATAAAGAGTGGATACATTCAAAAGTACAAATTCACCCTAAAATCTCAATTATTTTATCAATAGCTGCCTTATTTTCTACAAAACAGACATGTTAGTTGAGTATTTTTTAAATGACCACATAGTTTCCTCCACAGCACGTCTGAGTTTTAGTGATGCTGAATGAATGAGATGTCAGAGTATTTTTCTTAAATTTGTTTTTAAACGGTGTCTTTTTGGGGGGGGGCAATTAATAAACCATTAGTGGCCCCTAGCTCTTATCAGACCGACCCGCACAAAGCAAAACCGCGCCATTAAGAGGGCCTGAATAATCTTTGAGCTATTAGGGCGCTCGTTAATGATAAACACATGTTGGTGTAGGAAAACTATGTTAAGTGGGCAATTTGAATGTAAGCATGTGTAATGATACCAGCCCCGCTCTCATAATGGCTCGCTTGATTTTCCTTTTCTTTTCTTTTTTTTTTTCCTATTGCGACGTTATGTTTTCACATGCACTCCTGCGGCAACAAATGATGGCTGACGTTAGTTTTCAATAAAGGTTAAAAAAACGCAACAGTGTCCAGGAAGTGAGGTCATATGTGAGTTATAATGTTTTCGGCTGGCTTTTCTTACATGGGGTCCCCATTTGCATCCAATTTAGCTAAATTGTCAAAAAAAAAGTTTGAAAAAAAAATGGCCAAAAGGTGTATTTCTCAGTGATGAAATTGTTACTTTTTCAATTTTCACAGTAAACAACCAAAGCTTTTTCCTTGATTTAATCTTTCATAACAGATTAGTAGATGAACACCAGGTTGTGGTGAAAAGAGTGTCTCTATGCCAGGAGGCAGTTCTTTGATTTCACATATACTGTTTCAAATGGGTTTTTATATTCCAGTTTAGGTTTGACTACTTTCTAACTTTGACTTAAATACAGGTTATCAATCTCAATTCACACACTTTTCTACCTGGAGCTCCCAATATTAGCTTAAATTATTTGCATAATTCCCTGTGAGACACAAATACGTATTTAAGGTGGGAATCGATGAGTCTGACTGAGGATTTGTCTTCCTTTTTTAAACCAATTGGCAAACCTAAATCCTCAGCCTAAAGTGAGTGGATGTGAATGTCCCAAAGCATGTTTAAATTTTTTTTAATTAATTTATTTCATTATATTGTCAAAAGCTCAACATGTGAAAAGTAGCCTACCATTAGGAACCTATACTGTTATTCATAGAGATCCGTCTTTTCCTGACCGATATCATTTTCAGATTTTTTCGATTCCAATTTTGCCTGATTCAAATAAAAAAAATAATAATAACCTTGTAAGGATAAGAGCACATTAAAGAGACAAAATGTTGTGTATTGTGATAGAGACAGTAGTTTTGAATCCAGTGGAAACATAAGAAAAGTGTGTGATCTGTGCATCTACGCATGTGTCCCTAACCGGTGTCGGATTTTTATAGAATTTTTAAAAAGTGCCTTATAGAGCAACCTGTTAGTTTATGTTTATGGACTAATATCATTGGACTTCTCAGTTTTGATGCATTTCATTATAAAGGAGAAGGGATAGGGTAGATTTGAACGGCGGAGAATGAAAAATAACGTTTCCGATGTCGAATGATTGCGTCTCTAGTTTTTCATCACCTTCCCAGCATTTTGACTGCTGGATTAAAACACTAATTTTTCTCTGAACATCTCTGATAGCGACTGTTTTTAGCTGAAGTACAACAAAGAGGAATTTAGAGGCTTGTTTTATGGTGGACATTTGACCTTCCAGGCAGCCGTTCCCAAACTAAAAACCTGGCTTGTTTTGAACTCCTGACACCTCTCGTTGCTCAGGGATTGAGTCATGCTGCAATTTTTTCTAATGCTGGCTTACTTTCTGCAATCTTCAAGTCCTATTTGTCAAGGATACATGTGAACCTGAGGGCTGTTTTAGAGGGATAGAGGGGCACTTGGGCAGTGAGCCAGGGAGCTGGTTGGTGCTGATTGACAACACCCACCAGCCATGAGAAGGGGGTTGCTGGGAAAGATGGGTTGGTGAGAGCGCCCTGCAAGACTTTACTTTTCCCCCTCTTTTTTCTTCAGCGAATGCAGTCTCACACAAACTGAGTGCGAAAGCAGTAGCTGAATGTTCCACCTATGTTTATGTGCTTCCGTCATTAGTAGCACCTCTTATCAGCTCAGAACTCTCTGTAATTATTTTAACTACACAACACGAAACCGTCTCTTATTGTTATCCATGTCCAACCATCCAAGTCTGACAGGTGATCCAAACAGCTCTATGTTGATTCTCCCACACGTTACTCAGTCGGGTTTTTAGACGAGCCATGCACTTTCTCGGAACCGACCCCTCCTGCCACGGCGTGCATCCAGCAGCTTTCAGCCTATGGCCTGGATCGAGTTTCTGAAAGTTCGGAGCCGTAAAAGACCTGAAACCGGATAATGACTTTCAAGAGATTGGAGAAATGAAATGAGAAACATCGGGCTGTAATTGTTAAGACAAACAAACAGTTTTTGGAACAGCAGAAACAGATGTTGGGAGGCAGCCACTGAAAGGCAGCGAAGGCAAACTGTTCTGCTTCTTCTCCGAAAGATGGGTCGGTCTCTGTTAATGTAATGAGAATACAGGCTCCAGCTAAATGTATATGTGTGTTCCCAATATGATAAGGGAATACCAGAACCACACACAGCTGCTTTGAGGAAGAGTAAACTATCCAGGCAGCTTCAGATAATGAAAATGCATCAAGAACAGTTTATTTGACAGTGTGTGTGGGGGAGGGATGGGGGGCTTATTTGACTATCATAAAATATTACAGCTACTGTAGAAAGAAAGTATGTCCTCTTTCAAATCTGGATAGAATAAAACTTATCTGGACTTACTTCTAAGAGTATTTAAATCGAATCCAAACAGTACAAAAAACACAGAGCAGATTCTTCACTGGCAAAATTTATTAAAAAAGAGGAATCCAAGATGGAAAAACTGTTCTAAAAACTAAGTACACCCTTACTGCTTTCATAGACCTTACCATTTAAAAAGTGGGCCATGCATCTACATTTACTAATTATCATCAGTGTGACTCTCTATGAGAAGTTTTAACAGTTTTTTTTTGCTGGTCTGGGAATACAGGTTGGCATATTAAAAAGACAAAAAGAAATCAATAATGACCTCAAAAAAGAAACTATTGCTGCCTGTCAATCTAGAAACGGTTTGAAGTCCATCAGTTTGAAAAGCTGCATCAGAGTGAATAACAAGACTGGGCGCAATTTCTATGTAGGTCTCATCTATGGATAGACAAAATAAAATAAAAAATGCTTGACCAAAATGCACGAACCTCAAATCACACTTGTCAAGCACATTAGGGGAGAGTTGATGATATGGGCTAAATATGCAGCCGCAAGATCTCGCTAAGTATTCAAGAGTCAGATTTTAGTCTGTCTGATTACTAAAGCTTAGGGATGCAACAATACCACTTTTTTCAAACCGATAACATACAGATACTTGGATCTGAGTACTTGCTGATACTGAGTACCAATGCTGATACTTCTACCACACACAAAAATGCAGCGAATTGTAAGCCAGGTTTTATTTTTTTCTCTGCTTGTTACAAATAGCTAGAAAATAACATATTAATAAGCATGACCACATTTCAAGTGAAAAATACAAATTTCCTGTCAGATTACTGCAGTTTGCACATTTTGAGCATCAGTTCATGTTATCGATTAACCGATACAGGTACATTAGAACGATATCAGGCCCAATAACCGTATCGGTACATCCCCACTAATGCTTGACCCAAACTGGACCCTCAAAACGACGATAACCCCAGAGATTAAGATTGAGAACAGAATGATTAAAAAGAAGAAGAATCAAAGTGGCATAGTCAAATGGCCTACACTTGGAGGAGCTGAACAGCAACAAATGTCTCTCTAATTATGTGAAAAACTGATAGACATTTGTAATACTTTGTTATTGCGGCTAAAGATCATTCTAAAACACGGGCCGTACTCAGATTTCATACATGTAAATCTTCCATTTTTCTACAATCTTTGCTTCTTAAATAAATAATTTGGATTCTGTTTTATTTAAGCACTTGGTGTTATATTAACATAAAATTAAAACCTGTTGAAGTCCAGATTGTTTTTAATATCTGCCTGATGCATAAAACCCTTAGAACCAAAAGAAGGTGTACCTTCTTGTTATGCTTTTATGTAGGTCAGATCTTTTGCTGAACGTTGCAGTCCTGACACAATCAACTTGTAATTGTCAAACAGAAAACCGATGATGGCCATTGTTCTGCAGCTTCTTCCTAATCATTCCTCCCCACCAGGAAGGAGAACCTCTGGCGCTGAACTTGTGAACCAAAGCCATGCCGACAAAGAAGATGTGAAGGGATTTTTCTTTCTTGCACATTCTTTGCCTTTTCCTGTTTGCAGGATTCATTTCTGTTTCCCTTCCTGTAAACGACCTCGCTCAGTTGGCCCGCCTCGGTCCATCACCTCCGCGCCGCGGTCCCCAGGAGTCCACCCTCCTTCTGGAAAGCCACGAGCGACCGCAGCCTTCTACTCCCAAAACGCTAAACCAATGACTCCTATCTGACACGGGCGGGTTTTCTGCAGAGACAGAAACGCCTGTGCTGTTTTAGAAGCCGATGCACAGATCCGCGAGACTATATTAAGGCAAAAGTAACGACTGGCACTCCCCTTTCAGCTGACAAACAGGCTTCTTGTTTGAAGGTCTTTTTTTCCCTCCCAGATCAGAGCGTGAGGCAGCGCGGAGACTGCCGCTGCTTGCCTCTGGGCCTGTGGTTGCGGGTGCCATTTTGGGCCTTCCCTCCACCAACATGTGGCCCTTCAGGGAGCAGCCGAAACCCCTATTTATAGAAGATATTTAAAGAGAGCAAATCTAATTCAGACTAGTTCTGAGAAAGCTTGAAGAGCAGATACTCCTGCCTTGTGGATGAAATAAAACGACGTCTCTACGAGGTGCTGTCACATAGTAGCAAACCCGGATGAACCTCTACGAAAATGAGGCGTTTCAACGTTTTTGCTCGGTGGTCTTCTGGTTTTTACGTGTTTTTTGTTTTGTTTTTTTTTTTACCCGGAAAGGTTCCCCTCACATCTTACGCCTGCAGCTACAGCTCTCGAAGGAGTTTCATCTTTATTTAAAGGGCCAGATGTGTGGATTTATCGGCCTGTGAGTTTGTTTTGCAATCGCTGCACAACAAGCAAGATATGCTCCAAGTAGAGATGATAAACATTTAGACAGCCTAAATAAATTGTTCACACTCTCTATTTAGGAGCGAGTATTTATCTTGAGGTCCTCAGGCTTGTAAGACAGCTGGTTTGTTTGCAAAAGATTTGTGGATTTGGTGAAGACTAATTATATTTTAACCTTTTTCTTTTTTTGCATGTTTGTTTTGGTTCAACCGTCTGCTTGTGGGGGTGAAGTTTTTTTGCAGGCGAGACCTACTGTCACATAAATCCTCCCCACCATGGATCTACGGCCATTGCTTTAGCTCCATCATACTTTCAGGGTCCATTCATCACACAAAGTACCAAAACGTTTTTTTCTTTCTCACGCCTCTCAGGCAGCACACAAAAATGTAAAAGCAACCCCAAAGAATTTATCGCTACATGCATTTTTTTATCGCGCATGTTTAGAAATGCTTTATTTAATGCAGCAAATAGTAAGGTTTCCTAGGTAGAACAATCCACTTTTTACGGTGCATCTGGTTTTGACTCGGTCTAAATTAGTATATTCCATGTCTATACAAATAAAATGGCCAAATTCAGGGTTGAACAAGTACAGTTTTCTTCCCTTTCAGTTATTTTGCTATACAAATGTTTCAAATCAATAAACAAATTTTGATATTCGAAAAAATATTTGCTACCTAAACCTAGCAACGGGTTATTTCCCCCTTGGTGGAAACAAATGTCAAGAGTTTGCGATGAGTCTATTTTGACTAAGCCCCTCCAAAACCTTCATTTTGGGCTTTGTTTAAGCAAATTAGTTGGGCTTCCAGATGGGCTTCAGACCTTTACCCTGCTGTGTGCATCCCAGTGCCCTAGATAATTAGTTTACAAACTGATAGCTTTTTTTGTTTGAATTTTCTGTTTTAGAGGAGATATTTTAGGTCATTTGACAAAGGCAAGTCATGTTGGTCCTGAAACATCAAAATAGTCCCAATTCATCTCACCACCATCCCTGTGTCAGGCTGTCTTTGTTCTAAAGGTGTGAATCTTCACAATTCTCACGATTACAATTATAACGTCATTCAATTTGATATATTATATCATATATATTATACACATATTATATTATTTCATTTGGGTTTGTTTTCAATAATAACTGTTTTAATAATAAATGCTTATAAATAGATGTCAGACTTTTGTTTTTGTTATTTATCATACATTTGTCTGACCTCCAACCCCCCACCACAAAAAAAAAAAAAAAAAAACCAGAACAATTTTAAAGCACAGATGGTCTCTATGAGGATTCATAATTTCTGGATTTTTGTTTAATAGTCTTGTAACAATAGTTGACAGTTAAAACAAGTCAGATGAAGACTGTTTCTATTTTTCTCCAAAAATCTACAGTAAATTTATACAATATTGATGGATATAAGCTGTTATAGGTGTCCCTTAAATGAGACCGAAGCAGTTTTTTTATTATTTTATTTATTTATATATTTATTTTATATGTTTTCATATGTCTCATGGACTATCAAGATGTTTGTGGGAACATCTGAGCCAGGTTTTTGTGTTCTTTTTGGTCAGACAAGGTTTTTTTCCCCTCATAGTTGCTTATAAAAAATACATAAAGTTATCCATCATATTTGTATGCTCACCTACATTGTCTTAGACTACAACATTCAAGTGTTAATTTTAGTATGCATCCATGCCTTATTTATACCCGTCCATACTCTGCAGCGTCACAGGGGCGTATCTCCAGTGTCACTGGCCTCCGCGTGATGCAGCATCATTTGTGTCCGCATGGCAATGCATCAATTGAATGATTAATTTCAACTGCTCTAATGTGTTGTGCTCTTTTTCTAGTTTGACACCTGATGTAATGGGACTCACCCCTTTCATCTGCGTTTTCACTATCGGACCTATGGGGTAATTTTACCATACCTTCGGGGCCATTTCAGGAACCAACAGAGTACCAGTCTTGGGGTATGTACCTGGAAACAGCCCTGTCGAGTCGTTGGGTAGAACTTGTGGCTAAGTCCTGCTGATTGTTTGTAACTCGGAGAGCAATTCTATAGCAGCAGACGTCGCCAAACAATCAGCTCTGTAAAACAGAAGAAGTGGCAGGTGTATAACAAGATAAAACAGAAACCGAGCAGCCATCCCTGCTTCTTCCATGTTAATCTTTTGTTATTCTCTGCTGCTGTGGCTGCCTTTTGCTAAAGTGACTCTTTAATGGTCAGGATATGCTGAAGTCTTTGACAAATTCTTGAAAGTGCCAATGTTGTATGGAAACCCAGAGGAGCAACCCAACAGACTTACATCATCAAAGGAAGTTGATCTGTAAAATTATCCCAAAGTTCTGATAATTGAGACATATCTATTGATCTAGTCTTGTCTTGTAAGGTCACAGAATATGTTTTCATATGTCTCAGGGACTATAAAGATGTTTGTGGGAAAATTTGAGCCAGGTTTTTGTCTTTTTTGGTCAGACAAGGTTTTTTTTTTGGCCTAACAAATGAATGCTGTTTTCACCCATTCTGTCGCATTGTTCAACCATGGACACCTTAACTTAGGTTGTACAGTGTTTTTTGTAATTTTGATTGAACAAGCAGTTCTTGGAAGGTTCATTATTGTTCCATGTTTTCCCTTTTGTGGATAATGTCCCTCAGTGTGGTTTGTTGGACATGGGTTTGTAAGACTTTCAGAGGAATCAGTCTCATTTAGTACGTTCAGTTGTGAATCTAAATCATGCCATGGCAGTATTTGAGCTAATATCTTAATCAGAATGGGAGTTTGAATGGTCGGGAAGAAGAAAAAATTATTTACTGTATCGCGTTCAAGTCTGAGACGTTAGGTGGCAGAACGTGGCCTTTGACGTTGGGGTTTTTCTGGTTGATCCATAGCGTCGCACAAATGGTAAACAAAGCTGGTGGCTGTGAAGCACAAGGAGTAAAGGCTGGATATGCACAATGAGAGAAGAAATGGATGACAACAACGCTGCAGCACAGTACGTTTCGTAGGGCTTGATGATATACAAAAAGAATAAATCGATTTAAAAAAATTATATTGATTGAAATTGATAATTATCAATGACTATCAAAAAATGTAGAAAGTATTTTACCATCACTGCAAGGTTTTCAGAGACAAAAACAAATCAAGTAAGAGACCTGAGTGATATTTTATCTGGTGATCTAAGTTGTAAGCTTAAATAGATGCATTAAAAGACATTTGGTTTAGTTTATGTGCAAAAACTGGCCAGTAAAGCTGATTCAGATTCAGTACACCTGTTAAAGATAAAAAGAGCGTAGATTGTCCCCTGAACAATAGAGCCCAGTCCAGTGATTGAGTGCTGAAGCCAGCAGATCTTTAAAACCACGTTTTGTATTGTCAAAAAGTTTTTTCGTTTCTGAGGACATGGTGGAGTGGCAGGTAGACATTTTTGAAGCCACATGAGTTGTTTGCACCACGGTCAATTTGTATTGACCCCATCTTTCACTTAAACAGAGGAGTTTAGGTGGCATCTTAGTCTAGGCATCTTGTTCTTTAGTGGTGGGAGCATGGAGTTTGCGATGGATAGGCAGATTGGGGCTTAGTCTGCAGTGATGCGAGCATCCTTTTCCAGTCTGTTGTCATGAAAAAGAGCTGAGCAATAGAGCTAAACTCTCAATGTACTGGTCTGTTCCCATTGTAACCCTCACCTATGACATATGTGCATCATGACCAAAAGAACAAGATCTGAGATATAGGCAGGGCAAAATCAACTTCATACGTAAGGTGGCTGGACTCAGCCTTAGAGATAGGACGAGGAGCTTGTACTAGAGACCCTGCATTTCTGCAGCACAAGGAGTCCGTTGAGGTTCTTTGGGCATCTCATTAGGATTCCTCTGATGAGACAAATCTTCATTTTGAGGTTTTCTGGGCATGAGATTCTGGGGAAGACCCAGAACTCGCTGGAGAGATTATGTATCAGACAAATACAAGGATCATCCATCTAATTCACCTCCTGCTCTACTGCGCGTGTCGTCTGCAGGAAGACACACAATAATGTCTTGTTGTTCAGTTGGTTGCACCAATTTTTATAATGAAAACAACAAATGTGTAAATTCTACAGGATTCCATCGACGTGGCCCCCTTTCAAGGCAAACAAAAGACACCTTTGGTTGCAAGCGACCATAAGAAGTGACTGGTACGAGTAGAGGATTAGAAACAGTCTGTGGCATAACTTGTTTAATCACTAGGGGATATTAGTTGTAGTAGGCTACTCTGACATCATTGCTAACCAACACTGCAACTGCAAGATAACCACACATAATACTTTGGAACCTGAGCTATTTTAGATAATCCCTTTTATTGAAAATAGTAACCAGCAAAGATTACTAGGTGAAAGATTCATTCTTTTTCTTTTTCTCTTAATTATTAGCCCTGCATCACAGTTAATTAGCTTTGCGTTGATAACATTTTTATTTTTGTTAATCAACATTAAAGTGGTACTTGTACCAACGTTTGGCAACCACGGAATGCTTTAGTTTGTTAGGGTTTGTGGTTGGGGAGTCAGGGACCCATCAGGAAAAAGATGAACAGAAAGTGTTGCCATGGACAACAGCAGAGATGGAATCCAGGAGAGTTGGAAGGGTTGGACTTTAGGGCAGCTGGATCAGATCTTTGTATGCCCACACAAATCCTCCAAACCCCAGAGAGGTTGGACAATGTTGAGAAAGTTTTTTTTTTTTTTATTCCCTCCCCTGCATCACATCAGTGTGTTTTCCCATCATCTCTCTAATCAGGACTGATATTGTGGAATGTGAGTCTGTGGCTTCCTGCCCCGCTGCCCTGGCTGCACAGCTCTCGTCTTGCTTCCTGCGATGAATAAGGCTCTTGGCACATGTGAGAGATCAGTGTTAGAACAGACCCTGCAGGCAAGAAGGGCCGTCATGTGCATTCCTGCTATCCATCAGAATTACCTTTTCGTCTGAGTTAATGTTCCCCCCATGGACTGAAAGGCCTGTGAAATCAGCTGGAAGGGTCCCAGTAGGGCTCAGACAATGGCGGAGGGTTGTTAGTTACATGCACTTTGCAAAAGGTCTTGAGGTGGCCTTGTTTGGTGGTGATACTCTGAGATCTGTTTCCAGTGTCCGAGTGTGCTATTGAGTTTCCTCCCTGTGGTTAATCCTGTTGTTCAGGACCTTGGGAACCAATAATGCCTCCTCTACCCTCCTGCAGCTCCCCCTCACAGATTCCCAGGAAAACAAGACGTTTCAGAACAATCACCAATTAAGATGGGGTTTTACATACTGTACAATCACTCTTTCCCCTCTGTCTCAATCTTTGTGCCCCCTCCTTTTCTCTGTGCTCCAAGCTCTCCTGCTCATCTCCTGGGCCAACATGCCTCAGGGTGGAATTAGCGCTGTCTCCCAGGTCCCTGCCATGGCACTTGGGGAGAGTTGGGCTTTGGGTGAACAGAGGCGTTGTTGGGTGGAGGCGGGGGGTGTGTGTGTCCTTGGTAAACAGGGCTTTGTGGGATGTGACTGTCTGATCCCCGAGGGCTTCTCCTTTCATTCCTCCACTAGTCTGATCCCACTCCATAGTGGTGGAAGTCGGGACTTTGGCGTCAGCAGGCTCTGGGACCTTCTTGGCCTCTCTGTCACCCTGCACCTCCAAGACTGTTGAGGCTCTGTCCATCGACACTGCCAACAAATGTGCCTCAAGATAAAAACTGAATGCATGCTTCGTTTGTCTTTTGCAATCACACTGACATCAAGTGGCTTTCCAGGACACTTGGGCTAAGTTTTTACAGGAAACTGAAGTTTAGCTTGATACAACCCTTACCTGCTTCAAATGTGTTTAGTTAGGAAATGCAATGTATGTAACAACTTGTAGAAGAATCAGATTGTGGATGAGTCAACTGAGTTTGTTTACATGCAGCTAGAGAAACCAAATTTCTCAGCAACCAACACCACCCCCAGAAAACTATTCTTTTGACCAATAATTCTCAAACTTTTAAAACAACACTCTCTCAGCAAATTTCTGTAATAATAGCTATTTTTAAACAGACATGGATAAAGTACCTCTCAAGTCCTGATTTCTCATAAATCAAACGGAAAAGAACAAAGAAACATTATTATTTATTGGTACTGTATGTTAGTTTTGAAGGATGGAGTTCAATGTAATTCCAAGTAGGAAACATATGCACATGGTCATAGAACCTCAATATCAAGGTCCCACATGTCAAAAACATAGTGATGACTCAAGTAACTATATTTTGTTCATAGCAGTTAGCCTAGTCAGTTGGTACAACAGAAAAGACACACTTTTCTGAACCAAGTTCTGAGTACCATCAATTTTGCTTACAGTTTGAGAACCATATTACTTTGTTACAAGGGTATAACTTTACCCCTTCTGATGGAAATGGAATTTTACTCCAATAAGCTTATCCTCAAAGAGCAAGATAAAAACCTGGCAAATCGGTAGTTCAGCAACTAAATTAACTGAATGATTATTACTTTAAAGACACAGCTCATGTTATTTATTTTATTTTTTTTATTTTTTGCCAAATACCTATTTTTGTTTAATTTACGTCTAGCACAAACAAAACTATATACTGTCATGATTAAGAACTGTTCATGGCGAAGCGTGAAGTGACAGGGATGAGAATCAGTATCTCCGTATCCGAGACCATAAAAAAATAACTGGTTCTGAAATACTTGGAGTAGATCAAATGCAACTTCCTCTGAGTTTTACCACACTAACTAGTCCAGGAAAAACATCAGGGCCCGACAAGGCAGCTAGCTTCCATCGTGGATCCTCTAAACCCCCTAGATGGGGTCTTTCTCCTTGTTTCTCACAATAATAAAAAAAATGACTCCCCTTTCTCATCCTTCTTTCCTTCACCACTCTCCAAATCATGTTGTCTTACTATCCCTTTCTTCTCCTCCATCCCTTTAGGTCTCACTTTTAATAAAGTCTCAGGGCCTGATTTATCAACCGTTTGCGCTTGTCATTCACACACAATATACCCTATATATATAATGGACACTCTAATGGCCATAAACCTGACTGTTATGTCAATATTTACCCGTTTCCCCCCCCCCTCCCCCAAAGACTCATCATAACTTACTACGCTCTCATCACGTCTCCACCTGGTGAAGACGCGCTGAGCGCAGAGTAAATTGATCCATGTGGATCTTCATTAGTTTCCCCCGTAGTGGTTAACGTTCCTGGAGTCCAATTAATAAAATGTATTTATCATATACAATACATTAGTAGAATAAGGACCTAGTTCTGGAGATGCTGCAGTTTTAATCAGTCTAACCCTGCAATACTATGTGTGCATGCAGCATGTGTGCATGCAGCAGTCATGGTGCAGCTCGCATTAGTGGCCGCAAACTCTTCATTTGAATAGTGCTACTTGTTCCTGATATGAATTGCTCACAAAATCTTACTAAATCACCCGCAAATTAAGAACAACCCATTTGCGCAATTTTTTTTAGCGTCACACGCAATTTTGCGGTCATTATTAGGAATTTTGATAAATCAGGCCTTCAGTCTTTAATCAGACAGAGTGAAGCCTGAACAGACGCTCGGTGTCTCCACTCATTAGTTTGTTCTATAAGCAGATTCACCCAAAACTGTCCTGTCCATCGGCAAGGCCCTTCCCATTTTTCCGGGAAAAGCTGCAGTATTGGCAGACGTCGCCATTATGTGTTTGGGTCTAGCACAAAGCAATGTTTCTCATCCTTATACCCCCATCTCCCTTTTCCCTCTGCCCCCCCCCCCCCCCCCATTGCTTCCCATCACTCAGTTTTGAATTATCTGGCATCTCTTTCAGTTTTTTGTCTTTCTTTTTGTCTGTGAGTCTGTTGTTGGCTCTCTCTTTGGAAAGGAGGAATGTGTTCACTGCAGATCCTCAGTCGGTGAGATGCGGGGCGAGTGCTGACAGGTTTGGGGTATAGCATGTGAATCAGCTTCAGCGCATGGGTCAGATTAGACCATCGTACCAGAAAAGACTTGCTCTGTCTCTTCCACCCAACTGATCTCCCTTTCCTGACGTCTCTGTTTAAGCTCTGCTTGTTGCAGAATAAATCGTTGGTTTTCTGATAAATCTGTGCTTTTATTTTGGGCTCTGGTACCAATCACTGGATCAGGGTCGGTTATCAAATTCATGAGGTTCCCCACTCCGTTTGCTTTCATTCATCTGTGCAGTCTGATGAAGCAAAGAGGCCAGGCCTCCTGCTTCACTCAGAAGCACCAAGTTGTGACCTGTTCTTCCTCTCCCTTCTAGTTCTTTGATGCTTCACCGCGTTGCTTTTGTCCCGGTTACCCAATACGACAGGGATATGGGCCTACCCAACACGATGTGGGCAAATGGGGTTTTAAGTATTTCCTACGGGATGGAGGGTTAAAGAAAAGCGCAGGTGCTACCCGCCTCAGAACTCTGATCCGTTTCCCTTCCCTGAGGGGATCTAGTGATTCTGTTTGTTTATTCATGTGTCATCACCAGGAATCCCGCTTGCCCTGCATGGGCTGAGGTTGTTCTGTGCTCCTGTGTGCAAAAGGTGACACATCTCGGTGATCTCTTTCCATCAAGTCAAAGCACTAGGATTGTTTTCAAACCTTAGACCAGGTGTCAACCATTTCCCAAACATACATTAGTCAGCCCCCACGCCCAGAATATATAAAAACCTATCCGCTTTAACTTGCTGACATCCATTTCTACTGTAGTGCATAAATAATAAAGAAAAGAAAAAGTACGAGACTGCTGTAAATGTTAGATAATTATTTAAGTACTGTGATCAGGTGGTCTCTGCTAGCAATTTATTGGGTGACAGTAGCTTCCAGTCTCTAGATTATTGATTGATTAAACTTTATTTTCTCATGAGCTTTTTTTCCTGGGCTTGTACCGTTTGTGAACCTTTGAACTTCGGATTTCTCTTTAGCTTCTGATTTCTCTTTAGTCTAAATTAACTCTTAAGAACACCAAAGTGAAATAGCCCCAGTGGTTTCCCTTAGAATCTTTCTTCCAGCTGTGGTGCTAGTCAACTGCATCGATAAATATTGATACTGCTACGGCCAATTACTTAATAGCATTATAGACTGCTCATGTATACCTTAATGCGTTTGAAACGTATAAGTCAAATTTTTTTTTCTGTTGCTACCTTTCTTCTTTGAACTCAACACTCTGCATAAAACCTATATTTTTAATTACAATACTTTAAATGAAGAACATAGACATTTTGTACTGTACTGGTCACAATCTTTAATGTTTTTTTTTCCCTCCTCACGGTGCTGAGAGTCTGAAAAACACACATGCGCGCACACACACAAACGCTTGTTCATAGTTCTTATTTTGACTTGTTAAGTGACAGGCATTGTTTAAAATTTGACCTGATTGTAAAATATCTGCACCGGACATTTTAATATTGAATAGTAAAACTTAAAAATTCCACTTGCTTTGACTAAATGTGTGCTTATGTGTGCTGATAGCCACAGGTTAACTGCATTTTATTATTTTATATTTATTTAAAATTAACAAGAAAAATATTTGTCTGTGCATTTAATTAAAAGGGTAATAATTTGATTTGTATATCACAATATATTTTTTGTTATTTTAAGAATGTAATATTTACATTGGCTTACAGCACATATGCACGGGTCACCGGGGTGGATTTATAAATTACCTACAGCTCCCTCGTGGCTGATGTCCGCATCATAATTACAGCCTGTGCAAAATGCATGATGAGGAACTTTAGAGGGTCGCAAGCATGGCCCCTAGTTCTTGATATTTATTAAAAATATAAATTTAATATAAATAGAATATAATAGAATATAAGAGGAACATGGACCCTCATATTTAGCAGGTCTGATAATTTGCACAGAGAGAAACCCTTGCAAATCTTTTTTTTTTTTTTACTTGGATTTCGGCTCAAATGTTTCCAAAGTGAAAGTAACGTTGAGCATTACGGTTCACAATTACTCAAAGCTGGCAGGTCCGTGACACATAAACACAATTTACCGTTTAGTCCAGGTGCGGCTAGTGAATAACGGAGGATAGAGAGCTGAGGCAGATGGCAGGAGGCAGTATGGGGGATGTACTTTCTCTTTTCTTAAGCTAGATGCTTCATTACGCCTCCACAAATATTTGCATCAAGCATTGAAAAACTAAGAAAAATCTTAATTTATTTACAAAATTTCTAGTGCCTCACTGTTTCCTAAAAATCTCTATTAAAAGTAATGTACTTTAAGCTTCTTCTTTTTTTACTCAGAATTGGTGTGTGAGTACCAAGTACAAGCCCACAGATTTTCTTTCCCAAGCAGAGCACTACAGCTTTTGCTATAGTACTATACTTGATATATACGTGTGAATAATCTTAACTGGAGATTGCTGTGGGAAGTTTTGGGCACGGAAATGGAAAAACAAGAGAGAAGAAAGAAAGAAGATGAAGAAGAGAGGCAGAAGAGGTACGAGTGTGGATTGACGATACCAGAGAGGAAGGGGAACAAAGAGAAAGGAGAAAACATCCCAGTCCTCCACATCCAGAGGATGGCAGAGAGGTGGGAAAAAAAGAACAGCAACCAATAAAACAAAATTAAAATAACAAATCAAATGATATGAACTAAGAACTACACATTCAGAGCACAAAAAATGGGTAGGCCTATATAAATACAACACTGTCACTGAAAAGGTCTTTGCACCAATTATCTATTGATGATAACCTCAACCCAAGAATATATCTGTAGATACCGATGTCCCCACACCTATGTGTGTGCATATAAGGTTGTCCATGTGAATGTTTGATAGCTGCTGTGAGGAGCCGTCAATCTGTCCTACAGGAATCGACCCAGACATGAAGCAGGTTGGTGATATAGATGCCATGATGGCCCCACGGCCTAGGAGCCCCGGGCGGACTAGCATAGGGCCAATTGAAAGATGAGAGAACATGACATACAAGTAAGGTAGATGTGTTTTAGCTCCTGCTGTCTTCTATACATTCAAAGCCGTACGTTAAACATTTTAATCACTTGGAATTTGACTGTCGCACAGAAAGAAAAATGGATTGGGACACTAATTTATGCAAATTCAGGAGAGAGCCTCCACTGCTAGTTGGACTTTCACTGGACAGGCGGTGTTAAACCCAAACGCCTAGCATTGCGTCATACTAGTGAAATGACAAACATGATGCTCTAGTAGGTCTCTTGCTTGCTGGAAGCAGTGACCTTCTGTTCCCCAATCAATGGGCGGTGTTGTGTGACGCCAGTAGCTCCACCCTAAACACCATTGTCCTAAGGACCTATGACTCAAGTTGGGCCTGGGAATGATGCAGTAAGGTTCAGTTGTATATGCTGCTTTTACAATGAAAATGGACGGCCCCTACTGTTCATACATTAGTTGCAGTACGTTGGGTTGAATCGTGATTTTGCTGTCATTTGGGTTCCTCTATCATAAAGCTAATCTAACTGTTGTATTCTCAAGTGGAAGCATAAGTTACCTTTGAAAGCTGGGACGAATCTCTGTGATGAAGAATATGCTCATGGTGTCTGTCTCCACTGAACAGGAGACTTCATGGTGGCGGATGTCACAGGAAAAAGCCCAGCAGATAAGAACCAGGAATGATGCCCCTTTGTTTCTTCGTTGCGGCAGATTGATGAGTCAGATAAGGCAGCTGTGTGTGTTTACACAAGGGCATCCAGTTGGAACTTCATGGCCCAACGGATGTACGAGCTGAGACGAGAATACAAATAAGAAAGAGAGGCAGATCTAGAATCATCTCCGGTGTCTCATTGTACCTTTTGCCTATGTGCCCATGCTTGGCTGTGCATTGTTGCGGCACTGTTGTTATTATTGTAATTATATATCATTATTCCGGCAGACGCAAAAAGATAGTTTCCAATGCTGACATGGGGGCAGTGTGCAGGGCCTGTTGCAACCTGTGAGATGGAGAAACAGCAGCCTGTGTCTGATCTGGGTTAATGTGCCTGACTGAGCATGCTCTCATTTCAACCTGAGCTTGAAATGCAAAGAACATATATCCTGAGGTGTGATCCTGAACACTCAATTCCCATTTCCAGGTTCTCAGTCAATAATGATAGATCTCACTATATAAGTTCGGTTGTTCATCTATTGTGACCAGTTGTTTTAATATTACCAATGCATTTTTGAGGTAAGTACAGTACTTCTGTACTCTTTGGAAAGGCAACAACTGAAATCTAGGTTTTTGTATAGCTTTTGTCTCCCAATATTATTTTGTCAAATTCAGATGTCTTTTTAGGAGCCATAACCAAATAAGAAAAACAACATTCAAAGCATTTTATTTCTTGCCTTCCTGAAACAAAGAGGTTATTATTTTCTTTTTGTTAAAAGGTGAAGGAACACTTGCTGCTTTACTCTGTTAAAACTATGACGACATGATCATGGAGCTGACATTTTAATGCCATCTTTAGCTTCTTAGGGTTAGCACAGTTAACTTGCGTTGGTAAACATGCTGTCTCTGTGTGTATTTCCTAGAAGATATACAGTGAATCCCTGGTATTTGTAGAAGTTGGGAGTCACAACCACCCATAGTTATCTAAAATCTGTGAATACTTGAGACCCCTCTGTAAAAGCTTTTACCATCTTATTTTTGTAGCTCTAACACCAAAAACACTAACCCAAAAAGTGCAATTTGTCCAAAAATCAACTTTTTTTGCTGATAAACTGTATAAATAAGTTTCTAATATTGATGTGTACATGTCAGGTCATTATTTTTGGTATTTTAGTGAAAATATAAATTTTGTACCAAAAACCGTTACTAGAGTGCCCTCTTCCGGTCAAAACTTTACACTGCAACTACACTGCGAGTTGAAAATTTGCGTGCCAATTTGAAAATTCCAAATTGTATGGTTCAGGGCCGCTCGCCTCCTCCACAGAACCTTCCTCCCTTTTCTCTCTTCCCTCCGAAGGAGGTGGAGAGAAATATTCAACCTCATAATTGCCCCCTTCTGAGGCAATGGAGCTTGTGTCGCTATTGCCTTGCATCTTTCTGGCTCTCTGTGTGTGTGTCTTGCTGCAGATGCTTCAGGCAGTCATTACAATGACAAAACAGACCACACCCAGCCCCCCCCTCAATGTTCCATGAGGCAATGCGTAATTTTGAAGCATATTTCAAACAGAAAATGTTGGCGGAATTTGACAGACACTGCCCAATAGTGAGTCAATTAGCATTGCAGCTACGTATTTCAGCTTTCCAAGATTCATTTTTGTTTAGATATTTGAAACATGCTCTACCAAAAAATATTGCCAATGGGCAAAGTTACCTTATTTAATTACATGTACTCCATGCCACCAAGTGGTCTGAGTTGTTAATGATGTCTAGATCCAATTACGTGATCGGAAATCGGGCCCTATCACTTGGTTTCAGACTCGATCTGAATCGAACGTTACCTCCCAATCTGGACTGTGATATATATATATATATATTTATAAATGCTTATTATTTTGTTAATTTAAGCTGGGAGCCATTTGTTTTTATATTAGATTTTTTATATATATATTTTCTGTTGCACTTAAGTCCAAAAGTGAAGAATTGTTATTTATTACTTGATTGTTCAAGCTACCTCACAGAAGTGCTGTTTGTTAACAGACTTGTTAAATAACGTGAATTAAATAAGAAAATAAGGAACATCCTGGATCCGTTTCTTCACTCTTACCTATTCTTTTTTTCATGTATTATAGATGTATCATATCTGGACTTTCTATCGGTAGATGCTCAAAATCAAATGACTCGGAATCAAGGGCAAACAAAACCTGATCGGGAAATCCCTAGTTGTTAATACTGATCCATCAAAATGATGGACGGGCTTCAGATTGTTCTTTTACCCTTAAAAAAAAGGTTGAATATGAAAGATATTCAGCTAACGCGATCCCTAAAATTTTCAATTAGAAAAAGGAGATGAGTGCCCACAGTCATAAAATAGAGATTTCACCATCTAACTGATCTATCAGTGCATCTTTCGCTCTGTTTGTTAATATGGCAAGAAAAGGCTGGTTTTTGATTGAAACAGTAAGAAGTGGGGGTGACCTGGGGCCAGCAGACACCCGCTGGTTCGTCCTCTCCCTCTGCTTTTCCTTGACCCCCGACCTTGGAGCGAGAAGGGGGCGTGAGCCAGTAGCTAGGAGAGTTTATTATTTCCTGCCTCTTCTCTCCTCTCTGTCAGGTCGTCTTCTGAGGGTATAATGAAGAGGCTGAGACTAAATCGGGGCGTAGCAGCTATGGGTTATATGCTCAAAACATTGGATGACCTCAGTAAGACCAGAGTTTTGACATTTGAGCTAATTAGCATTATAATTAAACTGTGCAGGGTGGGTAAACAGTTTAACTTGTTGCTCCTGGTGTCTACAAGCATTTATAGTAGAAGAAAATGGTACATTTTGAAGGATTTACATTTTGAAGTGTGGAAAGCAAAATAGCATTTGAAAGCTGGTTTCTTTTTACAAGCTTGCCATCTAATTGCAATATATGTTCCAAACGCATGTACTTACTAGTTGAGCTTCCTCACAACTGAAAATGAGCTCTCACTTTCTCTGCTGCAGGCTGCAGAGGAGGCTAAGCCTACTGACCTGCTTGATTGTCAGGTGTTTGAAACAACTTCTTAGCTTGAAGAATGAGGGTTAGAAACCTGCTCGCCTCCCGCCATCCCACCCAGACGCCGTGCTTTTTTAGTTTGACCCACTCTTCAACCTCGCCTGGCCCCTTCCGTTAATTTCTGCGAGCCGCCAAAGCACCAGTGTGAATGTCACAGCTGGATGGCCATTGTCTCGACCGCCCCGAGGCTCCAGGCCTGGTTACTAACCAAGGACATGAGATCAAAGCCTGGCCGGGATTTCTCTCAGGAGGAGGAGGAGGTGTATTCAGAGGGCTCTGGTTGAAAAGGATGGAGGAATGCTCTTAATTACGTGCCCTCCACTCCTTCTCTGTCTCTCCCTTTGGCTCTTCTCTCATCTCTCTTTATGTCTGATCAGCACTTCAGGTCATGATGAATCTATGAAAAGCTAACACGGTGAGAGAAGAGGGTGATATTAGCAGTGACACTTGATGTGCTGATGGTCCAGTAGGGGAAAACGAACATCAGGGGGCTTGTGTAACAGAAGATAGTGGGAGCAAATCCAGGATTGCCCTGCAGAATTAATTTGAAAAGTTATACCATTTTTTTTGTCTTCCCACTTTGATAAACCTCTGTTTTTATTAAGGAGTCTGTATAACTCTGATGTGTTTCTCCTAATTTCTCTCTGTGTTTCAGGTTTTCTAAGTGGGCAAGGGCACGCGCTCCAGGCAACACGGCCACTGGCTGGGGTCAAAGGCCACCATGGACAGTGGCCTAAGGGTCCTCCTGTCCACTGTGCTGTGTCTCAGCCAGTCGCTGATTATCAGCTCCTCATGTAAGTTCCATAAACCACAGCCAGCACTATTTACAAAAAATGTCCCTGTCCCCACAATAAGTGTTTCTTTGCTTAAATTAATCAAAAGTAAATTCTCTGGTTTTGCTCTTTGAGTGCATCAAATTAGAGCTGATTATTTCTCAAGGCACTTTTATCTTATTTTATCGTCCTTTAAAGAAAACATCTGAATAATCCAAAATTGTAAATTAAAGATAAAACTGCAGAAAAATCAGAATCACCAGAAGTGATTCTGATCATTGCATCTTTTGTGATCACTGAAAAATGCAAAAAAAAAAAGTTATTTAAAATGTCTATTTGCACTTTTCATATCTTCATCTGGTTACTGGTTTTTAAATTCTTACCTCCTGATTCTGACTAATTTTTTCTTACAAGCCAAATTGATGCCATGAAATATGTTATTCTAATTCCATCTTTAAACTTTTTTTGTGCTATATATTTTTTTGTATTTCTCCACGAGGTTGCTGAGATTTATCTGTTAGTCTCAGTAAAATAAAGATCCTCCAGATTCCTGCACGGATAGAAACAAAAATAATCTGAAAGGAAATTACAATGCATCTTCTTGATATAAATCAGATTTTTGCGCTTGAATATTTTCCCTACACACCTCAACAGTAAAATAGCAGCCTTATCCACAGTAACATTTTTGAATGAAATAATCAGCAGATTAATTAAGGTATTAAAATAGTTGAATCTGTGTTGATTTGTCTGTAAGACTCAAAGGGAAAAACGGTTTGGGGGTGTTTATTTTTTAAATCACAGTATAATAGTTGTAAAAAATTTAATTATTTAAATTTTCTGTCTTTTAAAACTTTAATGGGCCTAATGTTTAGGGTTTGTAATGGGGAAACCTACTAATCACTCTTCCCATTCTCCAGTTTTGACCTAAGAATGCTCTGTCATTAAAATTTTTAATTGATTTACATTTAAAGGTATAGCGGAGGATTTTTCCAAATTTCAGGAAAGAACCACCCCCTCCACTTATAGTTAAAAAAAGTGGCTTACAACAATTAATTCTCCCATGAAAGTTATCGTACAGATGTATATAACTTCTATCAGTAACCTGAAATGCGTTTCTCTAAATAACAAACTTACAAACTGGTAAACCAGTGTTTCCTGACAGCCTCTTAATAAGCCGTTATTTCCCTACTCTTGTTTTATGGCAGCTGACCTGCAAGTTTTCTGACCTGTGAGTGTCCATTCATGTAAAAAAAAATTTACAAACCCATGTAATTACTGATTTTGTTGTCTACAATGGATAATAAAGAAATCATCACCAAATTCCATCAATGTGTGAGGAAAATGCATGGTACTGAGTGTTGGAGTCTCTATTATTTTATGATAAAATCTCTCAGACTTTGTGCAGTACAATGAGTGATCATCACACATTTCAGGACCTGCTTCTCTTGTCATGTTTTCTCTTCAGCTCAGTATCCCTCTCTCCGCTCTGAGCCAACCTCTGTGGTTCAAGCTCCAGGTTCTGCGGTCCGTCTGCAGTGCTCAGTAAATCCTCCATCAGCGCTGGTTTCCTGGCGGTTCCGAGGCCTTCCCATGGACCGTGATATGCTGCCTGGATTGGAACTTGGCCGGGACTCCCTCGTCATCTCCAACTTTACGCCTGACCACGCTGGCGTCTATCAGTGCGTGGCACGCTTAAGCCACGGGCCGGCCGTCGCCAGCCGCCTCGCCCGTGTGGCTTTAGCAGGTACCCTTACAGTGAATAATCTCACTCTGCACACTTCACTTCAAAGAGTGTTGAAGAAAGAGAGGAAGCGGCCTTGAGAAAAGGAAGTCCATTTCTGTGAGTGTCGAACATTTAGAAAGGATGCCTATCTTTGGCTCATTGCCGCAGAGAGGAAGGAAGCAGTTGAAGTTTTTTACTTGGGCAACCTTCCAGATGCCTCTTGACTACTATCCTTAATGAGCCTTGGGCTTTCCTGTGTGGAAGCGTGTTATGTTCCTGCTGGGATGCTGCTTTCTCCTGGCCTCCACGTTAAGTGCTTGACCCCGATCTGAAGCCGTGTCAGGCATGAATTGAATCCCTCTCTGCAACAATAAACAAACCCAGCGATCAAACACAAACGGCTCAATTCAAGTAGCGCCGATTACACATGTTCTCCCCAGTATGCTTTCAGTTTCTCTGGCAGTCAGTGAATGTTATTTCCTTTCTCTGTTCATGCAGAAATATCAGAATATGAAGCCGGCCGACGGCGGCAGTTATCGGCGCAGGAAGGCAGCACGGCTGTTATTGAGTGTCCTTTGCCTCACAGCACTCCTCCGGCTCTGCCCAGACTGAGAGTCAGAGGCGACTGGATCGAAGAGTCAAGAGGTTTGTTTAAACCCGTGCAACACTGAACGTGATCTGGGACAGAAGTTGTGTTTGTATTTTAGTCATACGGGTAGCATTCAGTGGTAGCATTCAGTGGTGGCAGGAACAAGTGATAAGAATTTTTGGGTGATCGGAAAACCTGCAGATAAAGTCGAAGTACAGATTTTTCATCATGAATTAATAATTTCAACAGTGTAGAACAGGGGTCTCCAAATCCAGGCCTCAAGGGCATGCATCCTGAGAGTTTTAGGTTCTTCCCTGGTTCAACACACCTGAATCAAATGATTGCTCATTAGCAGAACCTCTGCAGAACTTTGCTATGCTGATGAGGAAGTTGGAACATTTGAATCATTTGGAGTAGAGTGACACTTTAAACTTGAGGCCTGGATTTGGAGACCCCTGGTATAGAACCTGATCTGGATCTGCCTTAGTCTTCCACTTGGGATGATGTGGTTAACATCTACAGTTCCTCACAGCATCATCAGAACCCCCAGCATCCAAACAGCCTCATCTGGTAGGCAATGAAGCCTGTCTTCCTCTTCCTCTCTGACTCTAAAAGTAGTGCAAAAAGAAAAAAAATCAGCTGGTCTCAAGCCCACACTATATTACACAGAAAATGTATGGTAAGCTATGGAACATTCTCGCAGAGTATGGTAAACTCTAAAAAGTGACGTCTGTATAGTGCGCAGTAGCTCACATTTACACATAAAAAGTACAATTGTATATATGCTATACAAACTTACAAACCTGTAAAAACAAAATAAGCACACAATGACTAATATAAAGACATCCGATTGCATGTACAAGGTAAAAAAAAAACAACCACATATTTTGTGCATGCTTGCAGGCTTCATTCATCCAGGGATTCAGATCAAAACACATTATTATTGGTCAAATGTTAATTTTTTTTTCACAAGCAATTGTTGCGCCAGCTTCTCCTTCTAACTCAACCCTCCAAGTACCTCTTTGGTGGTTTTACAATCCGGGAGTGTCGGTTACGGATCATTTTTGTCTCTTTGTCGCTCTTTCTTTCCTCATTCTACGTCGTTTGTGTGTGTGAGAGTGGTAGAACAGAGAAGTAGATTTGCTGGCTTCCTGCAACCGCATGAGGTAAATTACCTTAATAACTTTATGCAGAGTTGAAAGCGAAATATTTTTTTCTTTCTAAATCTGTTTACATTTTTCTGATAACATAGCATGCTAGTAGTTCCCATTCACTCACAATGGTTTATGCTAAGATAAAGCAAACAAACTGCTTCCAGATTAGGAGAATGAATGCTGAAAAAAAGAAATGGAAGGAAAATTAAAATTCCAGCTGTTTTTCCCCCAAAATCTCTACATTAAATTCTGAAATAATCAAAGTTGAAGAAAAGTATGCACCCCTTATCAAAATGAGGGGTATTTTTTTGTGTTCCATCACAATTCTTCAAACTGCTCTGCATTTCTTGCTACATACGACATATGTATATCTTGTAGCTAAATGTACTGCTCTTTTTTTTTTTTTTTCAGATAATTATTTATTACTTCCATCTGGCAACCTGCAGATTATCTCGGTGTCTGCCGAGCACCAGGGCATGTATAAATGTGGTGCAGCGAACCCCGTTACTGGGGAACATGTTGTTCAGTCTCAAGGCGTGAAGCTGTCTGTCAAAAGTGAGTAAAGTGAGTTAATATGTGGATTTTCTTCTACCACTTCCTGTTATCATCTACTAACATGGTTCGTTATGATCCAGGGCCCTCTTCCTCCTCGGTTCAGATAGTTTATCCCAGCGCTCCGCTGACGGTTTCGATGCAGCATTCGCAGCCGCTGACTTTGGAGTGCGTCGTGTCTGGGAGTCCTGCACCTGCAGCAAAGTGGTTTAAGAACGGCAAAGAGGTCACTTTGGGGCCTTCTCACCAGCAACAGCACAACAACCTGGCTTTTGCTCGGCTGATTAGGAGCGATGAAGGAAGGTACAGCTGCAGGGTTGAGACCGAGTGGGGGAGCGTGATGAGCCCTGAGTACACTGTAAATGTTCTCGGTAAGAAAGAAAGACAAGAAAAAAAAAACTCAAGACATTTAAAGACTTTCTGCTGCAGATGATGATTTAATGTTTCTCCAACGCAGAGCCTGCCTTCATCGTTGAGGGCCCGGGCGACCAGCTTGTCCCTCTCGGCTCCTCTGCTCGTTTCACCTGTTCGGCGAGAGGAAACCCCTCCCCGAACATCACCTGGCTGTTCAACGCTGAACCCATCGCTCCATCGTGGCGCTTTCAAACCTCTGGATCCTCTCTCGTGATCGCAGATGCGGCGGCACAGGATGAAGGAGTGTACCAGTGTCTGCTGGACAACGGCATCGGCTCTGCACAGTCACATGGCATCCTCACAATAAAGTCAGGTATGAAAGCGTCAGCTGATTTCTAGCCTCAACCAATAGAAGGTTCTCAAATCCTGTAGATTTTTAGCTTTTTGTCTCCCAAGTAATTACATCTGAAATATGGATAACACTAAACACTGGTAGAAGGTTGATGCATGTTAAGTGTCTTGTGTCAGATCTTTCCACTATTCGTACATGAATTTTAGATACAGCAGGTGTGCTGGAGATGTTTATTTTAGGCGGATTCTTTCCCCCCACCGTTCTCGGTCGCATGCAGGAATTTGACTAAGTTCTAAAAAGAAGCCAGAGTTAAAAGTTTCACAGACAGTTAAAACCATAGAGAATTTCAGGTGCTTTAAATTGTCTCCGTACTGTAAATACATTCAGATAAAAAGCTGAAATATTGTTAAATGTTTAGTATCAAATAATAAAAATTCATTCTTGGCAGAACTATTTTTCGTAGCACATATCTTAAAATATTCTAAAGAAAATGCAGCTTTTGAATCTGAAATAGTGACGCCATGCTTCTTGACACGCTATTGGCTGGTGTTTGCAATACAGCAAATCCAGAAGTCCCATTAATTTTTCCTTGGCAGTGATTGTAGATTTATCTCTTGGTGGTGCTAAAACGGTTTCCACCTTGTCCAATAATCAGGGTAGCCGCGATATAATAAAGTATTAAAAAAAGCATAGAATTCAGTAGACTCAAAGTTAACGACTTAAAAGTATTAAACATTAAATATTTTCTTTTTTTTTTACTGTAGTCTTAAATTTGACATCTTATTTTTCGAATAATTAAAAAACATTTTGTTCTACATAAGCATTTAGATTTGGCATCTATAATTAAACATTACAGTGATGTGCACATTACAACACTGCATTTGTTGCTATGGTTCCCAGCCAAAATCTGCGACAACCCGTAGAGGTGCACCTGCAGGAACGCACGCATCGGGATCACGTTTCACCTTTTCTAACTACAAGGGTTGTATTGCCAATTTAGCGACTTTTCATCCCCCTTAAATCGATCTTTTATTAGCCACGCAAACATCCTTCTTAATCTTTCAAACCTCTACTTTTAAAGGAAAAAAGAGAATAGCATGTCTGTTACTGCTCTGTAGGTGAACAACTGTGACGCATTCAAGGACCGTTCAAAAAGTTTGGTGAGTTCCATAACGTAAGACATTTAAAATGTATAAAAAAAAATTAAAAAAAACACCACTGAAAATAATTCCATAAACCAAAAAATGAACTTATAAAAAGTCACGTTTCCCTTTAGTGTGGTAACCGTGCTTGTATAATGTAGCCTATTATTTAAACCTGTATGACCAAATCCTAATGTAGATGTGTTATTTCATCCCTTATCTACAAAACCAAACTTGCACTTGCATCATTTATTGCAAAGCTGCCAATACAGGATTTTTGTGATTTTAAATTTAAATAGAGGTTAGTTTTACATATATATATATATATATATATATATATATATAGTTCTGTTGTAAGTGTAGACATGCATATTTCTGGCAATAAAACCGCATTAAATTTGACTGAATAGTCATTAAAAATGTATTAAAGGGGTATTAATTTTCACTACTTCAAACCTGGAACTACCGTGATTAAGGCACATTAAGTAACATTTATTTTTTATTTATTGGGAGGATTAACCCCTTGAGATGAGACATCTCGTTTTCGAGGGGGTCCTCCAGTACATCAAAGAAAAGGAATCAAATCAGCAGAGCAAAAATCACAATCAAAGACAGCATACCAACACACACACAACACACAACAACACACACACACCAGCTCATAATGCTCAACCCCACCCAACACGAACCCCACAAATGACATGACAAGACAAAAACAAAAAAGCCACATGTCTAGAAACGAGAACAGTGATGATAAAAATATTAATAGTGAGAGAAAAAAACAAAAAAACAAAAAAAAAACAACAATAAATGGATAAAATGAATAAAGATAAGGACAGAAGAATGAAGAATAATAAATACATGACCAATGGAATCCAAGGTCAAGCAGTACAAAACTAAAAGCAAAGACAAATGTTCCTAAGATGCTCCACAAGAGCCCTTCGGAATGCTGTAAATGAAGATAAGGAACGGATAGATAAAGGCAGATTATTCCAATCATACGGAGCTTTAAAACAAAATGCATGTTTTCCTACTTCTCTTTTAACTCTAGGTACAACAAAAAAGATCTGATCATTGTGACGCAGGCTGTAAAATGAATTATAAAGCATTAAGTATTGCTTGAGATAAGCTGGATAATTAAAATAAAAACTTTTAAAAACGAACTGTAACCAGTGAAACTGTCTCCTGGCAGAAGGAGCAAACCAAATCAACTGTCTGTACAACACACAGCGGTGTGTCCTAAAGGGACAGCGGAGAACAAAACGGCAAAGACTGTTGTAGACCACATCTATAGCATGAAGACAAGAGGCAGTGGTGTTTTGATAAATAATGTCAGCATAGTCCAAAATAGGCAGGAGCAGTTGTTGGACTATTCTTTTCCTGACCAGAAAATTAAAACAATTGACAGATTGATAAAGTATTTTAAGACGATAGTTAAGTTTGTTTGTTATTGCTTGTACATGGGCTTTAAAAGATAAATCAGATTCCATGGGTAGGAATGTGTATCTGCAAGAATCTGTTGGTACGATACGTATCAGAATACTTGGGGGACGATACGATTGTGATTTTTATATTAAATACTGAATTTAGCTGTAGAAAAACGTTCACAGCATTCTAAACTCTAACCTGTTTCCTACTTAACACATCCAGTTTTATTACTAGATCTAGTTGATTCACTGGAATGAAGAAGGGGATAACGGTCACCAACAAGCTGTCAGACTTTTACATTCACTACAAAAATTACTGTCATCATTAATGGTTCTATTCAAATTCTAAAAAATAAAATGTAAATAAAATTTGAAACATTGGCTTTTAATATTGATACCATATTGTGACATAAAATATTTGGATTTAGTTTGGCGTATTGATTCTTACATCAATGAATGAGCCAAACATCTGGACCTGTGTCAAGGATGAGTCACAGCTGGATGTAAATCATAGAATTTGGTCATCTTTCATAATAAAGCAGTATTCAGGCTCGGGGAATTAATAAAACAAAAGTACTGTATTTATTCTTTCTGTGTGGCCTGGTGTAGCGGTTCAGGGATTGGGTATCTTCGGTCTTAAGTATTCATGATATTAACTATTTGCAGGCGTTTGTGATCCTTAACCTCCTCTAATACCAGGGCTTCACTGTCATCTGAGAAATAAATAAAGGTGTGTTATCTGATCAACTGGTCAAATTAATGGGATTAGATAGAAATAATGTAAGGACAAGGCCGGCTTCCTCCCGAGCCTTGAACTGAGCGTGAGAGCGAGCTTTGTGCGCACCGTCGGGGATAAGCCTCTGACGCTGGAATGTAAGGAGCGGTCATGGAGGGTTATGACGAGGACCAGACCACCCAGCTGTCAACCTTGTACACAACTACCTTTTATTTATTAACACATTACAAACCCTCCTCCTCCTGCTGAGTCTGTTATCCTATTTTTCTCCACTGTCTGCTCCGGGCCAAGGCCTCACCCCTTAACTCAGCCTGCTATCTGTGGAGGTGATTAGTGCAGAGACACGGGGAGTTCAAATCAGACAGGATCAGGCGAGTTCGCTGTTTGCCCTTCTCAAAACGCACCAGGGAAGAGTTGTGATCCATCCTCGCGGACCACCTTTATGCACATAACACGGGGCTGATAATTGGGGGATGTGGTAAACACTCTGTGGTCAGTGAGCGGTACCAGGCACGGAGCATACCTTCATATTCAAAGTAAACTGTTATTGTAACCCATCAGGAGAAATAATCTGAAATTGGCTTTATTTCTGAATTTCTTGTTAATGTTTTACATCCCCTTGAAAAAGCCTCCCTTAAAACTTTCCAATAACAGAGTGTTTTGAAATGACTAATCTAGCTGCCTTTATTCTCCCGGGACTGTAAATGATTTTGATTGATTATCAGTAAAAAAAAATGTTTTCAGTTTCTTTCTAGAACTATAAATTCAGAACCTTAAGAAGAGCGTTTAATTAGTTATTTGTTTTGATGCTGAAATCGATCATTACACATTTCTGTTGAGGATGGTTGCGACGTCACACTGTGAAAAAACAGTTGCTGGAATAGAGGGTTTACTCTTATTTTAGCGAAGTAAGATAGTGATGGCTAAATGTACATGTTAATTCATGCTTGGCCTCTAATTTTAGCAATTAGCATTGTTAGTTTAACTCACAGTCTCTGTTGGGCGAGATAAATCTGTATATTAACTCTGAAACATTTCCAAAATGTCCAACTCCATCATGTTTCATCAGAAACTGAGGTTGAAAGCTCGAAAGAAGAAAACAAGCGACTGAGCTGTCGTCTGTTTAGCCTTCCTGTTATCTGCTGAAAGTTATGCTCTCTCTTGCTCTAGTGCAGCCTAAAGCAAAGCAGATTTCTTTGCGTAGTAGGTTGTTTGTGCCCAAAATGCCACAAATTTCTATACCGCTTATCCTCAAGGGGTCGCGGGGGGGGGGGGGGGGGGGAGGGGGGGGGGGGGGGGGTGGTATGTTGTCTTATCTCGAGCGGTCAACAGGGGAGAGGCAGGTTACACCCTGGACGGGTCGCCTGTCCATCACAGGGCAGTATAGAGACAGTCAGGACAAATAACCAAGCATGCACACACTTACACCCTAAGGTCAAATTAAGGAGACCAATTAACCTAACAGTCATGTTTTTTGGACTGTGTTTTTTTTTGGGTGTGAGTACATGCAGGGAATCCACACATGCACACGGAAAACATGCCAACTCCATGTAACAAGCTCCTAGGCCGGGATTTGAACCCAGGATCACCTTGCTTCAAGGCAAGAGTGCTACTCACTGCACCACCTTGCAGGTTTTATTTAAGAGTCACAATAATAAATATCAATGAATATGAAAATATGATTAAATGCTTTTATTGTTCATTGTTTACTGGTACTATGAAGCGCTTTGTGTGGGCTTTGTCCCTGTCTGATAAGTTTTATTTTTTAGAGCAATGTTTGAGTTCTGAACAAATGCCATTAAATAATTTACCCGATTTTGTCTTTAACTTTATTGCTATGGCAGTTAACACCAAAAAATAATGATAATAAAATAATTAAAATATTTAATAAAATTTAAAAATGTATACATTTTTCGCATCCTTAGTCTGTACATACAGAACGACGGCCTTCAACGCCAATTCTTGACAGTCGCTGACCTGCAGCTTTTAAAATGATTTCCTTCTCTAACCTACCTGAATGAATGTCTTATTATGAGGCTTCTGCAGACCTCCATGAGGAGGCAATTAAGCCTTTGGATTCAGGTACACTAGAGCTTCATTTTTAAACCCATTAGTTAAAGAAAATAGCTTTTAGCTTTACTGCAACCTGATGGTGTTTAGGTATGGTGGGTTCACAGACCAGAAAATGGACTGAAATGGTCTTTCCAGGATGTATCCTCCCCCTGGATGAGCGTGATGAGGCTGACCGGTCCTGGCCTACCTCTGTCCATGCGATTGCGTTGAAGCAGAGGGCCCAGTCGTGGTTTCAGCTCTCAACTGTTGTGCTAAACGGGGAAAGGAACCAACGGAGGAGAGGCTGGATGTGGGGCTTCTGAGGTCTGGTTCTCTCTGGTATTTTAATGGTTGGTGTGTGGAATGTGTGGCAGCTGGACGCGATCCGGGGATCAGGTCTAGTGTTACCAGCGTCAGGCCTGTTTGTTTTACAAAGTGGACCGGTGTGCACGGCAACAGCAGCTTGTTTCAAGACTCTGAGCCCTGAAATGAGCCCCACACGGAAAACCTCACTCTTGTTTGAGTTTGATTGTTCAGCTCTGATGTTTGACCTCGGTGTGCAAATCTGCTGAGCGTGTGTCAGCTGTTATGAGTCTCTGTGCTGCCACAGTTTGCCCAAGTGGACTAAGCTCTGCAAAGGAAGCAAAACCAATTGAGAAAATAATTATTGCTCCAGAAATCAATATTTATTTTGTCATATTTTATATTGATTAAACATAATTGCAGAACAGAATATGTTCTAATATTGCATAATTAGAATAAACGTTTAGAGATGCAAATAGAAATTGTCAAAAAGACCTAAACAATGTCAAATTGAAGATGACTGTAAGATTATATCTGCTTAAATTTTTATCTGTTTATTTTGCAACATTAGAAACTAAAACGTTATGGATGATGTATTAAGCTCAGTACAAAACAAGGTTTTCTGGTCCTGGAGAAAGATTTTTTTTTTTAATGCAGTAATCAAGGTTTATTTTTGATCTACTGTATTTTAACAGTTATGACTTTATTGTATTTTTTTCCCTCTTCATCCATTTCTAAAGAACTAAAATCTTTGAATGCTGTGTATTTTACATTATTTATATTTAAATAGATTTGTGCTTAATCTGCTGTATCAAACCTCGATTTTAACATTTATTTTACTTTCTGACTTCTTGATCATTAAACAGTTAAAAAACAGCTATTTCTCCTTTCATTTTTGTAACTCTCTACAGTAGACAACTTCGAATGCGGGTTTCGGGATTACATAAAATGAAGCAGAACAGAAGTCGTGTAGAAATTATGATTTGTTGAATCTACTTATGGGATATGTACGGAATATTCCAACCTTAATTTAAATGTCTTAAGTCTAATCATTCTGATTTGGAAATAGAAGGGATTTATCCTAGTCTTGATGAGGAAAAATACATTAAAATTAAAATTCAAAGCCAGTTTTAGCAGGATTTTATTTCATGGCTTGTGTAACCTGCGTATGTATAATGTGACTCAATCACTATTCAAGCAGATAAATATGGATATTTAGTTCTAAAATATCCATATTTTATAGAAAACTACTGAAAAAAAATTGAGTGTGGAAAGGTTTGGTATTTTGAAATATAAAAATAAAATTATTGAGAAAATAATCCAAAATAATGCCTTGAAGAAACTCTGGAACAACAAAGTCTGGATCAGTGCCTGGATGTCAGTATCGGGTCTGGTATCCTGACTGGAACAGATTATTCCCATTCTTACAAATAAATAAAAAAACTTATAATGTGAACCATCTGTACAACAAGCTCTTGGTTATTGGTGGCAAATTTCACATTTTCATTCTTGGTTCACCAATTCTTAAATCTGTTCTTATCTATAGTCTATCTGCTCCGCCCTTAATTAGCTCAAATGCAAAACGCTTTCTTTTTTGGAAAATCTGACATTTTTAGAGGTTTTCTGGTTTAATTTTACCAAGTATTCATCAAAAATTTGATTCAAACCCTTTTTTTATCCGGATATGCAACCTTACTATCACTACCTTTTCAGATCTTCTGTCCTTTTGGAGATTTATTTTTGGCAGAAAATGTGAAAAATTGTTTCTGCGATGAAATGTAGATGGAAATCAAATCTTATTGCATGAATCATTTCCTAAGAAATCCAAAGAGGAATCTTTGCTAAAGGGGATATATATGGTCAGTCTGGATATTAACTTGCGATACATTTCTCAGGTCCACAGCTGGGATCCACGGCTGGTGTTCTGTTTGAGGTCTCGCCGTCGCTTCATCCTATTCAAAGCGACGAGAGCTTCCTGACTGAAGACGATGACAACCCGTTTAACGCTCCAGCCGACAGGAGTGGGGATCGCTCCACTCCGGAGGCACCGATCATCATCAGTCCTCCACAGACGCACAAGCCAGATGTTTACGACCTGGAGTGGAGGGCGGGCCGTGATGGAGGCAGTCCAATCACTGCATATTTTGTTAAATACCGCAAGGTGAGAACATTTCTGCTGCCATTTCTTGTCCCTCTGCTTTACTAAAACCTTTCTAATGGAGCAAGTTAATTAATAATGTAAAGACTTTTTTTGTTCCCCCTTTTTCAAAACTATATCTGCATCAGTAATCGTCTCACTCGCAGTATAAAACTGCAGCAAAACCACTAAAGACTGCATTGGCAGCCAGACTCACTCTTGCTGAAGTTGGAACTTATGACATAAATCTCACGGGCCTTGTTTCTGAGCTTAGAAAAAACAACATTGAAATGAAATGGCAACTTCTCTCATTCACTTACCTATGTGTTTCTGAGTCAGGTTGACGACATAGGAACAGTGGTGGGAAGCTGGCAGACGGTCCGAGTCCCAGGCAGTGAGAAAACCCTCCGGTTGTCTGAGCTCGAGCCCTCGAGCCTGTACGAGGTCCTGATGGTGGCTCGAAGCTCAGCGGGCGAGGGTCAGCCGGCCATGCTCACGTTCCGCACCGGAAAAGGTCAGTCCAACTTAACAAATTGAACTCGACTGATTCTCTGAACTTCAGGTCAGTCATTGTAAAACTTCATTGGTTTATAAGCATGAAATGATGGTAGTTTGCAGAAGCTGCTGCTATCAACTGTATAGCTTTACTACTGCTTACTTACTAAAGTCAGAGCAGTGTAATAATATTAACAAGAAGCAATTCTGCCATATACACTGCCTAATATTTTGTTGGACCACCTTTAGCTTTGATTACTGTATGCATTCTCTGTTCCATTGTTTCAATAAGCTTCTGCAATGTACCAAGACCAAGATTTATTTTCATCCAGTGTTGCATCAATTTTGTCCCCAAGATCCTGCATTGATGATAGTCTGACTGCTGAACAAAGTCTTCTCCAGCACATTCCAAAGATTCTCCATGGTGTTAAGGTCTAGATCAGGGATCCCGAAGCCCAGGCCCTGAGGGCCAGTATCCTGCAGGTTTTAGTTCTTTCCCTGGTTCAACACACCATAGTCAAATGATGGCTCATCAGCAGGCCTCTGCAGAACTTTACCATGATGTGGAGGAAGTTAGAGAATTTGAATCAGCTGTGTTGGAGCAGAGACATCTAAAACTGGAAGGACACTGGCCGTTGAGGCCTGGAATTGGGGACTCCTGGTCTAGACTCTGTAGTGGCCAATCCATGAGGGAAAATGATGTCTCATGCTCCCCGACCTACCTTTCAACAATTTGAGCACGACGAATCGTGGCATTCTCATTTTGGAATAGGCCTGTCCCTTCAGGGAAGGAAAAAAATCCATCGTTGGTGTTGGTTGGTTGTCAGTCAGGATTTTATTCTCTGGCCACATTTCTTCCTCAAAGACAAGGGATACAATGGATATTCTTCCACTTTGTAATAATGCGTTAGAGAGTTCTTAGCTCAATTTGAGTAGTTTTGCAATCTCCTTGGATGGTTTCTCTGGTTGATGCATGCCAATGATTTGACCCTTCTGTAACACACTCTCATCTTTTCCACAACTTTAAGATGCCTCTTTCAACAGGGTTGTTTATGAAATGAGAAACAAGTTATTGCATCAGGTAGGGTTAAATAACTGGTTGCCACCTGAAAGATAATCCCTCATGCAGTAATTATCCAATAGAGGCTCATACCAATTTGCTTAGTCAAATCCAGGTGATGCCTAGTTTTTCGGCAAGGCAGTGTATGATCATTAATTATTGATCTGTAGTAAAAATGAATAAAATTTGTTTCCTATCTTGCTCATAGTAAAATCCAATTTTTTTGTGTTTTTTTTTTAACTACATAAGTTGTTTTAGTCGTTAGCCCTGTTAGCATAACTGTAGCAGCAACCTCTACTTTTGCAGCCGTTTACACTGTTAGTGCCAAAAAGTGGAGTAGCGGACTGGGTCAAAGCAGGATATGCAAAATGAGCAGAGAAATGGACGACAATAATGCTGCAGCACAGTACAGATTGTAAGTCTGTTCTGTTTAATTGTGTTTCACTAGTCGTTACTGCTCCGTGTGTTGTTGTTCCTGCTTCTGTGGTCCATTACTTCCAGAATGGGGATTGCCCACGCTGCTAAAAGCTTGGCTTCTCCTGACGGGCGTTTTACGTGCAGAGAAACTCGATTTTCCAATCGTATTAAATCAAGTTAAGGTGTATACATGAATTCCACAAATCTGATTTAAGTCTGACTGAGGCAATAATTCAACTTTTTCTTGCTGCATGTGGGCACAAGATAGGAAATGTTATGATTCCAACTTCAAATCTGCTGCTGGCTTCTGCTGTTGATGTTGTCTGTCTACTGTTTTGTTTGTTTTTTTCCAGAAAAGACCATCTCTAAGCCTCCCAAGCCTTCCAGTATTCCAAATCCGCCCAAGGTTCCAGAGGACAGACCCACGAAAACGAACTATGGAGTTGTCGTGCACGACAGGGGTAGGTGCTCTGTCTGCAGATTCCTGTAATTCTGGGTTTGCAGACTCTGACTGGAATAGGCGGAGTGATGCTAGTTGCATACATCTCAGAGCTTGATATAAAAAAAAAGAGGTCTGCTTTGTTTCTGCGAGCATGGAAGCACAAACGGTGAACTGACAGCATGTAGCGACTCCTTGGAAGAGAAATGCTGTAAGCAGAAAATCTGCTGCACACAGCATTAGGATCAACTTTTCTGCATGTTTTACTGTCTTTGCTACCAAACTTTCTTTGCTTGAGGGTTTGCATCTTTCTTCAGCTAATCCTCTTCTCCTTCCATCCCTCCTGCCGTCTGTCTCTGTGACTAAGAGCCCCGATAGTGAGTATTCCTCCTCCAAGGCTTCTCTGTGTTTTCTCTGTTCCGTCCACATTAACATCTTTGCATGAATCTGCATACATAGAGCAAAGACTGCAAATCTGTTAAGTGATCGAATCCCGATTTATAAAGGTTCTTTTGATTTCATCGTAGTTCCTGAAGCTCCCGACCGGCCGACTATCTCCATGGCCACTGACAGTTCCGTGTATGTGGCGTGGATCCCTCGAGCCAATGGCGGCTCCCCGATCACAGCGTTCCGTGTTGAGTACAGGCGCGGCCGCAACCCGGAGTGGCATGTGGCGGCGGATAACATTTCGCCTCTGAAGCTGTCTGTGGAAATCCGGAATCTGGAGCCAGGTTAGTTTTCACGCTCTTCAGAAAAATCCAAATTAATTCTACCGGATTAAGCTCAACGTCAACACTTTTAAGCGTCTGAATCCGTGTTTTATGTCCACCAGGGTCTTCCTACAAGTTTCGAGTGCTGGCCTCAAACACATACGGAGACAGTCTCCCCAGTACTCCCTCGAGACCGTACCAGGTGCCACACAGCAGCCCGTCCAAGGCCGACCGTCCAGTGGTCGGACCTCACATCCTGGCGACGGACGCCATCAGTGACACACAGATCATGCTGCGCTGGACTGTGAGTTAAACAAAACCAAACGCTTTCATTTGAAATCTTGTGAGAATCTGGTTGTGGAGTTCTGGCACGTTTGCCAGCTTATAAATATTGTGAACTACTGGGAAACGAGGGTGAAAACAGGTATTGCTTTTGGAGAAGGAGTGAAAACTCAAGAGATAAACCTGTTTGTCTGTTGTGTAGGGAGCCTAAAGCATTTCAGCTTAGAGCTGAAAAAAACCCCAAGATGTTTCCAAACATATTCCCCATGTTGACATTTTTCTTGGTGACTCAGTTGTCCATTCCGTTCTTGCATTACTGAAAAACAAAATATTGAGACCCCAAACCAAGATAAAACGACTTCAGCTGCTCACTGTCCGCTGTTTTTGTATTTTCCTCGTATTTCAAAACAAGATAAAATTACATCGTTGCTTTTGAAACATATACTGTATATAAAGCTTTACAGTAAACTTTGTATTTGAAAACAAACGCTGAAAAAACCCCACTTAAAGTTGCTTGTTTAACTTTGATCCTTTAAAAAAAGCAAAGATTTGTTTACTAACCTTATAACTTTTATTATTATTATTAGTTTATTTTCGTTGGATATCATCTCTATTTTTTATCAGCAAAACAGATGAAGGCACCTTTAGATGTCAGGATTTGACAGCAAATTACTTTTTTTTTTTTTTTTTTTTTGTTCAGCCTTGGGGAACAAACACCAAAACTTGTACTATTTTGGGCTGCTTTGGAAATCCTTTCGTTGATGCTGAATCAACTTACAGGTGTCTCCGATCAAAGTCAGGATGTGTATTTCATATCTTTGATGTTTGATGTGTCCTCATCATTAATTGCAAAACCAAAATGTGTGCATAAGGTATATATGGTACATGTCCATGTCGGTCTGAAACTCTGCTCTCCGGATTGCAGCGGTCCGTTTGCCAAACCCAACTTCTAGCACGCTAGTTCCCATTCACTTACATTGGTTTATGCTAAACTAAAGCAAATGGACTGCTGCCAGATCAGGGGAACTTTTACTCACTTATTTAAATATGGGGTATATAGCCACAGACAAATTCTTACTTAGGGGTGGAATATCCCTTTAATACTTGGTTAGTTTATTAAATCGATCTTTCTCTAATCCGAAGTGTGTCATTTTTAGTACCTCAATAAATTACGTTTCTGATGTAAAACCAAAGCTCACATTTTTTAGTTCTCAACTGCCCGATTACTAATCAAGGCTTAATTATGCCGTCCATCAGACTATTTCTCTGTTCATCTCTTGTATGTATTCAATTGGATTTCAACTCTCAGCCCCAAGTTCCATCCAATTTTATCAAGTATGATCAAAGGCCAGCAGGTGGTGTCACAGCCGCTGTCTCTTTAAAAGCAGTCTGTGTGCCAAAACGAATGTACAGCAGCACAGAAGCAAAACAGTCAAACAAGAGTTAGAAAAATGACATATTTTAGCCAGTTGGAGGGTTTCTGGGTAACTGGAGGACATCTTGTGTTTTGCAGCAGCAGTATCTGTTTGAGCTGTTTCCTGTCACAGTCAAGGCTCACATCTTTCAATGAGTAGCTTTGCTGATTACAGAAGAAAATATCCTATCCACTCTGATTTTGCTGTTTGAGCTGCAGATGGATGCAGATAGTTCCCCTCATTTTCTGCACTTAATGTCAGCCAGCCTCCTTATTTTCCCCCAGCTCGGGGCGGACGGTGCAATCACCATCTACTGATAAAGAGGCCCGCCATTAACTGCGGGGGGGGGGGAATGTCCCCGCTTTGGGCCGTAATTGCCCACTGATTTTCCAACATTTTTTTCTCTTTTTTTTTCTCTCAGTATGACCCTTCGAGTAACAACAACACTCCAATCCAAGGCTTCTACATCTACTACAGACCCACAGACAGCGACAATGACAGCGACTACAAGAGAGACCTGGTGGAAGGTGAGAGAAACCGTGAGTTTGCAGATTGAGTTCACAAAGTCTTTGTCGACAGCCTTCCTCAAGTCGTAGATGTAACCTCACAGTGGGCAGATAAACTTAGAGCTGGAAGTGTAACAGATACTGCGAGTAGTGAAAGAGGGGGTATCTCTGTCCCTTTGATTTATGGAGACTGGGGCGTCTTCTGAGGTCTGTTTTTAATAAATGGTTCCGAGCTGTAACCTGAGCCCATCCAGCGCAGTGGGGCTCAGGTTGCTGCCTGGACTGCTAACAGTTGAGCCTGCAGCAGGACGGAAAGGAGAGGCATCTGTTTACCCAACACAACTCTGCAGCATCTGAGCGTCGGCGACAAACCTGCCGCCTGGCTGGCCTCCAAAATATCAAAACAGCTGAAAATGTCAGTAAGTAAAGTTGAGGCATTAAACGCCGCAAACAAACTGCAGCAGTTCTTAGAGGATTTCTCTTGAACTTGGGGACGATTTTTCAATCTGTTCAAGTTTTTCTAACCTCTCGAAAAAGACCTTCATACATTCCCTGGTTGAAATCCAGCCGACATGCAGCTTTCAGCAGCTGGGAGAGGGTGTTTGTCAGTTTCCCCTTCACCACGATAAACTTCTGCCGGAGTCAGGACTTAATCTTTTTTAGCTACAATAAAGCAGCAGAGTACCTTTGGATGTCTCACATCAAAGAGAGAGCTTTTCATGGGCCAACACAGCCTGGGTCATTTATGAGAAGTTATGCGCTTCTACCTGAATGTTACATGTGTGTGTGTGTGTTTATTAAGGCATGCAAAGCAGCCGGTATTTGTTGAGGGGGGGGGACGCATCTTTCAATAGCAATGAGGTCAGTAACACACTTTGCTCTGCACTGAACTGAGTGACTCACCTGAAACAATGTCAAGCTGAATGCAAACCTCACTGATACTAGAGAAAAACCAGCTGATGTCAGCCAGAACTCCTGATGTGTTTTATAAAACACAAGTTGGTGGAATCCCTGTTGATGGGAATAACTGCCCATGCTGCATTCAAGTACTGATGGGAGACTGGGCTATCGAAGTATCAAAACAACTCCAAAGTGTTTTAAGCATGCTTTGTTCTCAAATATGGGCAAAGTATTATTTAACATTTCTGAACAGTAACACCGACCGTTGACAAGTGATTATAGTTTTATTTTCTACTCTGTCTATTCCTGCTTTTAATATTTTTTTCTTTGTTTTAAATAAATCCAATTGATTACCGGGTCAGCTCTATACTTTAAACTTTTTTAAGTTATATAAAATAATAAAATCATATTAAAAAAAAAGAAAAAAGATTCTGTTTAATGCTGATCAAAGTAAAAAAAAATCTCTGATGCACATTATTTTGCCATTATTTTTTTGCATACCATTACATCCCTAATTAAAGCAAAAAGAAAAGAAGAATGCCTAAATCAATGGCAACTTCTGTTACAAGTTCAATATTGGAAAGCAATGCTGACTGCAACCGGCCAGAGCTTGCAGGGTAGTAGTCACCTCAGTCTGAAACACTGGGATGCTTTAATAAGGTATGATGACATCAGTTCTTTTTTTGTTCATGTATGCTGAAGAAAATGTTTTAACTATTTAAGCACAAACTCAAGAAATCTTTTTTGTGTGGATTATAATTGTTCTGTTGCTTTTTCTTTCTTTTTTTTCAAATGTGAACTGAGTTTTTTTTTTTGGTCTGGATGCCACTTATTCATTTTGTTTTGCTATTAAGACTCCCCCGTGTTAAACATACTTTAAGGTATTGGCAGCACAAGTTCAGAGGGTCACTGTGTGCCACTCGGACCGTAAATAGCAGCTTCTTTAAGACTCATTTGTTGCATATGTAGCGTTTCCACATCGGGAGGCCGTTGTCTCGAGAGTGATTCCGCAGAGTGTCACGTAGTGACAGTGTTTGATTGTGTAGCCAGGGGGAATGTACGGAGTGGGAATACTGGAGGCCAGCCAGAGCAAACATGAAGCGGCCATATATGGAGCTAGACCAGAGTCAAACGACTGTCTGGGTCCTGCTTGGTCTGAAGTGCAATCTGCTATGGTGGTTATGAACAGGGACTGGACTGAAATTGTACGAAGAACAGCTGAAGACCAAGGAAAAAAAACTCTTTTAAGAAGTTCTGGGTCTTTGAAGAGGAAATATACAGAAATTGATCTGCTATTTAAACCTTCTCCAGTACACCGTACAGGGTGGCTGTGGAGCCTGGAGAGGTCTGAAACGGCACAGAATTTAGTAGAGCTGATGAAAATAGTCTTATTATCGATTTAGACATAAATGATTCTGCATCGCTGCTGAAGCCAACCATAATCCATTATATTTGTTTTACTACAGAGATTGTATCCCTTCATGACATGGGCATCGAACCAGAGCATGTAGATCAACTTGGGTTCTTGCAGAAATTTTTTTAACTGCAAACAAATTTATTAAATGTTTTTGCAGTTTTGCATTGTCCCAAAGCCTGTTGTTATGGCAAGGTACCATATAGCGGTGTACGTTGTGGCAAGGCAAATGTTTAGTAAAAAGAAACCGAACATAATACCTGACATCCTGTATTTATTAATGAATACAAGCACAAATGAAAGAATCGTGATGCATCAACATATTGAATCACTTTGAATCATTTACATAATTGTAAGTGCTTCAAATCATGAAATTCATGCCTCTAGAATCTTCCTTCCTTCCTTCCTTCCTTCCTTCCTTCCTTGTTCTCCATATGCCCTTCATTCTCTGCATTGTGTCAAAATGCCCTCAACTTCTTACTCAATCTTCCTTGTATCCTTCATTCCTTCTTTAAGGCTCTTGTTTCTTTCAATACATTCTTGCTCTCTTTGTGTCCTTCATTCATTTCCTCCTCTCTTCCTTTCATTTACTCTTTCCTTGTTCTCCTTGTTTCTTTCATCCCTTCCTTCCTACATTTTCATGTGTCCATTCAAAGCTTCTAACCTGTACACATTTTGCATAGCAAGTACGCAGTCTGACATCTCAGTACACCGGTATGACCGCTGACATGTGAGTTCTGTGGCAAATGTGCAGTACTCATGGACGATGCAGCAGCGTGGTGAAGCAGTTCCAGCCAGTCATTGTAGAAAAGTGGAGAATAATGAGTCTAGCGAACCTATAGCATAACATCCCCACTCCCCTCCTCCCTGCCTCTTCCTTCCCTTTGCCTGCCTCCCTTTCTTTCCTCCGTTCCCCACTTGCTTAAAAAGGTAAACTGTGCATGTGTGTGTCATCGGACCCGCCAGCTTAACACTTACTTTCACTGTGGAAACATTTGAGCCAAAGTCCAAGTGAAAAAAGCAAAGATTTGCGTGATGTTTTTCTCGATCAGTAGGCCTGTATATTAGGAATGTGACTATGCAGTTTTAACATGTAGCCAACAATTCTTTTGCAGCGAGTTTTGCAACCACTTCCATGGCAGATGAGGGACACAAAGAGAGGGAGGGACAGGGCAGCACACCTGCCAAAAATAAGAGGGTCCAGGTCCCTCATAAGTTTTTGAATAAATATCAGTTTATATTCAGAGGAGAGCTCCTGCACACCTAGCTGCAGAATATGATTTAGTATTTTAATACATATTTCATTAAAATGGTAATGATGTATTTTGTGTTTTACAATGGGTGTATTCAAGAATGTAATAATTATTTTGGCTTACAGTACACATATCCACACGTAGCTGGGGCTAATGTATACATTACCTGCCGCTCCGTGGTGGCTGTTGTCCACATCATAATTGTACACTGTTCAAAATGCGTGATGAGGAACTTTTTGCAAACATGGCCACTGTTCTTGATATTGATATATATTCATTCTGAACAAACTGATCAGATAATTCACATCGTGCTGTCACACATGGAGTAGATTATTAAGATACATGTTGTATGAAAATGTCCCTTTGTGTGGTCTGAATGTAAGGAAATGTGGGGGGGGGGGGGGAGCTCAACAACACAAGTGGTACTCAAAATATTTTTACACAGATGGCAATCTGCCTTAATGTCTTCTTTGGCCGTTTGTCCTCCTTTCCTTCCCGACCTTCCTTCTTTCCTTCCTTTATTTATAATAATAATAATATATCCTGGTATCTTATTTATTTTTTTGTCTTAGGTGTGAAAACTTGGCACATGATTAGCCAGCTTCAGCCCGAGACCTCTTACGACATCAAAATGCAGTGCTTCAACGGCGGTGGGGAGAGCGACTACAGCAATGTGATGATCTGTGAGACCAGAGGTGAGAACGGAACGAGGCTCAGCTGGGTCTCCAGCATCGACCATGTGTGATTAGCAACAGCGACCTTTTTCTAAGCTGTTGCTCCTCTCCTCTCTGCAGCTCGTCAGTCTCCGGACTCACCCAGTCAGCACCCTTTCACCCCTCCTGGTCCACACCCTCCAGATCCCCCAAGCCCCCCCGGAGGTCTCCTGTACCTGATTGTGGGCTGCGTACTGGGAGTAATGGTGCTCATCCTGCTGTCCTTCATCGCCATGTGTCTCTGGAAGAACCGGCAGCAGAACACCATGCACAGTGAGTCTTATAAAATCTATATCTGTGTCCCCACAACAATGGACTCATTCTTTTAATAATAGTTGGCTCGACGGCGGCTTGTGACTCATATTCCAAGTTCGTTCCCAGTGCATGTACGTATCCTGAGGATGTTGGTGCATACTTCAGTGCACCGAACTGTAACTTGATGGTTTGGGTGTAGAAATAGTCATGAGTTTTAAATACGGCTTCCGCAAACACTTATTAATTATCGACTAATCACTAATTATTTTTGCTGATTATTCAACTAGTCAGATAACATTTAAAATGGATGTTATTGCAGGAGCCAGCAGCTTCTCTAATATTTGTGTGTTACCTCGAAGTGTTATGTAGTGTCTAAAATACTGATAAAAAAAAAAGATGATATCTCATTTAACATTAATGAACTACACACAAAATAAAATATTGTTACAGCAGACACATGACGTGTGCTAAGCATGGTGAAATTACCATCAGCACTATTAATGTTGCATCTATTAATACAACAGCCTCTTCAGTCAGGAGCTCCATCAAAACTACTGAACGATCCTTACACAGATCCTTCCTGTCCACAGCCATTTAACATCTAAAGTCAGAATAAACATCACATTTTCACACATTTTTTTTTTGATTCAATAATAAGAATAATAGGCAGCTGTTTTTTGTTGCAACACCTGCACATTGATGTCCTTTAAGCAGCAGCAGCTGCTGCACTGTCTATTCTGTGTATAAATGGATCAGAACCAGCCTCCAAGCAGTAGCTCAGGCCATAGAGGACGTTACATGAGAGAATCTGGATATTTCTATCAATCAATGAATACCCCTGTATACTTTGGAGAGAAGTTAAAAAGCCGGGGGGGAAAGAGACAATCGCTCTACTGTTGATGCTAACTTTAGCAGCTAACAAGCTAACTAGCTCACAGAGGCTACTGTCCCTGTTTGTCGTCAACCACAGTGTGCTTCCCTTTAAGAAGCTCAAACAACACTGTTGTACCGCCGTAAACAACTTCTACTTTGTGAATTTTGCATTACACATGCAAACTGAAATTAAAGACTGGTTTATCTCATACTTTCTCAAACTTAACAGTGATAAAACAGAAATGTTGTTTGTCGGCACTAAATCCTTGTTATCCAAAATGAATAGCTTTAGTCTCCCTGTCGACAACTCCTTAGTCTCCCCCTCCCCTCTGGTCAAGAGTCTAGGTGTCATCCTCGATTCTTCACTACCCTTCCAGTCCCACATAAACAATATTACCCGGTCTGCATACTTCCATCTGCGTAACTTTAACCGCCTCCACCCCTCCCTCACCACTAACTCTACTGCTATCCTTTTCCATAGCCTCATCACTTCCCGTCTTGACTACTGTAGCTCCCTTCTCTTCGGTCTTCCCAGAAATCCAATTCTTCTCTTTACATTCAAAGCCATCCATAACCTAGCCGCCCCGTATCTATCAGACCTCCTTCATCTCTCCACCTCCACCCGTTCCCTCAGGTCCTCCTCCTCCATCCACCTCACTGTCCCACCTGTCCGTTTGTTCACCATCTCTGGAATTCACTCCCCCCTGATATCCGTAACATTAACTCCTTGCCTCTCGTCAAAACTACACTCACAACCCACCTGTTCCGTCTAGCATTCCAATAACTACTCCCTTTGCTCCACTCTGTTTGTTTGTTTTATATTGTTCTGTCTGTTATTGTTTTGTATTTTATCTACAGTATGACTGTAAAATGACCTTGAGTGTTCAGAAAGGCGCTGTTTAAATAAAATGTATTATTATTATTATTAACTGTTTATTTAATAAAACTCCAGAATTTTAGCGCTCCCGTGTCTCACGCAGTGAGCGTGAGACACACGCATTTCACCGACTTCCCACGCTCACATGCCACACATGCCATTTCTCACGATGATAAATGATTAACCCTCTAGACGCCAAAGTCGCAATATTGCGACAAGCAACATTGCTGACTTTAGCGAGCCACAGCTGGAGATAGGGCCACTAATTTAATTACTACTTTTTTTCATGTGTACCTTTAATCTTGGACACCTTTTTGGGTGTGTTACCATGGAAACTTTTTTAGTAAATCAGCCTTTAAGTCAGCGCCACGAGCGGGGGACGCGAGGTGCAGCTCCTGCGGTCACAGTATAGAGAAAGCGAGTTTTAGGAAGATGAAATTTATGAGGCCGAGACGTAGGAGTTCCCCGCCAGGAAGTATTGGCTTATTCAGGTTCTGAAGAGAAATATTTACCTCTGATCTGTTCGGTTGTCCCGGGAGAAAGTAAAACTAAAATGTCCCGCAGCAACAGCCAGTCCCGTTTTGACATGAAGCTCCAAAAGCAGCAACACTCTAGCTCTGCATCACGTTCTCCTGGTGAGAGAAAGGTATGTGTTCGGGTAGCAACGTGGTCATCACAACGTTAATTGTGACCGAGGTGGGAGGGATGTTAAAATCAGTGGAAATAGCAGATGCGATCCAAACAGGAGAGAAAAAAGACGGCAGTAAACAGCAGTAAAGTTTTCTGTCCCGCTGCAAGTGAGGATGATGAAGATGATTTTGGCGAGGTTTGCTTGACAGATGAGGTAGAGTAGAATCAACAGTGGATCAGACAACTTGATGAGCCTGTTAGTTATTTTTGTGACGGATCCGTAAAATTCTGTGGCCAATATTTTCTTTCTGTTGATTTTATATAGTGTATGGAGTAACTGAGCCACATAAGAAAGGACATAAACAGATATATCCACCCGTTCTTGAAAAAAAGCCAAAAAAATGAAACGTATAGATGTAGAAAATAACATACATAGAAAAATCGAAATAAAAAAATAAAATTATTGATGAAAAAAAGTTTAAAACAATCTAAAAAAGCAAATAATTGTAAAAGTCATCCAATCCAATAGTGCCAACGCCTGATGACGTCATAATATGCAAATTAGATGTATGATTTTGCTCGTGTCACAAACTTTGGATCATTCTGAAGATTTTTCTAATTTACAGTGTACCTTTATCTATAATCATATTAAAGCTACAACATTTTGAACTAGTGATATCAAAATGGAATATTTTATAGAAAAAACCCCGGCAACTCGCCGCGTTACTATGAACAGCCAATGCCCACCACAGCTGTGCGCTTGTACAGCTCATCGTACAGCTGTCTTGAGTTAGCAAATCAGAACATTTCTAAACCAATCAGAAGACAGAATGTCTTGTTGCTAGCCGAGTAAGTTCCAAAATAGGCATTGTTGTCCCTGGCTGACGAAACTTGACGAAGACAGACCTGTGAAAAAGACTCAGAGCTCCACGCTTTCCGCAGCCGGTTTCCCATCGTTCATTGGTCCTTCTCAGGTGAGGGGAGGGATATTTAGTTGGAACACACAAACTTTGTGCAGTCTGTGAGTACACCAACAGGGAAGCTCATTATTTTTATTATAGATAAATCAGATAATCAATATCAGTATTTGTAAACATACATTTGAGACTGTACTAATATAATTTCATAATCAAAGAAACCTCATGTTTACTTCAAATGAGCTCAATTAAATCAGACATTTTATAAACAATCAGTCGGATATGTGAATACCATTTTCATCCAACAAGTCGACATGTGTTTGGTGAACTCGGAGGAGTTGGCCCAAAGACAAATCTCTCGATCAACTGGTCGGTGGAAGTTCCTGCTGTCATCTCTGTTCGCATGCTAGGTAGTGACCAAAAAGAACTATATCCCCTACGCCTCATTTCCACTGAGTGGTATAATACAGGTCCGTGAGGGTCCGTACGCCATTTTGCCTGTTTCCATTGTAAAAGCGCCCATGCAACAGGCAAGTATCTGTACACTTATAGCCTTTATTCAGGTGTAGATCCAAAGGTACCTTTAGGGCACAGTTCTTTGATTGTGGACAGAAAAACTTCAGTACTTGCTACAAACACCAGAGTGCTGTTGTTTCCTCTCAGTCGTCCTACGCGGACTGTGTTCGCCATATGGAGCCGGACCATACCGACACCCTAGCACCCAGTAGAAACAACGACTTAGAGATAGGCAGACGAGTTTGGTTAACCTGAAGGGGCTAAGAGTCTGCTGGTCTGCTGCCAACAGAAATATTGAAAGCTGTTATTTCCTTGACAAGAAATCCTCTTTGATTCTCAAAACCAAGAAGACTCTTGTATGCTGCAGGCAACATGCTGACTATACCGTTGCTACTCTCACTAACCCCTCTTTAAAAAGCTAATCTATTCCTCAAAGGCTTGCAGTGTCTGCAACAGGTGATGTCAAACTGCATGGCCCTCTCTTTAGGCAGCCAAAACATTTTCTTCACTAAGTCTTCAATGCTTTCAAGCTACTGAGAAATAACACCTAAGGATCTTGAATTTATTACATGAAAGAACAAAGTCTGTAACAATATTATGTTTTACAAATTACATTTTACACATAATGTAGATTATATTTGAATCTTGAAATACATGCAATAAAAGTCTAATTTTAAGGTTTTATTTTAAGCTTTAAAGAGGCTAAACTCTATTTTTATGCCCCACCTGGCAGAGTATGACCCCCCTGGTTACCTGTACCAGCCGGCAGACCTGAACGGTCATGTGCTCGAGTACACCACGCTGGCGGCAGGCGGTGGACTCGTCAACGGAGGTGTCCACGGGGGCTACGGCGGCCAGATGTTACCTCAGGGGTGCCATCACCTCCACCACAAACTGCCCAATGGCTTGGCACTGCTCAATGGCTCCGGCGGCTTCATGTCACCCAGTCAGCCCCACGGCCACGAAGGCACGCTGCCTCACAGCGCCCGTGAGTGCGAGCATCCTCACCACCACCTGAACGTGAGTCCTCTTATGCAAACCACGGATTTATACCCAGTTTGTGTTGTTATTTTTCTAAATCACACGTTCGTGTTGTCTTGTAAGGGCGGAAACGTGTACACAGCCCTTCCTCAGAAAGAAGCGTCTGATTGTATGAGCTGCCAAAACCTCTGCAACAACAACAGGTTTGTTAATATGTTCATCATATAGTCCAGCTATGTTTTTTTTTTCTTAAAACAAACGGTTATAAACAGCACCTGTTGAAAGCTGTTCATTTTTCCAAATTAGCTCGTTTTGCTACAGCCCAACACAAAGTTGTATACAATTTTAATGAGGAAGTCACATTACATTAAAATAATTTCTTGAATAAAAAAAAAATATGGAGAAGAGCGCCGTGTATTTGATTTATTGGAGAAAATTGGTGTTTTCCCGGGTCTTTATAATACCATTTGTTCTCCAGAGATGTCAGGGAACCCGTCCTGGTGAAGTTACAGGATCAGCTGAAGCTGTCTGAGTGACTTTTTAGGTAGACCTGTGAGGACGCTGTTGCAGTTATCAGTCTGACTAAAGATAAATGCATGGATGAGTATTTCGAGGTCCCATTGTGCCATTAGTCCTTTAATCCTTGAAATGTTCTTCTGGTAATAGAAGACTGACCTTGGTGTTGCCTTTATGTGATCCTGGAGGTTCAGGTCTGAGTCCATCACTACACCTAGATTTCTGGGCCTGGTCATTAGTTTCTAGTTGTATTAACAGAATCTGTGTGTTGACTAGATTGTTCCTCTTTAGGTCCAGAAATAATTACTTCAGTTTTGTTTCTATTCAGATGGAGAAAATAGGGTTAGCAGGGTTTGAATCAGTTCAAAATAACTTGGTGACCTTGTCATGTTAATCCAAGTATCATATCCATAGTTATGTTAACTTTGTTGCAATAATCTTTGTTAGTGACAGCATGTAGATATTAAATAGGATGGATCCCAAATACAATTTTTGTCAGTGCTGATGAAAAGTTGCCTGTCGACACAAAGAAATCCCTTTTTCTTACGGTAAGACTCAATCCAGTCAGGTACTGCACTGCACACAGCTCTCCAGTCGTTTTAATAGCATAGGTGACAGTGCCAAATGTTGCATTGAGGTCTGACAGTAGCAAATGTGGTTCTACCACAGTCCGTATTTATGCAGAGGGCACCACTGTAACTCTGATGGAGCTGCAGAGATCCACATCTGGGATAGGAGACCTCAACAAGATATCCATTAGCTTAAACTTAAACATTATAAAAAAAACCTGAAGGCTAACTCACATCCTCAACATGAAATATAGTAGTGGTAGCATCATGCTGTAAAAAGGTTTCTCTACAGCAGGGACAGGGAAACTGGTAAGAGTTGAGGAGAAGATGGATGGAAATTAAACATGTTAGAGGTTGCAAAAAAAAAAAAAAAGGTTTGAGGCAAAAACTAATAGAAAAAAACATCCAGCCAGAGCTAAAATATAGCGGTTCAAGGTAAAGCATATTCATGTCTTTGGATGACCTAGTCAAAGTTCAGAGCTACATCTAAGAATCTGTTGGTGAAGAGATTTGGTGATGACCTAGCTCCAAAAGACTGCAGCTGCAGTGAAAGTACACAAAACCATGCTTCACTTTTCAGATTTTTTGTGTCCTTCCGCTGCACATTTATACACTGATTTGTGTTGGTCTGTAACATAAAATCTCAACATTAATCCAGGTTTGCAGCTCTGATGGGACAAAATCTGAAAAGGTTTGAGCGGACGAAATTATGCAAAATAGAGGCTCCTTCCAAGTAAAACACTATTAAATGTTAAAACATTCCTCACATTTTATAAGATGCAGCTGACAGAAAGTACTTATAAAGTCCAAACAGACTCACTCACACATGCACAGATGCAGCTTTGGCTTCCTGCTTGTCTTGTTTATGTACTCAAGGGTCCCCAGAATCACAGTTTATTCAGTGTGCATCCAGCCAGCAGACCTAATGAGCTCTGTGTTTATTTACCTCTTGCTGCTGAAGACGAGGAGGGAGGGCTCACAACCCCGTCATGTACTGATAGAAAGTTAGAGAAAGCTCTCTGCGTGACACATTCAGGTTTAAAACCACAACATGTCGCGGTTACGTCAGTCTGCTTGGAACCGTTCCATCTCTGGGCTTGTAGTTGAGTTCTGCTTTGTTTCTGTCAGCATGAATGGTTTTCTGTTCACTCTGCCTCTTATTAATCCGCCGCGTCGTCTCTCCACCGTCTCTGACCAGATGCTACAATAAGACCAACGGCGCTCTGCCTCTAATGCACCATGTGGCGCCGTGCCATCAGGACAGGCTGGAGATGGTTCCACTGGGCCAGGTTTCCCTGCAGGGCCGCGGCTCGGACCCAGAGGCCGACGGGAACAGGGAGTCCTCACCCTCCCAGCGTTCCTGCCGTCTGATCCGTAACGAGGAAAACTCTCCAGGGGACAGCACTGGTGACTGAGATACTTTTTTTCACTCAGATTTTTAGCTTCAAAAGCAACATATTGAGTCTGATGTTGTTAATCAAATGTATACCAGGATTCTCCTGCTGCTTTAATGCAGCTTGTAAGAATCCAACCGAGCAACCAGAAGATTAGCTTTAGCTTCTTTTCTCCACTTTGTTTCCAAACTCTTGCCTGGCATTTGCAAAATTAGCCAATTCAAGAGCGGCATTCAATGGCTGTAACAAAGTGCAGATAGGCTGTAACCTCAAGGGCAGGAGTGAGGAAAAGCATGGATGTTAGCTTTTGCGGTTGCGCTAAGACGGTTTCCCTTGTGCGTATTAAGGCATATTAAGATGTATTTAGTGTTTTTGAACCATTAAGGTTGACAGTTATGAGCTTTTTAGAGGGGATCTCAAGAATTTGTGGATATCAGCTGTCTACGGTCAGCTGTCAGGTTGTTGGTGAGACTCAGCTTATGTAGCCGAGGAGGGTGAGAAGCTTGGTCATCCGGAGGGGGCTCAGAATAGCCGCTGCTCCTCCACATCGAGAGGAGCCAGTTGAGGTGGCTCTGGCATCTGGTCAGGATGCCTCCTGGACGCCTCCCTGGTGAGGTGTTCTGGGCACGTCCCACCGGGAGGAGACCCAGGGGAAGACCCAGGACCCGCTGGAGGGATTATGTCTCCCAGCTGGCCTGGGAACTCCTCGGGATTCCTCCCGAGGAGCTGGCCCAAGTGGCGGGGGAGAGGGAAGTCTGGGTCTCCCTGCTTAATCTCGTCTAACTTTCAGTGGCTTTCTTCTTGCCAGTCTTCCATAAAGGCTGTATCTATGGAGTGCATCACTATGTTTTATTTTATTGGATCTCTAAAGCATCTCCAGAGTTACCATGGACCTCTTGGCTGGTTCTCTAATTTATACTCTTTGTATTTGTCCTCGACCTGTCTGCAAGGTTCTTTAGTCTTCATGACTCATGTTCTATAAAATACCTATTGGGCTTCCCCAGAACTGCTGGATTAAACCAATAACCATTTTTTCTTGATCACCTTCCTTCCTGCATTCCTGAAATTAATTTGAGTTTATTTTCTATAACTTAAAAAAAGTTTAGAAAATTTTAAATAATACTTTTGGCCATATTTGAGGATAAAACATGCTTAAATCACTTTGGTGTTGTTTTGATATTTCAGCAGCCTAGTTTCCCAGCTGTACTTGAAAACAGCATGGACGTCTGTTGGGAAAATCCCTTGTCATAACGGGGACTCCTCCAACTTGTGTTTTAAACATAGACTGTAAATGAAGGTTTTATACAAAATCAGGAGTTCGGGTTGTATGGATGCTACTGGTAGCCATGGAAACGTCAGCTGTTTTTTTTTCTCTAGTATCAGTGATGTTTCCGTTAAGCTTGACATTGTTTCGGGTGAGTCATTCAGTTCCATGTAGAGCGTGGTGTTGACCTTATTGCTTTTGAAAGATGTTTGCTGTTCTGATCGGTCCATCTTTCTTTTTTCTTGTTTTCTTGATAGTTGCATGAGGAACCATGAATGTTCCCAAATAGCAGAGTTTAGTGAAAGCTGGGAGTCCTTTCTGTTTTGTTTTAGTGTCACTTTTTAAAGTTGCACTGCGCTCTGAGTGGGCGCAAATATTCTGCATGTCTCCAGGTAGAAAACAGCGATATTTTTACGGTGCATGTGCGTATCGAATCAACACGGGCCGTACCCAAAAGTATTAATATCTGTGTCATTACACCTCTAATAATTGAATTCACCTTTACTCTTATCCAATACATGTTTATTTTAAATGCAAGTGCCCACCAGAGTTTTTAGGGGTGTTTTTTTTCCTTCCATATTTTAAGTAGCACTTTGTTGTGGTTTGTCAATGCCAACATAATACATTTGTAAGATACTTTTTTTTATTTAATGCCTAAAACTGTGGTGTTGCTTTAAGAGATCCAAGTGCTAACACTCCCTTCCGGGCTCAAAGTTCAGCGGTAAATTTTGAGCTGTCACCAGTGAGTTTTATATAATCCGCGTTTCTCATGTTTGCAGAGAAACTTTGCAGCAAAGCCACAAATTAAACCAGAAGCTTCTCCAGAATCTTTGCTCAGTACAAGCTGGAAAATCGACTAATCTCTCTCTTTTTTTTTTCTCCGTCTGCTTTGCAGCTGAGGAGGAGGCGGAGGACAGCGTGGAAACTGAGGACCACGTGATGTCCTGGGACGGCCTCGGCTTGCCAGACTTGGACTGCAACAAGAAGCCCGGGTGGATCTCCAGCAGCAGCCTGGTTGGAGAGCTGATGCAGGCAGGGCTGCAGGAGGCCTGAACACAAACCAGTAAAGAAACTGACTGTCTTCCATGGCCATCCTCCCACCTCCCTCTGGCCCAGAGACGCTTCATGTTACGGTTAACAGGACTCAGAACTGTTGGACTGAGACGAGAAAGGACGTTAAGGAATGAAAAGACTCAGAGATGGAAAAGAAACAAACAAACAAACTCCTCATCCCACTGGAGGGAAAACTCATAAAACATCAAGAACTCTTTAGATGACTTATTTATTTTTTTGTAGTAGTAAAATATTAATTCATATGAATGTATCTGTTTAAAAGAAAAAAAAGTTTGCCTTTTTATATTATTTATGCCTTTTGGATGAAAAATACTTTTTATTTTTGTTGTCTCTTTGTCCCTTTGTGTCCCACTCCAAGTGTGGAGATTAGCAACTGTCTGTAAAGTTTTATAATAATATAAAAAGAAGATATGGGAGACAAACGCCAGTGCTCTCAGAATGTTTTTCTTTCCCTCTGCCGTGTTTCATCATTCGCTGAATTTCCCAGCCTCGGTCCAGACCCATTCATATTTCTGGCGTGCCTTTGATGTAGCTCTGCGATGGTCTGTTCCGCTGCAGTGACCCCTTAACGCTGGGAACACTCCCTGCACTGTTAAGATCAGGCCGTCTGCTCCGTGCTTCATTGGATACTCGATAGCTCATCACTTCCCGCAAAATGCGCGGTCGCTTTGAGAGCAGTGCTGACCTTTTTGGCCCCAATCTGTTGGGGAAGTGAAGCAGTTGCATTAGCACTGAACCCCCAATGTATGAGCTGAACTCTGATACTAATCTGTGGATGCTACAGGATGTAATGTGTGTTAACGTGGCAAATCTGCAGCCAAAGGATGAAAATGAAAGGCATCAAATGAAATCTGTAGATCTGGATACGGATTATTGAATGATCGGTCCTCAACATATGCATGCGGTGATGTGAGACTTTCACATTGGGGAGAAACAACAGTTTCACAGCATTAACAGTAAGATGTCAAATAAAACGAAGTAACTGTATTTAGTTGCTTTAATTTAAAACAGATGTGCAACAGTTATTCCTACTTCTGCTGGAATAACATGTTGATAAAGATAATTATCTAGAAGATATATGGCAAATTTAGTGTAACTATTCAAGAAAACAATTTTAATGTGCAGAATGTTACCCATTTTTCTATTCTGCTCTTTATAAACGGACACAAGTAACACCCGATGATGGCAGGCTGGATAGTCAGCCTATCGGCTACAGCAGAGCTTACTATCAGCTACTTAGCAGAAATGCTGACATATTCTCAGTAAAGTTTTACATTAAAGGTCTCATTCACTCATTTTTTTTCAATGAATTTGCTCCAATTTCTAGTACGAATGGATGCCTTGTGAATCATTTACTGTAGAAAAAAATGTGCATTCCGGTTTCACGATATTGCAGTGTTTATGAAAAATGGCGGGGGTATACAACATTATTACGAGTTTTACTCATTACTATTCATATGTAAATGTCTCTCCTCTGATTGGCGTACAGCAACCCCTTTTACGCTGCCTTCGAAACAAATCACTAGCTTAGTGTTCTACCTCGCTGGTGGTGTTCCAAAGACTTATTCCTAGAGTTTCTTCCTTAGCTCCTCTTTCTTGGGTAAAAAAAATGCAACGCTGATGTATTATCTCCACAAATAACACCAGCCTGGATATGTTCTGACATTTGTGGAGTTGCTAACCGTTAGCTTGTACTAGCAGAGAAGGGCTCTGTTTTCTCCTAGAAGCAAAGTCCCTACAGCCTTCCTTGGGCGTTCGCCAGTCAAGGTAGGCAAGGCCATGAATGTTACATAAAAGAGATGCAGCTTTACTGACTTGCTCGTTTATGTCATCTATTTCCTTTCTGTGGCTAAGGGGGATTAGTGACGATGTTCTTGTGCAGCAGGCGTATACCACTCTTGATTATGATTGTATTTCAAAATAGAGCAAGTATTACGTGTTCTCTCAGTGAACGAGACCTTTTAAAAAAAAGGAACACCTTACATTTTTGAGCACGTGACCACATTGTGGTGATAAATCTTTCAGAAGAACCTAATTGGATGTTAAGAAGGGAAAGAATGTAGCCATCTTTTAACTAGCTGAATGGCAACTGCTCAAGAAAAGATGGGACGGGCAGGCCTCTGTTTTTGGTGCATCATTACAATCTGAAAGTAGCTCCGGTAGAAACTCTTTGGGGTATTGAAACTTTTTAAACCGTACAACTTCATAAGGTTAACAAGATGAACCTCTTTCACTTCTTCTAAAGTGTTCTTGACAAACAGATCTTCACTTTCTAAAAGTCTTTCAATTTTTTCTTTGGACTATTGGTACGTTCCATTTACCTCTAAAGTCTGAACTCGGAGCTAGGTTTGACGTCACGTCAGAGTAAACGGGGTTCCAGTTAACGTAGTCAAAGAAAGTGGGACTCCAATATGGTGAATCCCAAGAAGCTTTTTGTTGTACCTCTTATAAACATTGCTTTGTAACTGTACTTTCTACACTATTAATCTTAGTTCAGAGTTGCAGCCACTACATGTAATTCTGATTATACATACACTTTTACAAGTGTCTTGTAATATTAACATGTTTTCAACACATATTCACAACTATTGAAGCTAGAAGCGACCATATTGGCCAAATTAGGCATCAGAAAATCAGGATAGAGGCTGTTCAGTTGAATTATTCGACTACAGACTGAATGCAGTGTTGCCAACTTTCTCTGACAGAAAGTAGCTGAAGTTGCCCCAGAAAGTGAGTATGGTCTAGCTGCAGCCAGAGCCGCTACAAACCACGCCTGATACAAACCACGCCCCTACAAAACATGTCCCCAGGTTACTGTACAGGCCCATAGCACTCAGAAAAGGAAACAAAGCAATATTGGGGTTGATTCATATCATTAAATGTCTTTCAGTGCAAACAATACAGTTTAAACGATAGTTATACAAAAATAGAAAACGACGTAATTAAAAAGATTCTATAGGACTGCAGATCTTTTAATACTTATTAGGGCTGTCAAGCGATTAAGAATTTTAATCAAATGAATCACAGGGTAGGTGTGATTTATTCAAGATTAATTAACATTTCTACATTTGACTAAAAAAAATTTCGGTGTAAATGGACAAATCAAGATGCTGCAGCTCTTTTACATAATGAAATAAGGGAGCTAAATTGAATTTTTGGTTTGAACTCTACAATTACGTTCACACGTGGCCCTTTTTAACTTATTTATCTTTAACCCAGATGCTAAGGCAAACTAACTGGTTAACATTTTCTGTATATAAAGCTGACCTGATCATTCTCTTTATGGGACTATCCTACAACAGTGATTTTAGTCAACGGCTTCCACAGTTTTGCTAGAACACAGACTGCTACTATAGTGTAGTAGAGCTCCACTTAAGGCCATTCAGAGTATGAAAAGATATGGGGGAGAAAGGCTGTTATATTTATTTCGTTCTTTATTATTTCCACACAGCTGCTGATACAGGTTTGGATGGTGTTCATGTGAAGAGGGAGATGAACGTATGTGTGGACTCCTATAAAACATAACTTCAACTAAGGTAGTGGAAATAACCAAAATATATGAATAAACCTAACATCTGGATATCAACAGACTGTGTTAAACATCACATAAATCAAACGTAATATAGTCTTAGTAATCAAATGTCATAATTTGATATTTGACAAATATATATATATATATATATATATATATATATATATAGATATATGTATGTGTGTGTGTGTATATATATATATATATATATATATATATATATATTGAGAGAGAGAAATAGACAGTACTCTGTTAAAGTAGTAGGGCATATTTAATATGCACTATTGCTTTCCAACAGTTATTGAACTGACCCTAAATTTCGAACGTTTCTTGAAGGCACCACAGTGCAAATGCAGCATACAGACAATTTCTCAATTTTTCCCCCTTCATTAGGAGAGGTTTGAAAGACGAAGGTAAAGAAAGATGTTTGTGTCGTTTAAACAAAGAGTGATTGTTATTATGCTCCTCTTTTTTTAAACTTTTAAATTAATGTTGAAGATAAAACAACTTATTTTTCAACTGGGTGAAATCAGCTCCATCTCTCTGTACAATGCTAGGTGAAATGAACTGTGAGAGGTTTATGATGTGAGATCATGATGTCTGCCCTGGCGCAGATCATTCCCTTGCTGAAAAACAGGTCAGAGCATAGGAAGTCAGGTCTCTAATCTGCAGGGAATATCAGCAAAGAAAGCCGTTTTCAGATAGCTGTTCCGGAAAATTCATAGACAATTCGATCCGGTCTTTTACCGGTGTTGTCTTTTTAAATACACCAATTTTTACCAGAACATTGCCTTCCTTTACACTAGGATGTTACAAAAATAATAATGTCACTACAGTAACTAACTTACTAGTTGCTAATGGGCCAACAGCTGAAATGAAAACTTCACAAGCCATAGATGATCAGCAGAGGGATGAGGCATCTCTTCAGTTCTTGTGTCTCAGTTCTTTGCTCAATTTTAGTCATACATTACATTTTTTCTTTGGACTGCCAAACCCATTTTACTTTGGCTCATGCTCTATGAAGTGACTTCTTTGCCCCAGTAAAATTCAACAAAACTCTGGGACTGTTAAAAGGCAAAGAGACCACAGATTGCCTTTAGAAGATTAAAAGAAAGTGAGACTGCTTGGATAAAAACTGTAAATGCAAGACTAGAGTATTTCTGAATTGTGAAGTCTGATTTATCTAAAAGTTAAAATCTCTAAAAGTTCTGAGAATTTAAGAAATATTGCATATACGTGATATATTTGAACAGCATATTGTAGTCAACGTGCCTATTTTGTTGTAAATGGTGATATGATTATGAAGAAAGCTTAACCCAGTGATTTAAACCATAAACTGGGAAAGTAGGCAGTAAATTATTGTGATTACCAGATCAATAATTGAACATACACACCCTCTGTTAAGGTGGTGGCAACATCATGGTAGAGGGCTGCTTTTCATTGAGAAGGATACAATTTATGATCTGGATTTATGAGGCTTATGGATAGAGAAGGGATAGACATGAGTATCAGATGCATGGAAACATTTGTGATTCAAGCTGACCTAACCTTACAAATAAAAGCTGGAGTTATTGCTTCTATTAACATAAAAAGTCAAGCTTTTTGAATAGTTGCTGATTCATGAAGCAGATTTTCTAACTCTGCTCTAATAGCCCAATCAATGTCTGCTTTGGAGTAATCTCCCTGCCATGCCGGGTGATTGGAGCTTGATTGGGACTGCAGTGAGCAGAAGAGAGGCCATGCTGTGCTTCTATGAGATCGACCGCGCTACATACTTTCCAAGCGATCGGTGCCTGTCTGCTCAGGTTCTCTGCCAGACTCGCCTCTCTGTCCTCAGGCCCTGGCTCGCCTGGCATCCTCTCCTCTCTGTCATGGTACATACGGTATATTCCTGGATAGGAGTTTGCGCTGCTGAGGCAGGGCGCTGCCTCTTCCGGCTGTTATTTTCAGATCTGATGGCGGCAGTAGTGCCATTAAGGCTGGCAGAAAATGCTCCTTTTCTTTCCCAGGAACAGACGGGCTCAGTTCTCAGCCTTTTTTTTTCTTTAAGTTTGAAACAAAAACAAGAAGTAACTAATGGTCCACAGAACTGGCGTCTCTCCGCACAGATTTGAGTTGAGCTTGCTTTCTACTTTAATTTCATTTCAACACAGTCTCTTTTCTTTTTCTGGAACAAAGAGAAACAGCACAATGGGGTAAAAAAAAATGAGGCCAAAGAAAAATGGTCCGGGACAGAGAGGAGAGGGGATGCTGAAAGATGCTGCCACATGAGACCAAGATAAGAGCTGAGGTTGTCTCTAAGTGAGCTGCTTCTCCATCTCCCACACCCATCAGTCGCCACTCTCCTTCAGCCCTGCCTTGCACCCACGCGGCTACACCCCTTCATTAAGAAGCCCATGGGAACAAGAAACCTCATTGTCCAGCCTGGAATTTTGCCCCAGTATGCTGCATATCCGACCTGTTCACACCAGTCCGCCCACCATTCTCTTCCTCCCCAGCACACCCTGAATGAATGAAATCTCATGAATCGGGTAGTGTGTTGTTGGCTTTCTCAATTCAGCTTCGGGTGTTTTCTTTTTATTTCCATGAGACGTCCCAAACCGCATGAAGACCAACAACACTGAAGATCTCTAGGCTTGAGAAGTCCAAATGTATTACAAGGTGATATAAAGGATATATTGGGTTGGACTGGTTAGGGTTGGCCTCTATCCTGTTGGTAGTCTTAATGTCATCAAGGATTATTCTTGAGTAAAAGCCATCTGGTATGAGAACTCCTGCATCTAATTCTTCGCTTTGTTCTTGATGTTCTGTCGGCATCTTCAAGAGCATGACCTTCAGCATTTTCTAGAGCAATTCTTCAGGTTTTCCCCCTCTTTGAGTAAACCTTGAATAGAGTTGTACCTAAGTATCTATGCATCAAATTCACAAGCTATAGTAGGATGTAACAGGAGATAGAAGGACTGGAAGCTCGTTCTGTTGTTTTGAGATGGGGATGCTGACCAAAATAAGCTTTCCAAACACAAGCGACTGAACTGAACCTCCTCTCCAGAGTATCGGAGGCCACCCAGGACATATTACGCCTTTGTAAATGAAGTTGCAACCATGGAATGTATTCATCCATGCTAACCAACAGAAGGTGCTATAGGCTAATAATCTGGACTTTTAATGGCTTTAAGGAAGGTACTTTGGTATGACTGTATGCCAAAATGGACATTAGATCTTGGTTTGATGAAAATGTGACCAACGCTAGCACAAGCAGGGATGATGTTAACAAATAAACAGTCTTAGAGAGACATGTGCAACTTTGAGTGGCATTCTAGTCAAACCAGTAGGTGGTAGAAATGCACCAATTTGTTTTTTTGCCAGCCTGAAATAAATATCACAAAGAAGAAATATTCTGTGTTCTTTTTTAGGCTAATATGAGCATGCAAACAGTAGTGATGATTAGAAATTTGTGATAAATACACCTGAGGAAGGGAACAAGAATCAAGAATGTAAAAGACAGATTAATATACTGAGGTGCACCAGTAAATCATGTTCAGTCTCTAATGAGAAGTCAATTTCTGTGAAATACAGTCAAATCTAAAATAAAAACATATGAAGTTTTTCATTTATTTTTTTATGCACGTAACACATTCATGTACAACAGCAAATCGGCAACAGTATATTTATCTAGGACGCACTAATTGTTCAGGAAAACATTTGTGTAAAGATTTGTTAGTAAAGATTATCTAAAAGCTTGTGGCTTCAAGCAATCTCTTGGTCTCTTAACATCTATTGGTCAGAGCTGCTACACTTTTTAAACACAGGTTACAACATGCAGTCTTCCCTTAAACACATAAAAAAAACAGACAGCTCAGTGCCTATTGGGATAAGAAAAATCGACTAATGAAAAAGTATGTATGTGTGGAAAACAAGAGTCTTGTCTAATAAATCCTCCATCCAGATGGTTTCAATTGTCAGGACTGGGAAAGGCTTTGAAATTGAAACCACAACCTGCATGTCTACATGGCTGCAGGGGACAATAGCACAGTCTTCAATGATCAAAGTGCATCAGTATGCGTTAGGTTTCAGTTAGGACAGTTAGCACTAGTCTTCTTTTACTTTACAAAGCCAGACTTACATTTTCGATTATTTAACCTAGATACCAGCAAAGAGTCAAACTGTATTCAGAGACTAATTTAGACAATCACTTTAAAATGAAACTCGATAGCTTGTCACATATTGCCTATCTGATATTTTTTCATATATCAAGTAAGAGATAGCTATATGCCAAGATTAGTTTCTTCACTGTGTTTTGGTGTTGGTTTAGAATGAAGTTTGAAGTCTTTTTGGTGCTTATTTGGCTTTTGAGGCAGCACTGGGGAGAGTCCCTCTGTCTAATTTTCTCTGTTTGAACATTAATCCATGGTGTTGAGATCTTTTTTGTCCGGTTTGTGTGAATGAACTACAGACGCTACTATAAACAGCTGTAACATACCGCTGCTGCTCCAGTTAGCATTTTTAATTAAGTATGAATTGTGACTTTTGACTGCTGAATCACTCAGTGGTCAAAATATTGATTTATCATCAATTTTAAAGTTACCAGAACACAGATGGACATCCTGGTTGCAAACAGACAGGTACAATACAAAGTTTTGTTCTTCAAATGTTTTATGTAGGGATGCTGATTCATCAAATAGCCGTGGTGCAGCCAACCAGACCACTGTTGTTTGTTAAAAATGCTCAAGGCAGTAGTTTTAGGAAGGAACGTTTATTTTTTAGGAAAAAAATGAATTTTTTATTGTTTAAAGTTATATACCCTTAAGAGCAGAAATAGAGTGGATGTTAGCTTATGCAATGGTGCTAAGACAGTTTCCACAATATGTGTGTTAATGCATACTAATCCCACAAAATAGCAGGGGTCCATTGTATTTGGATCCCATATTTGGTTGGCTAATTCATTCCAAGTGCTACTCTACCAAACTCTTCACGGAGGGTTGGATGATTTTTTTTCTTGCTGTTGAACCCGAGACCTGATGTAGATACAAAAACTCAGATAGTGGCCGAGACATGGAGATGATGCCATATGCATTAATATTGTGTTTTTTTTTAACACTATGCAGCCCTATACTGGAGTCATTTTCTGTATATGTTTAATTTTACAGAAAATCGACATGTTTTGTAATGAAATCGAAACAATATGCAAATATTCCCTGTTTCTTATCGAAATATTCGCCAACAAATACTGTACATTGGCGTTTAATGGGAGCTGCCAAAGTCTATTGTAAAATAACCTTTTTTAGTCTCAAAATGAATCTATCCATTCCAAGCTTCCATATTTATTTTTTTGCTTAAGGTGTTTCTGAAGATTTCTTTTACCACATTTAAGCTTCCAGTCTCCCTGTAGATTGCAGTCTGTGGTCAGGGTATCTTCCTTGAGACTGTGGAGGGGAACGTTCAAACTGAGACATTTGCCGACTCCTTAAATGCAAAATTACCAGGTTTTGCTTTAAAAAGAATGATGTGTTGTGGAAACTCGTTATTCATCCTTCACTTCAAGCCGGGTGAAGTAAAAGGTTATCCTGGCTCCTTCATCTGTGTCGTACATAGCCTGGCAGGTGTACATTCCGGCTGCGTCCTTCTGCAGCTCCTCTATGACCAAAGCAGGGGAGTTATCCTGCAACTTGACGCTGCCCATGTTGCCGGACTGGGACTGGACCTTGGGACCCTGTCCGTAGTTGTGTGCCACCGCCACGTTGTTGTCGGTTCCCGGTTTGGTGAAGCCCCAGATGTAGATGGTGGGAATAACCGAGCCACAGTCCAAGGTGACCGAGCCTCCTACAGTTGCAGTAGCGTTGGAGCGAATGTATTCCACCTCCTCAGGATCAGATATCTCCAAACCTGCAAGACAAGATGACTGGAGTCGATTACTGTAATTATCAAGAAAGAAAGACAAGAAAACAGCCTTGTGATTGACAGGTTTATTCACTTGTGTGTTTCAGGGTTAACAACTTAAAAGCAGTTTTAAGCTTCTGGAATCCTTGATAGATCAAATTTTATGACTCGCTTGCTTCACTCAACGGTCTGACAAAATAATAATAACAATCAGAGAGTGGGGAGAACTACCAGTCTCAGCTCGTCTCCACCTGAACCCTTTTGTTAGAAAACAATGACCCTTTACCTTGTAGAGGAAGTGCCAGAAAGCAGAGGAGGAAGCAGACATATTGAGTCATCCTCAGACTCTGTGGGGTGCCTGAGCTGGAAATCTCAAATCAGACGCGCTGATAGTGTTCCTCTCTTTCCGGTCCACAACGCTGTTCACTTTGAGAGTGACTGAGTCTGGCTCAAGCACAGATGAGAAGAAATTCTCTCAAACTACAATTTAAATTATTCACTGGAGTTTCCAGCTCCTCGCTGTCGCTCCATTCGGCCAGTCTCTCTGCTCCTGAGCAGGTGACTGGCTGAATCTGAGGAGCGTATTGGGTGTCGGGATGATGTCGCTGCTTCATCTATTATTGAAGATATTGGCTGAGGGGGGAGTCTTTTTACAAATTTCATCACTTCCATGAAAATTGAAAATAAAGGCCAGGCAAGGTCAGGACCTCTGAGTTTCCCAGGAAAAAACACCCATACAGGTCGTTTTCACCTCAAAAAGGTGTGAAAATAAAACACAACTCATAAAATGAGAGCATAAGAATTGGGAAAAAAGTAACTTCCATGTATGACCACTTAAACTTCTTCCCATTTCCACAAGTTGTAACTACAAACGTCAAAGCGTTGGTGTAGACACTCAGGTATCCAGGACATGATAATCTTGACAGTTTTAATGAAGGCTGCCAGACTTCTCTTGTTACCTTATTAGAGTCATGTTTACGCCAGGGTCTAGCAACATAACTAAAAAATGTGAAGAAAGATTTTAATGAAATTTTCAGAAAATGTCTGTAGTGGAACCACGGACAAGTGATTGGATTTGTGGGGTGATCCGGATCACCATCTTAAGGAGGACGGAGTTGCCTCGGCTGAGGTCTGCGCTGTATGAGTCTTTGAGATGTTTCAACTCTTATTCTGGAGGCTTCTTCTGTTTTGAAGAAAGCATGGGGGTATTAGGCTATTAGGATACGTTGTTAATCAGAATCAATCACACTGACATGGCAATGAGGTCTCTAACGAGAAAATTACTACCTCAGCCAAAGAGGTTATGCTTTTGGCAGGGTTCATCTGTTAGTTAGCAACATAACTAAAAAGGTTATAGACAGATTTTAATTAAAGCTTCTGAAAATGCTTATACTGTATAGTTGTCACTAAAGGGTCCTAAAGGTCATATGAGTCCTAAAGGTCATATGAGTCTCTGGCCCTAAAGTCAGCTTCCTGTTAGTGTCGTTGACCACGTCAATTCCTAGCAACTCCCCAACAATGGCAACATATGTGCTATTTTTGTCGCATGACTCAAGGTGTGAGTTTCTGGGAAACAGCCTGGGAAGACGAGTCTAAGCTGCACTGTAGATGTTAGCAAGGACAAGCCTGAGGCCACCTCCTCAGTTCATGGTTGCTTTTTTTTTAAAGTTTCACTCCTTTCTCATATCATGCAGATGAGGGCCAGAGACTTGACCCTGATGACCTCTTTAGTGATGACGCTTGCCTCGCTATTGAACTCTTTTGTCTTATCATTGTCATTGTTCCTGATTACAACTTGCAAGCCTGATATTTTCAAAATAGGTTTCAGAACTGTAGAAACTTCTTGAAATGCAAAATGTCTTGATAATGAGAAAAATCCAGCTGCTCTCAAAATTTAAACCCTCAGCCTACGTTATCAGAATTTTTATGTGGAGGACCAAAATGAAGTAAACCATAATTGTGGAGCTAAAGGACACATACACGTTGTTGTAAATCTTAAGGGTCTTATTCAGTCATTACTTGCTGTGGTCTCTTGCATCACTGAAAACGGAGCAACATAAACAAATCAAATAATATGAACTAAGAATTACACATCCACAACAAAGAAAAATTGGTGTATAAATATAACGTCACCAATTATAGACATATTGATAATAACTTCAGCCCAAGAATGTATATATAAACAACAATGTCCCCACACCTATGTGTGTGTGCTCGAGCATCATCCATGTCCTGTTATCAGCTGTTTACCTTCGTTAATATATAAAGTACTCTTATATCAGTTCCTTTTGTGTCTCTTCTCTGTCTTCTCAAACTCCCAGTCGTGGCAGATGAGCCAGGTTCTGCCGGGTTTCTTCCTGTTAAAGGGGAGTTTTTCCTCTCCACTGTCGCTGCACGCTTGCTCAGTATGAGGAATTGCTGTGGTTGGAGTCTGCGTGTTCCTGGCACAACCTCATGGTGATGGCTCATCGCAATCTGCTGAGATTCCTTACATAGAAAATTTTTAACTAATTGGAATGTTCGTATAATCTTACTGAAATTACTTTGCTTGTAAAGTGCCTTGAGATGACATCTGTTATGAATTTGCGCTTTATATATATATATAATTTAATTGAATTGTGTGTGAGTATGCTGGTGCATATAAAGTTACCCCATATGAATGTTTGATAGCTGGTGTGAGGATCTGTCCTACAGGAATCAATGCAGACATGAAGGAGGACGGGGACACTGACGCCTAGAGGGGCCCACAGCCTAGGTTCCCCAGGCGGACTAACACAGGGCCGACCACACCCCCCAAAGGGAGGAACAGAGGGAAGCCCCCAGGGAACAGCCAGCAGCAACAATGCAGGGGCCGGGGAGGCCGCAGTGGCGAGCCCATGGGCTGCACCGGCAACTGGCTACGCCAGGATGGGCACGGTCCAGGACCCAGAGACCACTGGGACCTACCATGGGCCCGAACAGAGATCAGCCGACAGGGGTCCTCCGTTGCTGCCACAAGACCGGGTGGACCTCAGCCGGCCAAGGGACGGCATACACCGCTGCCACCAATTTACACTTTTTTTCCACTTTGATAAATCTGCCAGTCTTGGTGAGACAAAAAATACCTAAATATATAATATTTAGAGACTGCAGTTGTAAAGCAACGGATCGCTGAAAAAAACAATCGATTGGAAGAACTGCAGATTTTAACCAATTTATGGAATAATCTGAAACTCTTGAATAAGATTTTATCAGCTCGATTACCTGAGAGAGAGAGGTTTGTGAATGCTGTCGAAAAAGTAGTACATCATCTGCATACAGACTGATTTTATGTTCTATGTCATTGCTTCTTATATATATATATATATATATATATATATATATATATATATATATATATATACCTTTAATATTATTAGTTTGCATGATTGCTACTGCTAATGGTTTGATAAAAATAGCAAAAAGGGAGAGAGAGAGTGGACATCCCTACCTGGTACATCTCTAAAGATTAAAACTTAATGATGTTTGGTTATTGACCCTGATACAAGCTGTTGGGAAGCTGTATCACATTTTCCATCAGTTTATAAAATAATTTCCGAACCCAAATTTATGTATGGTTCCAAATAAAAATTTCCAGATAACTCTATCAAATGCTTTTTCTGCATCTAAAAATAATGTACTAGTTTGGATGTTTTTACTTAATAATAATCTATTAAATCTATTAATCTTTGTGAATTTGTGGAGGAAAGCCTCCCTTTTATAAAACTAGTCTGATCAGAATGGATTATAAGAGGAGTTACTTTGTTTAGCCTTCTTGCAAGAGATTTGCAGATTATATTAAGATCCATCCATCCATCCATTTTCTTAACCGCTTAATCCTTAATGGGTCGCGGAGGGGCTGGTGCCTATCTCCAGCTGTCAACGGGCGAGAGGCGGGGTACACCCTGGACAGGTCGCCAGTCCATCACAGGGCCACATAGAGACAGACAGAACAAACAACCATGCACACACTCACACCTAAGGACAATTTGGAGAAATCAATTAACCTGACAATTATGTTTTTGGAGTATCCGAGGGAACCCACACATGCACGGGGAGAACTCCATGCAGAAAGACCGGGATACCCACAACCTTCTTGCTGCAAGGCAACAGTGCTAACCACTGCTCCACCGTGCAGCCCTCTATATTAAGATCAACATTGATATATTCATGATATGCAAACGTCTTGCCTTTATTGGATTTTTTTGAACAGATAGCTGAATAATTTTTAAAATCATTGATTTTACTTAGCTAATTAAAAAATACATTCTGGTCTAACTTGTCTAGAGTATTGTTTCAACGTTTGCCGTTCACCTGCACATTCCAGGGTGGCCTTTTATTGTGGGCAGTATAAGGTACACCTGTGCACTAATCATGATGTCAGATCAGCATCTTGATGTTGCACACCTGTGAGGTGGGATGGATTATCTCAGCAAAGCAGAAGTGCTCACTATCACACATTTAAACTGATTTGTGAACAATGTTTGAGAGAAATGGTAATATTGTGTATCTGGAATGAATTTTAGATCTTTAAGTTCATCTCATGAAAAATGGGAGCAGAAACAAAGGTGTTGCGTTTATATTTTTGTTGAGTGTAGTTAGGGGCGTCAACCAGCTACTTTCTTTGGGTTCTTCTGATAAAATCTTATAAACGGATTACATTGAAGTTTTTGGTTCTTAAGTGAGAATGGTGTAGGAACTTTGGAAATGTATTGTGGTCCAATTGTTTTTCCTTGGACCTTGCCTGGCTTTGTCAGTCAGTTGTGAAGTGGCTTAAAACTTTTGCACAGTAGTGGATATGCATGAAAACTGTGCACCAGATGTGTAAAAACAGACCTTTATAGCATTCAGTGGGGGAAAAAAAGCTTCTGCAATGAAATCTGGCAAATTTTCAGACCTGCAGGCTGCACCATTAGAGGCCGTGGCTCAGCGCTGCCGCCATGCATGCAGTCCATAAACCTGTGCACATACTGGAGGTAACCACAGACTGACGAGAAACCTCTAATTAGTAACAGCTTTAAACGTAGCTCTGTTTTCTTCGCTGAATCAGAGGAAAGGGATAAATTTAGGATTCAGCAGGAAGACAAACAGATGTAATAGAAACTGCAGACTAAGACAACATGTAGAGAATAATGAAGCGGTGTGTTACGTTTAAAGATGTTAACACTAATATAATAATATACTAATATTTCCTTATAAGACAGCCAAGAAATGTTAAACCTTGAAAAAACTTCCTTTTACTGCTTTAGAAACACAAGACAAGTCACACAGCTATGAGGATGTGATGCAATGTGGAGGTCCAGACAGTTTGCAGTATCTTATTGATGTCAAATTTCAGCATAAAAAGCAAGTTTATGAGAACCCATTCCATCTTGTTTCCTTTTAAACTTGATGTTTCTGGAAACAGCATGTTTCATTCTAAAGTATGGGGAAAATATAATTTAAACATTTCTATGCAAAAACATTGACTGTTTTCAAGTGATTATATTGTTCTCTACTCTGGCTATGTCTGCTTGTACTATTTTATTTTAAAATAAAAATATATATATATATATACAATCCAACATAAAAAAATAATATTTTCAGATATACAGGGTAAAAACAAAAAAAGTTATACATATTTGTATTTATTTTTCTTGAATGAAATGTACCAAAAGCCTACCTAACCATGTTTTGGGTTTTTTTTGTATTGTCACACCTCTGTTTATATTAGTGATAGCACTAACACCTCATACCAGCTGTCAAGCACGACAGTCAATGAGGTAACCATGAACTCATCTGTATGCCGAAGTATTCAAAAGACAAAAATTGTGACAGAGGAAGTTCTGGTGAAACTTATCAGTCATCACAATAGCATTATTCCAAGGTGTTATATGGCCTAGTTAAAGTCTGATCAAAATGCTATTGAAGGAATTGAGTACTGTGCAGAAACTAATATCTACAAACCTCAATGAACTGAAGCAGACCTCCCAAACGAGGAGAGGGATGAATACAGTCCGACTGAAAACATCTGTTAAAAGCTGTTTTCAATAAAGGTGGCTCTACAATCTCCTGAATCACAGGGTGGAGTAGAAGTTTCCCATGACTGATAGACAGTGATGGAAACTGTTTATACTCCCAAACATCCCAAACTTTGAAGAAGAGATTTGAAATAGGCCTCAAAACCATTCTGCTTCCCACTACGGCACCCCAAAAGTGACAAACTGGAAAACAAGTATGATGCGTTGTGAATGAGACCACCATGGACCGTTCCGCTGGAGACAGAGTTGACCACATTATTCTCTGGTGAAGCACATCCTCTCTGAGACTCTGCAATCCTGCCACATCTGCTGGCTGCCCGCCTGACTCTCCTCTAGGAAGAGGACCAAGCGGCTGGAAAATGTGAGTTGTCTGAAAAACAGAATGTTTTGTACAGAGGTTAAGGAAAGGGGGGAGAGTTAGGTGGACAACGTCGGGAGTTTCATCTCTTATCTGGAGTGATTTTGGTCCAGTAAAAGCTTTCAGGTGCCGGCGGATCCGGCCGACCTCTGGCGGTTTGTTCTTTGTCCTTGGCAGCAGATAAGACATCAGAATCAAACCCAGATAGCTGAGGCTGCGCGGAGATCTACCACCCGACTTGCGCCACCCGCCCAGACTGTGAGCTCTTGGCAGGACTGGTAGAACAGGTGGGTCCTCTAAGCACGCCTTGTGATTAGATCAGTCATTACCACACTGGCATTGTTAAAGCGCAGCTAACCTCTCATTTCAGGGGACCACCAGTATTGGAATGTGTTGCTACGGTTTAACAGAAGACAACTCAGGCCGTGGATGAGAAAAATAATCTGCTCTGGCTTTACAGTGAGGTTGTATGTTTCCACTTACGGTCTAACGAGATTCTGATTTTGCTCTATTTTTCCTCTCTGAAAGAAACTGCTGTCCAACCTCTTTGTTTTTCTTTCTCATGAGAATGGGTTGGCGAACCTCCAGAATTCTAGAACTTCCTCTGACTTTAAAGACTGTTGCAGCTCAGTCCTCCCCCCATTCAACTGCAGAGTGATGGACCACACATTGAGCAGGTGAAGGCTGTTTTTCTAGCTAGCATCTTGCATCCTGGCCAGCCTTCCATAATTTTAGTTGGGCAAACAGCCCTGGAGATGTTAGGTCTTGTGAAAAACACAGAAGCATCCCTTCAACACCCCAACCCCCACCTCACCATGTTAGCCTTGACTACAGAGGGCTCCTCGCTGGGCCTCCGACTGAATCTCAGAACAGAGTAAAGCCACAGCTGACTGGCCTTGGGACAAGGGAGGCAGGAAGGGGCCTCTTTCCTTAACTGAGCCCAGGGAGTACACAAGCACAAAATATTGTTTAGGAGATATTTAGACCCAAGCAACGAAAGCCCTATTGGAACTGTACCGTTTCTTATTATGCTTTAGCTCATTTAAATGGCTTTTTGGAGGCCTGAACACATATGAAAACCTACCAAACTTTGCACATGCGTCAAATGAGGATGAAAGATTATTAGAATTGAAAAGGGCATGGCCAAATCATTCAACAGCTCCCCTTAATTATAACCTGTCCTACATGGGATAATATAATGTAGCATCACAGTATATATATATATATAATGTGATGGACTGGCGACCTGCCCAGGGTGTACCCCGCCTCTCGCCCGTTCACAGCTGGAGATAGGCACCAGCCCCCCCGCGACCCCTGGAGGACTAAGCGGTTCAGAAAATGGATGGATATATATATATATATATATATATATAAATATAAACAACATAATATTGGAGACTATATTACAAAACCAAATTGAAGTTGGCTATTTTAGGTCAAAGGTTCTTTTTATGTTTTGCATTTCAAACAAAGATTTGATCAGCAGGCTCAGTGGAAGTGTTGAGGTGGTGATTACAACACAGGCCGGGAGCGGCACTAAGGCGTTCGAAATCTCCTTCAAGCTTTAATTTAAATTTTGTTTCTGCTCTGCAGAAAGGCCTCTATTTTCTCATTGAGGTCTAGATCGGGTTTGAAACAGAAGAAAAAGCAGTCCTGTGCAAAGCAGGTATGGACAATGGAACTGTTCTACCTCAAAGTTGTGGAAGGTTTATATAGCTTTAAACAAAGTTGCTAGTATGCTTTTGTTTTAAAACTAAGATAATAGGGGTGGAGCCGAACCTGAATACGGTATTCGGAAAGGCACAAATAACATGTTTTTTACGAATATTTATTTCTAACAAATACTTAAAGAAATTTTTGCATTCGGGAACAAGAAAACCCTTATGTAAAAAAGTCTGTGTTTCCTCATGAAACCGCAGTGCACAGCCCCCGAGTCGGGGATGGGAGAGTAGGTGACTGACACAGTTGCTCCACACAGCAAGGGATGAAGAAGTAAAAAAACTTAAATAGATTTTTGTGGAATGGATTCTTGTAACTTAACTGGGTTCTGCAGGCTGTTTATACCCTTCGGGAAGCAGAGTTTGGTCAGGAGATTATTCTATTACGCTGCATTAACGTCTGCAGTCTGGTGCTCTCATGTTCGATCTGTTACGTAGTTCTGTTTGCCTTTCAAAGAGTAATGTTAATGTTCGGTTAAAAAGGTTAAAACAAGGCTCCCGTCATTAACTCAGCTTAAACTCTTCACATGGATTTGCAGCTTGTCTGCTGCTGAGCCATCTCATGGTCATCCAACTGCCAAAAAAACTTGATCAAGTTCTGTGCTTAGTGCATTTTACAGTCAGTGCTGCAGATAAAACCACAGTGATATGTATGTGCAAAAGTCAAATCAGCAGAGGCAGAGGTATCAAAGAACTGTCCACTTCTGCAATGCATAATCACATGCACTTAAAGCATTCTCGCCTGGTACCCTCCACAAGCACCAAATCATCCTCACAGCCATGTTCTGCCCCTGTTGGTCTCTTTTCAAAGATGTTCCTGTTATGTTCAGTGCTGGATTTATGGAAAAACATAAACTAATATTGTATATCCATAATTAGTGAAATGGATAATTGAATATAATGACATTAGAAGTGTCCCGTGGGAAAAAGAATGGACTTTAATGCCTATTTTGTATTTTGCTCAAATACAAATAAAAATATCCCGCCCCTCAACAAATACAGAATAAAATACCAGCTGCTTTGCACACCCTTATAAGAAATGTTTAAAGAATTGTGAACCAGGCAGACTTTTTCACAGCTGCAATTGTCTTTAATATAAGATTTAAGGTAATAACATTTTTTTCTTGAAATTTGTAAACAATTCAGTTTATTCTGCCTTTTTTTTAAATGTTTAGATTAAGTAAATCCTTCAACAAGAGAGCCTGATCCAAGATGAAACAAGAAACGCTTGAATTCACTTTGTTGAGCATATGCTTCAATTTTTTTTTTACAGCGTACTGGTTCAAGCGTGGCTCACAGCAGGCCAGTTTGGGTACTTAAAAACCACAGGACAACACATGGTCTGGCTGTTTCCCCCTCTAGTGAAACTGAGAACAGGTCCATGTCAGGCAACGTTTGCATAGTCCTGGTTGAGCTGACCTGGAAAGAGCCAGATGAGGATCGCAGTTTAAGGACCACAGAGGCCTTCTAAAAACAACATGTGGAAGGGCTTTGGTGGCTAATGTAGCGTAGAGTATTTATATACTGAGCAAAGACTTGACCACTGTCTGTCAGGATCCGAGGCAGCAGTTACATTGCATTCAGCTCTGACCCCTGTAACAATCGTTCTTAAAGAGCCCTCATCCCGGACAAGTCAACTACCTCCCCCGTTCTTCAGCCTTTCTCCCAACGGGTCGCCCAGGCTGCTCCTGGTTCAGCTGTTTAGTGTACAGTAGCTCAAACCAACAATCCTCTCAGAGCAGATGGTCTGTCATAGGCCTCTTTCTTTTTCACATGACAGCTGAGGCCCATTAACATGAGAAACATTCATTAAGCCAGGACTTTCATCTCCTCTCTGGATTAATGCCTTTGATGAGAATCAAATTATACAGATTGGAAAAAAATGATGGAAGGCGTTTTTCTTAAAGGCACAGTGTGTAATTGTCGGCCAGTAGGGGGCAGTGCATACCTAAATTATCACAAGCATGCGGTATCTGTGTCTTCGAGTAAGAAACTCAACAATGGAGGTCAAACTAGTGCTGTTTTCAAACGTTCAATTCCCTGAGAATTATCTATTTGCAGCAACATGACGAGCAGTCTCTCTTTCATCGCTTGGAATTAGCGAATAGGTAAAAATTATTTATTGCTCAACGTTTTCACTTTAAGTTGAATTTTCTGTGTTTTACATCCCTTAAAGCTAAGAAATAGAACCAATTAAGCCACGAGCAGGGGTTGCGTTAACAGAACATTTTTCTGTCTTTGGCCATTTTTTTTCAGAATGGTGATGGAAACTCTGACGTCATTCCTGTCATTTTGACAGATTAGTATTCAAACCTCTGAAGCTTGGTGCAAATATGCAGACATTTTCAACTTTACGCATGGAGTACAGGGAACTAAATCAATCAATCAATCCAAAAAAAGATAAGGTTCCCATGAGAGCAGCTGAGAATTATCTCAGACCTCGCAAACGTTGAACAATTACCGAGGCTTTGCAGCACGTTTGTTCCAAGAGCTCGGTGTTGTGTCAACCACTGGCGCATGCTGCAGGATTACCCGCTGCTGAAGTGATAGCTAGCAGGTCAGGAAATGGCTCGTTTAGAGTCTTTTTGACTAATAATCCCTTCTACTGGAGAAGTGTTCCCTCATTTCAAAGTTTTGTATGAAGTGGCACTGGTCTTCAGTGTGGCAGCTTGATTGAATTGGATGCTATTTACAATTAAGTTAAAAAATGTATAACATTGAATATGTTGTCATTTTAAAAATTGACAGGTAAAAATAGATTGTGCATGGAATTTTTCTATCTCTTCAGTCAAAATGAGAGACAAAAGTTTTCAGATCATGATTTTATGTATTAACGGAAGAAAGTAATTGACATCGACCAGACTGCGTGTGGAAATATAATGCCTCCAAACCCACTGCCTGCCTTATTAAATCATAAATTAACCGTGAGTACCCACATTTCACTATACACACCAATTTCTGACTGCTGCCAGTTTTATTTGAACCTGTCTGACTCATGAGGTATATCTCAAAAAGCAACACATCATGCCCCAATCTTAAAAAACACAGAAAAGAGGCAAAAGCATTGAGATATATCTCCTTGGAAAGGGTTACAACATCATGTCTATGGCTTCCATCATTCACAGATGGAAGCATAGAACAGTAATGATTCTTCCCTACCAAATGTATCCAAGAGTGCATCGATGGCGCAGCATAAACTGAAGAAGTTAGTGTTGAGGCTGCTTAGTAATGCGTGGAATTGAAAAGAACATCTGCAAGTTTATGGAGTTACAAAGTTATGTTTTAAAATTCAGAAACTATTGATAATTTTCCAGAAAGACTCACAATAACTTTCATCACAGATATGAAGTAATCTCTAAAATCAATAGACCAATTTTACTTTCACTGTCACCCTTGTTTTCCTATTCAAGCTGTTAATGCAGCAGCTTTCAGTTATAATCCAATTAATCACATTTGCCACAGTAAACCCAGCACTGTGACATGTTGACAAGCTAAATCTTGAAATGTTTCCATGTGGGCCAAACTTAGACGTGAAAAAAAAAAAAATCACAGTGAAAACACAGTTTTGTTTTCCCAGTGGCATAATAGAAATGTCAAATACAGTTTAACTCCTTCATGTTTGCGGGATAACCAATTCTGGACTTGATTTATCAAGTCCATAAAATTGTGTGCAGCGCAAACATTTTGCGCCTGTGGGTTGTCTTTAATTTGCGGGTGCTCTACCAAATTTGCTTGAGCGATTCATAAATGGCGCAATGAACGTTTTTCAAATGAGGAGTTTGCGTCTGCAAACGTGAGCTGCGCCATGGCTAGAGAGAGGAGGATTCTGTGCATGGATTCATGATGGGTCTTTGGTGAAAAAGGGGAAAAAACATACTACGTATCAATGCTATGGCTGTTACAGAGTTAAATACTATTAGGCTAGAATGCTGTAAGTTGTGTTTCTGGTTTGTCAGTAAGAAACTTAAATCGTGTGGTGTACATGCACTGCTTTCTTCTCCATCCGGAGTCAGATTGATTAAAGTTCCATTATGTCTAGCACAAGCTCGCTAAGATTCTACTAATGTTGTTAAAATGCACTGCATTTCATCACGGCCTCTATTACACAGTTCCCAGTGTATGCAAATACTGTCGCTTCATGCTTGCTCAGTATGAGGGATTGCTGAGAATTACACGACGCAATCTTCTGTGGTTCTGTAATTTCTACATTAAACATTGTATTGTAATAACTCTTTTTGTAAAGTGCCTTGAGATGACATCTGTTGTGAAATGGCGCTATATAAATAAATTGAATTGAATTGAATTGAATTAAATGTCAGGCTGCGGTAGAAAAAAAAATGTAATCTCGAAAATATGTGATAAGGAATTTCTGAATTTTGCTTTTTAAATGTCACATATGTTGCCATTTTGCCATTGTGGTATTGTATGTGATTACTACATTTATTAACTAGAACCCAAGAAGAATAACCACTACAGGGAAAACTAGAGGATCCAAGTTACAAGCGCATTTTAAATTGTTTTTCTGACAAACTATTGCAGCTGATCAAATCCATTTACTGTAGAAAAAGATACACCATCCACTTCCTGTTGCTCAAAACCAAAACATCAGAGAATCCTGATGGCTGAGGAAAAGATCGACTAAATTTCCCTGGAGGCATTATTCACACTATTTTCAGTGCCTTCTTTTGATACGATTTAACAAACATTGCCATGAGATTGAAGGCATACAAAGGAACTAGAGACTTAAGTTTAATAAAATATTGTTAAAAATACAGTATTTGTGGTGTCACACTTCTGTAAAATGCAAATTGGTAATTTATGGTGTTTAGAAGTCGTGTTAGATAGGCTATTTAAGATATTTTGCCAAAAGTAACTTAAAGTAGTGTAATTCAGTTACATTTTTGAGACAGTAATATGTACTTCAAACATACTATGAAATGTTTGAATTATGAAATATTCAGATTGAGATTAGGGAAAAGCGCTAAATGGAATTGCATGCTTCTTACTCTGGGTTTAAGAGTCCCAATGCTCTCTGCGTCATGTGGGTAAATCAGGTCCTGCCTTTTTTTTTGCTTCGCTGTGCTTTTTGCGCCCGTTTTAACAAGCGCAAACCTTTGATAAATCAGACCCTCTGCATGGATATATACATATGCCGGCTGGCAGATGTGATGTTCATTTGAATCACAGCCAAAGGAAAAGTCTGATGTGTTAATATAAAACATTTAAGGATAAAATAATAGTTTAATCATCCAAGCCGGTTACATTTCAGAGCAGATCCAGCCCGTCTATTTGTGGAGGCCATTTACTATGAAGATCAACTTTTCCTGAGCATAAAGCTTCAGTGTGTGCCTTCTTTCAGAAATTGTCAAAAATGGTCACAGGTTTGTCTTGCCTTTTCTCTTCCAGCATTTGATGTGACATCATTTGAATCCACGGTTGTTTTTGAAATTGTTCCAAGGGACATTCCTGGTTGTGTGGCAAAGGCTTCGGAAAATTATCCCTCTTGTAAGATCTGCAATGATCTCATTGGATTACCCTGTTTTAAACTGTTTTGGTCAAAAGGGTTGTCAGACAAATCGTTGATGTTGGCAGCCAACAGCTACCAGCTGTGATGAGGCTGATACATAATGAAGTTAAATCTTTGACTATTAAGAACCACAGAATATCTATTCTGATTATACTCTCCGTCAAATTCATTTTTCTGCTAAAGTCACATGTCTAGAAAGAAGGAAAAAAAGTAGCTAAAAGAAATAAATGCTATCTAAGAGCAAGTGTTCAACAAACCTGCATGAGTCATTGATAATATTAAAATTCTAAAAATATAATAAATAAACAAATATAACACATAAGAGAACCCACACTTGCAGATGGAACTACAATCTCAATGGAAAAACTCACATAATTTTAGAAATGGTATATCTTGTTGTTCAGTCTAACTGTTACAGCTTTACATATAACTTTTTAGGGTCCAACAAAAGCTAATGTTCTTCTTAGCTACAGCTACTCTTACCAAAATGTAGTATACTTGAAGTTCATATTATCATGTACTTCTTACTAAATTGAAAAATTATGTTTATTGAAGTATACTTTTGGTATACTTAAAGTATACTTCACTACACTAAAATGTGAGCTACAACTACATTTTAAGAACTGCTAGTGTACTAACCAGCCTATGTATTTGTAGTTTGCATGTTAGTTTAAGTATACTTTAAGTGTATCTAAAATATACCTCAATATACTTAAAATGTTCAAGTTTAGCACAAAGAAGAATAATATTGATAAAATAAACTTCAAAAATAATTTCTTTACAGTCTGTAAGATAGTTTTGGTTTCAAGGTTTAGTCTTCTAGCAACAGATAACAGCAACATTTTTATAAATTTAATCAACTATAAAAGGCTAAAATTATACTAATCTTAATCATTACACAAAAACGCGATGATATTTTAAAAGTGATTTCATATGTTCTGGTACAGTATAATATCATGCTTCACCATTCAACTTTTTAAGGAAGCTATTCATACCAGATACAACTAGCAGATATTTTCTTTAATAAATGAAAAAGACAAAAATTAAAATTAATGTATCTTTTAAGGATAAAACTCCAAAATTAGAAATTTAGGAGATGGCATGTGATAATGTTCAGGGTCACATCATATTACGATTTAGACAAACGTTTGCTGCTTTTTTTTTTTACCTCAGGGAAGCTAGTGCGGTAGCTACAGCTAACACAGCTAACATCTATGAAAATACTTAGCTATTGTAGCCTACCATAACATTAGAAAGTGCTGCAGACTTAAACATGTACTTTAGTAGTTGGTGTTAAAACTTTACAACCAACTGATTTTTTGACGAAAGCTAGCATTTACTGACTCAGTTAAATTCTTTTGCAGAAATGTTAGTTTTTTTTTTATTGAAAACTTTGATTTCAGTTGAAGATTTCCCCTCATAGCACTCTTAGCTCTTTTTTTATAAACCAGATAGCTAGAAAAGAAATGTTTTAAATTCAAATCAATTAATATTGATCAAATATTGGTCTGACGCAGCATGTGGAAAGAGAATAAAAGGAAATCATCACCAATGTATGACATAAACGTCCCCTGTGATATTGCACAAGCTGTTTTCCACAGAGTTAAACCACAGCCACTGTCACCAGAGTATAAAACATCCATTTACACTTAAAGTGGCCACAGAAACAAACACGAAGATAAACAACAAATGATCCACAGTTCGGGGATCCAGATTTCACAAAGTGACCCACGTGTGCTCCGTGCTGTGTTTCTCTCATATTGGTTTCTCCATTTGATGTGTGGTTTTTGTAAGGTAAAGACATTAAAGCATTTTTTATTTTATTTTTTCAAACACAAGCTTGAACCCTGAGTGCTTTGACCATCTGGAAGCAGTAGAGGGCTTGTCTAAAAGATAAAAATGATATGAACTGCTGCTGGCAACTCAAATGTCCAGTCTGGGATCAATTAAATAGACAAAACTGAGAGAGAGAGGAGGAAGTACAGATTCTATATCATGGTTGGGTTCTAACACCGACATGTAGGCCACAAACACCCACGCACACAAAAGTAAAAGAAAAACTGCTGCATGGTCCGATACTTGTGCACAGTTCCCAGTGTATGGTTATGGATTGGCTGGGACCGCATGCTGCCACATTCCCACCCCACTCGCACACGGCATTTAACAAGCAACTGATGGCTGTTCCAGATGAGGCTGCTGTCAGCCAGCTGCTCTGAAAGGATTTTTCAATGATCTATAGGATAAACTGGTTGTCTATTTTTCAGGTCAGAGTAGTTTTACACTGCAGCAGCACCTTTATGAGACACAGAATAACTTCATTTTAGGGATTACATCGTATGTGTTTGATTGAACATTTGTGCAGGATTGTTGCTGATCCGCTGAACACATCTGCCTCGCAGTCGTGACGAAATGCATCATGGGACGCTAAAGGCATAGAAGGAGGAGGGTTTCACTGGAATGAATATGAATAACACAAAGTAAAAACAGACAGGCCAACCAGGAGGGGAGAGAGTGGGACTGAGACAAAGGAATTTAATAAGATCCAGACCTCTCTGAGCTCTCGCTGTTTTAAAAGATGACTCTGTTGTATGTACAAGTACGCTCGCTGTCTCACTCTGCGACCCGGGCCAGCAGGAACCCCCCCCAACTCACAGCTTTCTAAAAGGTCACAACAACACCTCCGGTCCTCATAACCTGTTTTAGGGTCAAGCTTCAATTCATAAATGGTGCCGGACCTCACCTCATTTGGCCCCAGTAAACTTCATAGACAAGGCCTGCTCTGTGTCTACCATTACCCAAACAAAAATGAATACGCACAGAAGCAACTAGACTGGATACTGTTTTATTATACAGGGACCATTTTCACCAGATTATTGAACTAGATGTTGCAAGTAAGAATCAGATTAAAGTTACATTTGTTTTAAGAAGATGTTATAAATACCAACAAAAATGTAGCCTATAATTTGTAGTTAAATTGTCCTCTGAGGTTTTGACCATTCTTCAGCGCTGACATAGATTGGTTGGTTATCAAGGGGAAAAAGCCAGTTAATCTGGTTTTGTTGACTTAATTAGTTTTAAAAGGTGTAAAACTGCACTGCAACAACTAAAGGCTGAGATCACACGGCGCCATAAACAAATTTTGCCTCATGTTGTTTTGACTGTCACCAAGCGTCATTACAACCTATTGGAGAAACGTTACTGCCCTCTACTGGCGGTTCCGTTTTCTACAGTGAAAAGTCTAGAATCTCGAATGGATTGTCTCTCCCTTCTCTTTACCATGGATTTGGTTAACATTTGTTTTTTTGTTTAGTTTTTGACACGTAAAATTGTAAAGGTTTACAAATTTAGAAAGCAAGATTTTCAAGGACATGTTTTTAGAAGATCATCCAAGGAATAACAGACATTATTCAGAGGGTAACGGACAGCTTTGATGCTCCTCTTTAGGGAGTAACGTGAGGTAAATGCCTCATCACAAAGTCAGACCATTAAAATGCATATATATTTAAAAATCCATCTACAGTGGAGTCCAAAATATTCATACGCCTTATTGATTTAGACATAACTTTTTTTTTTCATTTGACCAAGAAGTTTGTTTGTGGTAAGAAATGAGATAAATGTATTTAAACAAATGTGTGTCAAATGTTATTTACAGTGCGTTATCAGTAAAAGATGGTAAAATTATCTTTGGCTTTAATAGCAATCAAACCTTTATTATAATTACTGACCAGCTTTTTGTATGTTTGCTCTTGTGTTTTGATGATTTGTCTTTGAGAGTGGAATGTCTCCTTTCCATCACCCTGTCAGTGTCAAGTAAGAAAAAACATGTTGATCACATTAAAAGATTATCTAAACCTGCTGGAGGCATTAATAATTCTGTAATTAACTGTTAGCAGCTACTACGTTTTATCTGATTGTGAGTGAGCTATTACAGTAATGAAGTAAGCTACGTGGAAACATTTAAAAGAAAAGGATGATTATGAAAATAAATAATGTTAATGCATTTCCCTCCTAATGAGCAGAGAAAACCAGTGGTTATTCTGGGCGGTCTTGTTATTATGTGGTTGATGCTTTCTGTACAGTTCCTTGATCAAACCTTTGCTTGCTTTATTCCTCACCATATTAGCCTGCATCCACAAGAAGTCTTCCATCTGTTGTTAAGAAAATTCCTTTCATTATTTTTTGGGTAGGGCTGTGTGCAGCAATATTGCAACGGTTATTATTTAGGAAGTGTTAAGCTGCATCTGGTCATGATCAGAGCTGCATTTAACCACCATTGTACTAACTAACTAACTAACTAACTAACTAACTAACTAACTAACTAACTAACTAACTAACTAACTAACTAACTAAAATCAAACTTATTTTATAAAGCGCTTTTCAAACTACATAGCTTCTCAGAGAGCTTTACAAATTAAAATGACCCCACAAACCGCACCTTGCCAAACCCAAAAGAAAAACATCATCACTAGGCCCACTATACCTCCATCACCCCCCATCTCAATCCAACCAATCTCCCATGCACACACATATAAGCAAAAATAAAAGCAACAACAGGCTGAGTACGGATGAGCCAGGAAACGCCATCTTGGGAGCCATCTGCATCGGCAGCAGCAGATCAGCAGCAGCAGCCAAGGCACTGACTGACCCAGGGCAACCAGAGGAGGGAGGGCTGGTACCCCCACCTCCACCCAAGCAATACCTGGGGAGCTTCCAGGCAGCTACAGCCGACCACGCCCCCGATGCAGAGGGCTCCCACAGAGGAAACACTGGAAGGAAAATTGAAATAAGAAGTTAAAATATTAAAATAAAAAGTATAAAATGAAATTAAGTAGAAAAATAGTGATAAAAATTTTAAGACTGATAGCATTCTAAATTATAAAGTGTAAAACAATGATAAGATGTGATCAAATAAAAATGCAAAGCAGATAAATAATTAATAAATAATAACAAGTTAAAAGCTAAACTAAAAATGTAATCAAATAAAGGATGCAGAGCGATTAAAACAGATATTAATAAATAATAATCAGTTCAAAGCTATGCCAAAAAGGTAAGTCTTGAGCCTGCTCTTAAAAACATGAACGTTCTCTGTGGCCCTGAGGTCCTCTGGCAGCCTGTTCCAGAGGTGAGGGCCATAATAATTGAAGGACGCCACACCATGAGTCTGTGTCCTGAATTTGGGCATTACAAGGAGATGGCTACCAGAAGAGCACAGAGACAGTGAGGGTTCATATGGTAAAAGCATTTCTGAAAGATCAGAAGGCCCAAGCCCATAAAGACACTTAAAAACCATTAAAAGAACCTTAAAATCGATCCTAAAACATATGGGAAGCCAATGCAGGGATTTTAAGACTGGTGTAATGTGCTCCCGCATCCTGGTCCTCGTCGGGACATGAGCTGCTGAATTTTGTAAAAGCATGAATTAGCATCTCCATATTCGCCAGAGAGAGAATGGTTCAGACTCTGGCAATGTTCTTTAGATGATAAAAACCTATTTTAGTAATTTTTTTTTAATGTGTGGGATAAAAGTCAGCTTCAAAAATCACGCCCAGATTCTTCAGATGTAAAGATGGATTAAAAGACAATGATTGTAGTTTTGGTAAAAGTTTCTCTCTCTGAGCCTCAGGACCGATAACTAAAACTTCAGTTTTGTCCTGGTTGAGCTGGAGAAAAGTTTTCTGCAAATCAGGATTTGATGTCTAAAATGCAGTTAAAAAGTGCATCAATTGGCCGCGTCATTGGGAGACATGGAGATGTACAACTGTATATCATCAGCATAACTGTGAAAGTTAACTCCATGTCTTCTGATGATACTGCCAAGAGGGAGCATATAGAGGTTAAAAGCACTGAGCCTAAAACTGAACCCTGGGGCACACCACATGTGATATTGTGGACCTTAGAGGAACAAGTATCCAAACTTACTATAAAAGTCCTGTCTGTAAGATATGATGTGAACCATTTATGAACAGCATCAGAGAGCCCAATCTGTTTTAAACAAGTTAAAAAAATAGTGTGGTCTACTGTTACAAAGGCAGCGCTTAGATCCAGAAGAACCAACACTGTCACCTTCTTAGCATCATAGTTTAAACTACAATAATTTAAAATCTTTAAAAGAGCCGTCTCGGTGCTGTGGTTCAGCCTAAAACCAGACTGAATTTCTCTAGAACTTTATGAGTGTTAATAAAATCATTAAGCTGAGTAAAAACAAGTTTTCCTAAAACTTTGCTTAAAAATGGTAAGTTAGATACTGGTCGGTAGTTGTTTAAATCATTAAAATCTAAATTGCTCTTCTTCAGCAGGGGCCTCACTACTGCCGCTTTAAAGGCGGCAGGAAAAAAAACCCTTCTGAAGGGATAAATTCATAAAGTTTAAAATCTCATCTTTAAAACAACCATAAAATTGCTTTAAAAACCTGGTGGGAATCGGGTCCAAAGCGCTTGTGGTGGGCCTCACTGAGGAGAAAACTTTATCAAGGGTCCCAGCTTCCAACAGGACAAAAATGTCCAGTGTTTCCTCTGGTGAAGGCAGACACTCAGATTTGTCTAAAACTATGTTAGTTTGAGAGGATAAAATATTACATCTGATTGTGTCTACCTTCCCTCTGAAGTGGTCTGCATACTCCTCACAGAGAGTGTTTGAGGGGGTTTTCTGAAACGTACTAGAGGTATGATTAAGGATGTTGTCAATGGTGGAAAACTGAGTTTTTTTGGATTATTTTTATGTTCTGAGATAATTCTGGAAAAGTATGTATTTCTGGAATTTCTTAAAGCGCTATTATATGATTTGGGATGTTCTATGTATATCTGATGATTTATTGTAATTTTATTTTTCCTCCATTTCCTTTCTGCCACCCCGCAGCTCCTCTTTAATTTTTTAAGAGCCTCGTTTCTCCATGTTTTGAATGTATGTTTTACAACTTTAAGTAGAGCGAGCAGGTCAAGAGCAGATTGAAGCCTACTGTTAAAATAATTCACAATAAAATCACAGGGGGCAGGTAAAGGTACAGGAGGAAACTTTTTAAAAACTTCAAGAAAACCTGCAGCCACTTCAGGGGTTAGATGACGCTTCCTGACAGTTCTCACAGTGGTTTCTAATTGGATAAAACTCATGATTTTGAAAAATAAACAGTAGCGGTCAGAGATAGCCAAATCAACAACAGAGGACACACTGGTGGACAGGCCATACGTGATGACCAAGTCCAGAGTGTGTCCTCTGTTATGAGTTGGCTGCATGACATGCTGACTAAAATCCATATAATTCAAAGTATTTAAAAAATCTGTTGGTAAAGGATCTAAAAGGTTATCTATATGTAGATTAAAATCACCAGCTAAAATCATTGTTTCATAAGAGTTGTGCAAAATTGACTAACTTTCTTCCTTGCTCTGTGTCGATTCTGCAGCTGATGATGTACAACAACCTGGATTATTACAGATAATTCTAAGGTGGGCTAAATACATGTCCTTCTGTGTGAGCACATATGGTTGGACGTCAGTCAAAACATGTCAGAACTTTTTAAGATTAATCTGGATGCAGTGAACGGGTTACCAACCCAACTGGTCATTGTTGGGGGTTTTTTTGACTTCCAGCCACACCAGCTGTTTCCAGCTGTTAAGTTTCTGATATGCTTAATTCTACAATTGCGTCACATATGGTGGCAGCATGTTGGAGCAGCTCTGTTCAGTTAGTGCTATATTTTGTTTTTTATTCCGGACTTTAGTTCATAATGTCTGTGATTGAGGTATTGCATGTTTGGACAGTTTTTTCCTTTGGTTTTGGATGCTTTTCAGTTGGAAGGATTTCTGTTCTTAACTTTTTTCTTTTGGACAGTTATTATGATGCTCTAAAGTGGCAACAACAACAATCTATTGTTTTTACTACTGGAAGGAACTATTTCGTTCTTAAAATCTCAAATAATATGTAAGCCCAAATCCAAGAGGAGTTGAAAAGGAAGTTTCACAGATGGAGAGCAGGACCGAAGAGTAAAGAGAGAGGAAGGTCAAAATGGGCAAGGATCATGTCCCTGACTCCAATGTCTCTCTTGATGGTTTTCCAGCCAAACAGAGATTTAAAAAGGAGTACCACAAGCAAATGCAGTGGATTAGCAGAGGTTGCAACGGATGGTTTCATGTTACTGTGCAATATAATCTTTGGTGTCCGGAAATTAAGGTGCTGGCGTGTAATGACAGTCATGAGACTTCTTCAGATTCATTGCAAGACTGATACTGGTGGGAAGATTTAGTTTGTCTCTTGGCAACATCCTCTAATATCGCTTGCCGACTTGAGCTAATGAAATCTAGCAGTGTCATAACGGAATGGTACCAAGCAATGTTTTGGCAAAGGTGAAAAGAGTTTAAAAATGCTTACGTTAGAGAGGAAAAATAATGATAATCCTCAGAAAACTTCTTCCAGGACTCCCTCCATTTAGTTCTCCAACCTTCTGACAAGTATTACATACAGCTGAAAACAAGATATTGAGGTTAGCATCCTGGGAACATTTATGCTCTCGGATGATGCGCTCTAGAGGCCCTTCAGGCATCACCATCATAAAAAGTGTCAACCCATTAAAGTAAAATAACATTTCTGGCATGCAGCAGCAGTACTTAAAGCACAATTTGTTCAGCCGTATTAGTAATTCACCCACTCAGACTGACCTGTGCGACTCCCAAGCTGATGCCTTTTTAAATTATTCATTTGTAAGTAACTGCAGCTCTAAGAGATGCTACAATTGCTAGATGCTTCAAGGCTATACATTATGGCCCCCTGCGTTTAAGCGTGCAACACTTTGTCATCATCAGAGCTATTAATTCCTTTTACACTCTCATAATGGCATTTAATGTTACACAAAGTTCTCCGTTAAGTACATCTCATAGCTTATTTTTCTTTGTGGTGCCATTACACTCCCTGAGGATAAACCAATTTACATTCTTATTTTGCTCCTCAGATCCATGCCAGTTTCCATGACAACATAGTTTCACTTTCTCATCCTCTCTGTCTGCCCCCTTCCCTCACTCCCGTTCTCTCATTTCCCGCAGCGTCTTTCTTCTGTTCTCTTGACCTTCCTCCAGCGTTTCATTCTCCCTTTTATTCCCTACAAATACCAGGGTCCGCATCCTCCTCTCTCCTCATTTCCCTCATCTAATTGAGCTCATTCCTCTGCTATGCCACACAGCAGCAGAGGATAATAGACTCAGATAACACGTGCCTTGCGGGGAGGGATGTGGAGGGTGGAATTCAGAGCATCTTTCTGCATTTTCTTCATAATAAACGGACGCTGCACACTCCGCCTGCAGGGTTCTGTTTTATTCACTCTGAGAGCTCTCCTGCTGGTCCGCTTGGCACCTCCAGCATGAAATGACTGAATCAACAACAATATTGAGCTCAATATTGTGCAATTTATGCAACTATAAAGTTTTTCTTTTATATTAAATAAAGAACGGTGAGTATAACAACACGAATCTGGCAAAGACGCGTGTGATTTAATCTAATTATGTAGCTAAATGGAATAATGCTTTCTTCCTGATAAAGTCTATAAGTGTTTTCCTTCTAAATTTGAATATAATGACTTCACTCTTTTGGCACTAATAAACTCTCAAGCAATATAAGTACCTAATTATATGAAATGGCTGCTGGCAACAGGTGCAATGGATAAATGAATTTTAGATAAATGAAAGCAATCCTTTCTCACTTGTCAAACCAGCATCATTAAAGCAGCCACTAGAAGTTTATGCCCACTTATTCCACTAATCACACCCAAATTATATAGACAAAGCGTATTGGGGTAGTAATCCAATACAACAAAATCATGCATACTGACGCACAGACTCCTTCAAGATTTTTTTTTTAAGCCACAATAAATCACAAAATAGGGGTCAGTGGATGTTGGGGCACACAATAAGTGGAGGGAGAGTCAACAGCAAGAGTCCTCAAAGCTACATGTGGCCTTCAGATTAGCGTAAGAACAGCCCACAGAGAGTTGCATGGAAAAGGTAACATACATCATAAAGTGTAATACAACATGTAAGATATAGTAAAGCATGCTTCCACTGGATTGTAGAGAAGAGGGTATGTAATGTCTGGAGTTTGTGTTTTTGAGCATGTTAGGGGTACATTTCAGTAGCATTATAGTTCACTTGCATACAGTAACTCTGGAGACGTTCAGTGTCACTTTCAGCATGGAACATGACAACAGTCATGGTTGCATGCTGTAGAGTGAAGGGAAAGGATCTAATCAAGTCAAATCTGCCACAGATTCTTGGTTGGACATTGTTTTGAGCTTTGACTAGACCATTCTTAAACATGAATGCTCTTGGATGTAAACCATTCCGCTGAAGTTCTGGTTGTGTGTTTGGCGACTGATTAATTCTGGTTAAGAAGAACAAAATAAACCAAGCTGAAGAACAGTTCACGCAGAAACATAAGTACGTCTGATCAAGCTTACAGTGACAGGCAGGAAAACTGCTGCCACCAGAGAGGGAGCAAAAACATTTTATGTCTGTGTAAGTACATAGTTGAAGTCTCTTATAAAACTTTGAGTAAAATCCTTACAAAAGCTATACTTATACTAAAACGAACCTACTTACGCAAAGAATTCTATAAAACCTTGAGTAACCACAGTGGCGCACATTTTCTGCTTTATAAATCACACCCTTCTAAGATATGTGCTCAGGTGATTTAGGTTTCTGCCATAAATGGTCAGTGCAAAGTAAGCTGGCTGATTGGTAGCATTTCACGAGCAACCATGGCAACTGAGAGGTCAAGAAAAAGCAATTCTACTAAGGCTGAAATCAAGGTGTTTGCGGGTGAGGTGGAGGCACGGAAAAAAAAGTACAGAGAGGTTTAGGGTGTCGGAAAGTTATTCAAAAATATGGGTTGGTTTTTGTTACTTTAGTAAAAGGATCTTGTGATACTTTAACATATTAAAAGATTCTAACTAATTTCATCCTCCAAAATATGTGCAAACAGTTTTTCGATGACCCTGTCCTGCTCCAACATGACTGTACAGCGGTGCGCAAAGAGAGCTCCATAAGGAAATGAAAAGAGCGTGCTTCCTGACCGAAGGCAACACCTTTTGGGATGAATTACAGCAAATACTGAATACATCCAACATCAGTGTCTGAACTCAAAAATGATCCTCTGGAAAAAAAATGCAACGAAGTTCCATCAACACCCCCATAAAGCTTGAGAAAAGCTTTGCAAGAAGGACTTCAATCTGTCATTGTTGCAAACCAAATGAAACCTTATGGATATGATGAGATGTCATTCAAGTTCCTATGCATGTCGAGGCAGGCAAGCATTTAGTTTCGTCACTAAAAAAGAAAATCTCAGTAACTACACTTACTGACAAAATCAGTTAAGCATTCAGAAGGAGCGCTCCAATTAGAAAGTCATTTGCTACTTATGCAGAGCAGGGAAGCATGTGTAAATGAGCCCATTTACATCAAGCTGTTGAATGAACCCTTTACAGCCTAGTGCAGGATAACACAACGTGTTTAGGTTCAGTCATGTAGCCACTGTTTCCACGGTGACATCTGGATGCCTAACTCATAATGTGGCCAACATAAAACTCTATGAGGTGCTGTTTGCGCTTACTTATGCGTTCATGATGACAATCCCTCCATAGCCTGTCGGTTCACCTACACCCAACGTTTTGTCTGTCAGACACTTGTAACACAATCAGTCCACTCGTGAGGACTCCAATTATGCCCCCCAAACCCTGTTGTAGATATTTCCCCTCTACGCAGACCCAATCATTTCCAGTAGGTATAAAAAATGCTCATACCATGGTTACAATGCAAAAAATGTGATGATGATAAACTTTCCCAACTTTTTAAAGTGGTTTAAGTTTTGATACCCTCAAAATAACACTTTACTGAATCCGCTTTTGGTTGAATTTAGAATAGAATAGAATAATCATTTAATTGTCCCACAAGGGGAAATTTGGTTGTAACAGCAGCAAAAAACAGATTTACAAACGGAACATGACACAGAACAGAACACACACAATTTTTACAAAAGAAAAATATTTACATGACATACTATTTTTACAAAAGTAGTACTGTATAGTTGAAGTAATTAAAAAATATATTTGGAATTTAGAATAGTACGGATTTTGTGTTGAACTGTACAATTAAAAAGTAGGTGAGTAATTTCAATTTCAACATTCAGTCTTCTTTAGTATGAGTCTGCCAGCATCCAACATTTTCACTTGAAAATATTCATCCAAGCTGACTTGCAAAAGTTCTCCTCAACTAGCAGTGTTGTAGTCAAGTCAACATTTCTCGAGTCCAACTGCAAGTCCAAGTCCTATAGAATTAGTCCAAGTCGAGTCACTAGGTCCTACATGCCAAGTCCGAGTCCAAGTTCCAAACAAAATCTTCCAGCCCAAGTCAATTCAGTATCATATAAGCACAAATCCAACTGGTTTCCTTGGTTTTAAAATAACTTGTCCTCAAGGCCACTCTGCTAGCACCAAGCTAACACAGTAGCATGTAAAAAAAAAAAAAAAAGTCAAGTCAAGACTTGAGTCCCAGTCCAGGACTCGAGTACTCCATCCCTGCCTATCAGCTTGTGAGGACATCTCTTTTCCACAGCCCTGTTCACGTCGCACAGGTTCCTCTCAGATTTACCCTCTGGACTTTCCCAGTCCATTTAGAAACATTCCTTTTCTTGTGGTGAAAACATAATTTTGTTACTTTGAATGTGAAATTGGAATCCCAGTTAGGTTGGGAGATTAAAGTTCCTTGTTATCTTAGGTTTTCTAGCAGACCTCTGGAGGTTTTGGGTGGAGATTTGGTTGGTATGATTTCATCCATTTTGACAAGAACCACAGTTTCATCTGAACAAAAGTAATCCAGCCCTGGGCATGATGTAACCACCACCAAATTTTGCCCTGGCTATAGTGATTTTTTGATGAGCTGCTGTACTTTTTTTATTCCAAACTTACCTTTTGAGATTCTGGTCAAAAATTCTACATTGGTTCATTCAGACCATAAAAGATTATTCCAGAATTTCTTTAATTTTATCCAGGAAGTGTTGAAGGAAATTATATTCTATTTTACAAACCTGCTGCTTAGACCGTATATTTAGACAAAACTGAAAGTTCTCTAAATGCATAAACAATGCAAAAAAATTGTGAGGTCAGATGCGGATGTTGGATAACAAGGCCTGGCCAGCAGTCTCTGTTGAATTGAACCAAAATTTATCTCGGATTGGAGGCCAGTCAAGTTCCTGCACACCAAACCTGTTAATCCATTTCCTCACGGACCTCGCTTTCTGCACCGGTGCACAAAAATGTTAGAAAGAAAGGGACAATCCCTAAACTGTCTTCTCAAAGCTGTGAAATCAAATTGTCTTTATGTGTGGTATGCTGAAGCACTGAGTTCCTTTCACTGAAATTACGGGGCTGTGCTCAACCTCTGAAAAATAGGCCCACCCCCTGATCCTGTCAGCAGCAAACTTTGACACAATACATGCAGGCAAGTGTCTTTCTTCTGGCAGCTGCCAAAAACAGATTTGTCAGTTAGACTTACAGGCAAAAATTTATGATTTTTCACTCTAGAGAATATGTCTCAAGTGCTCTAGAGCCCGGTGATGTCATGCTTTCCATCTGACAATTTGCATTGGTGATGTAAGGTTTGGATGCAGCTGCTGGGCCATGGAGACTCATTCTTAAAAACTCCCTATAGGCTGATCTCAAGCTAAATTTTAGGCCACAAAATTAGTAGAAAATTTTGCAACCTTTGCACACTCTACATCAACCGGACTCCATCTTGTGATTTTCTATGATTTGCCGGTTTGCGGCTGAGTTTCTGTTGTCCCCAACTGCTTCCACTTTATTAAAAGACATCTAGGGGTTGACTGTAGAAATGTTTAGTTGTAAGGGTATCTCATGAAAGGACTCTTTGCACAAGTGGCATTCTATCACTGAACAATGCAATATTTCTACATAGAGTTTGTTTGTGCATGCGTGGGTTCTCTCCACATACTCCAGCTTCATCCCACAGTCCAAAGGGATGATGTTAGCTCAACTGGTCTCTCAAGATTGCCCTTGGATGTGAGGTTGTAAGTGCATGGTTGTTTGTACAATGTTTCCTGTGTTGCCCTGCGACGGTCTTGCCACCTGTCCAGTGTGTAGCTTCTTTATAGCTGATAGCAGGCATGGGAGACTTAATGTCAGAACTGAATCAACTGGATGATCAGCAGAGAATTAGCTAAAGGTGCATGCTTATTCAACCAGGCTATTACAGCTTTGTAATTGATTTTTATTCATTAATTATTTATTTATTTATTTTACATTTTTAAAGAACTATGCAGCATAGCTGTCCCAGTAAAGGCTGACAAAGTATTTTATAAATGTAACTAATTTATTTTAGGTCACAGAACAGACACACGAGCTCATCTCTGATGTAAATATGTATGTAAATTATATACACATGCAACCCTTCCCTCTGAGTAATTCACTTTGTTTGTATCAGTGCATTCAGTTTGAGTAAGATTAATATTTTATTAATTGAGAAATGTATTTTGTCACTGTAGATGTTTAAGAATAATGGTACCCTAATGTGTTTAGTTAAGGGAAAGTTTATATATATATATTTGTGCAAAAATACTCCAAATTACAAAGTTTACCTCAATTATCTCTGAGTAATTTAGGGGTGAGTTTTCTGCCCAAACCACCAGGGGGAGCATTCATCTGACCAAAACGGCAAAAGGTAAACAGTGCAATACATGGAATGTCAATACTTTATTATGGATTCCTGTACAAAGCAAGAATGGAAGATTGCTATAATTCGGTATGTGTATTTGTGGGAGACTGATTTAAATCACAGTCTGGATGAAAATGTGATAATTTGATAAAATAATTCAAAAAACCAATGTGAGAGCTAGTGTTTATTTTAGTGCATGGTGTAAAATGATTGTTCAAAAGGAACGTTCCTAATATATACATTCATTCTGCAAAATGTTTTTATTTAGTGGTGCAGAAATGTCTAGAATATTATTGAATGCCTATTTACGAAACATGAAAATCTTGATCCAAATGCCAAGCAGATGGCGGCAGGATAATGCTGTGGGAGCACCTTTCTTCTAGAAAAACTTTACACAAGGTGTTTGGAGCTATAAAGAAAATCAAAATCCTTCAGCTTAATCTTTAATTTACAGTTAGGTGGTTAAAACCTTGAAACAAATTGTTTTTTTTTAAACAAAACAATGACCCACCAAACCCTATTGAAAATGTGTTGACTCTTTAATGTGTGACTCAAATATTCCAGCGAGATTAAATCAAAGTATTTGCTGACAGCCACAAAAAAAAAGTGTGGTCATGGTGTAACTTAAAATATAGTAAAATACATATTTTTTAGTCTGCATGCACTGCGTACTTTGATCCTGTGTGGATTTATCTGAGCAACTGGGGTGATATGTTCTACTTTCCTGGTTCTAGCAGCTGATCCGGCAGCATTCTGGTTCAGCTGCAGCTGTTTGATTGACTTTTTAGGCAAACCAGTGAGGACACTGCTGCAGTAATCAAGTCGACTAAAGATAAAGTGGGATAAATAAAGTACCTATCTGTCTGTCTGTCTGTCTGTCTGTCTGTCTATCTATCTATCTATCTATCTATCTATCTATCTATCTATCTATCTATCTATCCATCCATCCATCCATCCATCCATCCATCCATCCATCCATCCATCCATCCACATGGATTAGTTTCTCCAGATCTTTCATGTACATCAGTCCTTTAAATTTGGAAATGTTCTTCAGGTGATAGAAAGCCGACTTTGTAAACGTCCTGATGTGACCCCATTAAGGCTTGAGTCCATTACAATACCTAGATTCAGTATTTTCTAGCCATAATAACTGTTTAGCAGTGCGCTGACTCTTTTTTATGTGTACTGTTTGAAAGTGTGACACTCAGAATTGATGTCTAACTACCAAATAGAAGCCCAAGTGGAGCATTATGGCTACTGATATAATTCTACATTATATACATATATTATATATATATATATATATATATATATATATATATATATATATATATATATATATATATGTGCGTTAAAGTTATAGATTTGTTCTATACATCTACTCAAGGCTTGAATGGGTCACACGGTGACATTGTAATGTACAGCTGTGTATCATTCTCATGGTTATGGTAACTAATCTTGTTATTTGTTATCATCTGAGGTTGTGGAAGCATATGAATATTAAGCAGAAGGGCCCCCAAGATAGAGCCTTGGGGAACCTCATATGTGGATTTTCGTCAGCTCTGATTAAAGAAGTCCTTGTCCCTGTTTAAGTAGGACTTAAACCAGTCAAGTTCCTTACCAGAAAGTCTGAACGTGTTCTCCAGTCGCAATGTACCACAGCAAAAATACAGTTATACATTACAATATAATGTAATAAAATTGCAATTTAGAAAATATAAATGTTTAGAGGGGCTGCATGGTGGTGCAGTTGGTAGCACTGTCTTGTAGCAAGAATGTTTCAGTGTTCAAATCCCGGTCCGATGTGTTTCTGCATGGAGTTTGCATGTTCTCCTTCTGCATGCGTAAGTTCTGGGAGCCCTTGCTTCCCTTCCACAGTCCAAGTACAGGACTTTTAGGTTAACTGGTCTCTCATACATGATCGTTTGCCCTGACTGTTTCTGCAATAGTCTGGCGCCCTATCCAGGGTGTTCTGTCTTTCACCCAGTGATTGCTGGACATTGGCACCTACAACCCAGCAAAGTTAACTGGGTATAGATGAGCGGTCTGTAACCATGGCTGCAAAAGGCTTTTTAGATTCACCACTGAGACTCTTAATAATGAAGAACTGAGCACTTTTTTTAATGATTTTAGGTAAATCTCATAAATAGATGCTAGTCTTAGCACTTTTTCACCATAATATTTAGGAATATTTTTGTAGATTAATATTTTGTTCTTAGGTGGCAAACAAGGTGTTTTTAAGTGTATTATCCACAAATTTGAAGACAAAACTGATAATTTTTTTCATGTAAAAATTCCCCCCACAAAATTCCTATAGTAGATGGTAAAAATGAAGCTATTTGTTTAGAATGATTGTAAAGGTTACTGACCCGTGTATGGACAACGCCACTGTTTGTTTATTTTTCAATAAAGTCAGAGAAAACATTAAAAATGTAAATAATATAAAATTATTTTGACATACTGTTGCTTTGTGAGCAAATACTTTGTTCATATTTAGTGAAACAGACAAATTACTGAGCCTATATAATAGAGCGCTATAAACTATGATAAGACAGACTTATCTGCGTTTTAGTTTTCATGAATATTGGCGTTAATATTAGTTTGTCCACTGAAATGACTGAAATAAATATGCAGAATTGTTCAGCCTTGAATGTCAGTAGAGTGACATACGGAAACCCGTGTGGCCACACTGATTATTGTCAGCGCCAGGGAGTGATACGGACCCGTCCTGCCCTTCCACATCTTCAACAGTGAGAGTCATGAACCGCTGCAAGGTGACGCGTCCTCTCTCTGATTTCAAGCGAAACTTCGGCGCAGATATGCCGATGTCATTAATCACAGGCTGCACCTCGGTGTGAACGGCGAGCAGCGGCTCCTTCTTCTCTTCCTTATCAAACGACAGGATCGGGACCATCTTTGCGCAGTGATACTGAGAGCGGAGCGAGCAGCGGCGCCCACTCCGGGGAATGTTGACTGATCCCGGGGCCGTTCAGCCCTGACACGATCGGCCTCTTCAGATCCCAGACAGCCGCTGCATGGGGTAGAGTACAGCCGCTTTTCTGAACACTGTCACCGCCTAAGCCTTGTGTGTTTCCGCTCATTTCATAGCCGTATGTGTGTACGCGTTTTGCAGCGCGTAACTTTCTTTTCTTTGTGGGAAGTCGGTGAGCACAATAACAAAGTTGAAATCCTATTAGCTAGCGCCGCTTCGCCTGCAGATGTGTGCGAGTGTGTGCGCGAGGGATAGGAAGACGGAGCTACGGCGACGTCAGCCTAGCGGAGACATGAATTAGCATGCTAAGTTAGCTCCGCGGATCTGGCTGGCGCAGCGGGGCTCCACTCAGGAGGCGCCGTGGGGTTCACGTCAGGGGCATGTGTCCTTACATTCTCCCGGTAGGAATGTAGTGCTGGGCCGAACCACACCGCTCCCTGTCTGCGGAGGAGGAGGCTTTTGTTTTTGGTTTTGTTTTGCAATCCAGATGTGCTTACTTCTCGTGTTAGCTTGTCAGCTAGCTGATGTGAGCAGCGTTTTAACGGGCGAAGCTGAGCAGGTGACATACTGTCTGTCAGAGCCGCCGTGGGTTATGTGGCTGCTGGCTGAATTAAAGGTCGGCTTCCACAACAGCACTTAATGGTTTGAAAGGTATATACATTTACTTTAAACACATCAAACAAAAAAATTCAACGCAAACAGGTGCGAAAAAGAAAGTACACCTACTTTCAATAATTTCTAAATCCAATTCAGAGTAATTTTAAAGCACCAATTCACAACACGTTTTCTCAAGGCAATTCACAAGAAAACTCTTTTTTCCAGTTGTACATACCTTCCAATTAATGCTTCAATTCATTATTCCAATCAGTTTCAAAGTTTTCTAAGGGAAACTCAGCAGATTGCAGCATGTTGACTTGCAGCATTTACTCCTTCTGGACCAACAAGTGAGCAAGCAAGTATCAACAGTGGAGAGGAAAAGCTCCTTCCAAAAGAACCAGAACCTGACGCAGTACAAGTGGCCATCCGCCACGACTGTCTGGGGCTCGAAAAGACTGAGCAGAGACACAGAACAAAGCAAACGTAGGGATACTTTCTGTTTTAAAGAAGGCAGCCCGTTGATACCAGGATACAGAGAACGTTCAGTTACCGGGAGGATCATCCCAGTTGATGTTGCCATCCAACAAGGCTTCTTTAAAGAGAAAAATACTGAGAGAAAACAAAGTTAACAGTAAAAATAACAGCAAGTAATGCATTTGGAGAGTAGCAGAGTAAAGAATAGTAGTCAGTCTGTCCTCTGACATTCTAAGCCTATAGCAGCCTAACTACAGAGATGGCTCAGAATAACCTAAGCTACTTTAACTATAAGCTTATTCAGGAAGGAGAGTTTTTATGCCTGGTCTTCAAAGCAGAGAGGGTGTCTGCCTCACAGACTTAAACTGGGAGCTGGTTCCACCGGAGAAGAGCCTGATAACTAAAAGGTCTGCCCCCAATTCTACTTTTACAAATCTTAGGAGCCACAAGTAAACATCTAGTCTCAGAACAAAGTGCTCTGTTAGGAACATATGGAACAATTAGACCTTTGATATATGATGGAGCTTGATTAGAATATAATAGAATCATCCTTTTATTGTCCCACAAATGGGAAATTCAGCTCTAACAGCAGCAAGTGACAGCTGATAGAAGCATTTAGGATCAAACAAAAGTATAAAAAGCATAAAAACAGACAATATATGTACATGAAAGACCCACTCCGATTGAAATCTGTTATTTTATTGTTAATAACTTGTTTTTGTGGCATTTTTCTGATGCTAGATGACATATCTTAAGAAAATGAAGCTCAAATTGCATTTCTGAGTATTTCTGTATTCAAATCTCTGTGCATCTCTAGCAGACACTAAAACACAATTTAAAACAGACTGCTTTTGTGAGGAACGCCACTTAGTGGGCCACAGGCTGTAGCTCTGCTCCAACTGCCTGCTTTGCTTTGAGGAGCAAAGAAGACGATTGTGAATCAACACTTATGTCTTGCAATGCCTTAGCACACCTGTGGTTCGTTGGTAGAGTTGTCGACTTGCGACCCAGAAGTTGTGTGCTCGATTCCTGCTTCTTACCGCTACTTCCCGTTGTGTCCTCGGGCTGTTGTCCTTGGGTTACTATTATTGTTCGCTTTATGGTCCCCTAATTGCAACCACCCAAGTTTAAATCCACCAATATTCTTCTGTCTTCTAACTTCTATGAACTTCTACATGTTTTATATCATTACAAAGCTAAGAGCCTTGTCATTCTAATAAATACCAATGACGGATACAATTATAACTGTAAACATAGCGAGTACTTTTGCCAACAAAGACACACACACACACCTACACACATCTGCAGGTGATAAAATGTGCAACTTGCCCCGTCGCAGTCCAATAAACGGAACAAAATGGATCCATCTCGAATAAAAACGGTCTTTTTTACATTCATAAGGGTCCGATTAAAGTTCCCCAATAAAGTGGTTTGTCCAACACTATAATAAAAAGCTAATGAACAGCGAAAATTAGCATCTGAACCTTTTACATTTTGGGAAATGTAGCCAAAGGAAATGATGAGGACCATCATATCCTTTGGCTACATTTCCCAAAATGTCGCAATACCATTCTAATGCATCCATATGGAAGAAATATAGTCTTCTCAGAATCCAGCTCTTTTTAGACATTGAATTTATAACACTGACTTTTTATCCTGCATAATTCTGTAGCCGAATTTGTTTTTACTTTAAATTTGCAAGCAAAAATTTCCCCTGCAAAATTGCACCTAAAAAAAATTCACTTGCAGGAATTCGTCTGGAAAAATTCACTTGCAAATGTGGTGAACTCTTTATGACCCAAGCAGAGCCATAACTAAATATAAAACTTGTTCTAACGAGAAACCTCAGTAAAACTAGATATAAAACGGGTAATAATGAGAAAACTCGGAATAACGAGAAGCATTTGCGAAGCTTTAGGAACATCCATCATAGTGAGGTTTATGATGCGTTACATTTTCCTCTTAACATAGTTGGAGAAGTTGGGATTCCAATATGGTGATGCTCAGGTAGCCATTGTTAGTGCTACCTTCTACAAACGGTGTTTTAAAATTGTACTCTCTATATGCAAAAAAAACACTTTTATTTCGTTAGGTTTAGATTTGCAGGGTCTATATGTACCATTGATATTGGAGCAATCTTACTAGTGTGTCTCATAAAATAAACATGTTTCCACCACAGCTATATATTGTTGATACAAGGAGTAGCTGTATCGAAACTGGAAGTCGGCGAAGAAAAAATCCCCCCGGACTTTCCGAGTTGGGAGTCCGACTTCGAGGGACGTTCCGGTCGATTTTTCCGCTCTGTAGTTGGAATTTCGAGTTTCGGCTACAGTTTGCCAGTGGAGTGTTTCTGCTTTCCTAAAAAAAATATGGCAGCAGGATTTATGTTTGCAAGGTTACATCTGATTCAACCAAATGTAGTTTGGAACATTGAGAGTAAACGGATGCTCAAGGAAAGACTTCTGAGCAACTATAAAGCACGGTGGTTGATGGTTTATGGTTTGGGCTTGCTTTGCAGCCAAAGGTCCACCTTTCAGCCTTTAAACAGACTCTTTATGGGATACAAAATTTTTGAAAATTATATTTCAATTTCCCCAGTCATTGAAGGCCTTAAATCCAATAACTCTCGCAATTTTTTCTCTACAAACGTATCGGCTTGGAGTATGTAATTTGAAACACTTTTGGGGGTTAAACTTTCCTTCATTTTCTGTTGGCTTTAAAGAACCTGCCAGACTTTCTCCCGTTTACTGTCATATCCCCTAGAAATTGGTATCTGCACAGAAAATTTGAACAGAGAACAGAAAGGACTCCCAGCTATCACGATCACTTGTTTTCCTTTTGCTGATCAAAGTAAAAAAAAAGAGAAAAACAATGTCATTTTCACATTTGTATTTATTTTTTTTGATCAAAGTGGGCCCAAAAAGTACCAAACTGTGAGTTTCGTGTACCGCCTTGCAGTCGGGCATTTTTGGGTTGTTGTTTTTTCTTTTTTTACATTGTTTATTAAACACAGTGACAATTGATAACCACAGTAAATATCTGCAGTAAAACAGGACAGAAATGGATATAAAAAAGAAATGGATCATGTTCTAAAACCCTAATGTGATTAAAGCTGGACTACAGCTATAGATATATTTGGACAACAGAGTGCTTACGTGTTGCTTCTGAAAACTGGTGTCATGTTTATTTAAGGTCAGTCTTTTCCTGTTACTTTCTTCCTCCCCGTATTCATTTATTTATGCATGCATGCTCGGCCCTTGCCTGCTGACAACCCGCCTTCGGCCTGTTGAGTCCGCTCCCGTAATGCTCCCATGCTTTACTTAAACATATTTTAGTCTAGCATGTTTTCTCTCCTTGTGCGCAACCTTTCTGCATGTGTGTGTATCTATAATATCTCGGTGAACTATATATAGCTCCTAACAGAGTTTGCAACTTGATCCAAATTGTCTCTCAGGGCCACTGAGAGCTCTATGTTTCTTTCCTCTGGAGGTGAAACGTCTCACTTTCTAAGAGCTGCGGGCAGCTTCCTCTTATTCTTATTTTTATAACGTGCTGCAGAAAAGTAGAGTTCAGCAGCTACTTGTAGGTGTGGTTTTTAAGTCTCCTAAAGCAGGCTGGACTTTAAAAATAAATCAAACTTTCAATGGACAACAAGGAAAAAGAGATGCAGTCGTTTCTTTCTGCATTTTTCCAGCTCCGGCACTACTGGGTTGGTGCATTTTTATGCACCTTTTTAAATGCAGCCGCTGCATTACAGGGCAAGCCTCTCTGCTGTACGTCCACATGGATTTGTAGAGCTGCTGACAAAGTGTTTCTTATCTGGTTAGGTGATCTGAGGACTTTGGGGTGCGTTACAGGGAGTGCCGCTAAGGTGAGCTATGAAAGAATAATGCGATACTGAGAACGCTTCCTAACAGAGCATACCAAGACGCTGAATTACGGCACTTTGTACAAATAAACAAAATTAAAAACTCGGGCCAGTTCTCCAAAGATAAGAGCCTGTCTGTCACACCTGCATTTTGTTGGATGTTTTTATATCAGTGCTCTTATGCTCACCATTTGCATGTTTTGCATACAGGGAAGCCAACGGAAACTACGTCACCAAAAAACGCTGAAGCTCCTGATGTGTTAATTCAGAGCTCAGGACCCGGGCTGGTTCTTTAACTTGATTTTAATACAGTCAGGTGAGAATAACCAAAATTTGAGCGATGGTTGGCTGGTGGTGAGATCCTGTGCTGCATCGATATTTTATTTTTTTTCAACCGCCCTTGCAAACTGAGAGAGCCTGCTTGCATTAAAGTGGGTATGTCATTTATAACCAAGTCCTGGATTCAACGCAGCAGATGTTCATGTCGGAGAATGTGGCATCTGTTTCCCTCTTGTTGCAGAACTTGAGCTCAGAAATCTCAGCAGACATTTAGGGTGTATTCAGACCTGCACTGTTTGGTCCACTTTAAACGGACCAGAGTTCGTTTGGAACGTTGGTCTGGACCTTTTATGCAGGTGTGAATACGCACAAAGGAATCCTGCTGCGGATCAGAGAACCAGACCTAAAAAAGGTGGTCTCGGTCCGGTTCCTAACGCACAGCGGTTCGCTTCGCTTCAGGTCTGAATACAAACAGTCTCGATCCGAACCAACTCCATAATACGTGTGCCTTTTTGTCAAATTATTCATATTATTTAACCCACGCGTTTGACTCACAGCGCCAAAAACCAATATCCCGTATGCTGTAGTGAATGTTATTAATTCCTGATCTTTGTCTTCTGTTTAATCATTCTGCCAGCATGTCGGGGGTCAGCGCGAGCAGAGCACATTGTCTCGTTCTGTTTACTGCACGCATTTGCTGTTCCAAATTTTCAAGACTCTCTCAGAATCGCAATTGTCGGGAGATCATGACACCGACAGGACAGTTTTCTCAGAATAAACAGCTGAGCAGTAGGTGAACAGGAGAGAAGGTTAGCTTCAGTCTGAAGACTCCTGCACTTACCACTCATCGCTCAGTCATTGTTCGAACCTTGCCTCTGATCGTAACCACAACAAGTTCAGTCCAACAAACCACGTCACCGCACATCTCGTGCCGGTTTGATTCCCTTCTCTGCTCTTCTCTGTCGTTGTGTCCTTGGGCTGGACACCCACCCGGCCTGCTGGTGGTGGTCGGAGGGGAACAGTGGTGCCTGTATATGTCGGTCATCGTGTAAAGTGCTTTGTGCCTCTGGCTGAAAAAGCAGTATACAAATGCGTTTAACATTTGATGTATGAATCATTGTTTTATCTATATGTGAGACTAAAAGCCCTACGGATGTCTATTGGCAAGAATCTGAAGATACGATATGTATCATGATGCAAAGGGGGCGAATAGATATGTTGCTATGATATGTTATTATTGAAATATTAAAACAGCACCTAACTACCTGTCATGCTTTTGATTTTACTACAAAAATTACAGTCCTCATTAATGGATCCATTCAAATTCTTAAAAATAAAATATCTTATTTGGTCTTTAAATATAGATACAATGTGGTGACAAAAAATATCACAATACATTGTTGTATCGATAGCCCAAGATAAATTTCCTTTGGGACAATAAAGTTTAATCTTAATCTTGGTGTAAGCAAGCAGCTATTTTTGCTTTGCTTTGCCTTCAGTTGAGGGTTCAATCGGGCCTTAGTTTTGGTTTCAGTTGTTGCTTCATAATGTCTTGAGCAACCGCTAATGATTTACAGGGGAACAATGGTTAGATCATCATAGTTTGGTTTTGGCACTTTACTCTAATTAGACAATTTTGAAATGCCAATATTTACCATGCATTCCTTTTTCTGAAATAGTTTCCCTGCAGTGCAGAAAGAAGGGATTCAGAAAGCAAAGCAGAGGCTACATTTGAAGGCTACAGTTGGGGCACAAATAGCTTGAAATGTCCAGTTCAAGAACAGACTGCATCTGTGTGCAGGCTGGTTCTTCTCTCTTAAATCGTCAGCGAGGTGTTTTCGTCGCAAAGCTGACTGGCCTCTGCCCATCAGTCTTGTTTTTCCAGCTGCTTGTGTGCCATAATGCCTGCCTTCGGTCCGTAATGAAGCTGCAGTTAAGTCGTTTTCCGTGCTGCATTTGGATGTCTTCCCAGAATGTCTTGGAAAGGATACAACCCCTTAACCCTCTGTGCAAAAAAACAAGCCCAGGTCTTCCCCGTTCCTGAGCTCAGCTGAAGGCTATTTGTCGGTTTCCTGAAGGCCTCTTCACACTTTATTTTCGTCCAGTTATTGCAAAAGTTGGTAAACTGCCAGAAGATGATATGCAAATTACCTCGGCTTTCTTCCCTCCCATTTAGTTCTGACCACAACAACAAGACTCACGCTTCCTGCTTAACTCGTTTCTTGCTGTATGTTGTTCAGCGGTTTGCTTCAGTGTCAAAAAAAGGTCCTTCTCACGTTTTCCTGCTGTTACTACTCACAGACGCTGTTAGCTGGACGATTATGTAATGTACAGGAAGTAGGAGGAATAGGAAACACGTTAAAGCCTAATAAAGCACATTTTAGGTGTAAAGCTGGTTCATTGAAACCGTTCCAAACTGAATTTCCCTGTCTATAACTCTTATTTGGTAAATGCTTCAAGCCCCAGGATGCTTGACATACAACAAACTTTTGAACACGTCATATATTATTAAATTGAATAGCTATGATATTAAAGCTTCAATGGCTTTATCAGCTGCGTTTAACCCACATTGTTCTCACCCTTTTCCCTGCATCATTTCAGTTTTCCCACTGAGTTTAAGCGTTTTACTAACTGTTTAGTGCATTAAGGCCAGTGGAAGCCCATTCAGCTGACCAGGTGAAATGCCTTCAGGCAAGGTAAACAGTTCCTACCAACTGCAGTGATGCGCGCATTTATGATGTTTGGGGATAAATCTGTATATTAGCAGTCTGAACTTATCTTCTGATATACTTGCTTCCCAACCCAACCGATCTGCAATATAAACACACACACACACACATACATACACACACACATACTTAAAAGCAGCAGTAAACAGAAGCAACAAGGGGCTGAGTACAGATGAGCCAGGAAATGCCATCACGGGAGCCATTTGCATCATCATCAGCAGCAGCCAAGGCACTGACCCAGGGCACTCAGATGAAGGAGGGATGGTAACCCCACCTCCACCCAAGCAATACCTGGGGAGCTCCCAGGCAGCCACAGCTAAACCACCGCCCCCGAGGCAGAGGGATCCCACAGAGAAAAGACTGGAAGGAAGAATTAAAATGAGAAGTTAAAATATTAAATAAACAGTAGATAATGAAATTAAGTAATAAAAACTGTTAAAACTGATAATGTTTTAAAATATCAAGTGTAAAACAATGATAGTTATGAAAATAAAAATACAGAGCAGATTAACAATAAATAATCAGTTAAAAGCTCGGTTAAAAAAGTGAGTCTTGAGCCTGCTCTTAAAAACATGCACATTCTCTGCGACCGCAAAGGTCCATATTGTAAAAGCATTTCTGAAAGATAAGAAGGCCCAAGACTATTAAGACACTTAAAAACCATTAAAAGAACCTTAAAATCGACCCTAAAACATATGGGAAGCCAATGCAGTGATTCTAAGACCGGTATAATGTGCTCCCCCCTCCTGGTCTTCATCAGGACACGAGCTGCTGAATTTTGTAAAAGCTGGTAAACTTGAGGTAGTCTTTTTGGGAAGACCAGAAAGCAGGGCAGTTATCGATTCTACTGGTGATAAAAGCATGAATTAGCATCTCCGTATTAGCCAGAGAGAGAATGGAGTGGACTCTAGCGATGTTGTTTAGGTGATTAAAAACCTGTTTTTGTAATGTTTTTAACGTGAGGGGTAAAAGTCAGCTCAGAGTCAAAATTCCGCCTGGTTCTTCACTTGTAAAGGATTAAAAGACAATGATTGTATTTTGGTAAAGGTTTCTCTCTCTAAGCCTCAGGACCGATAATTAAAACTTCAAATCTGTCCTGGTTGAGCTGGAGAGAGTTTTTTTGCCATCCAGGATTTGACGTCTAAAATGCAGTTAAAAAGTGCATCCATTGGCTGTGTGTCATCAGGAGATATGGAGATGTACAACTGTATATCATCAGCATAGCTGTGAAAGTTAACTCCATGTCTTCTGAGGACACCACAAGAGGGATACAGATTAAAAAGCACTGGGCCTAAAACTGAACCCTGGGGCACACCACATGTGATCTTGTGGACCTTAGAGGAACAGGTATCTAAACTTACCATAAAAGTCCTGTCTGTGAGATAGGATGTGAACCATTTATGAACAGCACCAGAGAGGCCGACCTGTTTTAAACGGGTTAAAAGAATAGTGTGGTCTGCTGTATCAAAGGCAGCGCTTAGATCCAGAAGAACCAACACTGTCACCTTTCAGAGAGCCGGAGTTGGCAGGTGGCATCTGGACCCCGACGCATGCGCGATTTTTATATGTAACACTATCCTATAATATAACACTTAAAAGTATTTGATAATAACCCTTTATTGAAGTATGTACCCTGGATTCAGATGAGCAATTAATATAAAACCAGATTTTTTTTAAACTTTGTAAATAACAACCTCATGTTCTGAAGCAGCCACGTCCAATTTTGGGTAGTTCTGTGTAATATCTTCTTTGGTGATCAGTTAGTCAGCTGGGTAGAGTGTCGCTGGTTCTCCCCTAATCATTAGATCCAGGTTATGCATGGTTGCTTGTCCTGTTTCTTTGTTTTGAGACCTCTTCAGGGTGTACCGTTTCTATCGCTGGATGACCACTGGACAGATGGGGACTAGCCTCTGCGATGAGGCAATAACAGATGGAGGATTAGCCACATTAGTTGATCATTCCTTTACTAAACCAAAGAGTAGCCTAATGCTGAGGGCGTTTGCACTGCTCATTTACCTAATGTACGTTTCCTTGCTTCAGCTCTTACCTACAGGAGGACAGAAAAGTTTCACAGTTGAGAAGAACATCTCCATCTGAGGACTCGGGCCATTGCAATGTCATGATTGGCTGTCACTAGGGGTGTAATGCTACATGTATTTGAAATTATCAGTATGGCCCTGTCGATTCAGTGCGCACATTAACCGACCAAATACAGCTGTTTCTACCTGAACACATGCAGAATGTTTATATGCAGAACTCATAGTGCAGGACAACGTTCCGCTGTCAAACTTTAATCAAAGAGATACCAAAACGGAAATTACTCCCGGTTATCACTAAACTCTGCTTTTTGGGAGCATTAATGGTTTCTTATGCATCTACAGTAGAAAAAGAAAGATGGACCAACAGTGAACACATCATTCAACAGCACTAAGGTCCTTAACTCTCTATGCACTAAACTGAATGACTCACCGGAGACAACTAGAGAAACAAACTGTGGACGTCCACATGGCTCACAGTAGCATCCAATCAGCACTAACTCCTTGTATTGGATGAAACATAAGTTGGTAGAAACCCATTTGATGAGAATGGATTTTTCCGACTAGTTGCTATGCAGCATTCAAGAACAGCTGGGAGACTAGGCTGTCAAAATATCATACTCCAAGTTTTAAGTATGTTTTATTATCGAATATGGGCAAAGTAATATTTAAACATTTCTAGAAATTTACATCAACTGTTTTCAAGTGCTTCTATTGTTTCTACTCTGGCTATTTTCGCTTGTACTATCTTATTTATTCAAATAAAAAATAAAATATCAGTTCTATACTTTCAACTTTTTAAGGTTATAAAACTTAAAATCATATTGATGCAGGAATTGGGAAATTCAGTAAAATAGTAGGCTTTTTGTTTAATGCTGACCAAAGTAAAAGGGGAAAAAAAAATTTGTATTCATGTTTTTTTGATTATAATATTATATATTATACATATATATCCAAATATACATATATATTGTACAGAAAAACCAACCGAACCATGATTTTTGGGTTCCGTTATACCTCTAGTTATCAGCAGTTTGACAAGATTTAAACAAAAGACCTTATGACATCCATCCTCTTCACTTCTTCACCTTTGGAGATACAGGACCGTTCTTGACCTTTTAAAATCCATCCCAAATGTCAGAGACAGTATGTCTAAGATGCTTCTCCAGGTTTGTAGTTGATAACGGGGCTTATGGGTATCCTTCAGCTTGTACTGCTTATCCGTCTCCAAATAAAGAAAGCTGTGCAGTTTGCTCTCTACTAGCGGTGTGTATTAGCAAGAATCTAGCAAGAATGATACGATACAAGGGAGATTATCCGATCTATTGCGACACTCTGAGTAAGACTATATATTGTGATTTTTAAAGCTGAATTTAACTGTAGAAAAAGAAAACATCACATCCATGGTTTTTCCTGCCTTCAAATTGACGTGGCGGTCGCCTCCAGCTAATCTGCTTCCCGCCCCAGCCTGACATCGCTCTGTCAAATGCGATCACATTTATGGATCTAAACATATTATAGAGTTTATATAGAGAGCTTTTCTCCTGTCTAATTCACTGGGAAACAGAAAGAGAAAATATATTTATTAAATGTGAAGAGTAGAAAAACAAATATGTGTATTTCAACATTAAATGCTCCTCTCTTCTACCGCGCACACTGTCATGTTCTCTCTCTGCGCAGATGCTACTTTCAGGATTTTTACAGACTCCTTTCTGCTCCAAAATCGTTCTATGTTGCAGGTACCGTTTAAAGATGAAGAAATACATAATCTAAATATCATGGGTCTGGTGGAAGTTTTAATTTTAATTTTATTTTTTTCTGATCTGTAAATTAAAGTTGAAGTTTCTCTGCACAGAACGGACAAAAACAGCAAAGGTTGCAAAGGTAACGTGTTTTATTATGGCACATATTCTTCTGGGGCAGATACATATAAATTTGCCATCTTTGTGCTTTATGTGGATTTTTAATGTCTGCCATTTGAGAAACAACACGTAATCCTTTGGCTTTCAACTGTTATTAAAACAATAAAGATGCGTTTTTCAACACCTGTTTATACCTTCAGGGCTTATTGTGATGAAACGTGGAACATAATAATAATAGGCCATGAATAGTTAATAATTAAAGTTAATAATTATAGTTAATGTCTGGGTGCCAGATGTGTGGATAAATCCCTACAACTTAATGCACTTTCAGTTTAAAGTTGGCTCCTTTTTTTCTTTTGTATATTGTTTAAATAAAATAATTATTTAACATGGTAATTGTCATATTTTTATTAGAACGCTTAACAAAAAATATCTTGCCTTTATAAAAAGTGAGTCAGTTGGATGCACAGAATTCATGCATGTGTTGGCGAATGGTCAGGATGGTACCACCTCTGCCTCAATTTGAGCAAGGAAAAACCCTGACATCATTCGAAACACTCCATCCTCTTTACTACTTAAACATCCAGTTTTATTGCAAGATCTAGTTGATCCACTGGAACAAAGAAGGTGAAAACAGCCAACAACTACCAGTTTAACTGTTTATTCTACTACAAAATTGACTGTCATCATTAATTACTCCATTAAAATAAATAAAAAATCAATCCATTGCTTTTGTATATCGATACAATATCGTGAAATAAAATATGGCGATAAATTGGCATATCAATATTTTCTTACATTCCTATCCACTGCATATCCTTCCCATGTAGCTTTGTTAGGAGTCTACCACCATCACAGATCTTAACTTGGCGATTTTAATGTATAAAAAGCTCCCAAAATCACACGTGGGTCAACAGATGTTTGATCAGAGTTAGTTGGGGACTCTGGCTTTGCTCTTGTAAAACTTAGATTTTTCGAGTGTGATTTCATCAGAACATCACACGTTTCCTTTTTTTTCTGGATGTTTCCTTTGAAAGAAATGGCTGCATTTTTTCAACTCTGCTCCTTAGCCTAGAAATATGGAGAATAAGGAAGATTGTTGTCACATGTAAAACACAACCGGTCTGTTGCTATCAGCCTCTTTGCAGACGTATCTTCGGAGAAACAAATGGATCACATCATGCCTTTGCCATTTAATTCTCTACCATTTAATTCTTCCCTATTATTTATTGCTTTCCCTGTGCCATGACGTGTGCATGTATGTGTAAACTATATTGCCAAAAGTATTGAATTCAGGCAGATGCTGAACTACCTTGAGTGAATTCTCTATCCAATGTCTTCATGCATTCAGTCAGTCGGCTAGAGACCATAATAGACCACATTTCTGTTAATTGGCTCTGATTTTTGATTGGCAGATCGAATAGTGAATCATGACACTTTATTTTCCTTTTCATGGAAATCCATCAAAACTAAGGACTCCCACTGTTTTCTGCCATCAGCAGGTACTTTAATCACGTTTTTTCTCATCTAGCCATCATCTTCTGCTTTGCCAAGACTGAGTTATGTTGGCAACATTGCCAGCTCATTCTTGGGGATCCCAAGGCGATCCCTGGCCAGATGGGATGCACAGTGTCTCCAGTGAGTTCTGGTTTTTCCCTGGAGATTTCCTCACAGGGAAGAAAAATCAGGGATACATCCTTTAATTGTTTAATATCATATTAGACAAAAATCCAATCCTGCGTGTCAGACCTAAAATGAAAATTGGAGAACGGCATAGACCTGAAGAGGTTTTTGTGGTGCATCTCGGATTCAGCCTTCAGTCTCAGCCCTATATTTAAAATTGCATGTGTTTGGACTAGCTATTTAGATAATGGATAGAAAATTTTTTTTTTTTTTTTTTTTTTAGAAATTGTTTGGAAAAACTGTTCTTTGAAAATGTCCAAGAAGAAAAAACGGTAGCTTCGAAAGGGTCCTTCAGTTTGTTACAAATGTGTACCGAACGAAAACAGCTGTTTTTTACTGGAACATATGCAAAATGTTTATGTGCTGAAATAAGAGTTTCTCACGTAGTTACAGTAAAAAAAGAGGGATGGGCCGAACCAGAACTTTGTCAACTTTCAACACCCAGAAGGTACATAAAAACCAGTCGATGTCCACATGGGCACCAGTAGCATCCAGTCAGCCCAAACTCCTTATTTTGTGTAAAACGCAAGTCGACAAAATCCCAGTTAAGGATTAGGGCTTTTTCCAACATCTACCCATCTAAATTAAAAAAAAAAAATAATTTCAGGAATTGAGAGGAAGGAATTCATTGACAAAAAGGGTACTTTTTTTAAATGTGGTCAAAGTAAAAAATAAATAAATATTGAAATGCCCATCTGTATTTATTTTTCTTGTTTAAAGTGTACCAAACCAGGATTGTTATCACAGTAGTAGTTCTTGATCTCTAATCTTTCATTAGTTCAGCAACCAAAGGAGAAATCAGTGTAAAACTCCCATAGCATTGGAGACGGTTTAGATAAGTCCTTCACTGGGGATTTATTTGGTTAACAGTCACACTGTTATGTTAGCCATGGCCTTTTCCTAACAGACGCACCACATTCAGTCCATTTTTCTCCTCCGCCGACTGGCGCCGTGTAGAAAAGCTGTTTGCTAATAATCTGATGTCACGAGTGTCTCAGCTTTTCGTCCATGTAACCATATGAGGTCCCACGTCACGCCATTCATTTTTAATTAGTCAGCGCTGTTTAACACTTTGGCCTCTGTGTTGTCCCGTGTTGTTGATCCACGCAGCAGCAGAAGCTGCCTTGGCTTCGCGTTTTGTTCTCTCTGGTGGCCCTGACTTTCCAGGACTCTCTGTGGCTATTAATAACAGCTCTGCGTGACCCAATGGGACCAAACAGGAGCTCTGACGTCCGTCCTCCTCATGGATACACCGCAAATATGTTTGGTTAAATCCCATTTCTGTCAGAATATAACCGTAATGTCTTGCAAAAGACATTACAAAAGATGTTTACACCCTTGGAGCTGTTTCACATCTGTATATTTTATCAGGATTTGAACATATTTCTGGGGTGTACAACTTTTTGCCACATATACAAAAATTGTCAAGCCAAAACGGAAATCAAAAGTCAATCAAAAATAATGTTTTCCTGCTCAACAACAAACTAATTATTTTTATTTGGGTTAATGATTTTTTTAATTTTCTTAACCTAAAAACAAAATCAACTGTCATAAATAAGATCAGGATTTTGGTCAGTCTTTTTTTTGAAAACAGTTTTCTATGTTTAGCCAAGTTTAATTAAACAATTAAAGGCATATTTATGTGCACCCATGTCTGCTTTGGAATAAAGGTAGCTGGATTTCGGCTCTTTTTTTCTGTGTGATTCGAAAGAGAACAAAGTAGTAATAACAATGTGTTTAAATTTAGTTTGTCCGTAAAAAGTTTAAATCAGTGATTGCATTCTTGATTTGCGATCAACTCAGCTCAGGAGCTGCAAATATCCCCGGCTTGCTTTAAAAAGTAACAACTTATCCCAAATTTATCATCATTGCAATAAGGGCTGGGAGATACACTGAATAAATATGCATATAACAAAATGCATGATTGCTACTGACGTCATTTTGCCTATATCAGTATATTTGGTATAAAAAATAAATAAATGAAAAAGGTGTGTTTTAGTTTAGCAGTGCTCATGTCCATTTTAAGATGCTGACTGTACTACTGGATGGGCTGAAGTCTCATGACTACACACTGTCACCCAGCTCCAGTGTAAGTACCAACTCTGCTTGGGGCCCTGTGCTTGCCTATGACGTTGTATTATGTGATTATATAGATGTCAGCACTTTGACTTTTTCGCTTTTTAAAAATAAAGAACTTTATTGAACAAATGGCGAGTATACGACACAAGAAAAAATGAAGAATACAGAAGAATTAAACACTCACTGTATGCAGGAATATACATATGAAGCGTTTTTAGAGCCTTTTTTGCGTATAGTATATTGATTTTTTTTGTATAGTTAAATACAATAATAATAATAATAATCATTCTTTTAAAAACATTTTTCCATCGTAAAGGAAAATCCATTAAAATAGGGTAAACTCTTTCCGAAGCCTGTGTGCGAAAGAGAAGTACCGGGAAAAATGTAGAGTTTACTCACTGGAATTGTTATTGAGATTTATTTCTCTTTTAAATTTTACAATTAGTGTGTGGCAGAGTTAAAAATGGGGTAGAAAGTAATTTGTCCGAATGGCGCTGCAGTAGTCTGACAGACGGAATGAGACCTCCATGTTTGGAGACACATCCCATGGTCATGATGAAACTAAAATGGAACTGTCCGTTCATAATGACCATTGTTACATTTGGGGTGGAAAGGGGGACGCTTGTAAGCCTGAGAATTCCTTCTGTAAAGGATAGGTTGGGCAGCATCGTGCTGTGGGGCAGAAGGAGCTGGGTCTTCAAACTTAAATTGGTCTTCGAAATGGACGGGAACTCTCAGCTTCTAGCAAAAGTAGCTTAAGGAAAACGGCATCAATGATTTGCCCTGGCCGTCCGAAAGCCCTGATTTCAATCTTGTAGAGAATTTATGGGCAGATCTTAAAAGGCGTTTTTGAGCAAGGTGGCCACCAACGGAACTCGGCTACACCGGTTCTGTCAGGAGGAATGGGCTAGGTGCCTGTTGCAGAAAGCTTGGCGAACTTACCATGTGGTAAACTCTGATCTCACGGTTAATCAACCGAAAACCTGCTTAGCATGAGTATGTCTGTTCCAAAACACCTGATAAGAATCTGCTTAATCAACCTACTTCAGGTAAACCCTGAATACATGAAGATCCTCTCCATGGATCACCGAATTCCGAAGTCACAAAGGAAACTGAAGAGAAAAAAAAGGGCAGAATACTACAAATAAGTCGAGTTGAAAGTATTTATGCTGAGCAATTCAAGCAAATCATGAAAAAAAAGCAATAAAGCTGTATCAGCGAAAGAGATAATGTTGCCTTAGGGAAAAAAATAACCGTTTGTGTGAGTTTAAAGTCCAACTCACCCCCTAATCAACTTTTTTTTGCTGATAAACTGTACAAATGAATGTTTAATACTACTGTCTAAATGTCTCTTCATTATTTTTGTTTTAGTGAATTTTAATTAAAATAGTAATGTCCTACTAAAAACATCAATGGCGTGACCTCTTCAGGTTAAAACTTTACACTGCTCAACCTTATTGCAGACATCAGCCTTATTCAATTCAGTTTATTTATATAGCGCCGTTTCACAACAGATGTCATCTCAAGGCACTTTACAAGAAGAGTTATTACAATACAATGTTTAATTTAAAAATCAGAGAACCACAGAATATTGCGTTGTGACTTCTCAGCAATCCCTCATACTGAACAAGCATGAAGCGACGGTGGAGAGGAAAAACTCCTTTTAACAGGAAGAAACCTCCAGCAGAACCAGGCTCAGCACAAGCGGTCATCTGCCGAGACCGTCTGGGGTTTGGAGAAGGCAGCAGAGACACAGAAAGAGCAACAGAACTGATGCAGAAGCAGAAGCTGGTACCAGGACGTGGAGAACGTTCCGCCACTGCAATGCCATCTTAATCAGGGTTGTCAAGCAGGTCAGGAGCACCTACTGTAGGAAGAGACTAAGAGAAAACAGGTTAGCGCTTGGATTGACAGCACATCATGCAGTTGGGGAGAAGTAGGAGAGAAAAAAGTAGGAACTGACTCTAATAATGTCCTCCAACAGCCTAACCTGAAGCAGCATAGCTACTAACATTAACCTGTCTCCTAGCTACTAGGATACCTAGCTACTAACTCTCTACCTGGTTTACATTAATCTATCTCTACCTAGCTACTCTACCAGACTACTAACTTATAAGTATTATAACTCTCAACACTCTTCATTTTTTATTAATTCATTTTCTAACCATAATTCTCAGTTGGTGCCATGGGGTACTGGAGAATATGTTTGATTTAAAAAAAAATTCAGTATAGATAATTATTCAAAATGTACTTTGCCACCAATTTGTTGAGGGTACAATAATATTATACATTGACTTAAAGATATTTTGACCTCTAACTTAATAAGAAGCAATCCTTGTGGAGCTAAAAGAACTCATGTCAAAATGAAACAAAAAAAGATTTTCCAAAAATGTAAGATTGAAATAAAATAATTACTAGAAAGATATTAGCTTATTAATTATTTTTTGTCCGTTCTTATATCATTCATGTAGAAGAATGCTGAGGCCCATTGAACTGGTGGGAGGCCCTCACCGTCTCCCTTTACCCAGCTGAGGAGTTGGCTCTGTCCCTAAATAAAGGCCAGCCAGTAGTTGATGGCTTTCCTGGGGGCACTTCATCATCTGCCTTCCAGTGATTTTGTTAACTTGAAGGTTACAACATATACTGAAATATTCCAACTCAACTACTACCATTGCTGCCACTTAAAGTTTTTTTTTTTTTATTCACTTAGCAGTAGCCATTGTTTCACAATGCAGGATTATTTAATTCAGCTACATATAATGTGTATATAATATAGCTCTATTATATATGTAAATTAACGAGTTAACGCATGGTCAATTAATTCATATAATTAACGTGATAACTTTTTTAACACAATTCACGCACGCACAGAATATCGCCCTGTTTATCTTATAATTCAGCCCTCACCGCATCCATTCTGCGCATTAATGACGTGTGCATATCCTTATTATTGACGTATTGGCTTTGAGCTGATATGATTAAGTTAAGAAGTTGTCATTGCAAAATTTCCTACTATCCGCTCTGGATGTCAGCTCTTCCATAGCCTCCCCCCCTTCCCCTTCTCTCCTGTGCACAGTGCAGAATATAAATGTGCTGTGTTTTTGTTGCTTTATGCATGCTGGTTCACTGTATAGATTCAGTGCATTTCATAGTGAGTTACCGCTGCGTTATAATTATTATTCAGTTAATTATTCAGTTAAAGTGATGTTTTTCGACTTAATGCTAACTCTTTAGCGGAAGTAGCTGTGAATGCTCTTCACAATAGGTGCATTCATTTCTTGGTGATAGTTGATAGTTTTATCTGCTGAGTGTTTATGGGAAATGGTCAATTATGACATTTGATTAGTAAGTCTATATTACATTTGATTTACGTGATGTTTAACATGGACTGGTGATATCCAAATGTAAAATTTATTTATTTTGGTTAGTTCTACCTTAGTTGTATTTATTTTTATAAGAGACCACACATACACCAATCTCCCTACTCACACGTTTACCGTCCATACCTGTATCAGCAGCTGTGTAAAAATAATAAAGAACAAAATAGATATAACAGGCTTTTCTCCACCTTCTCTTCTCAAACTCTGAATGACCACAGTGGACTTCTGGCAGGAACTCCCAGGGGAAACAGAGTGATCTCACCTTGAATCAGTACCTTGATAGACACTGCATTTCCTCCGCTACAGTAGCAGTCTGTGTTCCGGCAAAAATTTTTGAAGCCTTTGACTGAAAACACTCTGTTGTTGTAGGATACCCTCATAAAGAGGATGATCATGGTTGTGTAATATTAATAAAAAAATATCAGCTTTAAATACAGAAAATAGAAGCCAGTTAGTTTGCCTTAGCAACTGGCTAAAAGATAATAGGTTAAAAGGACCATGTGTGAATGTGATTGTGGAGTTCAAACAAAAAATTCCATTGATCTTTCCTTAATTTAATTAACTAAAAAAGCAGTGACATCCATATTTGTCCTTTTACACTGAAAATTGCATTTTTTTTTGTCATATATTGTGAATGTTAATTAATCATGATTAACTCACTCCTACGCTGTGATTAATTTGATTAAAATGTTTAATCGATTGACATCCCTAAAAAAACTGGACAATGCTGGGGGCCCAATACATACTATGTAATACACAGAAAAAAAATGGATTTGTTACATGTCAAATATTATACTGTATAATTAAAAAAAGATTTTTTATTTATTTATTCTGGAGCTGAATAAATGAGACCCTACTTAATGTGAACATTTTAATAAAGTGATTTTTAAGAAAAATATTGAATAATCTCTGGTTCCACATCCAAAGGATCATAATTTAAAGGCCACGCCATGCTCAAAACCCTCTTTTGAACAAACGTACAAATTTAGCACAAAACTTTTTTCGGACCAGATTATGTTTACAGATTAAGTTGCTATGGTTACCTACGTATCTTGAAAGTTACCTCTGTTTTTGAAATCGAAAGTTGAGGTTATCAACAAACTTACCCTTAAACTTATCCAGTTGTCACATAACCTGCTTTCTGGAACGGACCCCGGTACTCCAGCAAACTGCTGTGAGAAGCTTGTGGAAGGAAAAAGGCAATTCTACTAAATACAGGAGACATGTATGTAGACATCTGCTCTTAAAGACATTACTAAATGAATCGTTCACATATTCTGTCTTTTGTCAATATATGGCATTCAGCAAATATGAATAATTTAGGTAAATTTAGCTGACCAAAAACAAGAGGAGTTTGTTCTGGTTTAATTTCAAAGAGTGTGAACTTCTTGTGATTTCAACTGTATTTGTTGAAATGCCAAATGCTTGCAGTAGAAATGTTGGTGTCTATCTGTGTTACAAACCCAAGCAAAGTGTAAGAGTTTGATCAAATCAGTGATCCACACCAACCTACCGGAGAAAATGGATCGCAGTGTGAAAGCCAGTGAAGAAACGCCTGATACAAGTCAACAAAACATGAAAGAGCTAACTGTGACTGGGCTGTTTCTGTGTTTCAGAACTACTAAAGAGCATGGACCCGGAGTTAAAGCACTGACCCAGTTGGAATTGTGGTATAACTAGCACTGATATGAAAATTATTAATAATTGTTAGCGGTGCATTTTGTATGGTAACTGCACACATCCTTTTTTGGCTCACACTAATTGTTGCATCCACAAACAACTGGCTCTGGGAGCTGGTTTCATCCTCACAGACCGTAATTATCTCCAGTTTCGGTTGAAAAATGATCTTATTTGTCCTGCTGGTATTTATTATCAGTTTCTCCATACCATTGCTGCCACAAAATCTTCAGAAGTAATAGTTTGGGGAAGTACCATTTTTGACAATTTTGGTGCTAATTTGAAGTCTTCAGGAGATATGTTGCCGATTTGCAATCAGTGTATATCCATGAAATGGGAGTTGTTGTGGGCACCCAAAGTGCAGCCTTTAAGTAAGGCATTAACTGCCGAAAAACTCCTTCATTTCACCAATGTTTTGTTATGAATCGCTAACACTATTCCCCTGTTGTCTTCTTGGGTGTTTTATAGGGGGGGTTATTCCAACTTACACCAAATAAATACATACAAATATTCATACTTAAAAAAAACTTTGATTAGCATTTAACTAAAAATCTTTTTTCACTTAATTCCTAAAGTTAATTAGGTTTTATTATGTTCTGTAGCGTTGAAAGTATAAACTGACCTGAGATTTGATTTGATTTTTGATTTTGATTTTAGTAAAATAGCACAAGCAGACATAGCCAGAACAGAAAACTTTATAACCACTTGAAATAAACCATATTTGAGAGTAAAATATGCTTGTATTACTTTGGAGTTGTTTAGTTATTTCGACAGCCTAGTTTCCCAGCTGTACTTGCAGCATGGGCAGCTGTTGGGAAAATCCCTTTTCATCAACAGGGATTCTTCTGACTTGTCTTTTATCTAAAATCAGAAGTTTGGGTAGACTGGATGGTACTTGTAGCCACGTGGACGTCAGCAGGTTTTTCTCTAGTATCAGAGAGTTCAGTGCAGAGTGTGTTATGGCACTTATTGCTGTTGAAAGATGCGTTCACTGACAAAGTTCTGGTTCAGTCCATCTTTCTTTTTCTACTGTAGCTGCATACGAAACCATTAATGTAGTGAAAGTTGGGAGTCCTTTCTGTTTTTGTTTTGGTGTCATTTTTATTAAAGCTGCACTCTGAGATCAGCACTTAAATGTGTTCAGGCTAGAAAAAAAACAGCTTGATTTGTTCGGTAAACTTGTGTACTCAACTGACAGGGCCATACAAAAAATATGAACCCACATAGAGTTACACTTCTAATATCTGCAGAACCCCTCTAACTTAAACCTTACTATCTGAAATATTGTTTAGCAACATTATGGACAGGTTTTTAAAGAACATAATTTTGAACTAAAAGTTATTGCTTTAAGTTGTTCCAAAAGTAAAAGACAAGTGATGCATGTTATAATTACAAAATATGCAACATCTCTTTCGGGGCAGCTATAATTTACTGTAATACTTTAAGATTGTTTAAGGAAATCAGAAAAGAGCCACTCTTCCACCAAGTCTTCATCAGTCCCCTTGATATATATTGTCTGTTTAAATAGCTGCTCTCACAGATTTGTTTGTTGTGCGGAAGCCAGAATGAAAAGGAGGGTTTTAGCTGGATATCCCATAATTGCAGACGATTGTACTGAGATTGTACTAACAGAGAAGTACTGTTCCGAAATAATTGTAGTTTTATTATTTTTTTGTCTTCTTTTTTTTTTTTCATAATGCCAGTTGTTGTCGGAGCGGGAATCACAGATTGAACAAAAAGGCACCAGCGACAACTGAAACTCTTGACTCTGCTTTGGATTTGTTATTTTTTTTCTCCGTGTGTTTTACCTACTCGTGTCGATGATAGGTGTGAACATCTTTTAATCTTTATCTTTATTGAATAGGTTAGGCAGATTAGTCTGTTTTTATCAGTTGCCTTAGATATTTGTTATGTAGGAGACTTTCAAGCTGATTTTTTTTTTTTCAATTTCGCTTAGATAGTCACATAATTTAGTTGGAAGCTGTTGAGCATACTTTTGTCCTCACATTGTATTGTGCATGACAGTAACTTAATTATGAGACTGCAGATTACTCGAACTTACCGAGAAGATTCACCCTAGATAAATTCTGAGGTCCCAGAGCAGCTCTGTTTTCCTTAGTTCATGTGCCAAATTTAATGGAGGTTCTGGATTTAACATTGTTAGCCAGTGAGCACTGTGTAATGTATCCTCATGCTTTATTGTTTGTCTTTGGCATTTGCATGTGAAGACTATTACTGCAATGGTCTGATGCTGGGCTCTGGGTCCCTCTCAGTGACGGTAAGCGGACTTCAACAAAAAAACGCTGTCCTCCTCTCCTCTGATTTAATGCAAAGAAGAAAGCATAGTAACTGTAGTCAAGCATCAGCGATTGTCACTTTGACAGACGTACTTTTTGTCCACTGCCAGCTTATTTGGAGCTGCAGTAAAAAAAAAAAAATATCTTTAACTGTTATAGTATTACATTTAAAATTGGACATTTAAAACCTCTGTTTAAAATGACAACCATTTTTTCCCACTGTCGGATACTGAAACCGACTGAAATTTAACAGTTTTAAGTTGGTTAGGATTGTGTTGCAATAGCTTCTTCATCTCTGAGCGGCATTTCAACCCATGTTGGTAGATCACCCCTTTACACTGTAGGATAATAAAGTCGTTTGCAGCCTTTTCTGGGGTCGATCATCACGCTTTGCACCAAAGTGGAGTCAGGAGTTTGGGCTGAATGGATGCTACTGGTAGCTATGTCGACATCAGCCGGTTTCTCTCTGGTATCAGTCAGTAAATTTACATGCAGCAACAGAAAGTTGAGTTATTAACTTAGTTTGACTGAAATCATTTTTGAAATGCATGTATACACCTTAGTCCGACTTGAATCAAACCAAACTGGAGTTTTAGAAGCTCTACTAAGCTACCCAGATAATGTGATTGGGAGTCAGACTTCTCTTCAACCGTCCCCCCCTCGCCCCCGTCTGTAACTGCGTAGCATCTCGGGAAGTAAAGCGATGCAGAAGTTTTAATCAGCGACAGAAACAAAATTAGTATTATGAGAAGAATATGGCTGGTAAGACAAACATAAGCGGCCAATCAGTGCATGTTTGGACTGACGAAGAAGCGATGCGTTGTGATTGTGAATATTCTGCTTTAACTCCGTTTGCTTCACTCCCACCAGCGTCTGTTTACTGCCTGAGTGCAGCTCGAAGCTAACCGCTGTAAGGCTAACATGTAGGGGCTCGTGTCATCATCTATCGTCGGGGAGTGGAACGCACTTCATTTAGTAATTCTCGGTTCTCCACAGGCGGGAAGCTGTTTTCATTCAGCTAAGCACTGTTTCAGATGGGTCATTCAGTTTAGTGCAGTGTGTGTTATGAAACTTATTGCTGTTAAAGGATGTGTTCACTGAAAAAGTTCTGGTTCTGGTTCTACTGTAGCTGCATTAGGAAGCCATTAATGTTCCCAAATCGAGTTCAGTGATAGCTGAGAGTCCTTTCTGTTTAGTTTCAGTGTCACTTCATATGTTCAGGTACAAAACAACTGGATTCGTTTAGTACTCATGCGTACCGAACCGACAGGGCCGTCTCTAAAAATCTGAATATATGTAATGTTACACCCCGTAGTTAACGGTCATGTCAGCAATATTTATATCAGATATCTATATCTGCTTACATTTTGATATTGGTGCATTCCTTAATCTAACTGAAGTTTATAATGCCATAATAATATTTGTGCATGTAAACTTCTGAGTTTGACAAAAGTAATATTTCAGGCATTTAGCAAATATATATACATTTACTAAAAGTAGTTTACCTGAAACTGTGAAATATATATATATATATATATATATATATATATATGCAAATCAGGTTTTATCTTTGACTTGTATTTAAACTATATTTGTGGGCACTTTAGTTTTTACTTTATTCTTTTGAATTAATATTGAAGTGTTTAATTTTGTGCAGAGTCCAAATAAATGGTTGGTTAATGCTAATTGTCATGATGAAAGCACTGTGATTAATCTGGTGTGTTCTGTTTAAATAATAAGCCATACTTCTGTTTTACATGTTCCGACAGGCTCTGCTTGTTCTTTCCCTAATTAAGTTTTATTGGCTTATTCAAGCTGAAGCTAGGTTCTTAGACAGTTCTTGGAACTTCCTAGAAAATCTCTTTAGATTTCACTTCAAATCTTGCTTTTTTTGTTATTTTTCCAATTGAGGAGAAACAAGTTTCAACTATTACAAAATTGTGACTTGGGACATTGCTTAATAAAAAGGCTTTCCCTTAAATGGGACATTAACTTGAATTTTACAACCATAATATTAGTGTAGAATAACTAAAGATCACCCAGATGATTGAATTTGTTGAATATTACTGTAGAAGTGTAATCAATTAGACTCATTCATTAAATTCCTTCGTGCATTTATGGTCCAAATTTAATGAATGCAGATGAAGCCAATCAAGTAGGATTTAATTTCTGATTTGCGTCTATGAAAAGCCATACAGCTAAATACCCACCAATAATGGTACTTTGGTTGGTGCTCTTTTAAAGATGAAAATTGGAAATTAAATCATTGCCTGCAACATGAGCTGGAATGAGACAAATAATACAGCAAGTTGACAATATTATCCTCATAAAGAAACAATTTGAAGCATAAACATAATCTAATTTCTGCTTATGTGTTACTGTAATTGTTCAGTCAGCTGTTTCATGGTGTATCTCTATAAATCAGAATATCATGAAAAAGTTTGTTTATTCAACTAATTCCTTTCTTAATGTAAAACACTTACAGGTGATACATTTCAATGGTTTATTTTTGTTAATTTTTATGATTGTGGCTTACAGCTGATAAGCTGTAATTCTGAACATTACTGCCATTAGAGAAAGAATTATCACTAGGGACGTGCCATCTCGGGTACCTCCAGACTGGATGTGTTCCTTTTTCCTGCTCTGTGATTGGAATTGTAAAATAACAAACTTCAGATAGGCTACTGCAAGTCCAATACAGAAATGACTTTAAAATCTTTAGAAATCAACTTTGATCTAAAATAAAATGTTTTGACTACTGACCTATAGTTCAGTTCATTTTTTTTTTTTTTTTTTTTGGTTTCCTTATGATGTAGACTTTGGTTTTGGAGGGATGAAGTTGTAGCCTTTGTCTTGAACACGTCCGTGAGTTGTGGCTCTTGAAGCCCTGACACCTTTCTCAAACCACACTTGCGAACCTCCCCCAAATTCTTGCTGCATAATCCTCTCAAGGCTACGGGTAACCTTGCTGCGTGTGCAGCCACACTTATTTCCTTCCACTCAACTTTCCTCTAACATGCTTAGTAGCAGCACTCTGTGGACACCCAGCTTCCTTAGCACACTGCCTTTTGTGGTTTACTTCCTTCTGATAGGGGTTTGTGGACTCTCTGTTGGTTAACTGTCAGCTCAAAATGAGAAAAAAAATTGTGGATCGGTTTTAAATAGTTTTTTGTTGATATCGAAGCTGATACTTTTTGCTATAAAACATCAAAATTACCAGAAATACATGCATGAAATATTTCAATCTGTTGCCTAGCTCCTAGGGCTGCCAAGATTTGTCACACTGATGTCAATAAGTAGAATTGTTGACATATTTATTAATCAAGATTATTGTTTATTCTTTTTAAGCTTTGTTTTCTCTTTAAACGTCCGCTGTCCCTTTATCTGCTCTGCCTTTCTGCCCCTCACACACATGCGCAGTTGTCGAAATCGAGCGCAACTGCAGCGTCACAAGAAGCGGTATCGGCAGTGAGTCAACAGTGTAGCTCTAAAATTGTGGAGAGTTTTATTAAATAAAAAGAGAAGCAGGTGTATTACAAAATCCATAAAGTAGAAGCTGCTTTCCATAGCATTACAGCAGTGCTGTTTGTGCTTCTTAAAAGGGAAGCCCACTGTGGCAAAGAGGGACAGTAGGCTCTTTTAGCTAGTTAGCTTGTTAGCTGCTAACAGTAGCATCAACAGTAGAGCTCTTCTACTCTGTTCTTTATCACACATCGACTCAATCAATATTTTACGAGCCACCAGGGGGCAAACGCATGGCTAAAGCTTCATTAAGCTGCCCAAATAAAAACCGCGCACATGCCACTCAGCACTCATAATGGCTGCACTACGCTTGCTACGTAACGGATGAAAAACAGTATTTGAGCAATGTAGTAGGTCCACATCTCCATTATAGATCTGACTAGTAAGAAGAAAGTTCCCGAAAGTGTACTACCGCCACAGTCAGCAGCCGGTGGATGATACGCTATCCCACAATGCAGCGGACGTCCCGAAATCATAGAAGAAGAAGGACCTACCTAAAAATGGCTACAGACGAACTGTCAACCATTGATACCGCCGCAGCTTCAGCGGATAAATGTACGTGAAGCAATGTTACTGATTACTGTAATAGTTTTTTGACTGATCAAACATTTAAGTTGTTAAGTCATACCAGACAAAGTAACGGCTAGAGGATGGCGGGACGATAGGCGAACGTAACGTAAACATCTGGGTCAACAGAACAGTCAATACGGGTCAAAGGACATGTGGAGCAGTACCCTGATTTCATGTCTATTACGCAATCGTTTGCTATGCAGCATTTACTACATTAACGGGCGAGTAATAGTTGCTAAGTAGCATATAGTAAATACTAAGGATTTGGATGTAAGGGATGTCTAAGGCCTTTTCTGTAAAAGCTGTAATTGTTTCTGTTAAATTGCACTTTGAGATTGCACTCTCCAATAATATATTTAGCTTGTATTTATATATATATACACTGTGGTCAAAAATTAAATGCTGAAGCTACGAGTAAAATATGAGTGGGCTGGCTCGCGGTGGTACGGAGTGTGTGGCGTTCCTTCTTTCAGTGAAGTAGTGGCTACAGCTGGCTATACAGACATACAGGTGTCTAATCTTTTTTTAAATGTGCTTTTTAAAAAAAATTTTGGCCGATATCCAAAAAAAATGTATACATCGGTCGGCCTCTTAGCTGAATCCCCGTTGATGAAAAAGGATTCTCCCAGCTGCCCATGATGGGAGACTAGGCTGCCAAAATGATCAAAACAACTTGTTTTATTTTTAATTATGGGAAAAGTGTTAAATAAACATTTCTAAACATTAACACTGACTGTTTTCCAGTGGTTATATTGTATCCTCCTCTGGCTAGGTCTGCTTGTACTATTTTTTTATTATTTTATTTTTATTTTTTTTAGTAATCCAATTAAATCTCCAGAGTAGGGATTGGTATCGATTTAAAATTTCAAGAATAGATTCAATTCTGATTCTCAAGAGATGTAATCGATCCAATTTGATCCAATTCAGTCTGATCGACTTCAATACAGATATGGGTCAGTGCTATTAAAAACGTTTTTTTTTAGCTGTTATCTTAATCATTTGCCCTTTAATTAAATTACTTAACACTGGGTGAGTAATAGTTCTGGGTGAATCTGTATTATCCGTTTCAGACACAAAACTTAAAATGGTTTTCTGCACTTTTCCCTTCCTATTTTAGCTGTAAGAAGGGCAAACTATTCTAAAAAATAAATAAAAAATTGACTTTTGAACTTCCGATTTCTATAAGAATCAATTCAGAATCAATTTTCCATTTCATAATTTTCTCAACTAGTTTCTAAAGCACAATAAAATCAAATTAATTTATATAATTGAAAGTGGGGAATTCAGAAAAATTTCTGTTTATTGTGGATCAAAGTAAATAAAAAAAATCATATTCACATTTGTATTTGTTTCTTGATTAAAGTGTACCGAAAACGTACCAAACAGATGTTTTTGTGTGTGTGTACCATTGCACACCTATTAAAGATGAATTTTTATTTACATGTTTTTTTTTTTGTAAATGAGGGAAAGGTTTAATCCTTTGCACAAGCAACAGGGCAGGACTTCATCAAGCAGTGTTCTGGCACTTCTTCTGGCATCTCGTCTAAGACTTTTACCTGTAGGGAGAGCTGTGCATACCCACATACCGGAGAAAAGCTCATGTCTCGCCTGAAGTCTATTACATCCCGAGGTAAAATTCATCTAAACTCTTCATGTTTTTTCCCTTTTGGTGTCGCCTTGATTCGCTCGTTATCATGTCAGCTGCAGCAGCGGAGCCGGCCGTGAACTCGAGCCGCAGCCGCTCGTCTGGCATTCATCTTTTCATAAGCACCCACTCGAAGGTCAGCGTCTCTGCTCATGATTAGTCTGCCTTTCTCCCCTTGTCGCGCAAAAGCGAGTGAGTCACACTTTGTCAACAGAAGCGTCGTCTGATCGTCCCCCGTCAGAGTTAATGAGTGACGAAGCCCATCGGCCAATCCAACCCGGCTGCCTCTGTGTGCAGATCCAACCCGTTTTGGTTAATAACTAATTACGGCTCCGTGTTTTCCCTGCGGCGCGTCAAGGTGAGCTAGTGGTATGGATGAAGCTGGTAGAAATGTTAAGCTAAACGAGATAACTGCTTTCACCCTCTTGTTGTTTGCCAGAAACAGGTGTAGGAGGGTCCTGTTGAGACCTGCAGGTTTAGAAAGCGGTGTCACGCCACTGAGGTTTTATGGGATGGACTCATAAAACTCGAGGAAGAAAGTGTGCACAACTGGTATCTGCGTGCAGATCATTTATAAGCCGGAGGTTAACAATCGTTCTCCTGATTTGCGTTTTGATTTAAGGCTGTTGGAAAATAACAGCTAAGAGCTGGAGAGGGAAGTCCTTTTCATCTGGCCTCTCCATGCAGGCAGAGGAGATGAAATGTAAACGAAGACACTGCAGATGAGGTCTGCAGGCTCAGCCTAGTGAGTCAACTCAAATCTGTCACAATGAGGCTCTCAGTCTGCGCTCTGCACAGAGAGTGAGGGAGGTGAGCCAGGCGGCTCTAGATCGTTCGCTGGAGTTTTTGTGGTTACAGAGTGCTTGGCAGTGGGGGGGGAACCTTCAGTACTGCTGAGTTTCAGGTCCCTCCCCCAGCTAGCAATCACTTTTGGCTCGGTTTCCCTTAAAGGGCCAGTCGCCCCGCGGCGTGTCCTCGGCCTTGCCGTCTTATCGCCTCTCCCTCTCTTGTCTTCATGCATGGAGCTGATGTTTTTGACCTTCAGACCGGGGACGCGAGACAGACAGCGGCGACTCTAAAGGTTGCTGTCTGCCTCAGCTGTTGACATCCCTCTCCTGTTGTCCTCCAGGTGTGTGTGTAGCCAGTGAGACGCCCTGCAGAGCAACATGGTGGTGTGTCCGCTGAGCGTCTAGGTGACATTAGGTGAGTGAAAAAGTTTGGCTTGTAGAATCCCCCAGTTTGAATTGAGCTGATCTTTTCTTTCTGCCTTTCAGTGTTGCCTGGGAGCGATGTGAGCTCCACCAGCGGCCCTCATCACCCAGCATCCACCTCGGATGTTCAGATGCACATGGACAACAAAGTGGCCAACCATGTCAAGCAGGTCAGCAGCGACGGCCGGTCCCAGACGGCCGGTCCCAGAAGTGTGAACCAGCAGCAGGGAGCCGCGGCCCTTCCGGTCTCAAAGGGAGGCGTTCCCGGCGTCCATGGAGCCAAATCCAGCCAGGTTTCCCTTGGCAACCCAGGCCAGAAGGCTGCAGGCCAGTCGGCGAGCGGTGGGATGCTGAAAACCAAATCCAAGCGGGAGCGGAGCATCTCCATCGACTCCGGCGAATCCAGGAGCACCGCTCCAACTCCGACGCCGGAAGCAGACGCCAAAGGAGGTGAGTTACGTAACATTTAATCTCATCAGCACTGGAGACTTGTTATTGACAGTTCAGTTGGCTCAGTTCTAAATTTACACTTCCTTTAACTTCCTATCAGCGGCATCTTTACCCGAAATACCATATTACGTGCATTCGCCTCCTCCACAGCAGGAAGTGAATGTAAGGACCGAGAGGACGAATGAATTTGTTTTTTCTCTCTCGCTGAAATGCCCTGACCTTTCACTGAAGCACCAGAAATTCCCCCTGGCTTTTAACTCTTTCTGGTGTTTCACATCAGACGTTCCCTTAGTTTCTGTTTGTGTGGAGGAAGAGGCCTTGTGTGTTTGTGTGTGTTTCTATTGTTGTTGTTGGATAAGTGTCTGATTTGCGTCTGCCTGCTGCTGTTTTTTCAGGCCTGTGTGTGAGAGTTTGGCTGCAGATCACATTAGTTTTCAGTGAAACTCCTTGTCAGCTTCCTGTGCAGCACGCACACACACACACGTGCGTTCATCGCCACCGAGGACATCTGTTTTCGTCGGTTTCCTCGACGCCTGCACTGATCATTGCCTTTATGACAACATCATGCTAATTTGTGGTGACTTGCTTTCTTTCTTTCCAAATGGGAGGCGAGTCCTCACAAACTGTGACTGCGAAAACAGATTTGAGTGCTGTATGCAAATCCTCATTCTGAGAATAAAAACCAACCCACTCAGGGAGAGGCGTGGCCTCAGCGCTCAGAAGATGATAAATGAGGTGGCTTATGTAAAAAAATAAAAGCTCCCACTTACACGTGTACACGCACAGCTAGAGCCATTCTGCTGAGGTTTGCCTTTAACCGGCCGAGCGTTTTACTGAACATCAGTGAGAGTTTGGCCGTATGGCTGCAGAAACACAAAAGGCCATAATGCCTCTCTGATAGTGTGGAAGTCCTCCTCCTGCTGTCATTTGCTCTCCATTGTTACACCTACTTCCTTATTTAGTGTACGTTTGCACACTGTGGTTGCACCGAGTCGCCCAGTTTGTGTTCAGAGAGCCAGCCGCCCTCCACAACTTACTCTGTAGCACTGTTCTCTGAGAGGGGCCGAATGCTGCCTGAGCTTTTTCATTACAATCAAGATCTTTCATCTGGATTATATGCGATAGAATTGGGATGGTAGGTCAGTCTTAAAATTCAATCCATTTTAATCCCATCCTAATAGCGCTGAAAATACTTAACCCACTAACGATATATAAGACGAAAGTTTAATGGCTATATGGGTTATATTTAGCAATGCATCGGAAACACCATCACTAACACAACAATACTATGTAACTTAACAACTGTAAAAAAAGGTTTTCCTTAAAATATAAAGAAAAACATTATGCTAAATGACAATCGCTTGTTTAAACTACATAGAAGCCACCAAAACATTTACAATTTAACAAGAAGATATGCTATAATCCTTTTCATATTACTGACAACACTTTAACAGAAATCACTTATCAGATACCACGTAATTATAGTAACGCTACTTTAATGAGATAGATATGTCTTCACTTCAGTTTATTTGTATAGCGCTGATTCACAGATGTTCCACACAAGACCCCGAGGTTGTTGCGAAGTGTGCTACTGCTAGCATCAGGCTAACCTGATCATTGTTGGGAACATGCCGTCTCCATGACTAAAAACTGAAAAATATTCCAATCCTTTCTGTGATACTACTGTTAAGACATATGTCATTAGAGAACTAAAATAACTAACAGTTAATCGGACTAAAGGTCAGATGCTTATGCTATCAAAACAATGGCTAAGAGGCAATAAATGAATGTTTAAAATAACATTTGCCGTCATTTTAGCGTTATCTGAAGACGCTTACCGCTTTTCCATCGTCAGAAGGAACTGACCCCTCAATAAAACAAAGTATTTCAGCAAATTCTTCTCGATGTTGGTAGAGGTTACTGAAGCACTTTTCCTTCTCAGAAACAAAACAATAAAAAAATACTTTCCCCCCAGACAATAGAGAAATAAAACTTAACCAGGCCATTTAAGAGGTTCTCATACAGTGGGACGGTGTAAAGAATCGTGTGGGTTCTTAATCTTAATAATAATTATTAAATGAATCATTTTAACTGCTCCAATTGTACTTTTGGCATTCCTAAACTAGGACTACAAACTTGCAGCGAGAAATAAAGATGGCTGATTCCCTCATTGTTTAGCCGGAAGTCAATGACCCTGTTTAACAGGTCCTGTGCAAGTACTGTGATGTAATAATTGAAAAAAACGTAATAGATACAGAAAGATAAAAGAACTGATAAGAACCGTTACTGGAAGTATTATTCTAGTCGATGTGCCCCTCCAACAAGTGATCACAGCCCAACTGAGCGCCAGAAATGGCGTTGCGTCTAACCTAAGCCATACAAACTATACGCTTTATCATAGAGGAAGGTTATAAGCCTGGTTAAAAGTAGACAGGGTATCTGCCTCACAGACTAAAACTAGGAGCTGGTTCCACAGGAGAGAAGCCTGATAACTAAAAAAATCTCTCTCCTATTCTACTTTTAGAAATCCTGTGAACCAGCCGGTCAACTCACAGTCTGAGAGTGAAGTACTCTTGGAACAAACAGATCTCTGATGTATGATGGAGCTTGATTATTAAAGGCTTTATACTGTATGTAGGAAGAAGGATCTTTAATTCTATTTTCGATTCAACACTGAAGAGAAGCTAAAACGGAAGACATGTGACAGATTAGGGCTGCCACGATTCGTCAATTCGCCTCGACGTCGATTAGTAAAATTCCTGACAAAAAAATTTAGGAATCAACGTTATTGTTTATTTTTTTAAAGCTTTGTTTTTCTCTTTAAACTTTTGCTGTCAGGACTCTCCTCTTTCAGCTCGCTATGAATCTCTTAGAGAGAGACACAGGAAATGTACCCAGGTCGCGCTGCTAACAACACCTGTGGCTTTTAAAATGTCCCCTTGGTTCTTCTCCCGGCCCTTAAAAGCGAAAAACGCTTTTAAAAACACAACAGAGTTGGATAGACCTACTGGCTATAGCTCTCAGTCACTGACTGGACTGCAGTGTTCTGGGCTCCATCAACACTCTGGTGACTAGCTTGTCAGCTTTAGTCAACAGCTGAACAAGAGCTGAACTGAATTTGAATAAGCTTTATTGACAAAACCAGTGCTCGCATTTCACTGACTTCCCACTCTCACACGCCACACATGCCATTTCTCACGCTGATAAATGATTAACCCTTTTGGCGCCACGGTGTTTTCTCGACAAGATGCGGCACTGAATAAAAGGGCCGATTGTGTCAAATACATTGTCATATTTCATTCAAACTCTACTCCACTGGTCGGTAGACAAGTCATACGTCATCACTGAGTAAAAAAAATAATCCTTCTATACAAAATTTTCGCGCTTCAGCGCATTGAATCAATTCCTGCATAGCGGATTTAGTGTGCGTTGGGGCTATTTTTAGTCAGAGCGTTAGTGTAAACATCATCGAGTATTTACATTATATTATTGTGTAATGGCATCAGCGAAGTTCACCCGCAACTTTACCCACAATGAGGTGTTGGATTTTTTCTTTGCTGACCCTGATTCTGAAGAGGAGTATCTGCCTTCAGAACATGATGGTGATTCATTTAGTGATCACGCATCAGATGCGCCCCCAGCTTGCAGCTGGACAAAGAGAGAGTTTAGCCCAAGCACAAACACCTTTGCCCGATGTAGATGGTGTGGACAATGTTTCACGGGGTCGGGGTGTTCATCTGAAAGTCAGCAGGCTTGTTTGTGGTGTGGGAAACGAGGCTGGAAATTACGCGGGGGTCCAGTCTCTTTACCGCACTGGCCAGCTCGCTTCTTTGTCTTCTGACCGTGTGCCTCCCCGCAATCGTGGCGACAGAAACGTGGTGGAGCAGCTGTCTAAGGTCACTGGAGATGTCAGACGAGGTCGTAGTGTTTTTAGGACAGTTAGGGGAGGCAGAGGCACGTCTGTGCCAAGCAGATCTGGCCGTGCCACCCGCAGCAGGAGCAGAGGCTGTGGGAGCAGAGGTGGAGGGAGCAGAGGCAGTGTTGCACTGGGGCGGGGCAGGGGGCCCATGCACAGTTTTCTTTGTGTGACATACATGTATATATATCATATAAGTAATATATAGGGGCCCCATAAATTGAAAAAGAGTTCCTAATGTATGTAGTAAATGGAAAATCGCTAACCTACTACCGCTACCTGCATTCGTTTTGTTTCTGCCATTTATTAGTAATGATTTACACAGTTTGTTTACTACTTACTATTTACCTGAGCATTCAGTATTGTGCAATATAGCATTCAGAAGGTGAGGGACCTTTTGGGGAGAAAGAAGTGCTGCATTTTACAATCCAAAAATGTGACTTTTCATGAAAATTCTATAATCCAAGATGGCCACCCTGTCATATGACGTCATAATATGCAAATTAGATGGGGGAATTTAATCCCCATATAAACTTTGGCTCATCCTTAATATTTTTTCTAATTTACAGAAAGTCTTTATCTCTTATCACTTTTAAGGTATAGCCTTTTGAAATTAAGATATAATTATCAAACATTTCGGAAAAAAAGCTCTGGCGCCAAGAGGGCGCGTTACTATGAACAGTCAATGCCCACCACAGCTGTGCGCTTGTACAGCTCATCGTACAGCTGTCTTGAGTTAGCAAATCAGAACATAGAATTTCTAAACCAATCAGACGGTAGCCGTGTAAGATCCAAAATTAGGCAGTGTTGTCTCTGGCTGACGAAACTTGATGAAGCTTGACGAAGACAGACCTGAACACCCGCCGACCCCTGATTTGTTTTTGTGTCTTACAAACTTCGTTATGATAAAAATTAATATTTGAAAAATGTATTGATATAATTCTTAGTTAAATTTAGTTCATTGAAGAATAACATTATGTGATATTTATCGATAATTATCGATATCGATCAATATAACTATTCTTTTATCGATATGCTCTTTTTCTATATATCGTCCAGCCCTATTTTGGCTTTAAGTTTTGATGAAGCTTTTAACTGAAGAGGCTGTTGAATTACTTGATAACTGCTACATTATCAGTGGTGATGGTAATTTCATTATCCTTAGCATAAGTTATATGTCTGCTGTATCAATGTTAATGTTTAAATTTTTTATAGTTCATAACTGTTAAATGAACTGTCACCTTAAAAATCACTATTTTAGATACCACATAACACTTTGAGGTAATGCACAAATATTAGATCAGCTGTTTGCTCTTGCAATAACATGCATTTTATACTTGATCCAATTAGTCAACTAATCGGCGAAATAGCTCAACAAAACGTTTTTAATACCACTTACCCATATTTATATCCAACTGGATCAGATTGGAATCGGATCTTGATGATCGATTCTAACCTTTGAGAATTGGAATCCATTAATTCTTGAAATTTGACCGAACAAATAACACATGACCAACCCCTTCTCTTCCCCCTGCCGGAAAACAAATGCAGACTAGATGAAAATAAACATTGATTGTTAATATCAACTCAGTTTCAGTCATTGGACTGATACTGATGTGTTATATAATAACTTACATCATTCCAATTTTGATGCTAATATATTGTGCATCCCTAAAAATAAAAAGCAATATTCCGGGCTGTGAACATCTCATAGACATCTGTTCAGTTCATCATCTAATGATGGGGGAAATTGTGACACAACTACCAATCAAAACAGACAAGAGACACATCCATAGTTTAGGTGGGAGAATCTGTTGACAGGAGTCTGGCAAGTCATAAAGGTGCTCTCGTCTGTTGGGACCTTAATTGAAGTTCTTAGGCTGCATTCAATGGATGCCTTCATTTAGGAAAGACAGGGTAGCCAAGCGGTTAGTGGCTGTAAAAGGGATTGGTACGGTTCACCATGCCGCCGGTCAATGACCCTAAACACAGAGCAAGCTGCAGTGTAATTAGTGAGATAAGAGTTACACAATACAGGAAATACAATTGTCATCAAAAGATCAGTGTGTGAGAAATCTCACCCGGTAAGGACGCTTGGATGCAATATTTCAGTGGCCATGTATTCAAACGCTTCTTGGGAGTAGCATATTTTGGGATTTAGATGGAATTCCCTTGCCGTTTATGCCAAAGCCTAATTTCAAGTACTGCGTTGGGGGAAGTTCTGATGTTGGAAAAGGGTGAAATTTCCTGCTTTTCATGTGCATTGTGCAACATTTGTTTAGATCAAGGGATAATCAGGCACTAAAGTGGCCTACTCAAAGTCCGAATTTAGATATAAAAATCTGGGGCAAGACTAAAAACTTAGACTTAAAAACTGCAGTTGGCAGACATTCTATCTTCAGTCTGGCCGAGCTTGAGAAGTTTTCAGTTGCAGAACAAGTTGGGTCTATAATCTGCAGGGAATATTGTCAACACGGTTTGACAGAAAGTAGATAAGGTCAGCTATAAATATCTCTAGGAGTTTTGGGAAAAAAGGGTCTGAAAACTCATCAGAAATAGCGGCAATGTCCCCTAAATTGGGAACACGACTTAATGCAGGGTAATGTGGTGATTTGAAAACAGCGCCACCACTGTCGGTGCGTTTGTTCAGAGAAACTGCAGGTAACCATTAATCACATAGACCCGTCAGACAGCAATGAAAGTATTAATTTATTTACATCCCCATCTTGATCTGGCGGCAGCTGTTAATTAGACAGTGGCAGCCGTCACTGCTATCCCTATGTAGAAAAAACCCCTGAATACATGAATCTTATAATTGGTTATCTGCTATTGAGATCATCTCTAATTTTAATTTTTCAGTGCAGTCCCTGGTTTGTTTCATTACTTGTTGAATTAAAGCAAAGTTTATTTGAGAGCTCCTACATATTGGCATGAAAACTCTGTCACAATCTGAATTGACAAAATGAAAGGAAATCAGTTTTAGTAGATAAAACCCAGATGATTGGTCTGCACTTCTTTTTTTTCCCACCCACTTGATCGAAAGAAAACTCAGCGCTGTGTGTTGTAAGAGCCTGGTTTAAGAAAATAAATGAAAGACAGGAAAAAAGATTAAAAAAAGGCTTTGAAAAACCTTCATAAACATTATTGAAATATTTTGCACTATTCTGTATTTGATGTAAATGTCTAATATGCATGTTCTATGTTTTTAAGAAGCTTGTGTTTCCCCACTGTGCAATGAGGCAGCCAAACAAAGTAGGGGGAAATCCCCAGCTTTAGAAATGACACATTAAACTTCCACCATGTGGTCTCTGTCCAGTTTGATGTCTGGAATAAATCTCCTTAAAGCTTTTTCATTTCTGTCTTCAAGCACCCTCAACCAAATTTGGTGCAGTTCTTGTTAGCCTTTTTTCTTTGTACTTAAATGTCTTCCACTGCTAAGTGTGTCTTAATTTTGCTCTGGAGAGATCTCCAGAAACACTTGGAGCCTTAGCTACAAACCAAAATTGCAGTTTGACTAGAAAGTAAGAAGCATTGAATATTTTTAGGACTTTACGTTTTCAAATGTGGAAAATGAAAAGTTTCAGCTCATGATACCCCATTTAAAAACACTGCATTTAACTAAGCAAATATGGACTAGCAGTCAGTCTGATAATTCCTGCATGGGTGTTTATCTATCAGTTGGCAACAAGTTATTTAACCCTAAATAATGGAATGAGCAGATTATTTGTTATCAACACTGGATGCAAACTCGCTGCAGAAAAAGACGCCGGCCCTTTAAATTAGCTCCTGTTGTTATTGTTTGTGGCTGTCTTGCAGTTGCAGTGTTGGTTAGCCATGTTGTCATTGTGCTTGAACAGTTCCCTGCATGCATTGTTTCATTTTTAACGTTCTGTTGTTTTTATCTAAGCAATTTATGCAACCGAGAGCACAGACGCAGACGACACGCGCAGCAGGGCAGGAAGTGATGTAGACCGATAATCCCTCTGTAAATTGCTTCTCATTTCTTGAACAACCACACAGAAATACTTTTTTTTTTTTTTTTTTTTTAAGAGAACATTTTAATTCAATTCACTTTTATTTTTATAGCGCCAATTCACAACAGATGTCATCTCAGGGCACTCTACAACAAAAGTAATTTCAATACAATTACAGAATCCTTCCAATAAGTTAAAGGTTTTCTATGTAAAGATTCCCAGCAGATTGAATGAAGTCATTGACATTGATGCAGGCATGCAACCACAGCTATCCCCTCAGTTTGTCTTTTAAAAGGTAACATCATAAATTGGCATCAAGCAGATAAAATGTGGGTTAAGAACTATCTGAGGCATAATTTAAAAGCAGGAGAAAAGTGGGGAACTATTGTCTTACTGTAAAGGTAATCTAGTTAGAAGAAATCCAGAATTATCATGTTTACTGATTACGTAAATATTTGAAATCAATTTGACAGAAAAACAACAGTAGAAATCCCAAGCTGAAAGGAACTCAGAAGATTTAGCAATAAGAAAACCTCTAATCGATGAGGCTAATTAGAGAAAATGACTTTATTTTGCTAGGGAGCAAAAAGATTGGACTCTGGATGTGGCCTGGTGGGATCAGGATTACACTCTTCCAGAGTAATGGTCGTTTCAGGGTAAAAAGAGAGGCAGATCAAGTCACGCACCCATCATGCCTAGCGTCTACTGTGTAAGTCTGTTGAGGCAGCGCCATGATCTGGTGTTGCTGCAGTTGATCAGGTCTACATTCAGTAACATTATGAGCCAAAGAATGAGGTCACTCAATGCCACAGTGAATGTGGGTCATAATCCAAGCTTAATATTATATAATGAAATATATTTAAGACTGAGATAATTTTTTGGCTTTTTTTAAACATGACTTTTCTTTCAGGAATGCCGTTAATGAAAAGCATGAAAGATAAAAAAAAGCATCGCTGGCCATCAAAAGGTGCAGAATCGAGACCAAGCTGCATTTGCAATACTCTGCTTCAGCATTAATAAATAACACAATGGCCACTCAGTCCTGCGTCTCAAATTTGAGCTCATGTTAAATCAATTGTTGAATGATCCCGCTGTAAAAGAAAAATAAATGTCCCTGATTAAGTTTATTTTCAGAATGAAAACCGTTTTGTGACTCCCTTGACGTGAACTTTGTTAGGACCTCCTGTCTCAGCTTTGAATATTTTTCTTTACTTATAATTTCATTGTCCTAGAATTACAAGTGTTTTAAAAACTGTGAATATTAAAGAGTTACTCACCCCAAAATCAACTTTTTTCGTTGATAGACTGTATAATTGAGTCTATAATAGCAACATCTACATTTCCAGTAATGATTTTATGTTTTAGTAAATTTTTGTGAATATATTGATTTTTATTTTTTACCAAAAACCGTTAGTTTAGTGCCCCAAGTGGTTAAATGATTACACTGCACTGCAATTCACTGGAATTCAAATCCTGCCTTTCCAACGGCGAATCTCGGGTTATTGACCTAGGTTTGGAATAGTGACGACAGCAGTCCGGCTGTGGTGGGGTATATAACTCCGTAGCGAGGTGCCATGAACTGCCTGCTGCACAATCGGCTCAAAAACTGGGTGCTCCGTTATGCAGGTGGTTACCCCTGCTTGCTCATTACCTATGACAAAGGTAGTAACTGATATATCAGTAAATGGAAAATAAAATCTGGGCTAAGAGTTCATTTTTAATGGAATAATTGTGATGGTGTGTGTTTTTTTTGTTTTTTGTTTCCACATTCCTGACTGTTTCTCATCATGCTGGGATATATCTGTCTGCAGCATACATTTTCTGTTCTAGACAATGGCGTACAGTAGCCGCAGGTGCTCCTGTCGAGTCAGAGTCACGAAATTACTCGATCTAATCTATATTTAGTAATAGATTTAGCCAACAACAATGTACCACTCAGAGACGGCGCTCATTATATGCCGCGATGCTGCTACAAGCTCGGTATCGGCGTCTGCTCCGGGCAGAGAACGGGACAACGGATCGATACGATATGGCGCTGCTCCCCTCCTCTACAGAATCTATCTCCCTGTACTCTGTTCCCTCTGGAGAAGCAAGATGAGAAAAAAATCTCAACCTCCAGATTATTTCCAGGCAAAGGAGTTCACGTTACTACGGCTCTCTCCATCTTTCTGCCCGCCTGTGACTCTCCGCTGCGCTGCCGCCTGCAACATGTCAGTCACAGCCCATACCAAGCCCAGCCATTCATCCCCCCGTGTTTTTCCTGGTCCGCCAGGCAACGTCTCCTTTTAAGCCCTTTTTCAAAACTAAATGTGGACGGGGTTATACTCTGGTAGGGGGGTGAGTTACTCTTTAAAAATGACATAGTGTCAGCAGCGGTTTAATTCAGTTACAAATGCTTTATTAATCCCAAATTAAATCTTTTTGTGACTAATATTGTCCAAGTTTCTTCTAAAAGTTGTTCAATTCATTTCTATTAGAATTATGTAAGTGCGGCTAATTCACAACACATCATCTCAAGGCGTTTTAGTTCAATCGTTGTGGATGCTCATGGCTGTGGGGAAGAAGGATCTCCTGTAGCAATCTGTGTTGCAGCGGTTTAGGAGAAGCCTCTCAGGGCTGTCATTTCATGAAGAATCCTTCTTCCAGGCCTCTTTAAAGTTTAGCATTTTTGTGGGTGCATTCCCGCCCTCTTTAGTCCGCTGTAATCAAACTCCTTGTTTGCCCCCAAACTCTGGTTCATTTAGAGAAGTGTGAATGTGCAACCACACCAAATCTCTGCTCGGTTGAAGTGAACTCTGGTGTGGTCCGATGTGAATGGCAAGCGGAGCAAAGACACTCTGAAAGCAGGAAGCGGACTATAGCACAGGGCATTCTGGGTGAACACAGCCAAAAGAACAGTGCAACCACAACTCTGCCTTGTTCTCCATTCATGCTTAGACAATTGCTGCAATATATTTGTCTGGAACTTTTGCCAAAACCAACAGAGCAATCCTAAACTTCATGCACCTCCATGTTGACATCTCAGGGAACAGGAAGTGTCCCTCCTGTGTTCAGTGCATCTTGTTGCAGCGCCACCACAGGTGTGGAGGTAAACCTTTTGCTCAAAAGGTTCGATTTGTTTGACAGAGTGCATTGTTAAAATGAACCGCACCATATTGGAAAAGTATCAAGGCTGGGATTCTGGTCCCCAGTTGAACGTCCAATTGAGTCTGTTTTAGTACCCTTAAAGAGTGTATTTTGTATTAGTTTTCCGCTTAGAAGCACAGTGGAAAGGCTGATTGTGTTTTTCTGTTTCATATTTAGAACATTTTTTGATGTTCTGCCTCTAAAATATGACAATATTAGCCTATTTAACTGTACTTATTCGCTTTAAGCTGCGACTGTCTGAATCTTTCAGTATCTAACAAAAACCGTGTCTGCAAATACAGGGCTGTACCGTACAACATTTATGTCGCATGTGCGGTAAAAAAAACCTGTGCAATAAACTTTGTTCATTCATAACACCAGCTGCGACAGCTTTCCAGGCTGCATGTTTTTTAACTGTAAGATGCCACCACAAAAGATGATGCAGTGGTATCTCAATGCTACATAGAGGCTGTAGTTACTACTGATCACTACGCAGTCATGTGACTTCACCCCGCCAAGTCTGAAGAAGGAAAGGGTGTCGCCATATATAACGACTGTTTAGATTCCTCGAACGTCTCTTTAACTAAAAAAAGCATATTTAAAAGGCAAAATGTAACAGCTCCACCCCCAACCATACAGTCATTAAAGGTTTAAAACAAAAGATTCAGCTAAGACTTTAATAAAAAAAACATCTCTCTCAATTTAATTAAATACGATTTCATGCACATTATGCAAATGAGGCTTTTACGGGCTGTTGAAGGGGGTGGGGTGGTGTGGTTATCATCCATTTACTATTATCAAGGTGAACTGCACAATATATGGTGATATTTGTTTATTTACACTGTCGTCTAATTTCAAATAAACATTTCTGACGATATCAAGTTCAAAAATACTTTATTGATCCCAAAGAAATATTAAGTCTTTTTGCTCTATTCATATTTCTTCATGGAGTTGTTGTAAACAATGAAGGCTTTGGGCAGGATGGATCTGCTCTAGCAGTCTGTGTTAAAGCAAAACTGAAGATTCTTCTGACTAAAGACACTGATGTTGAATGATAGTCTCACAAAGAGGATGCGCAGGGTTGTCAAATATTACATATCTCTCTTGTCTGCACAGTTTGTTACTTGCCACTTTAGTAAATAGCCTGTTCTGTAATGCACTAATAGACTAATTTCTTGAACCTGAATATCTTATTTTTAATAACTTCTCTGTATTTTAGTGTTGTAATTTGGTCCTTACTGTATACTCTATTTCAATTTTTTATATATTTTTATCTTTGTGTGAATCTGTGTTCTTGCTGCTTTTCTGCCAGAATTTCCCCAGTGTGGAACAATTAATATAATTTGTATTCTTTTATATGTATAGCATATAATAGAATAACATTCTACCAACAACAGTTGTTTTTTAGAAAGTGTAAAAGACATTTTGTGTTGGTGCTACAATTTTTTGTTTGTACTACAAAAACAGCAAGTGTTGTAGCACCAGTGCTATAAGCTAAAAAAGTTAACGTACAGCCCTGGAATATCAACATTATTAGCAAAACTAGGGTAACATTAGCAACGACGTCTAGTAGATCCTGATGGGAGTCTGCGTTTTATTCTCCAGAGGGTGTTATGCGCAGCAAACGGCGCTGTGTTCTGACCAAGAAGCAGCCTTACAGTGGTGATGAATGGTGTTCTGGACCAGACACAGATGACGAAGACAAGCCACACACTGGCTCCCAGCGTAAGTCTATCTCCTTTAATGTCTACTCCTGACTAACACAGCTTTAACTCTGTCACTGTCTCCTTACAGACCTTTTTGATACGCTCTCCTCCTGCAGAATCCATGTCGGGTTGAAAAAAACATAAATTTCTTCTGATTTGGTTTTAGCTCCATCTAGTGTTAAAGTGTTGTATCGAAATCGATGTACTGATGCTTCAGCTGAGACTCAAGCGCATGCTGAAGAAAAACTAATTACCTGTTTTGTTGGTTTCTTAGGTCCAATCCAGGGACACTCTGATCGCCCACCTGCTGGACACATGCCTGAATCTGGGGCCGCTGTTATGGGGTCGGGAAAAAAGCTGAAAGCAGAGCTGCCCCAGCCTTCACAGCAGGTGGTCTATGTTTTTACAACCTCTCTAGCCAACAGGTGAGAATGTTCATGGAGGTGATTTTGTTCCACATTTTTTTATTGTGCAGATTCAATCGTAAAAGCATCGATCAGTTAATTTGGATCTGTTCTGATTTTTCTGACAGTGCTGCTGAGGCAGTGATGAAGGGACAGAGTGATTCAATCCTCCGGTTTCACCAGCAAAATGTTCCAAACTCTAAGTTGGAGCAGGTCAGACACCCAACTTAAAGTTGCTTTTTTTTGTCAGAATGTAAAGATTACAGATGCAAATTCTGTGGGAAGGCTATGTTAAGCACAAATACCTCTTTGTTCCTTTTTTTTTTTTTTTTTTTTTTTTTTAATTTACTGCATTTAGCAAAAAAAAAAGAAGTTCTCTATTTTGTTTTGCCAAATGGACATTACTCTGCTCATAGCAATATGAATTTCTTTCAGTTGAAGGACTTTGTGAAAGTGAGTTCTCTCAGCTTCACACCCGGTTTTATTGATATTAGAGCGTCCTATTTTTAAGAAAGAAATGAAGAAGTTGTTCCCCTAGTGTGCTTCTGTTTATAAAGTGATGGACAGAATGCTAACTATTTGGAAGCACTATGACAATACCATGACTAGCTAGCAGTTAGTCCGCCAATGATGATAAAGATAGCATTTGATTTTTTTTTTTTTATAGCTTCATTTTGATGCTAGGGAGCTATGTACCTGTTTTTATGATTCTGGACTACATTTGATCATTGTTTTTGGGTTTTTTTAAATAGACCAATAGGGGCTAGTTTCAAAGGTTTTAAAAAGTTACATTTTCAAAACTGGTCAAATATTCCGTGATGGCAGTCAGGAAGTCTTAGAAAAGACGCCATAGAGTTTTCCTGGTCAGAGAACCCACCCACACACACACACCCTCCCATTAAGCACCTTAAATTACGTTGTTGAAAGCGTTTTACAAAAATAAAATTGCCTTGCTTTCCTTGCCTACTTTTCGTCCAGTCACAATAAAGAAAAATGTTGCTGTTGGTTTAGGAACACGGACAGTAAGTATAAATGAATTAACTACAGTGGGCTTGTCTGTTAACGAGCTGACTGAGGGCTGACTAACTGACCAGCTAATATCAGCTTTTTATACTAGTTATTGTTTTAAGAGCAGAATAGCAAAAACATTTAACATTGTGCTCTGTAAGAATGTTTGTACTAATCTTAGCAGGTTTGCAATAATTTTCTTTTCAATCAAAATAATATCGTTGCAATCACTGTTGTTCGTGAACGGATTAATTGAACGATCGTTCATGAATTTGTTCATATTTTTTGTGAATGTGAACTGAATTCACCCACCTTTGGTCTGATGACCGTTATTATGAATGCACTCATTCTGGTGTTTTAGAACGGCATTCTCTCGCAGTTCATTTATTTCAAGTGACGCCAGATTTACACTAGTTGTCGAGTCCCACTGCGCATACAGTCTGATGTCAAAATGCAAATTATGCAGGCAAATTCCAGTGATTGCAGCATCAACAGTGCTCGGCATTAATGAATAAAGCAGCTTATTCGTATTTTATTGAAAAGGTTCGTTATGATCCAGGTGTGAAAATTCTTAGATTTTTCTCTAAACTTTGCCGGAGGGTCTCAAGAAGCTACGCAGCACATCAACAATTTCAACAGAAAACTTCATAATGCATTTTGCACTAAAGCCTCCAGCTAGCCTTTCAAAGTGCAGTATGTGTAGGTCACTCAAAAAAGTCTAAGATACTGACGACAACCCAAAAAAAGATCCTCTACCATTCAAGTCCAGATAACTGAGTACCGGAGCAGTAGCTCTGTTGTCGTCATCTCCCAGCCGCAGCTGGAAAACCTGACAATGCTATAAATTGTCGGAGACCTGGAGCCTTTAAGAAAAATGTAATTAGCAGCTTTCAGCTTACTTAAGTAAGGAATTGCAGCCTTACTTATTCATTTGAGCCAATTGTTGCACTTTATAACCCAAGTTCTATACATTTTCTTTGGGCAAACAAGTTAGAAAATACTTTGACTTAAATGGAAACTCAGCAAAGTTAGCTCATGTTTAACTGTATTGCATTTTGAATATTTTAGTTTGGGGTACAGCCTTAGTTTCCTACCGCAGCATGGTTCCTACTTCAGAGTATTTAATAATTCCTCCAAAAAAAACTACAACAATAAAAAGCTTCTTTTTTGAGAATATACTATATGAGCTAAAAGCTGCTGCTGGGTAAAACTGTGGACTAAATGAATGAAATGGCAACAATTGGAAAATGTCCGTATGCTGAAGGAAATGGCTCGCAGCAACATAAAATTGGTGAACTTAGTTCAAAAATGTGAATTATGAACTATGAACTGAATTAGTTTATTTTAAGATGTGTGAACTGAACTTTGAACAAGTCCATTTAAAAAGTGAACTTTCCCAACACTGGCTGTAGTAATCAGTATGCTATTAGGGTTTAGCAACGATTACAGCAATTTTTTCTTTTCAGTTTTAAAGTGATCTTCTCATGTTCTACCTCATTTTTATTAAATACTAAAAAATCATGCTATTTTTACTCACCATTTTACTTGAGATTTTCAGTTTATCACCACATGTTGAATTTTTATCTGATTCTTGTAGCACTAATTAAATGTAATTTCAAGCCACTTTACGAGACAAACAAATCCAAGTTAAATCAAAAATACCTATAGACCATGTGACGACAGTGGAAGGGAATAACTTCCATTTAACAAGAGAAAAAAAAGTCCAGCAGACCCAACTCAGTATGAGCAGCTGTGACTGACTGGTACCAATACAATCTTTTCTCTGTCGCATTATTTTGAGAACAGGATGTGTCGTTTAATCCCTGTAAAGAATATTTGTGTTTGTATTCCAGTTAAATGTTTTCATCTGTTTTGTTGCTGCAGGGCTGCCCACAAGGAAAGCTTCCTAACCTCGCTGATAAGATCAACTCCAGCTGCTCGCCCCTAACTGGAACCCCTAAATCCCAGAGTGGAACACCACGGCCAGCCTCTGTTGGACTCGGATGTCCGTTGACTCCGGCAGGAACGCCATCCTCGGCCGGACACTTCGACAATGAATCCAGTCAGGCAAGACCTGCCGGAGCTCCCAGCAACAACAACGGTGCCCCACAAAGGACAAGTGGAGGACTCAAAGCCACGCCTACAGGCTCGGATCCCGCCGGTGGAGATGCCATGGGAGCTCCGGGTCTCCTAGGCGCTTCCACTTCCCCATCTGGAGGTTCCAGCATCCTGTCTGCTCACCTACAGAGTGACACAGTGCAGAGGGGCAGCGTCGGGAACATTGATTGTTTATCTAAAGAACAGCTTGAACACAGAGAGCGCTCTTTACAGACTCTGAGAGACATAGAGAGACTGTTTCTGCGCACTGGAGATCCAGGAGGTCCGAACAGGAACGGCAGTCCTAATAACCCATCCAATTTGAATAATAGTGCTGAGAGGAGTGGTACTGAGGACCAGGAGATTGGTACGAACCCTGTTGGGAATTGTGGTGGTGGCGTTAGCATGTTGCCTTCAGCTCCTCTGGGAGTGATGAAAAAATACGAAGAGCCGCTCCAGTCCATGATTTCCCAAACGCAGTCTCTCGGTGGGCCTGTTCTCGACAACCCTCATATAGACTCTCACCACAGCCTCCCGTCGCACCCGCATCACCAGATGCCCTCTCCTGGAGACACCATGGGGCCCTTAATGGGAGCAGAGGGGCTCACGAGGGAGCAAATGGCTTGGAGGAAGCTCAAGGAAGAATACTACAGAGAAAAGAGACGGCAACAGGAGATGGAGCACCCTGGGCCCCCACAGCACTTTAGAATGATTCCTGAGGTGGGCATGCATGGAGCCCCGATGATGATGAGAGGACCCCCGCCTCCCTACCACCCCAATAAGCTTGCAGACCAGCAGTGGGGTCCTGGCAATGTGATGCGAAGGGGGATTGGTGGGAACGGGAAAGTTTTTGACCTGCACCAGGAGGGGCCGCGCGGACCTCGGTTCCTCAGTCAGATTCAGAGAGGGCAACCGGAAGGAGGGAGCTTCCCTGGATCCATAGAGGGCCTTGGACCTCAGAGGCCCATCCGTCCCGGGATGATATGGCTGGAAGACATGCCCAACAACATCAGTGGCGGTGGACCGTTTCGTGGCTGTTACCCCAGCGGAGCTTCCCAACATTTCCAAGACGACCCAGAGCTGCTGACGCGTGAGGAAATGTTTCGGATAATGGAAAAACGGCAGATGCAGGTTTCCAGGTTTGAACTTGAAAGATTAGCTAAGCAGCAGGGAAGCATGGGGCCAAGAATGATGGACAGTTTCGGGGGCCCAGACTTTCCCAACTTAGCAATGGGCCGAGGTCCACCTTCTGGTCGGGTCGATCCCATGGACTTTCCTGGTTCAAGGGAGCTTTTGGGCTCTCCTGGAGCATGTCACCCAATGAGAGATTTGGTTGACTCCCCTTTAGGGAGCAACGTCTCGATGGGCATGAACCCTCAGATGAATCTTCAGCAACAGATGATGATGTCACAGAGGCTCCAAAGGGGTAACGGAGGTGAAGGGCCTTTAGGTGACATGTTTGGACCTGGAGAACTGCGTGCTCTGCAAAGTGGAAGAGGTGGGAACAAGGGAATGATGCCAGGACCCGACGGCCCCTTACAGTTTCCTGGCCAAGGTCCCTTCTCTGAAGGACAGTTGGATGGGCCTTTTCATCAACAACCTGGCCCCGAAATGTTTGGACCTGACCATCCTGGACCCAATCAGCTTGGAGCTACGTCCCGGCTTAGCCATTTGCCTCAGACCGAAGGCCTTAGAGGAGCAGATCTTGGTTCCAGAAATGCCCCTGAATTGTCTGTCAGCACTAACCCCCTTACCTCTCCATCAGTGCCTCGACCTCACCAACTCAAGTCCCCATCCCTCAATCAGGAGCCATCTCGTCTTTTGCCTTCTGCGTCCGCTCCAGGGCTAAAGTCCCCGCTGTCCTCCACAGGGCACCACCCCGGCTTTCCCCCAGCATCTAGAGCAGGAACTCCCTGCTCTTCTTCCCTGAAGTCTCCTCAGATAATGGGGTCCTCCAACCTCGGCTTGCACTCTCCGTGTGCTTCTCCGGGACAGCTCAAGTCTCCCACCATGCCTGTGAGTTCTCCCGGGTGGACATCGCCCAAAGTAGCTCTTCCAAGTCCAGGTGGCCCAGGCAGTGGAAAGCCTCTTGGCAATGGAGGAAGTAGCTCCACTGAAGCAGGTACACTTTAGCACAAGACAAAGGTCAACAGCGCCATCTGTTGATTTGATTCTAATAACTTGTTTTCTGGTATTCTTTGTAGGCCACCCCCGTCCTCCAAGAAGTTCCAGTTCAACCCCCCTTAGCCAACAAGCTTCTATTAACGCCGCCATGCCCTTTACTTCCTCCCCTGGTGCCCCGCCGTCCCAGAATCCTTTGTCCCTCATCATGTCTCAGATGTCTAAGTACGCCGTTCCCAGTTCTACACCTCTCTACCACGAAGCAATCAAAACGATCGCTACTTCTGATGACGAGATGATGCCAGATCGACCTTCACTGGCTGGTGTTACTATTGGAGGTAAAAAAAAAAAAAAAAAGAGCTCATTTAAATTTAACATGCAAGAAAACAGTCAACATGTGTCTTTTTTTTGGGGTGTATATTTCAATTTTTAAAAAATGAAACTCATACATTATATGGATTCACTATACAGGGTTCTGTATAAGTGTTGCAGCAAATAAAAACCCAAGTTCCTCTGAGGATTACAATATTGAAAATGGATTAAATGAAATTATTTCAAATAAAGAAATCTTATATTATGGCCTATGCATTCATGTGGAAGATGGCTGACTTGACATTTACAGCTTTATTGAACCCCCCTAAGTAGGGTAAGCATCTAAAGATCCCTGCTAAAGAATGTGAACTGGGGGCTGTATCAGCTTAGTGGAAAGTGTAGTAGAAGAAAAAAGTGTGGTACAAAAGAAATGCACAAACAGCATGGATGACCCCAGCCTTGAGAGGATTGTAAAGAGAGGATTTTGGAGGACCTACAGCTGGAGTCGGTTCTTCAAGAGCAACCAAACACAGGTTTATCCAAGGGTGTGAGTTTTAACTTTACAACACTCCTGAGCTAGAGATAATGACTTGACTGGGTTGAGGTGAAGGGAATGGATGCTTGCTCAGTGGTTCAAAGCAGGGGTAGAACTGAATACAAATTCATGTTTTTCAGTACGGCTCTGTCAGTTCCCACTGCGTACCGAACAAATCCAGCTGTTTTGTACCTGAACACATACAGAATGTTTGTGTGAGAAAGGAAAACAGAAAGGAATCCCAGCTATCACCAAAACCTTCCTTGTGTTAACATTAATTGTTCTTCATGCAGCTATAGTAGAAAAAGAAAGATGGACCGAAACCAGAACTTTGTCTGCGAATGCATCTTTCAGCAGCAATGATGTCTATAACATGCTCTAAACTGAACCACACAACTGAAACAATGTCAAGTTGAATGGAAACATCACTGATACTAGAGAAAAACCAGCTGACGTTACCGTGGCTACCAGTAGCATCCAATCAGCTCAAACGTATTATTTTAGATCAAATGCAAGTCTGTGGAGTCCCTGTTATGATTTTCCCAACATTTGCATTCAAATACAGCAGAGACTAGGCAGGCGAAGTAACAAAACAACTCCAAAGTAATTCAAGAAATTATTACTGTATAATAAAAGTGTTTAATACATAACGTGCATTACACATGTATAAACATTAACACTCCTCTTAGTTCTATAATTTCTAATTTTTAAGTTATTGAAAAAAGTAATTCAGGAAATTCATGAAAACAAGGTTTCTTTGTTTAGAACAAATAAGACATTTGCCGTTATGTGTTGTTGTTTTTTTTCATAGTGTACTGAAAACTGTTAAACTGTACTGTTACACCCCTAACAATAAGGTGGCTTCTGAAGGTTAAGTGACTGTGCTCAGTTTTATTTAGGGTCAAAGTAAAGGGCTAAAGGGGTGTAGATTCAATATTTACTTCATTAATTCCGATGTGGAAAGTGACAAATCGATAGATTTGTAAGTGTGGTAATAAGGTTCTTGTTAATAATAATTAAATAAAAAATCTGTTATGCTGCTCCAATATTTTAGGGGACGAACCGACGGAAAAATGATACAGCTAGTGGCTGTAATAGTCATAATCCGTCTCCTATAAAATAAGGAACACGTGTTTTTAGTTATGACTAGTTTTTCAGCCATGTGGCGGGAAATTTCATCTCAGAGTTTCAAGGCTAGCATTTGGAATCCAGCCCAAACACCTAATGCAGCTGTGTCAAACTAATTTCCATTTTGGGCCACATCAAGCTGATGAATATCCTTAAAGGGCCGTCTGTGGCAGAAGGTATTGATAAAACTATAACAAACTGTTAAAATCACCCTCCACATTCCAAAAGTAGGTCTTAAAATTAAAGAATCCTGAACAACTTAATATAATGATGTGATTAAAGACTGTTTTAATAAACACTAATTTAATTTTACTAATGAAATTGTATTGGGATGCACAAAAATGGAACTTAAATTTTCAATCTTTGGGGTTCTCTAGAGTTTATAGGGCCTCATAAATGACCGTGGAGGGTTTTCAAAACAGCATACTTTGTCAGAATAGCATACCGTAACTAACCAATTTTAACCAACCTACAAGTCTTATGTTCTAACCCTAAGGTCACAGAAGGACAAATATATATAATTTAAGTTGATTGAACAGATTTTAAACACCAAAGGGAAAATTACGTTTTTTTTTCTGCTGCGCATGCGCATTAACTGAAAACATGTCATTCTGATGGGTATGCTGTTTTGTTAGAACACTGGCATAAAGCGGCTGTCTATGCGCTCCAACACCCAAGCTGGGAGCAACAGCCACAGCTGACGTAGAGGCCGCTGTGGCTGTTGAAAATACATGTGTGCTCGTTCATTGCGGAACACAAGTTTGACAAAACTGTCCGTTTCCCATCATCATGCCAGTTATATGAACACACATGGCGTAGCACAGGAGTTCAAGAAACGTCTGTCTGATCAGCTCACAGGATGTTTGTTCTCTCTGAATGTTGATGACTTCTTGGAGCACTTTATTGGTTTGCTGCCTCTGCAAATATGTTAAAGAGGAGCGGAGTCAAGACTCGATGTAATGTTATTCCTGAAACTTAATTTGTCATTATTTTGAAATAAAGGCAAGGCAATTTTATTTGTATAGCACACTTTCAACACAAGGCAATTCAAGGTGCTTTACATGATTACAAAAAATCTGAAAACTATTATTAAAAGAAGGCTTAAGCAAACATTTATAATCAACTAGCAATATTAAAATACAAGAAAGTATAGACAATAAAACAATGCCATTTAGCATTTGATCAAAGATGATTAGTTTGTAAATTAAAAATATGCAGACAAGAAATCATTAGCAATTGAGTGAAAGCAATAATAGGATCTGTTACTCATAAGCAAGTCTAAATTGGTATGTTTTTATTTTAGATTTAAAAGAGTTAGAAAAGGTCATAGAAAAAGGATAAAGTTGCAATTTATATTTTTCTATAAATTGCCCTTTACTGAATTATATGGTTGCCAAACGAATCCGATTAATTTGCTTAACTGGGTTTCATATGTTTTCACTTATGACTTAATAACTTTTACTTTCTAAAAATGACATACAAAAAATTCAGACTCAAATTTTTTTTTCACTATAAGCCCTGCATTGCACTTTGATGTTACTATCATTTAATAATTAAGAATAAGAATCAGCTGTGAACACTTATGAATTGCAATCGATTTGGCACGTTTTACATCTCAATTGATTAAATACTGAATCGGCACACCCCTATGAAGGGCGCTGAACATAGATTTGTACCAAACTTTTAAGAATGTAACAATGCATCCATTTAGTTCCAGTTAATGTCGGGCTGGACAATCACAAAGAATGGGGGAAATTTCTGGAGTATAAAAACTTTTACAAGCTGCTTATTTAATATATTTTCACTTTTTGAGTTGAAGTAGGTAAATGATCTTGTTGATTTAACTCTTGTTTTCTTTGTTTCTAGGAAACTTGGGGAATGCTCAGATGTCACAGTTACTTAACTGCCAAGGCTCCCAAAATGAGCCTCAGAGCCCAGTGCCACTGGTCAGCCAAGGTCCGCAGCATCTGTCCCATGATGCATCAGGGCCTGATCTGGGCATGCCAGCCATGAATTCTGTCATTATGGGAGGAGGAGCACCTGATGGGATGGGTCCGAGCAGTGCATCACCGTTATCGGCAGCTTTCCCTCGCATGCAGCCGCCGTCACATGGTCCCATGCACTCTCCGATCAGAGGAATGCCCCAGAACTTCCCTCAGTCTAACGACGACATTTTGCCACATCAGCAATTGCAGATGCTTAGCAAAGGCCATCAGCAGCAGCAGCAGCATCATCATCAACGCACGGCTCACCCGTCTGACTCCTTCCCGCCTCTCCCGCTGGGCGACGGTCCAGATTTAAGTGAGGTGATACGGCCCACTCCCACAGGAATCCCGGAGTTCGATCTGTCCCGCATCATTCCTTCCGACAAGCCCAGCAGCACTCTCCAGTACTTCCCCAAAAGCGATCCTCAGCAGAATCCGCACCACGGCCCCACTCCCCAGCAGCACACTCCACAGCAGCTCTTCAAACAGCTCTCTTCCTCTGGCCCCCAACACGGCAGCGGGGCCCCATGCAACCCACACTTAGCAAGCCTGCAGAGCATGGCCGAGCAGCAGCTGCCACCTCACCCCTCGCATGGGGGGATCCGACAGAGCATGGGCGTTCCTCAGGGCGGGTCAAGGGCTATGATGTCTGGTGGCGGCATGACCTCCATGTGTCCTCCTGGGCACATGATGGGAAGGACAGGAATGATGACGCAACAGCAAGCCATGATGACCAATAATCTTCTCCACCATCCCTCCGGGCCGTATCCTGTCATGATGCCACCACAGCAGCACCCACACAACATAATGACCCAGCAGAACATCATGATGATGCAGGCCAAGCAGCGGAGCATATCGATTCCTGGGGAACCGTTCGGGCACCAGGGACCCATGGTGGGGCCCCCCCACCCTCAGGCTGGCATGATGGGCCAGCAGTCTCTCAGACAGCGGGGAATGTCTCTGGACAGTCCAATCGGCTACGGCTCTGGCGGCATGGCCAACATGCCTTTCTGACGTGGCCTCATATTTACATGAACTTCCCTAACGTGTCCGATTTTTGTTTACCGTTATTCGCCTATATGTTTGAAAGTGATCTAATGTGAGCATTGGGTTGAAGCTGATTATAAGAAGTGTAAAATTTTCCAAACACTGTATCACTGTTGAATAAATCCGAAGCCATTTTCTAAAAGTAACAAAATAAATACTGTAGATTGTATAAATTTCAGCAAAATCTGTGTATTTGCTTGGTGACGGTCAAGAGGAGTGCCTCAAATTTCTATTTCTTTTAATACCATTGATTTTTTTGTTTTGTTTTCCAATTAAAAAACTTGTGAAAATAAATTATATATAAATATATAATATATACTTGCTGTATATAAGATGCAATGTGTGATTGTTTGCAGTTCTGTCTGTGTTTTAATAGAAGTCTTCAAATAGAACAATAATCTCTGAAGTTGGTTGTGTTTATTTCTTGAGGATGAAGCAATAGTTATTTTGTGACAGACATTTTTATTAAAATTCAGTTTTTAGCTTCAATACAAGCAAAAACTACAGTACATTTCAGCCAATTACTCTTTGTTAACAAAAGATTACAAATGCAGAAAGAGGAAATGTTGAGTATATTGTCAGAGTGCTGGATAAAGTTGTAGCAATTTTTCCATCTTTACAAATGAAACCGGTATGGAGGGTCAAAACATCTACAGTTAAATATCAAATCTTATTGTAGCAATTTATGAAAATACTTGACTAAAAAGAAAATGGATTGAATGGTTTGAGAACATAACCTGTGATGAATTAGCATTTTGAAATCCACTGATGTATTTTATTGAAACTCTTAAATTGTTTATTTAAATAGCTGCAGAGGATGGGGGCCCAACATGGGTTATGTTCTGGCTGATAAGGTACCAAGTAGGGTTGAGCTCACAATAGGCTTCTCACATTGGACCTAACTTAGTTAACTAAATATATGCCCATTCTTTATCTAAAATTGGCCCTTTGAGTAATTTGCAAAGACGTCAGCATGTCGCGACCATTTTTACAATGAATGGTGTCACTGATCAGTGCCAAAAGGTGTACGTAGCAGCTCAGAAAAAAATGGATGACATCTGTGAATACTTGAAACCGCCCCATACAAACATTTAAAACTTCCTATTTTAATTGTTCAAATGCAAAATATACCTCAATATGTATGAATACACACAGTGCAAACCATTTAAGACTTACCACAGAAGCTAACATATAGTATTCCTTATTTCTGCGCTTCAGGGTACGTCTGCAATTATTTCACCTCCAGTTTTAATCCACTACGTGTCATACAAAACCTAAAGTAACTTTTACAGTTGGTCGAGAATTAGCGCTCTTTCAGCACCAAAATGTGTCTTTAAAATTCATGTACGTTAAATCCAAGGAACAAACGGGATCAGAAAATAACTTATTGCTCCATTGACTTTTTTTTTTTTTTTTTTTTTTTTAGAATAAGGAACCCATGTACTAAAATTAGATTGGTGTGACTTATGGTGGGTTCCCCCCACATGCGTTGTCTGCGCAAAGCAGCGCTCCCAACGCATCTACTTTCATGTACACATTTTTAAGCTGAAGCTTGCAAAGCATGTGGGCGGGCCTTTCTCTGCCGTATGTTTAAAACACCAGCAGATCGTGATTGGCTAGTCGACGTAGGGCGATGCCACTACAGTGAGATGCTCTAATTGGTTGGCGCACTGCGTCAAGTCTTTCAAAAGTTAAGCTAGTTGAACTTGTGCATTTCTTGCGTTTGCTACGTTGCCACTTGAAATGCAAGTAACGCTTGAAAAACTGACAGAGCCAACGCACACAACTCACCACAGAGACTGACGGACTCAACCATAGGCTTTACATGTAATCTTGCCGCAACTGACGCTGACGTTTGGGGCGGTGTGACCACACCATTAGGCTCCCCATAACCTGTCAAATACTAAACCCCTGCTAGGTGTTTCAGCTTCCTGAGTTCTATTATATTCCTGTTATTTTAAAAACTCTGTAATAATTTAGAATTGCAATCCACAGAAAAGTCATCAAAGACGTGAATCCTTGAACACTGAACTGTGAATAGGCGGGGGGTCTCCAACCCTAGTCCTCGGGAGCGACTGTCCTGCAGGTTTTAAGTGCATTCCTGCACCAACACAGCCCAGATCAAATGAATGGCTCATTAGCAGGCCAAATTTGATTGCATGCTGCAGAGGAAGTTCAATTATTTGATTCAGGTGTATTGGAGCAGGGTTGCATCTAAAAGCTTGTGGAAAGTAACTCTCGAGGACTCTGGTTGGAGACCCCTTGTGTAGGCAATTTTATAGCCATGGCCAATGTTTTAGGGGTCACATTTTTCAACCTATTTCCTACCCACACTGGCCCGATATGTAAATGTAGATTGTAGCACTTTTGGCCCCTTGCTAAATCTGAGGAGCCTATTAGTACATGATTGTGCTGTTCGATGTTATTCCATCAGAAACAGACGGTCCTCTGTAATCCTGAGCTCTGATGAAACGTAAGCAAAAGTGGCCACAGCCAATACGACACAAAAGGTGCAAAAGCTCATTGCGAAACTGCACCCCAACAAACGCGTAGAGGAATGGGTTGAGGCAGCAGTGGGAGATACCCAGACTCTTTGTCACAGCATCCGCCCGGTTGAGGACATTCATTGACCCACAGGTGATGTCGGTCATGAGTTCCAGGTCCATGAGAGTCTTTAACAGCGAGGTGATGTTGTTGGGCAGCCAGCAGACACAAAACACGAGTGTGACTACGAGAGCCAGACGGATGGCTCCTTTCTTCGCTTGGCTTTTCTGACTCTTGGACAACGTGATGACAAGTGCCGTGTAACAATAACACATAACAGCCAGAGAGAAGAAAAAACTCACATGATGCAAAACCCTGTTGGCCAAAACCCAGTTGTGTGCATTGATCTCAAAACGATAATAATGACAATCGGGCAAGGATTTGTTTGTGTACTTTTCAACAGAGAGAAAGACTGCATTTGGCAGTGACAAGAGGAAACAGATGAGCCAAAGCGACGCGCACGTTAGGTGAACTTTTTTCGGGCGGCGACTTTGCATGCTGGGGATTGCATGGACGATGGCCAGGTAGCGATCGAATCCAATGCAAGCCAGGAGGAAGCTTCCACAGAGGAGGTTCAGGTTTCTCAGCACACCATTGAGCATGCAGAAGAAGTCTCCGAATATCCAGCCGGTGATGCTATCGACCAGTTGAAAGGGCAGCGTGAAGATCAGCATGAGGTCAGCAAGGGCGAGGTACAGCAGGTAGATTTCTGTGATGCGCAGCCGGTGGCGACGCCTCAACAGGACGGCGACCATGAGGCCATTTCCTGACAAACCCAGGAGGAAGATGAGGCTGTAGAGCACCGGGGCGAACACGGAGTTAAAGGCCTGGAAGCTCTCTTCTTCCTCATCACAGATTTCTGAAACGTTACCATAGCTGTAATAGTCATAGTCCGTCTCCTATAAAATAAGGAACAAATGTTTTTAGTTATGACAGTGCAGTGCAAGAAGACTAACAGATAAAGACACTTCCACTCTGCAGTCTTCTCAGTCAAATCAGTTGTCTGAAGCTCTGAATGTGCCAGATTGTTTTCACTTCCTCTTTTTAGACTTTGGAGATATTTTAAAAGTTAGTTTAGCTAAATGTCCTATTGAGCAGAGCATCTGAAGACCAACTACTTTCATTAGTCATCTACTCTGGATTTCATTTACTTGGCTTCCAGTGCTAATGTGTAGAAACTTCGGCCTAGTTTATACATCTCCGTCAGCACATTTGGCACAAACGCAGTTGTAATGACGGAGGTGTTTTTCGCTTATAGTGCTCCGTTTCTGTCGTTCCCGTTCTTTGTTGGTTATTCAGTCCTGTAAATTAATTCCCAACCAGGACAGCAAGGGTGCTAACTTTTCATGGTCGATCTGCCTATCACTGCAGCTTATGAATGAATTCCTCCCTCCGGAGCAATGGATAACAGAAAGTATGTTTTTATTAAGCTGTAAAGCTTTTTACTAGAAGTGGATCTCATAGAATACTCAAAAAACGCATGAAAACAAACAGAGCACCCTGTTTTGTTGTTTCTCTACCTCCTTGTGTTAAAATTGACAAAGGCCAAAAAATTTGACAAAAGCCCATATTAGATAAACTTTCCTTGGCTGGCTGTTGCTGAGCTGACCAACCCACGGAGCAATAGACGTCTATTAGACGTGCCGTATAAATTCTAACCGAAATTAGACAGTTAGAAAGTTTTAAGATCAGGCTTAAAACTTTCCTTTCATATAAAGTTTATACTTCAACTTAGCTAACTTTGTAGTTAGGCTGAGCCTCACTTTGCTACATTATCCTACTACTCTCCACTTGTGCAATACAGCTGCAGTTAACCTTATGTTCATTTTTTACTGTGTCTCCTTCATGAGTCACTCTATTGTTTTCTCACTATTATATGATACACTTGGCCTTGTCGTTCTGTTTAACTTTTTCTCTCTGCTGAAAATATTACACTATTTAACTTTGTTTCTTTCCTAGATAAAGCCACCAACTATGTTGAGCAAGGAAAGTGGCTATAGCGCGCTTAATGTAAAGTTACATAATAAAAAATGAACAGCAATTAATTGGTTTATTTTGTCTGTCATAAGAGAAACAAGGAGGTTTGTTTTTCAGTCATATTTATACCAATTTATAAATGTCACAGTTTCAGAGTACATATTTAGTTTACTTATTAAATCTTTTGATTACAAATAGAATATTTAGCTTAGTATCTACATTTATAATATTATGCTAAACATTTAATTTACATGCTAAATATTTAATATGTAAACTAAACATGTAATTAGTAAACTAAATATTCAAATAATATACAAATACTTAGGTTGTTATCTGAATATTTCATTAGCTAACTATTTAATTTGCAAGCTAAATATTTAATTTGTAAACTAAACATTTATTTCCTTAACTAAATATTTAAATATTCAATTTATAAATATTAAGATTGTTTAGGTTTTTACTATTTGGTTAAAATTGTGTAATTTATATATGAATAAACAAGGACGCAAACACGAGTTTGAAAATTTGAAAAAGCTCCTTTTTATTTATCTTATGACAGGATAAATAGCCTAAATTATTTTGTAAACTTTTGACTGTAACCTTACAAACGGCTCTCTATGCTAAGCCAGCACATCTCTGTTTTTTCTGTGTCTCTGCTTTCTGTCCTTAAACCTGCAGTCTGTCGTGGCAGCTGTCTTTTCACATTGCACATTTCACATTGGTAAGATGACACACAGCGCCTTTTTAAAATTAGACATGATATGGAAAAATTCTTCTTTTGCTGGTTGCTTGATTAAATAACAGGAAACAAGCATTGCAAACTTCATTTGAATAATTCCCATATGTTGAGACATCTTTCCTGTCTATAGGCAAGGCAAGATCATTTGTGTAGCATTGTTCAGTAACAAGGGAAATTAAGGTACTTATATGTAATGAAAAACATTACATAGCAGGGATAAAATTAGGTTGCCATTTTTCTGCTTTTTAATAATCTCTTGGGTTTAACTTAAAAATATAAAATTCATAAACTGAAGCTGAGGAGAATCAGCTTACTTAAAAACTTTGAGCCGGTACCTGTTAGGAAAGTGGTTAAAGAACAATTAAAAATACTGCAAATCATATTCAGACATTCTCTTGTTGCTTGCCTGATTTTTTTTTTTTAATAAATTGAACTTTAAAATGGCATGTGTCCCAGACTGTACAAGGAATTTGCAGAAAAATCCCTTTAAAGACTATCAACAGAATTTAAAGTTTTTATTTAGGTCTTACCGTAACTCCTGTGTAGGTCTTTGTGAAAGCCATGGCAGTTAAATCTCAAGCGAATGATTTCACACTTCTGCAAAGAAAAGCGCATACACTTCCTCTTAAGCTTTTCATTCAAATTTGCCTCGTTAAGATTTCTGCTGTGGTGGAGATAAAGGTCTCCTCTGAAGGGGAATACGGCTGAAAAAGGCATCGAGAGGAGGTTTCTGCAACAGTCACACTTCTACAGCAAAAAGGTGCATGCACTTCATCTTATGGCTTTCTTCCAGAAGCGTTCTATTCGTCTTGTTGGGTGTAGATATAAATCACTTCTAAAAGGAATTAACAGCTATGAAAAAAGGCAGGCTTCTGCAAGACATACATAACCAACAATGCAACTCCATTTACATCTAATTTACACCTTTGCAGCCATGGCGTGGCTCAGATCCATGTATTTATGCCAAATTTCAGACGTACGGCCATTTCGAACCAAACCTTCTTCCACATGTCGATGAGCTCCAAGACGTTAGTGTCTCAGTCACAATTAATATTTAGGATTAAGGTGGATAGATGGTTTGAGAGCCCTGTTTGCAGTAATGTGACCAAAGCTGTTCTAACCCTCACATATGGTCAGGTGCGTTCACATCGACTAGTTCTACGTCTATACATTTAAAGGCTGAAGCTTGGAAAGTGAATTGGCGGGCCTTTCTCTGCTGGATGTTTTAATCAGTGGCAGATCGTGGTTGACTAGACAACGTTGACGTCGAGGGACATCACTGCAGTGAGACGCTCAGATTGATTGACTCGCCGTGTCAAGAGCGTCAAAAGATCAGCTAGCTGAACCTCTGCATTGCTGGCTTTTGCTGTGTTAAGATTCGCAATGCAAGAAAAGTTTTCAAAATTGACACGGCCAACACACAAAGCGCCACAGAGACTTCGATGGCCTCAACCATGGACTTCGTAATCTTGCCGCTCCTGACGTTGACGTTTTGGGCAAGGTGAACGCACCTTAGATATGGATCGTGACAGAAAAAAATATAATGGGTACAGGTGAGCCTTCTGCATGCAGCATCATTGAGGAGCTTGGAGTAGCACTGGTGCTCTACTGCATCAAAGGGTGTCACATGATGTGCTTTGCTGCAGGGAATATGGATTCCTTCTGACCTTGGAATCCTGAGAACTGGAGATCTGAGCTGGAGACATTCACTAAACAGAATATAATCAATAAGCTGACATTCCTATTCCTTCTAACTGTACACAACGAAGTTGAAATCGTAGGTCACACATTTGGTCATTGCTTTTAGAGCATGTCCGAGAAGCCTCCAAACATCATGACAAAGCTTCTTCAGCTGTGACCACTTCCTCAAAGTTGCATTGGTCACATTTTGCTTCTGAAGAAGACGAAGGAGAGTGTATTGGATTCCAGTCACTAGAGACAGGTGCAGACGACGATGAGACAGGGAGTTAGGGGAGCAAAGTGATAAGATTCTGACAAATGGTGTGGTTTGCAGCTTTGAGGTAAAAAAAAAAACAACAAATGGAAATGAATGTGATTGCTTCTCTTTTTTTCACCTTCAAAACCAGACACCCTCATTTCCATAATGGCCACAAAAAAGTTGAATTCTACTTTTGAAAAAGCTTCCTCCATTAAGCCAAGGCAAGGCAATTTTATTTGTATAGCACACTTTCAACGACGAGGTAATTCAAGGTGCTTTACATAATTCGGTGATAAAGAAACAAACAAAACATATGATAAAAGCATGGAAAGTAAAAGCCGCAATTAAGAATAGAGAACACACACACAAAAAAACAGTTAAGCGTTTACTCAAAGGAGTTTTAGGTTTTGATTTAAAGCAGCTCAGTGTTTCAGTAGCTTTGCATTAGTCAGGAAGTTTGCTCCAGTTATAGAAAAAAAGCATAGAAACTGTCAGTTGCATCCATAGACTGTAAAACAGAATAGACAGCGCCTCCTCACTCCTCCCCGTTTACCGGAATGACACACTTTCATGGGGGAATTCATGGCGGATTCACAGACTCCTCCTCCCCAGCTCTGACGAAGCATGTTCCTAAAAAGGGCATAGGGGTGGGATCTTCACTGTAGACTCTGCTCTCGCGGGGTGTGTATGGGCGTGTAGTTCTGTCGTAATCACGCCCATTCTGCTCCCGCGTCGTTTGCTCTGATGCTAAACTTGGCTCGGCCCCCTCATTAATTATGCAAGATTTCAAAAAATTATCTCACGAAAACCAGCCTGGTGCCCAGGTTTTTTATGAGCCCAGCGTTATCTCAGGAAGAATATGTAGCCATAGAAAGTTTTTAAAAAATGGGCACCAGGCATTAAAGTTGTTCTTAACGTGTCTAAAGTCCAATGCCTTTCAATGGGGGCCTAGCGGCCAAATGGAGGTACTACAGCAATGGAGGAGCAATGGCAGCCTCCATGGTATGCGGTCACAAAGCAGAGCAGCCAGCGGCCATTGGTTGCATCTCCATGGTTGGTTCTAAGGCCATGTCCATACTTGTCCAGATAATGCCTTAAACATACAATTATTTAGTCTACACCCCCCTATCATCCACACTAACCCAGCGTTGTTTAAGGTCTGTGGCCGGATAATTATTAGCTGGGTAAGAGGGCCATCTAAATCTTAATTCAACGGCTAAATGAGCAGCTCTGGACAGCTTCCCTGGATAATGAAAGGAAGTGACGTCAATGAAATGCTGCGTTCCAGGTTGACGACAACAACCTGACACTACAGACAAAGACAACAGCAATGATAATCTTGTGTTACTTTGAGTAACAAGTCGACTTAGTCGTTGGTCCGAACCCAAAAAATCTCTCTTGTTCAGAGCAGCCATTGTTCTCTTCGGTGGGACAGACAGATATGTACTGTGTTGTAGAGCTTCTTTCATTCATGTAGATTATACACGTGTTTCGTGCGTCTTTTCTCGCATGCCCAGTATTTGCACAGGTCAGTGTGGGATTGCGCAATCATGGGACCTTAAACGGGGCATAAATGCTTGTGTAGAGTAGATAACATTAGGCGTCTAACTCCCCGTAAAACATTATCGGTAAATCTAGTAATGTTTAGCATACTAGATGTGGAGGACCTGATTGGTCTGGGGGTTAGTATAATAACAGGCTTTAAACACATTTTCTATGCCATTTTTTTATTTATTAACTTCTAGGAGTATTTTGAAGTCCATTTCTGATCATTTCTTGGCTTAGCAGTGACTAGGTCATAATTTTACTGTTTTATAAGCTAATTCGGGAAGGAGATGTCGGGATGTGAAGAAAGCAAAAATATAAAGTTTACCGAGAACTAAGGAGAAATATAACCTACTGGAGTTGCTTCTATCTATCCATTATCTACTACCTTGCACACACGCACACACATGCATACTGTACCTTGCGAGAAAGACCAGTTATCCAGTTAAAATATTCTATAGACTATGGGAGGAAGCAGGAGTACCTGGAGAAAACCAATGCAAGCACAGGGAGAATATGCAAACTGCATCCAGAAAGACCCTGAGGCCAGTATTCATACCCAAGACTTGCTTGTTGCAAGGCACCGACTTACCATCTGCTCCACCCTGCAAGATGGAGATTTAAATCTGCTAACAGGTTTCTCATTGTAAGCTAAAATCACCATCTGCAGTGAGATAAACACGATGTCAGGTAAAGTAAGTTCAAGCACCTGAGACCTTAAAAGACAGACTCTGACTTTGATCATTTATGTGGAGAGCCTTCCTGTCATCTGTTTGGTTCCAATGAACCCTAGTTTCACTTCACCTTACACATGCCCACACCACGGTTTTCTTTTGTTCAATTGCTGATTTTTAAATGTCCTAAAAACACGCTCAACAGAAACAAAGTAAATAAATGGACAGTGAGAAAACTATAGTGATGTTTGGGGGTGGCTTTATATACATCCACCAGGGTGTTGCCAGTTAACGCAGATGGACTCAATTAATCAATCAGAAGCTTCTTAAGCTTTTATGGAATCATTTGGAGTTTTTATTTTGTTTAAAGACACAATAAGCATTGTGTGTATACATTTTACTTTGATGTGAGTAAAAAAAACCCCCACAACAATTCTAATTTTTTTCTCTTTATTTGGACATTTCACATATAAAAACTTAATATCAATTGCTCTAAAACAAAAGTTTACTCTGATTTAATATGCACAGTGTAAAGAAGAAAAAGTTTACTAAAGTGTATGTGGTTCAAACAGTGTATTAGGACAGCCTTCAGGCAGAGGTGTGTAGTAGCTAGTTATATTGACTGGGGTAGACTACTTTCACCTGAATAACATTTTGGGATATATTCAATTCAATTCACTTTAATTCATATAGCGCCAATTTACAACAAATCTCATCTAAGGGCACTTTACAACAAAAGTGGTTTCAATACAATTATACAAACATTCCAATCAGTTAAAAGATCTCTATGTAAGGATTCCCAGCAGACTGCATGAAGTCGTTGACATGGGGTGGAGACCCTATGACGCAGGCCTGCAACCACAGCAATCTGTTCAGCAATCCCTCATACTGAGCAAGCGTGTAGCGACAGTGGAGAGGAAAAACTCCCCTTTAACAGGAAGAAACCTCCGGCAGAATCTGGCTAAGTATAAACGATCATCTGCCGCGACCGTCTCTACTTATAGTAGTCATTTTTACTACAGTCTACATCATACTTTTACTTAAGTACTTTTATTAAGAAGCATTACAATTTTCACTCAGGCTAAGTAAAATTACTGGATAGTCTACTCACTGTAAATAAGTCCACTAAATGAAGGTATGTGCTAAATTATTTAATAAATTCCACAATAATGAGAGAGAGAGACCTTTCAGAGATTTATTTATTAATATTTGAAAAATCAGCAGTATAAATAGCCCTACACTTCCTCTGTATTTTGTAGCGTTATGCCAAATGACTTGGTCACAGTATTGCTATGGGAGACTGGCAGCATGTTGTTATTTTGTCATTATGTTCTTTAGTTGTATACATTTTTCATTCAAGCCTTTAAAATATACAAATTTTCTCCAGACTTTATGTTTTATTCTTTTGGATGGCATTATCTTTTAAATATATCAGATAATCTGATAAAAATCAAATACAGCTTTCCTTTTCCGTGAGAGCTTTCTCGGACGGATCCTCTTTATGTTTACTTGAGAAAATAAATGTTGAATAAATACTACTTTGACTTGATTACAGTTTTTGGGTACTCTGCCTTTATCTTTATGTTTTTAGGATGAAGATGTGATATGGCAAACACTAAACACTAAAATGTATCAATGACACATTATAATTTTGAGAAAACACTATATATAGCTTTGAAGAAGAAATGATAAATAATTTAGAGTTTACACGTTCATAATGTTGATATTTAAGCTCGTAGTCTAACTGCGTTACTTTATGAGGACACCTTAAATGTTAATTTGTTGATTTGAAATGGAATCAGCTGATCTGCTGGCTAGGGACGGCTTCAAATACGGCTGGGAGCCATCTTGAATCCTTGTTTGACAAGACTCTTTCGTAGTCAGCTTTAAAAAATCCAGCACACTGTAGAAAAACCGCAAACGGAACCGCTTTATTTCTGTTATCCAAGGTAAATACGCATGCATTCAGCCTAATACAAACTGATAAGTATTCAACTGATATTAGGTCTTTTTTAAAGGCTTTTACCTTTAACGGTGAACGTTCAATCGCCTACTTTAGCCAGTTAGCTTGTACTTACCCAGACTTCTCACCAATCGATGGACTAAGCGTTCAGGAGATTGACTGTTATTGTATATGACGTTAAAAGATTTAAACTTTAAAAACTTAGACCACACGGTGTAAATCATGTGTAGTTACTCAAAAGACTGTTTAAATACGGGAACCTCCTTGTTTGCGCAAACGACTAGCATTTTGCGCTAGCACAAAAACAACTACCACAAGTAGACAAGGTTCAACAAATTTGGATTGAACAATAAGTTATTTTTTTTATACAGACGCATGTATTAGTGAAACAAATTTATTTATGGTGGCGTATTATGCGAATATTTGTGCCCATTGCTGTTAGCATTTAGCAACGGGCACCGCAGGATTGGCTAACTTTTGACTTTAGGCCAACTCTTTAATATCACTGCTTTTGGTTAAGTAAGGGCTTATTTTAAGCCTTAATGTAAAGAATCACTTATTCAACGAACTCCCATTTATATTTATTCTCATCCCTTCTGTGTTTCAGGGTTGGACAGACTTGAAAGGACACAGAGGCCCGGCTAAGCTAACGGGATGGCTAACTGAGCTGTTTGCCGACGTTTAGAATCTAACTAAGCCTCGGTGCTGTGTCGAATTCCTGATAAAGTTGGCAGATTAACCCTATGCTAAGCCCTTATTTAATTTTCATGCTCAGAAGTCTTAGTAAATTTGAAAGGACGAGTTCATTTCCTGACACTTGACGCCCCATTAGTTTTGACGAGTGATAAAAGCAATTTGATTTATTGAAAAGCCAAGGGCAATCTTCAGTTTGAGTAGTCCCATCAGAGTGAACTGTTTAAAGACTGTTAAAGATTTAATTAGTATTGGAGTAGGGGGGGAAAAAACAAGTTGACATGAGCACCACCAGGACAGAGAACCCAGTGATTTTGGGTCTGTCCAACCAGAATGGACAGCTGAGAGGTTCAGTGAAAACTGCAGGAGCTCCAGGTGGAGGAGGCGGAGGTCCTCAACAGCCGCAGTTGAACCAGATGTTAAAAGGCACAATCAACGGCAATTCCCAGCCAACGCCTCCAACAAACGCTGTTATCAAGTAAGTCTTGAGGCTGGAGAAACTGATATTTTTCAGAGATTCACCAAACTGTGAGTAAAAGATTAGAATCTGTCAATTATTTTCACTTGATTGGTGATTAGGAGCAGGACAGATACTTAAAAAAATGAATTCTGAATTCAGGTTATGGAAACTTAACTGATACATTTTAAGGGGTATAAAATGAGAAAAAATGCTTTGATATTACCCTTTTCCACTAAGCTCAGACCAGGTCGGGTCAGCCCGTATTTAGCGTGCTTCCACTACCCTTTTTCAGGGCCCAGCTGACCCCTTTTTTGGGACTACCTCTGGCTTGGGCCGAGGCGACCCAACACACCAACCTTTGGACTGATTGGTCTGGTAAAGCCACGTCACACTCACTCCAACCTACGTAGATTTAACCACTGATTGGCCTGGCGTTGAGTGTGTGAAGTGATGTCCCAGATTGGCGAGTGGGTTCAAAACATTTCTGGGGAAACTAAAAAAATAAAAACGCAAATATCGGGTTGTGAAGGATCACAGCAGCTGGAGTGGAGCCGACTGGAAGTGCTTTGTAGAAATGGGATGGGTGGGATTTAGGGTGAAAGGCCGGTTAGAAACGGGAGATAGCGAGGGCTAGCTACCAGCTCCAGCATCGGTAACCGCAACGATGGAAAACGATGAGTGATGGATGATTTTTACTAGAGCTTTTGCAACGCAGAGTCTGCGTTTGCCGCGTTTCTGAGATGGCAGTGGGAACGACACCAGACACTTCTGGTCCAGGCTGACTTGCCCCGGCACAGCCAACCCTAGTGGAAAAGGGCAATATGCTTACCTTGGTCAAAGAACCTGCAGCACATCTGTTAGAGTACTAAACAGTGGAGACGAAATCAGTCGGTTTTGGTTCTAAAAAGCATGATCCGTGCATCTTAAATGTTGATCCGTTTCATATTTATAAATATGTCCTTGAATTTCTGTCATGTCTTGCTGACAAGTTCTTCTTTACCCACTAAGGCCTGGAGATGACTGGAAAAAGAATTTGAAATTGCCTCCAAAGGACATGAGGATCAAAACTTCGGTCTGTTCAAAAACTTTTTACTTGTTTCATGGCAAAAAAACATCTTTAGATCCTGTAAGCGTACTGATGGCTAATGCGTTTTCATTCTGCAATGCCTGCAGGATGTGACTGCAACTAAAGGCAACGAGTTTGAAGATTATTGCCTGAAGAGGGAGCTACTTATGGGAATCTTTGAGATGGGCTGGGAAAAGCCATCTCCAATTCAGGTACGGTCTGATACTGGTTTCCTTTTATATATTTTTTCTTCTAAAGTAAATGCTTATAGCTGTTAACCACTTGCTTGTTGCACCAATCATTTCACAGGAACCAAATGTCAAACATTTAAAGCTAATCCTCCGAAACTAATCAATGGTTTCAAGTAGAAAGATCACCAAACTCTTAAATTAGCTACATTCTTAATTATTAAATATTTGCTCACTGGTTGTTGCCCTCGTGTTGATTTCCATGTCTAGCTCTGGTTGAATCCTACTGGTGGATATTTGGGAGGGTCAGGTTGAGCAGATTCTACAACAGGTTTGGATTCACTAGAGTGAAAACACAAACAAGAAAGTGAGCCCTTACATCTGAAGTCGTTCTATTTTTATCCCTCCTAGGAATTTGGTCACATGGGACGGCAAAGTTTTTTTTTTTTTCGTTTTTTTTTTATTCAGCTCCAAATATTTGTCGTCATAATTAACGCAGGCCTACTTAAATCGGGTTCTTCTGTTAATACTGTTCATTCATTTTGAATGGTAGAAAATGTATTGCACCTCTCTGTTAGGAGATTTGCTTACTGTGAGGGCTGGGTGATATAGAAAAAAAAAGCTTATCGATAAAGTGATATTGATCGATATCGATAAAAAAAAATCATATAATGTAAAAACTATGTTTTAAGTGCCCAGTCATTTTGTTATTCTTCATTGAACTAATTTTAACTAAGAATTAAATTCATTAAATTTTCAAACACCATATCATAAGTAAGTTTGTTAGACAGAAACAAACCTAGAGACCTGAGTAACATCAGTAAATACAAAGAAAAGTAATATTATTAACCATTATATATATATATATATATATATATATATATATATATATTTTTTTTAATCATGTTAGTAATTTAAATTATAGGCTTATTTTTATTCTTTTAAACATTTATGACACTTTATAATATTAATGGATGAAACCCTTAAAGTAGTTTGTCAATAAAGTTTAGTCAAATTCTCTTCAGCTGTAGGCTAAAGCTAACTAGCTACTCACCAGTGTTGATGGGCTCCATCACTGCAGTTCAGTCACTGAGAGCTGAAGCCGGCAGGTCTATCCAACCCCTGTTGTGTTTCTTTTAAGCGTTTTTTCGCTTCTGAGGAACGGGAGCAGAACCGAGGGGAGATTTTAAAAGCCTCAGATGTTAGCAACGCGACGCAACCTGGGTACGTTTCCTGTGTCTCTGTAAGAGATTCGTAACGAGCTGGAGAGGGAAGTCCAGCTTAAAACAGCTGATCGTAGTTTTATATTTCGTTCATTATTGCTATGTTTAGTGTTTTAGTGCATCGAGGATCGGTTCAAAACGGGACGTAACTTTTACCGGAGCCACTGAAACATTTATCCGGGACAACGTCCTCTGCTGCTTCTTTGTTGTTACGTCTGAGCGCGCCAGAGCTACGGTTAAATTCTGTTTCAGCTCAAATCATTTCATCCTTTTTGTGGTTTGAAAGGAGAGGGGGTGGCTGATAGAGCTGCGTGGGCCATTGTTAATGATTTGTTTGAAATAAGTAATGATTGTTGTATTAAGCTGCCTCATAGGGTATAATGAAAAAAACGAGGGGGAACTTTTTTTTTCTATAGAACTTTTTTATCGACCCTCTTTTTTTCTATCGCACCACACATCTATCGTCGATATATATTTCTATTGAATTATTGCCCAACCCTACTTACTGTAAAGCAAAAGGAGGATTTGTGTATTTAGCTGTTACTTTCTGTTTGTGTGCAGGAGGAAAGTATTCCGATCGCACTGTCGGGAAGGGATATTTTGGCCAGAGCCAAGAACGGCACAGGAAAGAGTGGAGCCTACCTCATTCCTCTTCTCGAACGCATTGACCTGAAGAAAGATTGTTTACAAGGTGGGTTGTCTCTCGCTCGTGTAACTGCAGTGGATATGATTTGTATAACGAGTGATCAGAGAAACGAGACCAGAGGGGGGAACTCACTGTGTTAAACTTCTATTAGCGATATGAGGAACATTGATTGATGGAAAGGCGGTCTAATATAACTGGTTTCCTCGTCTGATTACATAATCTAAAACATGAAAATGTTACCTTTGAGTCTCTATATGATTGGATTGATATATCTGTTTATTTATGGAAACTAATTAGATTTTTCTAGGAAAGTCCTGTGAGGTGATGTTTGTTGTGGAGTGGCACGATATAAACTGATCAGTGAGTAGCACAGTTTTTTTGATGCAAAACTGTGACTACATTGTACTTTCTAAATTTAGAGGGTTAAGTACTTGGAGCTTATTTTAGAGATGGGGTGGCAAAGCAGGTTTTACTACACCCACACTAAAACTTTCAGCAGTGCTTCAAAATATGGTGGAAGAGATGGACAAAGACCGAAACGATAAAAACAAGTCAAATGTAGAACATGTACATGCAGTCCGGTTATTTTATGCCATTATTTTATGAACTAATTTTAATAAGGAACACACAAAGCTAAATTCAGTTTAGCCCTTTATTCAAACTTTTTTTTTCTACCATGACAAAGTTTGTGTGAAACAGGAAAAAAAGAGACCTAGGTGATATACTGACATACAGAAAATACTGTTATCAACCATTATGTTGAGTAAAAATATCTTGTAGGCTCATCTTGACTGTTTTCTTTCAAAAGGTTTTATTAAACTTTATGTCTCAGACCTAGGCCTGGGCGGTGTACTGGTTCATACCGAAAACCAGTGTTTATTTTCGTCATATGAATTTTCAATATACCGCTATACCAGTGAATAGCTCAGACAACTTCCGGAACATTTTAATGTGGTGAAGTGTTTCAGCGGTGACAGAGTTCACTGATACACGCTCTTTACCAGAGTGTCGAAAATGAACTTTTTTGACTAAGTACAGCTGTTGACGAGAGCTACCAGAGCGAAGCACACAATGCTGATGAAATTATTAAAAAGAGGAGTCACCTCTGTAGCTTAGAAGTTTATAAATTTATCGGGTTAACTTTTGCAAGTAACTGTGAGTAAACCGGTATGGGGGAGTGTTGAGCGTTATTTGACAGTCTGTAGGTACACTCTGTCGACGGCTGCAAAACCAGTAGGAAACGAATCAAAAATAGCGGTAAATGTTTTACATACCATCTACGATACTTCTGCAGTCTTTTTTTCTGTTATCTGAATATTAAACAGCTAATAATCACCTACAGTTGCCATGTTCCTCCTTCTTTGGCAATCTGGATTGGTCTCACCTGTGTCTGCAAAAAATATAGTGCTGCAACTACCAATTTATTGTATTTGGCTATTTCACCTTTATAAATAATTATGAACAAATTTTCATTAGGAACAAGGAAAACACAAGATAATTGTGCAGTTCACTGCAGTCTATTTTATTGGACCATAACACAGTTAACAGTGTAAAATGAGAGTAACTGCAAGATATTTGTCCAGAATAATTTTAGGCATAAAAATACAAAATTAATGTACAGCATATTAAAATCTCAGCCATGAAATGAAAATGGGATTTTCATTTCCTGAATAAATGAGGCTGACTTGAGTCTTGAGCAACGCTGAAAGAAACAAGTGAATGGAGTGGAAGAGCGGAGTACTATAAACAAAAAAACGTCCATACGTCTGCGTCGGAGTGGAAATTTGTGGTCGGAGAAGCTTAAACTAGGCTTTAGTTGGACAGTTTTTTTGGGGCAACATTGGGGTTCTGATAATTGATTAACCTACCTTCACTAAACACAACATTGTGTTTTTATGGTTTCAATTCATGGTCTGTGGGGTGTTGGAGTAAATGTGGCTTTTTACATTTGGAACTTCTGCTTTCAATGAAATGAACTCAAACATTTTAAAGATCAGATTTTGTGAGAGACAGCAGATTGCAAAATGTGAGTTATGAATAATTCTTCTTCTGGGTGGTGACAAAGACAACTGCTGTGGTTATTCTTATGATTGTGTCCTATATTGGCATATATGGTTAAAAAGACAATACTATTAGCTTCTCAATTATAAATTCAAGTATAAATTCATAGAAATTATAAATCAGAATGTGATTGATTAAAAAGTAAAAATGGCGGATGGGTCCGCCCGCGGGGCGTTGGAACGTTAAGGGGTTAAGGTAAAACGTGATTATAGAGCAACTAATCGATGACCTAATTAGTTGTCAACCATTTTAAAAATGATTAAATCGATTTGTTTCAGCTCTAAAAAAAAAGATGCAGTCTACATGGAAGTAAAATGGGCTATTTAAACCACATTTTTGTATTATCATTCTTATAAGATAATGTGGATATAAACAATCTTGTACGGGGGGAAAAAAATACGTTAAATGCCGCAATACCGATATGTTTTAAAAAATAGTGATATGAACTTTTTGCCATACCACCCAGCCATTTTAAACATCACATAAATCAAACGTGATATGGATTTATTTAATCAAATGTCACGATTTTCCATTTTCCCATAAGTAAACACTCGGAAGATAAAACCCCGGTTCATCACAACAGGAAATGAACGCTCGTATTGTGAAGATGTACACACCTACTTCCACTAATGGTTAGCACCAATTTAAATCCAGAATCACTTTAACTGATTAATTTTGTATTTTTAATGCAGCGGTAACTCCCTATGAAATATACTGCGGCTATACAGAGAGCAAACATGCATAAATCAACACAGCATTTAATCTCTGCACCGCACACAGCGAGCTGATATCTGAAGCAGATGGAAAAATTTCCACGGACAGCTTTTTAACTTATCATATCAACACAAAGCCAATACTCCAATAATAATATACTCACATGTCGTTTAGGATCATAAACACATGCTGCTGCACAACATATTCCATATTTTGCCTGGTTAGGAAGGAGAATTGATGTGGTGCAGAATGAATTATAAAAAGAGCGGTGTTCTGTGTATACTTAAATTGCACACAAAAAAGAAAGAAAAAAGTTTAATTCTAGGAATTAATCGACCCATGTTGGTGCGTTAATTTTGACAGACCTAAGTTGTAGCAGTTTTTTTGCATAACATAGCCATGTTTACCTTTGCTAGTGATGCATGGTTTTTCTCTTGGCTGATGGCATGCGCAGAATCCAGTGTTTGACATCTCTGGGGGGAGAAAAGAACAGAAGTAATGCACCGAAATGTGTTCTGCCTTTCTGTGTGGTTACTACTGTTTGTTAGATATCGGTACCCATCCCTACACATGACATGTGCTAAGCGTAGTGAAACCCATCACCACTGTTAATGTTGCAGCTATCAAATAAAACACAGCCACTTCAGTCAGGAGGTTCACCAAAACTTCTGAATGATCCTTAGAGAAAGATCCTTCCTGCCCACAGCCATTTACCACTTGGTCAGGGTAAACATTATGTTCGGACAAAATGAGTATTTTAATGTAATTATAAAAATAGGCAGTAGTTTTTTGTTGCGACACACGGCCTGTAAGCAGCAGCGATCTTTTCTGTGCATGAACAGATCAGAACCAGCCTCTAAGCAGCAGCTCAGTCATATCAATCTATGAATATCTCTGCATACCTAGGAGAGGAGGTAAAAAGCAGACAGGATGGGGGAGAAGAGAAAATCGTTTTACTGTTGATGCTAATGTTAGAAGCTAACACGCTAACTATCTTACAGAATCAGTTTCTCATCAGCCACAGTGGGCTTCCCTTTAAGAAGCTCAAACAAAACAGCTGTGCTGATGTGGAAAGCAGCTTCTAGTTTGTGAATTTTGCATTAGTCATGCTTGTCTTTTTATTTAATAAAACGCTCCAGAATTATAGAGCTACGTTGTCTGCTCTCTGCTGATACCGCTACTTGTGACGCTGCAGCTGACCTCGATTTCCACAACTGCACCTGTGTGTGAGGGGCAGAAAGGCAGACAGAGCAGATAAAAGGACAGCAACCATTTTTAAGAGAAAAACAAAGCTGTAAAAGAAAAATTCGATTACAAAAATTTTTTGTCGACGTTGTTGTGACGAATCAACGAATCATGGCAGTCCTAAGTGGCTGCCATGTTTGTTGGCTATGTTTATTAACTACTTTGCCAGCAACTCTGATTTCACAAAGTTGGATGTTTGACGTTTTTTAATTTCCCTCAGTTTCCACCAAACGGCATGGCTTAACCATAGCTCCTGCCCGGTGACTCAACCACACTAATTCAGATTACTCCGTTAGCTTAAGGGGCCCTTAAAAACGGCCCTATCAGGCCGGAAAAGTAGAGACGTGCGTAAAGATCTGGTGTTATTGCCCTGATGGTGGAAACGCGTCTAACAATGCAGTAAATGCAGTGAAGACGACAGTCTGCTTTAACTGGTTTCTGATTGGTAAATTGTTTGTTTTCCAGCTTTGGTCATAGTGCCCACTAGAGAACTGGCACTGCAAGTAAGCCAAATATGCATCCAGGTTAGTAAACATATGGGCGGTGTGAAGGTCATGGCAACCACAGGGGGAACCAATCTCCGTGACGACATCATGAGGCTCGATGAAACGGGTATGCAGAATCTTCTTCGTGATGAAAATCTTTTCTTAAATATTAAAATGCTTAATCTTTTCTCTGAAGTGGAGATGACTTTCTTCAGAGCTTCAGTTGTGACCTTGTGATAGTTCTTTAAGCATTTAGTGCAAAATGTGTTTACTTGTTTTATCTTCCAGTACATGTGGTTATTGCTACACCAGGGAGGATTTTAGACCTTATCAAGAAAGGAGTGGCCAAAGTCCATAAAGTACAGATGATTGTTTTGGATGAAGTGAGTACGCTTAGTGGCATTTTTTTTTCTGAATCAGTATATTCTTCTGAAAACTAAATGTTTGTTTTTCTCTGCCTAAAGGCTGACAAGCTCCTGTCTCAGGACTTTGTGGTTATGATGGAGGAAATGCTGGGCTTCCTGCCCAAACAGAGGCAGATTTTACTTTATTCTGCCACCTTCCCTCTCAGTGTGCAGAAGTTTATGGTGCGTTTTCATCACATGTCATATTTTACACTAACTAAAGCTTGTAAATGTAACTGTAGACTTATCAAAATGTTCTTTTTGTTATCGCTGTTGCAGAATGCACACTTGCAAAAACCTTATGAAATCAACCTAATGGAGGAGCTAACACTGAAGGGCGTTACTCAGTATTATGCTTATGTAACAGAAAGGCAAAAAGTCCATTGCCTCAACACCTTATTCTCCAGGGTAAGTTTTGGCTTTACTCCACTCATTCATCCTAGTTGATACGCTTTCCGGGGATTATGTCAGAAACAATCTGCTCGAGTAGAGTCGCTGCTTTCTAAACGCTTGTTTTTTTTTTTTGTCTTCAGCTCCAGATCAACCAGTCTATAATCTTCTGTAACTCCTCTCAGAGAGTGGAGCTTCTTGCCAAGAAGATTTCCCAGCTTGGTTATTCATGTTTCTACATTCATGCCAAGATGAGACAGGTCAGCGGGGATGCTGCCCATGAGTGTGGGAAAACATTTAGCCAAATCTAAGTAGAGATGAGGCAATTTAATGTAAATACTGATTCTGGACAGTAAGGCTTCCAGCCGTTATGCAGGCTGAGCTGCTATTGTAACGAAGAGGTTAATTCCTGTAATGGTATGCGGGTTGTAATGAGTTAATTTTTTGTGCAAAACTGCTGTGGCGTTGACCTTAAAGGGATAGGTCCCTAATAATCAGTAGTAGATGAACATATTGGTGGTGGAAAGCTAACAGCTGGTCAGATGGACCCAGTTTAAAATCCCTCTGACAATATTGTCAGAGGAATCTGTTGCCATCTTATGACTTGTCTGCACTTTTAACACATAGCTGTTAATTTTGCTCCACTACAACATTGAAGTGAAAGGAGCTAGCTGCATTGGCTGATCATTGGTCCCCTTTTTTAGTTTCAGGTGTTAATAATTTATTAAAATCTACTTTGGGCGGTCGATCACTCTTTTCAAATTCTACAACATATGGCTTTCCTTTAATTTTGCCATAAAATGTCATTGAAATTCCATCTAAAGGTAGATGGTTCATTAATCAGGCTTATAGGCCCGTTTCCACCATCTGACCTTTTTGGTGTGAGTATTCCAATTTTTGCCGACCCGACGGCACCACTTTCCGGGCCTTTTCAGGAAGCAAACTTGTATTGGTCGGGGGTTGTGTACTTGGAGGTGCCCAGGTGGAGTCACCAGGCAGGAAACTGAAATTGCCCCTTTTATTATATTCAGTTTAGAGCTGAAGTCTCCACATATAAAGACATATTTTAGATGCGTCCTTACAAATGTCTTTATAAAGTAAACATGTTTCCATCACAGTGCATATTGACGTGAGGAGCGACCATATTGAAACGTCAAAGTCGAAGCAAAAAAAATCTGACTTTCCGAGTGGGAAGTCAGACTCCTGTGGGGTGGTGGGTGGAAGCGTTGCTGTTGATTTTTCTCACTTGAAAGTCGGAATTTCCCAGTTCTGAACGCATCATAATGTCATGGGACATAATTTAGAGAAACAAATCTGATTTCATTCAGATAATTATTTCAGGGATAAATTATAGATCATCTAATGGAATCTACAAGACTTATATGTTCAGTTCAAAAACAGTTGGAGAATTAAGTAGATAATTCATATACAGTGGTTTGCAAAAGTATTCAGCCCCCTTGAACCTTTCCACATTTTGTCACATTACAGCCACAAACTTGAATCAATTTTATTGGAATTCCATGTGAAACACAAATACAAAGTGGTGTACACGTGAGAAGTGGAACGAAAATCCTACATGACTCCAAACAATTTTTACAAATAAATAACTGAAAAGTGGGGTGTGTGTAATTATTCAGCCCCCTGAGTAAATACTTTGTAGAACCACCTTTTGCTGCAATTACAGCTGCCAGTCTTTTAGGGTTTGTCTCTACCAGCTTTGCACATCTAAAGACTGAAATTCTTGCCTATTCTTCTTTGCAAAACAGCTCCGCCTCTGTCAAATTAGATGGACCGCATTTGTGAACAGCAGTTTTCAGATCTTGCCACAGATTCTCGATTGGATTTAGATCTGGACTTTGACTGAGCCGTTCTAACACATGCTTTATTTTTTGTTTTAAAACATTCCATTGTTGCCCTGGCTTTATGTTTAGGGCCGTTGTCCTACTGGAAGGTGAACCTCCTTCCCAGTCACAATTCTTTTGCAGACTCCAAGAGGTTTTCTTCCAAGATTGCCCTGTATTTGGCTCCATCCATCTTCCCGTCAAGTCTGACCAGCTTCCCTGTTCCTTCTGAAGAGAAGCATGATGCTGCCACCACCATATTTGACAGTGGGGATGGTGTGTTTAGAGTGATGTGCAGTATTAGTTTTACCCCACAAAACAAACGTGCCATTTTGGTCTCATCTGACCAGAGCACCTTCTTCATGTTTGCTGTGTCCCCCACATGGCCTCAGGCAAACTGCAAACAGGACTTTTTATGGTTTTCTTCTAACAATGGCTTTCTTTTTGCCACTCTTCCATAAAGGCCAACTTTGTGCCGTGCACAACTAATAGTTGTCCTATGGGCAGATTCCCCCACCTGAGTTGTAGACCTCTGCAGCTCTTCCAGAGTCACCATGGGCCTCTTGGCTGCATTTCTGATCAGCGCTCTCCTTGTTCGGCCTGTGAGTTTAGGTGGACGGCCTTGTCTTGGTAGGTTTACAGTTGTGCCATACTCCTTCCATTTCTGAATGATCGCTTGAACGTTGCTCCGTGAGATGTTCCAAGGCTTGGGAAATCTTTTTGTAGCCTAAGCCTGCTTTAAATTTCTCAATAACTTTATCCCTGACTTGTCTGGTGTGTTCTTTGGACTTGATGGTGTTGTTGCTCCCAACATTTTCTTAGACATACTCTGAGGCCGTCACAGCGCCGCTGTATTTGTACTGACATTAGATTACACACAGGTGCACTCTATTTAGTCATTAGCACTCATCAGGCAAAGTCTGTGAGCAACTGACTGTACTCAGACCAAAGAGGGCTGAATAATTACGCACACCCCACTTTTCAGTAATTTATTTGTAAAAAAATGTTTGGAATCACGTATGATTTTCGTTCCCCTTCTCACGTGTACACCACTTTGTATTGGTCTTTCACGTGGAATTCCAATAAAATAAATTCTTATTTGTTGCTGTAATGTGACAAAATGTGGAAATGTAATTGGTAAAAGGTTGTGTTAACTAAAAGATTTTCGTGAGCTCAGAATCTGTCTTGATTTTATTTTATTTTTTTCAGGAACATCGCAACCGTGTTTTCCATGACTTTAGAAACGGGCTGTGCCGAAACCTTGTCTGCACTGGTAAGTGAAGTCTTTTTTGCTACACTTTGAAACTTCTCTTGTCCCATTTTATTTCCCCACGGTGTTTCATTATTTTCTTTATTCACGGTTTGCTGCTCAGCTTTTAGAGCAGCTTCAGTCTCATTCAGAACCTTGGGTCGCGTTTAAAGAGCCTCGGGTGATGGATCCATGATTCCTCAGGGCTGAAAATAGCTGACGCCGTTTTCTCACACGCACGCTGCCGCCCTGAAATCTCTGTAGACCCGTTTTGCCGTCGCCTATTTACAGCTCAAATGTCTGCAGTGTTTGCGGAGTGCGTTTAGAAATTACCCATCATGCTAACTTGTAATTTCCTGTGAACTTGCATATAAATGCTGCAGGTAATCTTCCCAGTGTTTGTCACTACAGCTGCTGCTGCTGCATGCATTTTCCAATGCCCGGTTTCCCCCTTTCACCCCTTTATGGCACGTTCAGACCGCCCTTTACTGCCGGGCAGCAGGGCAGCTAGATTACATACAAAGTCTATGGTACCTATGCAGCAAGTGAGCGTCAAGCTCCACCAAGCTGCCATGCAGCTGGTCGCGTGTGTCTGCACGCCTGGTATCGGCGCGTCAATGCAGCTGCTGCTCGGGCGATCCTTCAAGGCGGCCACACAGCTGCTGCATGAAGTAGGGGTAGCAAACGCGGGGCAGCAACCAATCAGCGACAGAATGCCGGGATTAAGGGCGGAGAAGATGCAGGACGAGCGGAGCCGCCGGCTGGAACTACTTGGGGAGCGGGGAGGATGGAGGATGAGCCGTGCGCTGTAGCTACGAGCAGGGATTAGAGGGGAGTCTGCTAGATCAAGCCAGAAGGCTGGGGAGTCGGAGACTCAGGAAAAAAATCTGACTTTATTTGGTTAAAGTCATCAGATTGCCAGGTAAGCAGTTACATATGTTCTTTAAAATCTCGTTATGTTAGCTAACACTAGAATAAACCTGGTTAGGGCAACTGTTACTAAATATACACTCGTAGTTTCTCGGTGGAAGAGAAATCCCCAGCCGCTCGCTGATATACTCATGTGTGGCACCGACGCAGCGTACAAATGTGCAAGCAGGGTTTGAATCTTAAAAACGGCAACATTCGTCCATTTGAGCTGTTTGACACCTGGCAGTAACGGGTGGTCTGAACAAGCCATTATACAGCAGAGTCAGCTCGTTGGGTGGCCTGTCACGTTAACTGCTCTACTTCCTGTCTTTATGTCGACTGTCTCGACCTCATCCTGCAGTGTTTAAAGGATCTCCTGCTCTACGATGCGTGATGGAATGGCGTCGGAAGATTTTCCTCCAGACATCGTCTGCAAATGCTTAATTTAGTAATGAATCTGATCTCCCATTGCCTGTTGTTGTAGGGAGCTTTTCATTTAACAGAACAGAGCTGTGGGTTTAAAAGTTTTGAAACGAAAGCAACAAATCTGTTTCTCACCTGACAGCTGGGACTGTTTTTTGTTTGTTTTTTACGTGAAACATTATTCATATTGAACATATGCATTATAATCCCTTAGATCTGTTCACGAGAGGAATTGACATTCAAGCTGTGAATGTTGTGATCAACTTCGATTTTCCAAAGCTGGGAGAGACGTACCTCCATCGCATCGGCAGATCTGGTAAGAAACTCTAAAAATCCTTCCCTGAGCTGACATTTTTTCAAGCCAGAAACCTGATTAGAAATCTCTAATTCCCAGGACGCTTCGGCCACCTTGGTTTGGCAATCAACCTAATCACGTACGATGATCGCTTCAACCTTAAAGCGATTGAGGAGCAGCTGGGAACAGAGATCAAGCCCATCCCCGGCATCATTGACAAGAGCTTGTACGTGGCAGAGTACCACAGTGAGAGTGGTGAAGAGGTCAAGCAGTGAGCCTGTAGGTACCTTCACCGCCAAGTACATTCACTGCCTTGCAGATGTATTCAGTTTGACATTAACACGTATAAAATGGCTTGTAGTTCATGGTTGTAACATGCGAAAGTTATAAATTCACATAATTGTGATGTGTAGTTACACTTTTACATTGTAAATTATTTAAATCCATGATTCTGTGGTACGTGTACCATCAGTCGTACTCAAGCTCTCCCTAGTGGTACTTGAGGAAAGTTCTAAATATTTTATGAAAATAAAATTAATTTCAAAATGTATAATTCATACTCGGTGTGGCTGGCAACAATCACCAATGAATAATCCTTATTAGGAATTAGGAATAAATAAGCTTCCTTTGTTAAGTGCCTATAGTTGAAAAGGGTAAGCCTCTCCTGTACGTTTATGTTGGTCATGATCGTGGGACTTGTGGGCTCGACATTTTCTCAGGGGGTACCCACTGTAAAAAGTTTGAGAAATTCTGATCTAAATTATGCATTTGAATTCAGCACTTATAAGGCCTTATATTTTGATCGACATCAAAAAAATGTTATGATTCCATTTTTCAATCACTCAAATTTTATAAAATGTTAAACGTATAGAACTGTTTGGAGATTTGATTGGCTTTTAAATTTAATTTAAATATGATAGTTCAAGCAGACATAGCCAGAGTAGAAAACAATATAACCACTTGAAGAGAGCTGTTAATGTTTAGAAATGTGTAAAGGTCTCATTCACTTTTCATAAATTTTTCACTGTTCTCTGGTTTGAAAGAATGCAGTCAGTCGGTTTGTCAAAAAAACCCAAACTCCTCAGTCCATTTCAGGCCCTGTTCAAACGTAGCTGGGTATCTCACAAAACGAAGAAACTTTTCTACGGTTTGGCCTGTCATCCACACGTAACCAGAGATTTTCGCCACCAAAAACACATCTTTTTAAAAACTCCGGCAGAAGTGGAGATTTGCGTTTTCTCAGTTTTCAGTATCTGCGTGTGGACTGTTTAAAAAAGGTTTTAAAAGCTTTAACGTCACTATCTGCGACAAGAAATACTCAAACATCACTTGTGTAGGGCTGTGTATCAATCAAAGATTTTCGATACCGGTACTAATACCGATACCTTCACTTCGATACCGGTTCCTGTACGATACTTTTTTCGATACCAATTTTATAAGATAAGAAGATAACAAAGATTACATTACACGATCTACAAATCTTCCGTTTATTTTTCAGCTTTGGTAGTCTTCCACTCCAAGCAGTTTAACAGAAAAACTAAACAACAAATTATTTGGAGTGCAAAAGAACACTTGCAAACAAGTTACAAATTAATCTAATATTCTACTACATACTGGACCTTTGCCCTTAGCAGTTTTTCTTCAGAAAAATTAACATGTCAGCTTTCTCAGGACACAGACAAGCCCGCTCTTGGCTGATGGTGTCCCCAGCAGTAGAAAAAGTACGCTCTGAGGGTGTGGATGATGCTTGGACACAGAGATACCTGGTTGCCAAGTTTGATAGCATTGGCATAGTGTCCCTTGCATTCCACCACCAGGTTACTGGATTCACTGAGGTTAGAGTAGATGGCAGACCTCTGTATCGCCGTATCTCTTCCTCAATCTTCTCTATGGTGCTAAGAGTGTTCTCTTGTCTTGTTTCAACTGCTATGTCCTCATCTGCAAATAGCTCCTCAAGGGCAGAAAGCTTCGGCTTCTTCTGGAAACGAGAAGAAGAAAAAGAGATGCCAACAAGTTGTATTTGTTCTGACGATGAAATGTGGGGGGTGTGGGGGTAGAGGATGTATTTGTATATTTTTTATTTTACCAGTGTTGTTACTGCAGCTGTACACTCTTCATCAGAAGAGTTGTCATCATGGTCACCAGCTGTCCCTTCAAGCTCCTGCTCCATTTGGTGGGCCTGGGTCACTACACCTTTATTCTGAATTCAATAGATTATGGGAGTCATATAAGCTGATCTACAAAGATAGAGGAATCAAATATTATCATTAACAAAAGACCCCTGTTGTGAGGTCCTAGTTACCAGCTCCTCTTTTAGTCTGGTCCACACTTCACTGGCCACTTTGGTCTTAAATCTTGGGTCTAATGCTGTGCCCTCCTCCAAGAACTGCCTGATGCTCTCATCCTGCAACATAAAAAAAAATACTATATATATATAAATACTATAGTTGTCAAATCTCTGAGTGTACCCTACGAACACAATTTAAAAATCTACAGGATTATGCTACAACATACTTGGTATCGTTTTGAGAGGTCACCCCAGATCTTGTCCTTGATGGTCTGTGTAAAGGAGCAGTCCTCATCAGTCACTGTGAAGTGGTGCTGGAGTTTCCCCAAGATGGGCAGAATCTGGCCCAAAGTTGGACTCCTTTCAGCAGAGATGCAGATGGTTGAAGTATAGAGTATCTTCATTACTTTGACAAACTGTTCTGCTTTTCTATAATCCTCATCTGAAAGCCTCTCCAGTCTGAAAAAAATATATACACATTGTTTTATTAGCTAGACCACAGCCAAGGAAATTAGTATACATTGTTAAGAGGATAAGGTAATAACAATGTCCATATATACCTGTCCTTCTCCATTGATTTTTTTAGCCGAGGGTCCATAGAGGCTGCCTGGATGGCAGGAAACTGCTCCAGAAATCGCTCAACCATCAGGAACAGACTGTTCCACCTGTTCTTTACATCCAAAATGATGGCATGTTCAGGAAGATCTAGAGAGAGACAGTGTGTGTGTGGTTGTCAGATGGGTTATTTGTAGTAATAATGGGTAAATAATTTATTTAGCCATGTAATGTTGGACTAAGCTTACTTTATTTTGATTTACACCTACCAAGAAGACGCTGCTTCTCTTTAAGAACAGGTTTAGCCAAGCTGCACCGCTTTAACCAAACCACCATAGCTCTGATTCTTCCTGCCCACTTTGAGATGGCAGGTATAGTGTACAACTTTTGAGCAGCAATGTTTAATGTATGAGCAAAGCAGCTAATTTTTTCTAATGCTCATCTTTTTTACTGCTACATCCATATTAGCTGCGTTATCTACTGTTATGGCAACTACTTTTTCCTTTATGTTGAACTCATCCAGAATATCCCCTATCTCCTCAGCTATTACATTCCCTGTCTGTGATGTATAGACTGCCCTGGTATGTAGGATTTTCTCCTTCATGGTACCCTCTCTCACAAAGTGGACTGAAACCGTCAAGTAGTGGTCTTGTGCCACACTGGTCCACCCATCCGCGGTCACAGCCACATCTCTGATGTCTTTCAGTTCTCTCTTGACATTTCCCTTCTCTACGGCATACCATGCAGGTATGAGAGTATTTGACAGCATGTCCCTGCTGGGGGGCTGATATCTGGGGTTTAGGGCTCTTATCATCTCCCTAATTGACATTAGAAAAGGAAAAAAAATCAATAATAACATGGATGTGTTATTATTGTTATATTATGATCTAGGCTGAGAGATAATGGCTTCAACAATATCCTTTACAGCTTACTTACTTCCACCATGGAGCATCCACAGTTGAAAAAGGCAGCAAACCTTTAACAACAAAGTTTGTGACTGCCCTGTGACACTCATCTTGTTTTTCTTTTGTCATTTTTCCTTTTTCTGCTAGTGTGAATGGATTCACACAGGCTGGCCTTGTCCCCCTCACATCAGGGTCAGAGGCTAATGTGAGATAAACAGTGAGTGCACATTATGTGAGCTCTTAAACTAGCTGAACCAACACAAGCTAAGCTTTATCTGTTACTGTTAATCTCTAATTAGCTTTTGATTTAGCTAGCTACATAGCCATAAAATAAAGCTACAATAATATCTTAACTTAGTGTCACATGGACCCCAGTTTAACTCACCGCGCAATGCATGTATTAAGTACAGTAAAATGAAGTTAACGTACCTGTTGATGTCACAGACATAGCACGGTCGCTGGTACTCTCAAATGAAGCGGAGTCCGGTGGTGGTGATTTTGAATCAGGCTGCATGGGCTCTGTAACCTCCACAGGCGGACTTGAATGCTGAGAGGATGTTGGCTGCAGTCCGCTCTTCTTGCAGTCAAACACGGAGCACGTTTCTGCTCTTAAATTGATTCCGTGAACAGTCAGATGTTTCATCAAATTAGTCGTATTGCCAGCCTTAGCCATTATGACTTTTTTGCATATATTGCATCGCGCAGTATTGCAATCAATTTTACTAAAGTGGAGCCACGCTTTCGACCGCGGTGGCATTTTTTAAACGTTTCACGACACGCAACTACAGTTTACTATCTCAACACAGACACGTGACGCGAACCCATCTGTGAGCGTAACCACAAAACGTCTCTGGTATCTTGGATCCAATGAAAGTATCACTTATTTTTTCTGCCGCAACATACAAAGTTAGCAAATCTCAAGCAGCATTATCAGGTGTTGATCACGTGATCAACCTCTGGGAACCGAAACTTGGCACCGAAAGACGAAGCTTGTTTTGATAGTCGGTACAACCGAAGCATTTCGGTCGGTGCCACAAAAGAACCGAAGTTCGGTACCCAGCTCTACACTTGTGAGACCTGTGGTTGATCTCAAAAACGGCATGTATGCCCTCAGAGCTGTGTTTGCGTCATCCATTGTTAAAGCGCGTTTTGATTGTTTGATTTTATAAGGTGCATGACTGCCGCGTACTGAAGATGGACGATAGAAAGTTACTCTGAGCATATAAGATTTGGGAGAACTACTGCCCCCTACTGGTTTGCCACGTCTATGAATGTGCTGGAAAAAAACATTTATCCGGTTACTAGAGCTGTGTTGAAATAATCGATTTTACATAGTTTGCCCTTTTTAAAGATGAAATGGGAAGGAACAGTCCAGACGGCCATTTTAAGTTTTGTGTCTGACAGGGTTAAGACAGTTCTATTTCATCCCTTCTGACCGCCAGAGGCGGTGCTTACAAGCACTGAATGATCATTCTTGAGCATGCCCAGGTCGAGAAATTAATAACAACACAGTCACCTGTGACCTCCGGTGACCCACGTGGGTCTATAAATTCACGTGACACCGGAACACAGTCCCTTTTGTTCTTCTCGCACATGGTCGAGAGCTATCACTGACGGACTCCACTGCTGCATTTTGACGGACTCTACTGCTGTTGGCCCTTTTTCACCTTTGGTGGGAGCTGCGAGTGTGTCTCGCCCTCCTGGGCTGCGTAGACAACCGTCGCCGCGTGGCGAAGGTCCCGGTAAGTATTCCTGTTGCCGTTTACGGCTTGGAGTTTTGTGTTTATGTGTCTGGTGCCGTTTTCGGCGAGACGTTTAATACTGTACGGCCAGTTTTGTGGCTTGCCTTACTTCTAAAAACAGCGCTGCCGTGTTCGGCTGTTGCGTTAGTGTTTATATTTGGGATTCGGCAGTGGTGCTGTGTCCCCTGCTCGCTTTGTTTTTTGTCTCCACCAGTAGCGTGCTCGCTTGTGTGGTTTTTTACTTGTTTATTTTTTCGGGTCGTGAGTGCCGTTTACGGCGGAATCGGCCCGAAGTTATACTGGGCTCTCCCTGCTGCAGGGAATGTGTAGCCCCGCTGGCCTTGGACGACTGGCACGATCTGTGCGCCTCATGCCTCGGTGTTTGTCACCTTCGGGAGGGCCTCACCGAGGCTGCTTGCATGGACTGCAGTGTGATGCCTCTGTCAATGCGTGAGGCACGCCTGGCTGCATGCGGGGGCACAACAGAGTGGACGCAGGGGCGAGTCTCCTCCCTACCTCCTACTCAGCAGGCGCTGGACGGGGTTCGCTCCGCTGCTGAAGCCCCTCAGTCCTCCGTCAGAAAACGCTCCGCTACAGGAGCCGAGGCCCCTGCCCGGAAGAAGGGCAAGGTAGGTCGCCCGTCGGGATTGGAGACGAAGGTGGACAATCTGTCCTGTGAACTGGCCCAGATGAGGGCTCTCCTTCAGGCCCCTCAAGAGGATGGTCTGCATCCGAAGGGAGACGCCGGGCAGCAGGAGGACGTGGCGTCCCTTCACGATGATGACGCCCTATCGGTGGCGGCATCTGACACTCAGTTTCACGATGTGGAACTACATAACCCTGATCCTGGGGGCGTGCATAGGGAGGCATCTGAAGCAGGAAGCAGCGCTTCTGACTCCTCCGCAAGGGACGCGGAAGGCGTGGCGATCTCTGCAGTGCGTACCGCGCTCGCACGTTTGCAGCTGGACGCTCCAACCGCGCAGTCAGCTGCCCCCAGTGCTTTTTTTAGGCGGCAGGCTTCATCCACCGCCTTTTTGGTTCCCCCGTCCACTGAATACATCGACCAGCTTCAGGCCTGCTGGTCCGACACAAAGGCTTTTTCAAGGCCGACTGCTGATGGCAGGGCGCTTGCCTCCATGCAGGAGGCATCCAGGTTTGGGCTGGACCGCATGCCGTCCGTCGAACCTGCGGTGGCCTCACTTATTGTGTCTCCAGATGAAGCCCTGAGGACTGATGCGAGGTGTCCGCGTCCGCAGTGTCGTGCTACGGATGAGCTCCTGTGCAAGGCGTACGAGGCCGGTGCTCGTATGGGGCGCATTGGGAACTCGATGTCCCTTTTGCTGCTGGGTCTGGCCTCATCTTTGGAGGACGCCGGCCTGGATTCCCCGACACAAGGCCTTGTGGATACATCTCTGCAGGCTTTTGCCTTTATGTCAAGGGAACTCGGTCGCCTGCTCTCCACTCTCACGCAGGCTCGTAGGCAGGTCTGGTTGGCTCAGTCTCCTCTGACTGAGTCATGTCGGAGGACTCTACGGGTTCTCCCGGTCCGTCCGGGGGAACTCTTTGGTTCCGCTGCACTAGAGGCTCTACAACGTACAGCGCAGGCCACCCAGACACGTCAGCAGTTGGCGAGCCTTCACCGACATGTTCCTCCGCGTACGGCAGCTCCTGGTCCATCTCGGGGAGCTTTCCCTACCTCGTCGGACCCCTTTGCCATCCCTCGGAGACCGCTCCCGAGGTCTGATAGATTTCGAGACGACCAACGTGGGACACAGGCCTCTCGTCCACCCCGTACGGGACAACGGTCTCGGCAACCCTCCCGGTCCACTAGGGGCCGTGGGGGACGCAAGTGAGACCAGCAGGCCGGTGGTCGGTCGTTTCACCCCGGAACAACTCCTATATTGGGCTACCCACACCCGGGACGCCTGGGTGTTGACCACGTTGTCCGGGGGTTACAGATTACAGTTCCACCGCCGGCCTCCGGTTTCCGGCCCGGTCCGGGTCACTCACATCCGCGACCCGGCCGAAGCCCAGGCACTACAACTAGAAATTGTGACCTTGCTGGACAAAGGTGCGATTGTGCCTGTGGATCCCCTGCGGGATCCGGGGGGTTTTTATTCACGTTATTTTCTGGTTCCAAAAAGGACCGGGGATCTGCGTCCCGTGTTGGACCTGAGGGGTCTCAACAGTTTTTTAAAGGTTTTGCCATTCCACATGTTGCGCACCATGGAAGTACTTCGTGCTATATCGATGGGCGAATGGTTCACCAGCATCGATCTGAAAGATGCGTATTTCCACGTCCCAATCGCTCCTCCTCATTGGAGGTTTCTGCGCTTCGTGTTTCGGGGGCGCCATTATCAATTCAGGGTCCTTCCGTTCGGGCTCTCACTGTCCCCCCGGGTGTTCACGCGAGTTGTAGCGGCGGCATTGGCACCGTTGCAGGCGCACGGCTTAAAAAAACTTCCCTACTTGGACGACTGGCTGATTTGTGCGCCGTCCCGCGCACAGGCTATTCGGGACACGAAGACAGTCCTCACGCATGTACGCCGGTTGGGGCTCAGAGTAAATCTCCCCAAGAGCAACTTGGTTCCGACCCAGGCCACGGTTTTTCTTGGAATTGCTCTCGACACCATCCCCATGACTGCACGACCCTCCCCTCGGCGGGTCGAGGGTATCATGGCGGCCCTCTCTGTGTTCCGAGGGGCCAGCGGGTTGCCTTTCATCAGATTCCTGCGGCTCCTAGGCAAGCTGGTGTCTGTTTCCAGTGTGGTTCCCTTGGGACTGCTCCGTCTGCGCCCCCTACAAATATGGCTGAACGGTCAGCATCTAGATCCGTCGCGGCTGTCACACCGGCGTGTACTGTTGCTAGTGTCGCATCAGTGTCTGACGGCTCTGGCTCCGTGGAGGGACAGGCTTTGGCTCGAGCACGGCGTCCCACTGGGAGCTTGTCCGTCTCGGCGAGAAGTTGTATATACGGATGCGTCGTCCACGGGCTGGGGTGCGACGTGGCAAGGACGGGTGGCGCAGGGTGTATGGTCCCCTCAGTCGAGGCGGGAGCACATAAATGTGTTGGAGCTGCTGGCGGTGCATTTAGCGCTTCGTCGGTTCCTACCGTATCTCCAGGGCCGACATGTGTTGATAAGGTCGGACAACACTGCTGTGGTCTACCACATCAACCACAAGGGGGGAACAGGGTCAGTCAGGTTGACGCAGGTGGCAGGGCAGTTACTGACATGGGCGTGGCCTCGATTGGCGGGGTTACGTGCGACTCATATACCGGGACCGCAAAATCAGGTTGCCGATTCCCTGTCCCGTCAATCTGTGCCTGCCGGGGAGTGGATGCTCCATCCAGAGGTAGTGGACCTGATTTGGAGGTCCTTCAGCAGGGCAGAGGTGGATCTCTTCGCCTCGAGAGATGCGACCCATTGCCCACTCTGGTTCTCTCTAGCGGACGCCTCCAGCCCGATGGGCCAGGACGCATTGGCACACGACTGGCCACACGTTCTGCTGTACGCCTTCCCACCACTACCGCTCATTCTCCCAACGCTTCTCCGGGTCCTTCAGGAGGGACACCGGCTCCTCCTGGTGGCTCCATTCTGGCCGGGGAGGACTTGGTTTCCGCTGCTGCGCAGGCTTTGTTGCAACTTGCCGATGCGTCTCCCGTGCCGGGGGGACCTGTTGTCCCAAATGAGGGGCCAGGTGTTACACCCCGAGCCCTCTCGCCTCCAGCTCTGGGTCTGGCCCCTGCAAGGCCTGGCATAACATTTTCAGGCTTCGACGGTGGCGTTGGTCACACCATTTGCAATGCCCGAGCGCCATCCACACGCCTGTTGTATGCGAACAGGTGGAAACTGTTCGACAAGTGGTGTCGTGACCGTAGGCTGGACCCCATACGCTGTCCTGTCCCGGCAATCCTCTTATTCCTGCAGGATCTGCTCGACAAGGGACGGTCTCCTTCTACCCTGAAGGTGTATTTGGCGGCTATTTCGTGCTGGCACATTGACGTGGATGGTGCTACTGTTGGTAGAAACAAGATGGTCTCCTTGTTTATAAGAGGTGCCAGGAGACTACATCCCCCCCAGACGCCACGTAGTGCCTTTGTGGGACTTGGATGTAGTTCTCACGGCCCTGCGGTCGGCGCCATTTGAACCGTTATCAGAGGTGGGCCTAAAGTGGTTGTCCATGAAGACTGCATTCCTCTTGGCGATGGTCTCAGCCAAGCGGGTGAGTGAACTGCAGGCCTTCTCTATTAAGGACTCCTGCTTCCGATGGAACCCTGATGGTTCGGGGGTAACCCTCTGGCCGGATCCTTAATTTGTTCCCAAGGTGCCCTCTATGAGTCCTGTCGGGCCCTTACAACTTACCCGTTTTGACTCTGACTCCCAGCATCTGTGCCCTGTCCGCTCGCTGGCAGAGTACGTGAGGGAGACCGCAGAAATGCGTAAGTCGGATCAACTGTTTGTGTGCTTCGCGGGACCCAGAGTGGGTCATGCACTATCCAAACAGCGTTTATCGCAATGGGTCGTTTGTGTTATAACGGAGGCTTACGCCAGATGTGGCCGGCCGCTGCCTGCAGGTGTGAGGTGTCATTCCACCAGGGGCGTCTCCACTTCCTGGGCTGCAATGACTGGCGTACCGCTGGAGACGATTTGTGCTGCTGCTTCATGGACGTCTTCAAACACCTTTACCCGTTTCTACAGGGTGAATGTGGCTACTCCGCATCCGTTGGACGGCGTCCTCCGTCAGAGCCGATCCTGAGCGAGGTGAGTGTCTCTGGGTCCGTGGATTCCTCGGGACCTTGTTGACATTAGTCATTCAGTGCTTGTAAGCACCGCCTCTGGCGGTCAGAAGGGATGAAATAGAACGCAAGTTACGTATGTAACTATGGTTCTATGAATCCCGAATGACCGCCAGAGCGTTCAGTCCCTCGGAATCCTCTCGTTGTGCGAGAAGATTGTGGGACTGTGTTCCTGTGTCACGTGAATTTATAGACCCACGTGGGTCACCGGAGGTCACAGGTGACTGTGTTGTTATTAATTTCTCGACCTGGGCATGCTCAAGAATGATCATTCAGTGCTTGTAAGCACCGCCTCTGGCGGTCATTCGGGATTCATAGAACCATAGTTACATACGTAACTTGCGTTTTCCATGGTGAACAGTTTCTCACCCAATGTTAAATAATTGAATTTCGGGCATATAATTATATAATTAAGATAACAGTAAAAAAAGAAGCTTTTAATAGCACTGACCAATATCAATAGTGAATTGGATCAGATTGAATTGAATCGATTCAAACTCTTGAGAATCGGAATCGAATCGATTCTTGAAATTTGAATCGATACCCAGCCCTACCGGTTACATGTGGATGGAGAAGTTTTTTTTTTTTTTTTTTTTTTTCAAGGAGCAGAGGAAAATCTCCGTTTTTAAAAAGCCCGGCTACGTGTGGACAATCCAAACAGACCATTACCTCAAATCAGAGTCCAGTGATGACTGCGTGACCTATTCGTTTTTGGTGACACTTTTTAAAAGTTGCTGCGCTCTGAAACATTTTGCAAGTATTCAGATAGCAAACCCAACCAACAGAGCCGTACCAAAAATGGATCCATGTACAGTTACAGCCCCACTATTAACTATTTGGGTAACTTGTTGCATTGTATTTTTCTTTTTTAGTGTTATCACAGTTAACAAAGAGAAATGCACAAGATTTCTGGTTTAATTTGTATAAATAATAAAAATATGCTATGTAGCCGCGAAATGTAACCATTTTTTAATTTTCTAATTTTGTCTGACTAATCACAGTATGTTTTAGCAATATAACTTTGTATGGAATAGTAACTTTACAAGAATCGGTGGTTGAAAAAGTTTGTTGTCCTGCTTTTTTCTGACCCTCGACTGCAGCCATTTTCTAATTTTTTTTTGTCCCCCACAGATCAGCCCAATCTTCAGTCTCCTTCAGCTCCTTTTCACCCCCCCCCCTCTTGTCTTGGATATTTTATTTTTATTTTTTACTTTTTTGTGTACAGTTTCTTTTGAATGCCACCATCAGGAATGCATTTAGAGACGGACGCTTTCTGGAAGAACTCATCGGCCTTATTTAAAGGCTTTGTGCTGCACCGCAACGTACTGAAGACATGAGCACCAAGAGGAAAGCACGGGACCAAAATGGAACGGTATCGGCGCACATGGATAACTTTGATTCGTAGCTACGACCAACCTGAAGCCAGACGCTGAACGGACGCGCCCCATTCTGCACATTTTCTTTTCAAAACGTTGAACCAATTTGTAACAAAGTGCCTTACCAAGCAGTTCAAGACGTTCTGAAGTAATAACCTGTCATCGTCCTCCACTTTCCTCACTTCACGCCACATATTCATGTTCACCTATTTGAGAATTTGTTACAGTCGATGTCTGACCACAGGGGTTAATTCATATCTAGTTTTGTTTGCTTAGGAAGCTCGTCTGGATGAGTCTGGCTGAAAAAAAAACAAAAAAACTTTGATTTTCAAAGAGCAGAGACTGGATTTGTTTCGTTTCCTCTGTCAGCCAGACTGCTCGGTTGCTTGTGATGAAGCTCGTTCTTAGAGACCCTGACCCTTTCCTCTGTCGTCAGCATCAGAACACTAAAAGGAAGAAGAGAAAAAAAAAAGCAGCCTGAAAACACCGCGAGCCATGAGGATTCCTGTTTCAGTGGCGTTTCTTTGGAGAGAACGTTTTTGGTTTTTCTTTGTCCTGTTTCACCCTCCTGTGGATGGCCATACCTTTATTCTGAGAGACATGAAACTAACATGTGGGGCTCAGCTTTCACTTCCTGTACATACTTTCATTTTAAGATTGTTTTAAAAAAAAAAAGAAAATTGTAACTGGCTGGCAAACTGGAAAGCTGGCCGCCCCGTTCTCTCGTTAGCACTGGAGATGTTTTCCTCTATTGCCAGTCTTTGTTCTGCAAATGTCAGCCCGGGAGTCTATTTATAATTTTAGAGAGAAAAAAAACAAACGCAAAAACATTTAAATGACGCCGTTCATGAAATGTTTTTGGGCCAATCTTTTTTTTTTTTTTTTTTTAGTACTCTAAAATGTAATGGTGCAATTCTTATAACGTGCACTTAGTGTTTAAATGTTGCCCTTCTTCTTTCCTGCTACCAGTGTTAACAAGCACAGTCTCAAAAGATGGCTTCCCTAAGCTTGTATATCTGGGTTGAATTATTCTTTTTTCACCAGCTTGGGTTTGTTAAACCAACTCCAAAAAAAAACTACTACTAATTTATCCTAGAGATCGCTGGTGTTTTAAAGAAGCAAAGAATAATCTGCCGCATACTAGCGCTTCTTGCTGCAGTGCAGCTTAATTGGCTTTTTCTTTTTTTCTGAAGGGAAGCAGTGGTTATGTTTTATGCCACGCTTAAGCTTGGTTTCATATTGGTGGGTTTCGTTGGACATGATGGCCTTATTCCTGCCTCAAAGTTGACTTGAACTTTGTGTTCAGCTCAACCTTTTTGCAAACAAGGTTCCCCTTTCTGGTGAGATGCTCTCAACTGCTCCAGCCAATGAGAATTATTCCTGCAGTCTAAAGCTCAGAGCGCTTACCCCGATTCTCATTGGCTTAAGCTCTGGTCCTTGTTTGAGCGGTTCCTACGGCCCAGAAACCGTCGCATATTCGCTGTAATTTGGGGGGGGAGGGGGGATTTTTTCCCCCTTTTAAATTTACAAAAAGTAAATCCAAAGCGACCTATATGGTACCGAACAAACAGGGATCGTATTAATCAGACATTTGGCAGCTGTCTGTTTCCTGGCAAACTTCTGGCAGTGATGGTGCTGGCCTGTGGTTCTGAAGGTTTCAGTGTGGGTTAGTCATTGGTTGACTGCAGTCTCACTGCCAGAGGTTGTCATGGTTAAACCCTAAAGACTGAGACAAGAGCATCTTACCCTGGATTCTGTGATTGAGTAAAGTTTGAATCCAAATTGTCTCAGTCTTTAAGGTGTCTTCAAAAAGAAAGCTGGGTGGGTTATTTGGCGCTTTTGCTGCTGCCCTGATGCACTTGTTGATCGTTTTGACGGCTTGGACACAATAGCCACAAGATGACGAGTTATTTTAGGGATTGCCTATACTACAAATGCATCAGCTAAAATGTGGGAGGGATAAGTGGGCACTTTAAGAGAAATTGAAAAAAAATCCAGAGTTTTGGTAATGGGTGTAAACGTATTTAAAGAGTTGCCCCTTTAATTTGTTTTCGAATGGAGTACACCTTGTAAGGCTCCAAATTAAAATTTAAAATACTATGTTCATTTTTTTTTTTACAATTCGATGTAATTGGCAGTTTTCAGTGAGACAAAATTTTACATGTTTAGAAGTCATGGATACTGGATATTGGATTCAACGTTTTGTTTGGAATTAATAAAGCTCACTGAAATTTATTGTGTGGAGTGTATACTTATTTTCGTATTTGAAAAGTGGTTATCCTGCTACAGTGGTTATCCTGCTTGTAGGGGGCAGTGTGTTACTCTCCTGATTGCACCTTGGGACGTGTGTATATAAACTGACCTGAAGGCAGTTCTGTCATTTCGACTCAACATGAAGCCGGAGAACCTCGTGCTTTTCTGCTTTTCATTCATTGCACTGTTTGCTTGTTCGGAAGGCTCACTGCCTCCTCCATGTGACAGGTAAGAAAAGTCACTAAATATTTAACTTTTGGGTCATTTAAAAGTACTTCTAGGTCTTGTAATTTGACATTCAAGTAAAATATTTACTTCTAAAATATTTTAGTCTGAGATGGTTTAGATTCCTCCCTTTCCACGCTGACCAAATGTTTCTACTGACCAATACAAAGCAAATGCCTTATATTTATTTTCCCTTTACAATTTGAGGGAAAATGTATTTGGATTTTATCAGTCTAATGGAAAACCTTTGTTGTGCCATTTAAAAATAGCTCTACAACAATAAAATATTTGCTAATATGACCTGTATACCTGTTAATGATTTGCAGCCTTTAATTTCACCTCAAAGTCCATTCTGAAAGCTTTAAAATGCTTTTCACATGCAGTTAATTTAGTGTTCCTGTGTGGGGTATATTGTATAAGATCTTAATGCCAGTGGTAAACTACTGCAATTTTCAGCAGATTTAAACTGTCAAAGCAATTTTCACCCAAAAAAAGAATAATTTCCCCCTCTGGAGAGGAAAAAAAAAAAAAAAAGAGTACAAGGTACCTGATGCATGAAAAAGGGTGGAATGGTACATAAGGCATGGTTCTGGGATTAAGAAATAGTTGAGCATTTTTTGGTAAATTATAATTGAAATGTAACATATTTAAAATGACTGAACTGACTATTAAGAGCTGACTCCAAAAAAAGAAGGTACAAGCACACCTAGCCAGGGTAGCAAAACTAAAACCGTAAATATTTAAATACTTCAGCCATATTTGAGGATAAAACTTTATTGAATGACTTTTGAGTCATTTTGATGTTTCAACAGCCTAGTTTCGCAGCTGTACTTGAATGCAGCATGGGAGGAGTTTGGGAAAATACCTTCTAATTGGGGATTCCTCTGAACTTGTAGTCTGAATCAGTAGTCTGGTCTGACTGGATGCTATTAGAAGCCATGATGACATCACAGTGATGTTTCTATTCAGTTTCACATTATTTCAGGCGACTTGTTCAGTTGAGTGCAGAGCATTTTATGGGCCTTTTGTTGTTGAAAGATGCTTTCGCTGACAAAGTTGTGGTTCAGGAAAATGAAATCGGCCTCTATGTAAAGCTCAAAACGCTCCTGGTTGTAAGCTGCTGTGATTTTGGAGGTGATAAAACACAACCAATCAACTCCACCAGATGGCAATGTCTCCCTAAACTATTGCTGACTGAAAGCTTCAACCTGGACCTCAAGCCAATTGGATTGTGTCTTTCCGCTCCCAACTCTGGGACAGAACCTGGTTTTGGAGGAAGTAGAGTTATGCACACATCAACTTAAAGATCTTCAGGTATAAAATTAGTTTTTCTTAAGCAGTCCTTGTATTCATCTTTTCTCAAATTTTCTATAATACAAATTCTAGAAAGTATTAACTTTGCCAGATCTGTAGCAAGAAAGTTCAGTCACTGAATTCCAAAAAAAATAAGTAATTTGTGAACATGTTTAACGCCTTCTGGTTTTCCTACATAATTTTGGTCAAAATTTAAGGTTGGAGATGGAGGTAAGGTTATTTAGCACTTAACAAGAAAGAAAATTATGAGTTACATTTAATTTCCCTTTAGTGTATTTGAATTGAACGTTGTTCTGCCCTTATCTCTTGAACGTAGCTTATCCTTGTTTCATCTTTGTTTTATACCACAGTTTTTCCTTCTGCACAACTGTACATCAGAACGATCTGCAAATTGCCTGTTTCTTTGGTACCGGCATTTTTCCTCCAACCCAGTTTTATGAATCTGTGACTGCTTTAAAACTCTGCAGTCTTTTTTTAGATTAACCATTGAGACTTATGTATTATTTAAAAGAGAGGCTTGATGTTGGCAGACTAACCTATTAAAATTTTCGGAGGAAGGAAAGGTTTGGTTTGTATTTGCTGTAAAAAAAACGACCTAAAAACCAATGCAAAGGACATCTATTTAGACGCATGTAAAAATGTTTCCATTTCCAACGAAATACTTAAAGAAAAAATTAAAACTTGACAAAATAAAAAGATTGAGAAAACGTGCTTAAAATCGAAAGTTTACCTGCTCCTACCTTTACCCCTGTTTAATTAATTATAGCACCACTTATAGGCGTTTAGTGCTTTCCAGCTGGACTGTCTTAATGATCCCCACCCCCTTGTTTCAGTGAAGTCTACTGCTCAGGGCCCATCCTGCAGCACATCCAGGAAGCTAAGATTTTTGATGATGACAAGCACTTTGTTGATATGAAGCTGAGATCACCTCCTGGTGAGTCAGAACACTAAAAATGCTTTCATTGCACACCACTGTTTCCTACTATAGACTCATTTTCACAATCCTCCACAGGCGAAGTTGTGGCAGCTTTTGAAAACCTTTTAAATGAGTGGCCAAATTCCTCCATCCCGACCAGGAAACTGCAAGAGTTCCTCAATGCAAGCTTTGAGAAACCAGGCACAGAGTTTGAGACTTGGACACCGACTGACTGGCACGACAGGTGAGATCAAGCTCTCCGGCTCAGATCAGTGCATTTTATAACAGTGGCTGTTTAATAAGAGCTGGCTCTTGCATGCAGCCCCAAGTTCCTGAGCAAAATAGCAGATGAGAAGCTGCGAATGTGGGGGCAGAAGATTCACGGCCTGTGGAAGTCTCTCGGCAGAAAGGTGATGATACGGAGGAAGTTTTGAATCTCATTGTTAGCCTCAAAACTTAAATGAGTTATGGTTACACCCGTTATAAAAGCTCGCTGTTGGCAGGATCAACATGTTTCCACATATAGCATCCTGCAAAAGTATTCACTTCGCTTGAACTTTTCCACATTTCATCCCATTGCAGTCAAACTGAAATGTATTTTAATTAGGATTAAATCCAATGACACAAAGTTGCACAAAAGGAAAATAAATCATGCTTATTTTGTTTTATTTTTTTCAAATCAGAGGTGATCTGATGTGCATTTGTGTTTATCCTCCCCATGACCATTCATTCCTATACCCCTAAAAAAAATTAGCATAAAATGTTTGTTCACTTATCCCCTCTAGAGGCCTTCACTACAACAGAGGTTTAAAGCTTTTATAGATGAGACAAAAATATATGGCCTCAGAGGAGCAAATTCTTAGAAAAAAAAAAAATCCCACACAAGAAAATTATAAGAGAGCAATCATAGATATTCTCTGATGTTGGAATGTTGTAAATGTGCAAGAAGCTATTCCCATACCTTACTGTTTTATTTATATAGCACTTTCAGCATGACATTACAGTTAGCCAAAGGGCTGTACAGGAGGTATACAGATACGAAATAATCTAGAACGAGTAATTGAGATATAACCCCCCCCCCCCGAAAAAAAGATGGAGATACATGAAAACAAATAAAATCCTAAATGCAATAAGTAAAAATATAAATGCACCAGGATTTATAAGACACCTGTAGCTAAGCAACTGTCATAAGTGGATGTTAGGGCTGCTGAAATCCCAAGCTAACAGAATAATTACACCCTTTGTACTAACTAGGTGAACTCTGAAGGCCATTGGGTGTATTTATTATCTTTTAATCTGAATATGAAAGTATAGAGGGCAGGATAGAAAGCACACCGTGCTATTGACACTTTTATTTGTGAAAAATAAAAAGATATCCATGTCATTTGGTTTTTGGTTTTTTTCCCTTATTTTTGTTTTCTGAATATAAGTAAAAAAAAAAAAAAATCAAAAAGCAGTTTTAAGCCAAAGAAATACTGTGACAGACTCTGGATATTACTGATCTGTTTGTTTGGAAGCAAAGTCTAAAGAAATGAGAAACTATTCAAGTCTTTTCACCTAGTGCTGTAGATGTATAACGAATCTCACCTACAGATCAAAATCGATGTCGAAGATAATCCAGAGCTCTACTCTTTGATTCACACCCCATATCCTGTCATCGTGCCGGGGGGCCGCTTCAGGGAGCTCTACTATTGGTGAGCCAACAATTGAACCTCTCATCTCCTTCAGTGTGATGGCTATCGCCTCAACAGGCAATCAGGACTGTCCTTTCAAATCCAACAGGGACTCCTACTGGGTTATCAATGGTCTCCTTCTGTCCGAGATGAGCGAAACAGTCTACGGTATGATTCAGAACTTCCTCTTCCTCGTTGAAAGGTAAAGAGATTTCTTGGCAACGCACACAAATAACAAAGAAACCCATGAAGTTCGTTCAGGAGTAGAATTTCAATATGGTGCCGTTTTAAGTTAGTCAAAAAGTAATAGCAATAATTCAGCTTATTTGGCGTGTCATAAAAAGAAAAAAATGTAAGCTAATTTGCATCCATCATATTTATTCATTAATAAATGTCACAGTTTCAAGATAAATATTCAGCTAGCAAGCTAAACTGACTAGCTAAACGTATAGCTTCAAGATAAATATTTATCTCCGAGCTACACTTTAAGCTAATATGTCAAATCATTTATCAAGATACAGAAGTGGACTATTAAAATAAAAACTAGGTCCCGCGGACCTTTATCTAAACTCCTGCTGCTGCTGCATACTGTTGCTGTAAATCCATTCTGCACTGTCGTTAAAACGGCTCATCCTACATGTTTGACATGTTAGGAGGGAATTAAACAATGATAGAGTGGTGACTTTCAGTCTCAGCAGCAGATTATATAATGGTCTGTAGTACCACCTTTTATTTAGGTGGTCCACTTCTGCTTATCAGTAGGAAAATATGCATATAATCTAAATATTTAGCTAGCAAGTTTAGCTCACTAGCTAAAATTCAGTTTCAAGGTAACAATTTAGCTTGTTACCTAAATATTTAGTTTGGAGCCAATTATTTATTTTGTTAACTCATTGTTTACCCTGCTAACCTAATATTTGGATTGAAATGAAAAGAAATTATACACGAATAAATAATATGGAGTCTGCAAATATGACTTTGAGCCCCCGTTTATTTATCTCATAACAAGAAAAATGTCCCAAATTATTGTTGTCAACTTTTTGATTGTATAAGTTTACAAACAGCACGCCAGACATTTCCCCTGAAAAATCTTCATTCTTCGAGATTTAATAGAGTAAGATATTCTCTGTCACCCTCCCACAGATATGGCTTTGTTCCGAACGGTGGGCGGATCTACTATGAGAGGCGCAGCCAGCCTCCGTTCCTTCCGCTGATGGTGGAGAGCTACTATAAAGCAACTCAGAACCAGCTATTCATCAGGTGAAATTCTGAGCGAACCCATTTAACAGGAAAAAAGGCTTGTCTGCTTTTTTTTTCGATAGAATGTGACACCATCACCTTTTAAACAGTCCTTCATTCAAATGTCAAATCCCTTTGATTTTTAGAGAAGCTCTACCAACTCTGGAGAAAGAGTACTGGTTCTGGATGCAGAACCGTTCTGTACCTGTGAATGTAGGAGGATCAGAACACGTTCTGAACCGGTTCAACGTTGAGGCGGATTTGCCCAGGTACGACAGGAACAAATATCTTGACAAAAGTTTTAGAGAATGACCAAGATATGGTACTAAATTGACTGCTTCGTTTCTTTTTATTTTTGCGGTTTTTCCTTGAGCCTGTGTCATATATGAAGCAAAAAATAGATTTTACCGTCTGATTGAATTAGAAGAGCAGGATGGATGCTTTAAAGGAGAGTGGTTCCCTGAAATCTTTCTTCTTTTGTCAACCATGCTTACCTCCAATTGAATGGGCTTCACAAACAAGGATACGACTGCTAGTAAAACATCACCATGTTTATCCTACTTCCACTGGCTGCCTCTCTGTTTTTGAATAGATTTTAAACATTCATTATTTTAAAAGCTCTCAGTGGTTTGGCCACACCACACATCACAGATTTTTGGAACTGTTGTGTTCAGTATTTGTGGAGCGCACAGTTTTTTAAGGAATGGCTGCAGGCAAATTGCAAAGTAAGGTGGCGAATTTTAGATGAATTATTCCATGGTTTCAATAAGAGAAGCATAGAAACAACAACTCCCAAGAAAAAACCATCAAGGACAGACATTCTGCAAACAGAACAAGGCTTGGACTGCTGAAGCCTGGAATATACTCCTTGTTTCCAAAGAAGACCCCGTCGTACATCTAGAAAAAAGGAGCGAAATCAGGAGGAACATTTTGTAAGACCATTCTTGTAGGGTTGCCTCTAGTGCTAATCATTTGGTTAAACAAGACCATGAGTATGCAACGGTCTTCCAAAAAAAAGTTTTCCCAGTGATCCAGGAGCAAGAGGCAAAGGATGAAACTGGGTGGCTGATTGATTTAAAAACACAAACCTTTTTGGACCTGATCAGATCTTCATACCAGAGAGAACCTTTGAAACCTAATGTTGCGAAAAAAATTTCAGTTATTAAATACGTTGCAGAAGTATTCCTTTGCATATTTAGTCAGATAATTTCAATAATTTCTTTTGTGATTTATGTGGTTAAAGTGGCATATGACTTTAAAAAAAAACATTTTTTTTTTTTTACATATAAAAAGCAGGCAAATTGGGTTTGGGATTTGAATCCAGCCCCCTTTACTCTGCTACCTCCTAAATAGAATCCAGTGCAACAAACAGCCCTCAATAGTAATTTAATGTTTAATTTAATCTCAGTCACAATCCAGCTGTTCGGTGAAGCTTCTCAAAGGTTTGCTAGAGAACATTAGCGAACAGTCAGCATCGTGAAGACTGATGAACACAGGAGAGGTTTAAAGCAGGGTTAGGTTATAAAACAATGTATAAAGCTTTGGACATCCCGTGGAGGTCTGGTCAGTCCATAATCTGGACACTGACAGGCTGGGAAGGCATTAACAGGCAACCAAGTGGGTTATGGAGACTTTGCAGGAGTTGCAGAGATCCACAATCTCAGGTGGGAGAATCCATCAACTGCACAATCATTAGTGATGTGCTCCACAAATCTGGCTTTTATTGAAGAGGAGAGGAATTAAATAAAATTCTACCTCATACTGCAGGAGACACTGTGAATATGTGACAGAAGGTGCAAAACTGGGCAAACCATCGCCATTGTAGAGCATGATGGAGGCAGCCTTATCCTGTGTGAATGCTCTTCGCCCTTCTTCAGCTGGGAAGGCAGAGAAGGGCCTGTACTTGTAAGGCACTTTTCTTTGTCCCTTATTAAGTTCCTAAGGATCCTAAAAGGCTCATTCATGTGTGCGTGAACTCACACATTCACACACTGGTGATGGCAAACTACGTTGCAGCCACAGCTGCCCTGGGACGTGAGGTGAGGCTGCTGGGAACTTGCGCCTTCAGGCCTTCAAACCAACACCAGTAGGCAGGTGGGGGAAGTGTCTTACCCAAGGACACAAAGACCGAGACAGACGGAGCAGGTGCTCAAACCAGAAACCCCCCTGTTAAAGGAGGAACTCATAAAGCCTGAGCCACGGTCGCCCCGTTTAAAGGAAGAGAAGCTCTGATGTTCTGGTACTGAAGCTATAACGTTTGTGTGAAACACAAAATTATGTCAGACTCAAAAAGTTTTTGCCAAGACTGCAGAAATGAACATCTTTACCCACATTAACCTTGACTTTTTTTTCTTCCCAGGCCTGAATCCTACACAGACGATCTGGAATTAGCTGAAGGACTCTCTGATGGTAATGGATTATAAAAATTATTTTCTTGTCTGGCTGAATGAATCCGCCTGTGTGTGTGTGTGTGTGTGCGTGCGTGCGTGTGTGGGTTGGGATGTATTTTCATAGATGCTCTGCAGCCTTAAAGATGCACCTCTTGAGAAAGCTGTGATACATTCTTGTGGATTTAAAAAGCGGCGAAACAAATATGTTCGGATAAACTATGCTGGGATAAAACCATCTGTTCTCTGAGCTGTCTTTGGAATATAAAGGCGGTTTAAACGGTTGTTGTTTGCTAGAATACTGACTTTCCCTGCCATCTGAGAATGGTTGTTCTATTAAAAAAATCTAATTAATCTAGTCCTCTTCCTCATAGAAAACATTTTTGCTTATTTTCCCTAAAGCGAGCTGTTTCAGAATAGGGGTAAATATATTTGCTGTAAGACTTCATCTTTAATTTCTTTGGTTTCCTCTCAAGAGCAGAGCTATGCTTGAATAACCGCTCTGAATGTCTGCCTCTGGCAGCAGTCTAGTTGTCATCCCTAAAGTCAGGACACACACCCATTGTGAGGTGTCTTCAAATGCTAAGCCCCTCACCTCTTGAACAGGCTGCCGGAGGACCTCAGGGTCGTAGAAAATGTTCATGTTTTTCAGAGCAGGCTCAAGACTCATCTTTCTTGCCAAACTTTTAATTAATTATTAATTTAATAACTAATTTAATTGCTGTATACGTTTTACTTGCTTGTATTTGATCAATGTTTTACTACTTAATCTTAGTCCTATATGTATCCCGTTATTTTTATATTTTAACCTGTTATCCTTTTTAGAATTGTGGATAGAATTGAGGGAAGGAGGGTATAAATGTGATCATGCTTAAACCTGTGTACGAGAGTTGATATGGGTGGTAATTTTGTTCCGTAAAGCACTTTGAACTGCATTTCTTTTTTGTATGTAAAGCCCTTTAAAAATAAAGTTTGTTTGACTGATTAAAGCATTTCAGAGTGTCTCTCCCTGTGCTGTTCCCCTCTGACCTCAGAGCTCAAACAGCAGCTGTGGATGGATCTGAAAGCAGGTGCAGAGTCCGGCTGGGACTTCACTTCCCGCTGGTACATAAACGGTGCTGGCCACAACGAAGGGACCCTCAGAGAGACCCGTACCAGCCAGATCCTACCCGCTGACCTCAACGCCCTGCTTTGTCGCAATGAGAGACTCCTGGCCTCTTTCCACAGGCTGCTTGGTGAGCCTCTGACATTGGATGCACGCTGCTTCGGTCTGCTTTTAGCTCCCAGCCGATGTTGCATAACGGTGACGTGACGCATCCTGACAGGTAACGATGAATCAGCTGCCTTGTACGAGCAGGCTGCAGCCCGCAGGACTGAGGCGATGGAGGCGCTGCTGTGGGACGCTGAGAGGGGAGCGTGGTTCGACTACAGCCTGTTGACGAACTCCAAGCACTACGAGTTCTACGCCTCCAACCTGGCTCCTGTTTGGGCTCAATGCTATTCTCAGCCTGAGATGGGGGAGAAGGCAGTGCAGTACCTGAAGGTGTGTGCACGACAGAAGCTTCCTTAGACATAACAGGATAAATACTTTTATTTGTTTAATGATTTATACACAGTACCTTGCAAAAATCATCAAACTTAAACGTCCAGCAGTTGGTTAGCGTGAAATCCGCATGGTTTCCTCTTTCTAGGGCAAAGTGGGTGATAAACAAGTGAGACGGGATAGAAAAGCAGATTAGCTGATCAATGATCAGTTTCATGATTGAAAGAGAGACAGGAGAGGTTGGGTGAGAGAATGAGAAGAGAAGAGGTAGCTGGGGAGCGTAAAGACACAGAATAACTCCAGCATTGTCTTTTTTTCTTTGTAGCTGAAGTACGGGACAAATTACCTTCCTTTTCAGATAGCCTGTACTTGTATAGAGCTTTATTTGGCAAACATAAAATCTCTGATGGACAGAGATGCATGTAAATGTTGCTAAACTGCAGAGCTCGTTCGGTGAAGGAGCGATTCTGCAGGTCCTTCCTTCCAGCGCCTGTCAGATTGTACAATCAGAACTGCTTTTAACCAACATAGAGGTTTACACCTATACTGTATTATGTATTGACACTAAATAACCAAACAACTGCTACTGCTATAATTTGCACATTATTTTCCCCCGAATGTATACACTAACTGAATGAAAGTTTTCCTTATAGCATTTTATTGCACAGTACAACGCACAATCCGTACTTTTTCTTTTTGAACATTCTGATGTAAATTATTTTTCTTTGGTAAAATTCTTTTTGGAGTGAGTTATGTTTGCATATTTTTTGTTTTTGTTTTGCTGCTGTTACGACCAAACTTCCCCCTGTGGGACTATTAAAGGATTATTCTATTCTATTCTGTTCTATTCTTATTTCCTCCCTACGGACCCCAAACCGCTTCACACTACATTCAGTCATTCACACATTCACGCACATTTAAACCTCAATATGGAACGCGTGATATTTTCTCAGAATTAGTAACAAATCCATTTTTTATGGGGCAGTTGGTAATCCTATTAACTAAATGTATGAATAATAATTATGAATAATATTCACTATCAGTAGCATCACAGCACCTGGTACAGGTGTGCCCACAGAAAATGAAAAATCCCCATCGGTCCACCAGGTAAATGCCTGTTATGCCATATAACCTGTCCAGCTGTTTTTAAACCAAACCCTGCCTCCAACTTCTTTTCAACTCCCTCCCCCACTTGTCTTCCTTGATCTTCATGATGTTGTTTGTTCACTGATATTCTCTGTAGACCCTCTTAGGCATTCACAGAACAGATGCTGACGTTAATTACCCTTACCTCTGAAGACAAATTGATTGAAATGGCTTGCTTAGTAAGAGGGATTGCTGTGCAGTCAATTACGCAACGTGGGTGACTGTCTACTGTCACTACATGTTTGTCCAGGTCAATTACTCTATGCAATCTGCTGGGTTTTCTTTATATAGAGAACTTTTAGACTTTGAGATGGCGTGTTGTAAATTGGCGCTATATAAATAAACTGAATTGAATTGAATTGGGTTTAATTTAGAAAACATCAGTGTAAAGGGGGTGGAAAAAATAAACATGGTAAACTTTTACTGCATTTCTTTGTAAAAAAAGAAAAGAAAAGTGAGTGTGTTGGAAAGATTCCATTCATAATTCTTCACTACATGAAATACATCAGGATTAGAGTTAGTTAAAATTTGGAACCATTCAATTCCCTTCAACTTGACTGTGTTCCTGATTGATGTTGAAGAAAAACAGTCCCAAATCATGATGCAGCTACCACCTTGCTTCACTGTGATAAAGTATTTTTTTCTTTTTGCACCAATCGTACCTTTTTTTTGAATTATGGCCAAAAAGTCCACTGGATTCACCAGACCAGAGCTAATTCATCCTACACGCTGAATGTGCTTTTAAAATATATTTACAGAGTTGGATGTTTCTCTTTGAATGAAAAGGCGTCCATCTTACCACCCCAACCTTGTGGTCCAGACATATGTACAATCAAACGGATTCTTTCCACATGTACCACATAGCTCATTCCTGGCAGCCACCTCCCTGTAGAGTTTTCTGCTCATCCTGTCATCGGGTTTGGTGAACTGACTGTTGAGCCAAATTTTGCCTTGATGATGATGCACTGTGAGAAGCTTTCAAAGCATCAGAAATATACATTTGTAAAAGTCATCAGTCAAGAGAAGGGCATCAAATAATTTCCAAAGCATTAGATAAACATTTAATGAATCTAGTGCTTGGAAATTATTTGATGCACTTCTCCTGACTGATACCTTTTAATAATTGATCTTTCTGTTGCTTTGGAACCTGACAACTACTTCTGTTATGCAGGAAGAGCCTAATTATAGTCACTAATGAGTGCTTACTCCTACCGAACACGACTTTGAACATTTTGTTGATTCTGAACCCAGCCTCTCGATTAGTTATAGAAAGTTGATCACACCTAATATTACAGTATATAGTTTTAAGGTTTAATAGTATTATGTTTTTTTCTCTCCTCTAGAGGATTTACATTTTGTTTTCAATTGTGATGTGCAGGACAGAGGTCACACTAAAGCTTCACTTTATTTGGGTCTCACTTTTTTTACATCAATAAACCTGCAATTAACAGAGGTTTTAAGACTTGTCACAGATCGGTGTTCGACGATCAGGGAGAGGAAGTTTTTATCATGATCCACTGAGAGGTTGCTTTGTTGCTCCCTCAGCGATGCTCGGTCGCACCAGCAGATGGCACAAACACACAACATAGGTTTCACCCTCATTTCTTTCTGTTCCTGCACAGGGGAGCGGCGCGCTCAACTACTCCAACGGAGTGCCCACGTCACTGAGGGAGTCTGGGCAGCAGTGGGACTTTCCCAACGCCTGGCCTCCATTGCAGCACATGCTCATCGAAGGTGGGAAGCACTATACAAAAAAAACCCCAACACAATAAAAAATCCTGAAACGCCAGGATGATTCAGCCTAATCTTTACATAAGGATTCATGAAGATGAAAAGCAAATTCAGACTATGTGACTCATTTCCTCTGGTTTGTTCTAGACCACATTCGTCTTAAACAGAAGATAAATGTTTGTGCAAGCTTATCAGGAGCTTCTCTTGCCACTTTTAGTTTAAACATGAGCAAACCTCCTCACTTTTACACTAATGTCTAATGCAAGTCTCAATTTATCACACTTGCTTTCAATTTCTGGTGTTTATTGCATCCACATCAGACACACAGCTGGAGGGATCGTTTCCTGTCATTTTTTTTTTTTTTTCATTTTTTTATCTGGCATCTTCCGCAATGATGCTCAGATGGAGCCTGTGTAGCAGATCTCTCTATTTTCTTCTTGCTTCAGGGGCTTTTTCCTTTCAGTTTGGTGTTCACGATGTGAAATACATGCTCACCTGCATTGAAATCAGGTAACAGATTGGATCAGGAAAAAGAAGCACCACTGGGGCATGAAAAAAAAATCCTGCTGTCTTGTACTCAGAGATTTTTTCTGTCCTACATTTTTGTAAAAAAATAGACACAAAAAAAACCACACAAAAACATTCATCAGCCATAAAAGGATATTAAACCAAAAGTTTTGAGTGTGTTCATGTAAAAAAGGAGGGTTTCTTTCCAGGTTTGTCCAAACTGTCTTCTGAAGAGGCCAAGAAGCTCGCTTCTGATCTGGCGCAGCGCTGGATCAAAACAAACTGGCTGGCTTATGAAAAATACGACGCCATGTTTGAAAAGGTGAGCGTGTTTTTGTTGCTTCAGAGCTCAGATCGTGCTGAGATAACTGAACGTGAAATATTCCTCTCCACCTTTACAGTACGATGTGAATGGAGACGGGAAGCCAGGTGGAGGTGGAGAATATGAAGTTCAGGTAATCGCCTTTTTATGTTTCAAATAAACGAAACCTGCTGTCAATATTAATATAAAGTGTGTTCTGTTTTGGGCCTTTGTGTTCAATTCATTGTATTTCACTTGAGTTTTCTGTGGTTGCCCAACATAAGGTAGCACATAAGGGTGAAAGGGCAAATAAATTACACAAAAAAAAATCATTGCATACATAAATTTGATTCAATTATAATTCAGGTGCTACTATTTGATTACAAAATAATCATTTTTGTTCCGTATTATTTTCCCCAATCAGGATTTTTCCGTGGCAACTATCTACTTATAAATCCAGTTAGTTTCCAATCAAATTTATGTCCTGTTTTATTTATGTGAAAGCACAAATAAAGCCACATCTAGAACATATTTCTTAATATCAGTCATATTTTTCCATGAAAGCTACAGTGAATGTGTGTTGGTAATAGAAGCCTAATATAGGCTGAGCATACTTTGATTTCCATGACAGACGATACTTGGGCCAATCTTACTTCAATCATATTCTGTTTCCTTCAACAAGACTTTTGATTTTAACATATTTAAAGTGTTCCTGCTCTATATAGTTAATAAAAAGAATATATTAAACTTCAAATTTGACTTACAAATGATCCAACACATAAAACACATTTAAATATCTGGAAATATAATAAGTATGGATGGATTACCACTTTTTTTAAACTGATACAATACCGATACTTGGATCTGAGTACTTGCAGATACAGAGTACCAATGCTGTTGGAAGACGGGTTTTATTTTCTTCACTGCTTGTTACAAGTTATGGTGAATTAGATTTTTTAAAAAATTTAAAAATAAAATATATATATATACAAAATATGGACACAAAACTAAGATTGCAAGTGAAAAATAAACATTTCTGTGAAATTATTGCAGGGTTTCCACATTTTAAGTATCGGTTCTTGGTATCTATAAACTTACCCATACCAGTACATTAGAACGGTATTGAAAGGATTACAAAAGAAATCTGAAATATTGCTGCTGCTAACATAAAATGCAACACAGAGATGCTCCTTTCACAACTAAAAAGCAAAATATTTACTGTTTTTTGTAAATTTCTCACTCCATGGCTGAAACACATGGTCGCAGCCTCTACATATTTGATGGTCGGCCCCCTAAAAATGCCTGGGCAGCACACCTGACTTTTATGCTTTTCTCATTTATTTTTTAGGAAAAAGAATTGATTTTGAACATGGTTAAATCGCTGTCGATTTAGGTAGTTTCACATTGCAATTAAGCAATTTAAAATAGACCACTAATATTTAGCTCATATACAAGTCGAGACTTAGTAGGAGAGGGGTAATCCCCCACAGCGTGATGCTTCCAAAACTATTTCACTGCAGGAATGATGTCTATAGTGTTTTTCTCCTTCCTTGGAGTTTATGCATGTAGACAGTAGTAAAGTGTTCATCCTGGGTCTCATCTGACCAGAGCGCCTTCTTCTAGATTGCTACATGGCTCTCTTCTTGCCTCTCAGATTTGGGGAGTGCATGAATAACAGTCATCAAGGCATTTCTCCTAAAGTTAGTTCCACAAGCTGCTGGTTAATGAAAGTGTGACCTCTAAGCGGTGTTTGTGCGCCTGAAGTTGCATTTAAAGTATTCTAGAACATTGGGAAGACCCGGTCATTCTTTCCTGTGCTCTAGTAGCCTACGTAGCTACACCCACAGAACAAAAACAGTACCTGCCTTCTTTTTATTGTGACTTTGTTCTCCTCCCTGTTATGAGTGAATAAAAACAGCAAGAATACACAGCTGATTTGAGGTGTGCATGACTGAGCCGCACGCTTCTCGCCAGATGTCTGATGTGTCCTGTAAAAATAGAAGCAATACTAACACCGCTGCTGTGTCCCTTCCCCCCCTACCACAGCTGGGCTTCGGTTGGACCAACGGCGTGGCCCTGCAGCTCCTGGATCAGTATGGGGCGACTCTCACCTCAGGAGGCAGACGTGTGTGCTCTGACCTCCTGCTGCCTCTGGTCGTCTCCGTCGCTCTGATGCTCCAGTGAATCAGAGGTGTCAGAAGGCTCCGGCTGAGGCTCGGATTTTATTTTACCATTCCTGTTTTCAGTCCAACTGCATTCTCCGACTAAGGAGACTAACGAGGATGTTCTTATCTCAGCTAAACCTAGCCACAGCAGCATCAACTTATAATTACTGATAATTGATGTAATTCCCCTGGGGAGATTAAAACATGCTTTCATGAGAAGCTTGAATGATTTTGGCCAGTGAAGCTTTTAACGGCATTAATCTTTGCTGTGATTGAAAAAATAGTTCTTTCATTAATGCAGTTGTCATATTTATTGATGTCAGTGTTGGGTTTTAATGACAATTATTACAATACTGTAATTGATGTGAAAAATAAAAAAAGACTTAAATATGCATAAAATGCATTTCACTGTTTTAAATCTTTAACAAGCTGCTGGTCTGTCAGTAGCCAACATAGAGTAACTGCTGGATAACAGGCAGTAAAATATGTGAATATTGTGTTTTTAAAGGTCGACCACTGAAGCCTTCTTTATTAAATACGCTGGAAGAAGTGTGTGGGAATTAATTTCCCCGCAACCTTTTCTCCTATCGTTTCGACACGAAGCACATATAGAAATGACCTCCTTACCTTTTTCGAAAATACGCAACACGAGTGTAGATGCATATATTGGTAAAAAAAAACAAAAAAAACATGAACACGCAGGGATTCCAAGTATATATGGCTTTTGTTGACACCTCCATCCCAGATGGTGTTTAAATCCAGTTACAGCACTTTGGACGATACTTGGTGTTGGATTAATTTATTTTTGAGGGAGTTTGTCAGGATCATTTTGTTCCCTCACTGACAGAACATCATCATGTTCCTGTTTTCTTCTGTTGTTAAAATGATGACATGAATCAGTCTGAGGCACTTTCCACCAAATTGTGTGCATACATAGTTAATTTCTCAAGGCTTTTGATGTTTAAATATGTGTTCCTGCTAAAGGCAACAAATGTTGCCGTCAATATTGGTCAAACAAACGTTTTTCATACAATTAAAAACAGATTTTTTGGTTACTGATTTTAAATCGTACTAAACCTTTCCTGTTTGCCTTGCAGTTTTACTCCTGACATGGATTCATGTAGCAAATGTTTAATTTTCATTTCAAACTAATGTCTAGAAGCTACACAAAAGCTTCCTGAGTATAGTTGATGCAAGTTGGCATTTTTCCTAAAATATCTTTTGTCTGATTAAACATATTTCATTATTTCTTTTGAATTGTTTACCTCCCAATCCAACTAAATAGTTCAATTCTGCCACCTGGTGGAGTAAATTCATAACAGCGGCATCTTTTTGAGGAGGGGGTCGGCGTACTGGCAGGGAACCCATGCATGCACGAAAGAGTCCGCAAACTCCATGCAGAGAACCTGGCAGCGAGGCAACACTTCTACAAACTGCCCCATTGTGTGAATACAGCTGATTGTACTGGAATCCCTTGGCTGCCATCTAGTGGTTGGGGTTATAACCTACAGCTTTGTGCCTCCAGACATATTAGTAGTTAAATCCATATACTTTCAAGGTTTTCTTTCAAAATATACATTAATGATTGGTAAAGAAATTGTTATCAGCCCAGGATGAAAGTATATTCACAAGCTGGCAGAAAAGGAAAAACCCACGAGCGAAGTATCCAGAAGGAATGACCTGATCTACACCTAATTTATTTTGAATGCAGATAAGTGAGCGCGTTAAGCAGTATGAAAGAGTGTGACATAAAGAGTGGAACAAGTGTGTGATCAGGCAGCTTCAAGGGCTTCCAACAGTCACTGAAGATCAGCCAAAAAACAGTGGATGCCTGGTAGATGGATTATATGGCACTGGTAAACTTTGGTGAATTTTGACCTGGTAAGCATTTTAGGTTTTTAGGAAGCTGGGTAATCTTTATCATACATTTTTGTAAGTGTGTAACGGTACACAAAAATCTCAGACAGCGAAATGATAATGTCAGAATGTTTTTTGTACAATCGAATTACTTTGTTGGAACTAACTGCTGTGTAACAGCCCTTATTGATGGTTTGGTGAGAAAATGTGCTTCATGTTTTTCTGTGTTTTTTTTTTTTTTTACACGTACCAGTCTTTTTAACACGCTTGTAGTCTTTTTCTGTAAGTCTATATATAACAAGATTTTTCCTAAAAATTGTCCCTGTGGATTTGTTTCTATGAATGATGAGGAAATTTCATTGCACCTGGACGGAGACTACATTCTTACAGCTCTCACCTTTAAACAGTGATACCTTGCAAAAATTGATTCAGTTATTTGACTCTAGGACATTACCTAGGATGATGCTCGAATTTAAAAGTTATTTCCATTACCTAAATTTTAGTTTGTTTAGAAAAATTAAAAACCATAGAAAAACCATTTTATTAAACAGGGGAGCAGTTTCATCCATTTCATTTATTGTAACTATCTTGCCCACCGGTGGTGGTCAGAGGGCCTGGTGGTGCTGGTGTTCAGCAGCCTCACTGTTAGTGTGCCCCAGGGCAGCTGTAGCAACCATGTTGCTTGAATGTGCTTGCGAATGGATCAGTGACTGAATGTATTGTGAAGTGCTTTGGGGTCCTCTGGACTTGATAAAGCGCTATACAAGTTCAGGCCATTTACCATGTTAATTATGAATATTTCACCTGCTGTGGCCCAAACACACCATAAGGAGCTAAACTGCTCTCCCCTTCTTGTGCATAATGGAGGCTAAATCCACACTCTGCTGCCACACTGTAGACTGGAATTAGAAGTGCCACTTGAGACAAAGTTTTAAAATCAGGAAACATTTTTCCAATTATACTCAGCCGAATTTGGCAAGAATTTCTGAATGTGGATTTTTCTTCAGCTGGAGGAAATTCTGCAGCGATTTGTCTCTGCTTAGATGTTCTTGAGACAGTGTTTTTGTTTGATTGATTTAGTTACCTGATCTCTATGCAATAAAGTTAAAAATCTCTGTGTGTCTTCACCAAGTGGTTGGGGCTGCAAATTGGAATTTGTCAAAATGACCAGAAAACCATGAAAGATGGCAAATATTTGTTTAATGAGAACCCTGGCCTCAGTGTTTTTTGCAAACTGAATCATTGCATATCCACCGCTTGACTTCACATGCACCAAATAATGGTTGGATCAGAAAATTCTTTCTGGTTGTCATATAAATTTTATATGGTTAGTTTGGATAACTTGATGGAGCATGTTTGTTGGTTTCAGGCTGTTTTTTTTAAAAATGTGGTACTAAAACAAATGTAAAAACAAAATGAAGGTGAGAAAATGAAAGCTACTTTAATCAAGAGATGAATATGGGAGAACATAAAAAACACATAAATATTGATCGAAATACAAATGCATAGAGTAGTGCAGTTTGTAGCGCTTGAAGCAAGACAGTCCTGGGTTTCAATCCTTGCCTGGGGTCCTTTTGAATGGAGTTCCCAAGTTTGACAATTAATTTAGTATATTATGAAATAAAATTGGGCTGCACGGTGGCGCAGTGGTTAGCGCTGTTGCCTTGCAGCAAGAAGGTCATGGGTTCGTATCCTGGCCCAGGGTCTTTCTGCATGGAGTTTGCATGTTCTCCCCGTGTATGCGTGGGTTCTCTCCAGGTACTCCGGCTTCCTCCCACAGTCCAAAAACATGCATGATAGGTGAATTGATCACTCTAAAATTGTCCCTAGGAATGAGTGTGAATGGTTGTCTGTCTCTCTGTGTTGGCCCTGCAACAGACTGGCGTCCTGTTCAGGGTGTACCCTGCCTAACGCCTGATAATTGCTGGGATAGGCTCCAGCTGCCCCGTGACCCTGAATTGGATAAGCGGTTAAGAAGATGGATGGATGGATGAAATAAAATTATATGTTTTTATAGGTTATAGGTACACGTTTGGTCTGATTTACTCTTAAGATGGCCAAAATAAGGTGCTTTTCCATTTTATTCAGTGTATTTAAACCTCTGCTTTCTAATATAGGTCGTCATGTATGATTAACTTATCAAACAAAGTTTTTTTTATTTTTGACACTCCTGGTGTTCTACGCATTTGCTCTCCTAAAATGAACAAACATATAAAGCTCTTTTTTTGCATCTGCAGACTGCAGCAGTTGTAGATGGTGTGAAAATATGGAGGCGCCTCAAACGTCTGCACTTCAAAAGAAACAAAAACAAGCCATGATTTTTTTTTATTTTTATTTTTTTACTTTTTTCTAACACATCTACCTGTCATATCTGGTTACATTCGTGGTGAACCAGTGGTCAACCGTGAAATGATGTCCATACAAATATGCAGATTTTCAAACAGAAAAATTAATGAGATGTTTACCTTTAAGAGGAGATTTTTTCCCCCATCCAGGTTGGTGCTGAAGATGGAACGGCAAAATAAAGGATCTCAGCGCATATCTGTTTTTTTGCACGAGTGGAGACAAAAGATTGACTGTTTGATTTAAATCAGCAAGGGCAGCGGAGCATGCAACCTCAGAGATCACTCCCCATCATACTCTATCTCCATTTACAAGTCATTTCACTGGCTTTTTCTGGACTTAAGTGACACCCATGCAGCTGCAGTCATGCATATTATCCTGTGTTTGGAAGTGTTTAAGCAGCAGGCGGCTATCACGTAGTTCTCAGCCAATGCCGATAGCAGGAGCTCACATAGAACCTGCTCACACATAACACTGCTGCTTTAGCAGAACCGTCCTGTGCCGAGTTAATGAGATCAAGCTGCAAAGTGTGGAAAAAGATGTCTGGTAGTTAGGATGAGGTGAGAATGCAGCGACTGTGTGCACGCCCATGCCCTTAATTACCCCAATGTGATGACATTATTCGAAGAAGCACATTTAATGGGCAAGCCATGAATTGTAAAGCAGCTGCAGCAACAACTGCATGGCATGTTGTCATGGAAGTAAAGGTCAGAGTCTCAGCCTCACCAACTGTACAGTAAGCAGTGCTGCATATAGATGACCATCCATTTGACAGAGTTCTGCCTGAGCCAGGTGTAGAAAAGAACTAGTGCCTGTGGAAAGGCCTTCCTTCACTCTAGTGAACTTGGCATCGCTTTGCAATCCTTTCTGTTTAGCAAATCATACAGACAGGTTTATAAGAACATCAGTGTCTGAGTAGCCTACAGCCAAAGTCACGGTTTTAGATTGGGAATATATAAAGATTTAAATGAACTGTGATTTTATTTATGTTTTATCTTTGGTATGGTTTGCACGGAATACAATGAAGTGTCTGATACAGTTGAGTGCCACATATTTTTGGGTCAGAATTCACAGATTTTTTTTTTCTTTGAAATTTAGCTCCAAATTACTCATGGATAATTAGCCTATTCGTGGATTTTTTAATTGATTAATTTTTTATAAAATTTTTTAAATACATGAAACAATGGGTTCACAATGCTGCTAAAACACCCAACTGTGTCCAACTTTCAGTTTGGAGCTGATCTATTTTTATTATTTCTTTGCCCCTACGTGTTTCTTGTTGTTGTGGCCAAAGAACATCTCTGTCTGTGTCCTGAAAATGTCTGTCCAGAAAGCATTTGGCTTGTCCTTCATAAAATCCAGCAAACTCTTGAGGCTCGTGGAACCAGTTTAGTTCCAAAATGAACTGTATAAAGCAAAGGTAAATAAGGACATAAATGAACAAGTATGGGGGTAAACAAACCTGACTCAACTGCAAAGAGCATTGATGCTAACTTATTAGGATATGATGGAGATGAATTAGAGAGGAGGCTATGAGCCATCCATCCTCGTCTGATCTCATCGATGCTCTTTGGAAAGATTGGTCTACATTCACATAAACAAGCTTCTAAAAGTTGTGCAAATTTCTTTACCAGCAAAAAAAGCAGGTCAACACATTATTAAAGCTGATGTGTATGTACACTTCCAGGAATTCTTGTTCTTCTTTTAGCCTGAACAGAGTTCTTAAGGACTTCCTGACCAAATTTCCAGTTGTATATGCAGAAATCCCCAAACCTTCAAGGAACCTCCAGCATGCGTCACCGTTGCTTGCTGACACTCATTATTGTACCACTCTTCACCCCTCAAAAAAACAAACCGCCTTCTGCTACAGACAAATATTTCTAATTTTGACTCATCAGTCCAGAGCACCTGCTGCCATTTTTCTGCACCCCAGTTCCTCTTTTTAAATACGTACTTGAGACACTTGGCCTTGTTTTCCATTCAGGGGTATGGCTTTTTGGCTGCAACTCTTCCATGAAGACCACCTCTCTGGCCAGACTGTGACAGTAGATGAGGGTACCTGGGTTCCACTGGTCTCTGCCAGTTCTGAGCTGATGGCACTGCTGGACATGTTCTGATTTCGAAGGGTAATTAGTTTGATGGGTCCTTCATCTGCTGGCGCAAGGCAAACTTAGTTTCTTTGTGCCTCCTCACAGGAGATTGAGCAACACATCTTTAAAGGGTCTATATCATGCAAAATCTAGTTTTTGGAGTTTTCAATCATCTTCAATTTTCTCATAAAAAACCCCACCAGAGTGGTTTTTGGCTTAATTCCAGACATGTCTGAGTAATCGTCCTGAAATCTGCTCTCTGAGCAGCTGCAATGCCCTCTCCTGGAAAATGACTGACTGGTAACTAATAGCCATTTTACATTTGGGTCAGCTCAGGCTGGTACAGGCTGGTTCGTATAACACCAACGGTAACATGTTATCATATATATGTCTATCCCATAAGTTAAAAGCTGTAAGATAGCATGATATAGTCCCTTTAAATCAAAGTCTTTGTTGAAACCCTTGTCTGGGAGAGACCTTGCTAATGCAGTGTAACTACCTTGTGTCTTGTTGATGTACTCAATCTTGCCAAACCATGAAACTATCTTCCACAACCTCACCTTGGTAGCAGAGTTTGGGTGTTCCTCGCCCAGTTTTAAGCCTCCTACAGAGCTGTTTCTGCTTCAGTTAATAACGTTGTTTCAACCTATGTGTAACATTGATGATTATTAGCACCTGTTTGGTATAATTGGTTGATCGTACTCTGACTCTAATCCTACAAGATCCCCAACCTTGTGTGCAAATGTACCTATAAGAGTTGATGCTGGTTTCAAGGCCAAATGTAGTAACAGCAAATATTGAATTGATTAAGATTTTTCTTTTAGTTTGCTTGATTCACATTTTGTAAATCAATAGAAATAATAATTATTTATATTTCAGAAAGCATTCTTTGTTTACTGCATTTTTTTCACACCTGCATGCAACTTTTGCACAGTACTGTATTATACTGTTTGTATACATAATATTGACCCTATGTAAATACAAGAAATTTAAATAAAAAGCACCAAAAAAATAACTTGTACACCCAATTCTTCTTTTAGAAATTCATTAAAATTGCATTTTGTGTAATCATTCCACCCGAGAAAAAATATGTTCAAATGCATAATTAAAAGACCTCTGTATTATTGATATTAATTCACACAATGAATGTATGTAACCAAAATGTAAAACCTGCGTAATGAAATTCCTTGGTGGATTTCTAGATGTCAGTTTGACGGACGCTGATAATAAAATTCAATTATGATAATCCTGAATCTTTTCAGTATTTGTAGGCATTTGCTGCATTCCTTAAATAAACTATATGCAAACTTATCGTATTCAGCCTTTTTTCCGATTACTTGATATTTAAATTAATGCAAGTCTTAAAGTCTACAATATGACCTCATTTATGAAGAAATCAGAGAGAAAACAGCATTCCCTGGTTTTTATGAGAGCGAGGTGTCGGATTACATGCAGATAGGACTGAAATCCTATCAAGCAGTTGTGAACAGGAAGATAACAGCTGGATTTATATCTCTTAGAATCTGCAAAGCTGCAGACACAGACCCATGCTTCATTACTGCTTCCTGGCGCAGCCTTTCACGAGACCCTGCAGCATACATCACAAACTTGCTCATTATCCACTGAGTCATAGTGGCACTTACAGAGTGCTGCAGAACCCGGCTCTGCACTGCCGGGATAATCCCCACCCCCAGCCTTCACACATCCCTGCAATCTCTGAAGACCACAGGGGAGAGAGGTTTGCTGGCGGTTCATCCTGTTGATAGGAAATCAGACAATCAGATACAGCCTGATGGTTCCCAATCAACATTTTCTAATCAATACTTGACACTCAAGCTATTTTCGCTGCTCCCGTGAAAATAACACAACCAAATGCTCTCCATTAATAGTTCAAATGTTTGGAGATGAAGTTGACTCATTGACCTCTAAAACTGGAAGGATTAGCTAAATGCAGGTTTTATACAGAAGGATATTTGATAGCTTAGAGATATCGATCGCACACTGTCTAGAAAAAACAGGCGTTTCAAGATCAATATAGCTTGAGGAATCGGTTCAATTGGATTTCTCCTGTTTAAAAAGACGTTATTAAATCTATTGCATGGAAGGGGGACACCAGCGAGTCGGAATATAATTGTGTCCCTGGCTTTTAACTTGAAACTCGGACAACTAGTAGACACAAACTGAGCATGCAGATCTCATCTGTTATAATGAGTCTTAGGTGGCTGTAGAGCTTGCCAACATTCATTTACAAATGGAGTGATTGAGGTATCCCAGCCAACTCTACATGCCCGGATAAAGCAGGGCAATAAGATAACATTCGCAATATTGTGCAGTTTACACAAAGTCTCTCAAAGTAATGATGTTTCTCAGACATTCGTTAACATCTTCAAAACTTTCTGCATGCTTTATGTTGCTGTACTTGAAGAGCATCTGTTGTCTCCCTTGTAATCCATACTCTCACACTTTCAAAGGGGATGAAGATCAAGGTAACATGAGGGATGGTCCAAAAGAGGGGTGTTTTTCCTCTAGAAGGAGTCTTTTATCACACAGGTCTTGATTTCTGCTGCTTTATTCCATTTGAAGCTGCTTCACAACCTGAAGCGCCATTATTCCAAACCATGATCATGACGGAGCCTTCTCCCTTAAGCCGTGTAGAAAACAGCTCTAGTAGGATGTCCTTGTAGTTCCAGTAATTTCTTCCTCCATAAGCACGTTCCAGATAATTTGTTTCTCATCAGAGTACCAAGCTTTCTTTCACATTAATTTCCCTAATGTTTGGAGCTTCTTTTCAAAACACAAAGTGGTAGATTTGGGACACCTACGGAAATGTGGCCTTTGAAGATATTTGTTTGCTCTTAAAGCCTTTTTTCTCTCACCAATACCAAAAAATCTTCAAGGGTCTTAATTTGAGTTGAGGATACTTGTATCTTCTCTGGCTCAAAACAAGCAAATTTATCATGGCAATGTGGCTCTTGTCAAACTCTGTTAGATCTGCGTTTCTGTTTTTCAGCCGCTATTTCAACTTTAAAGACAAAATGCCAAATATCCCAATAGGTCTGATGAAGAAGAGATTATCAGGGTTGCGTTCACCTGCTAGCAGTCATGATTTTAAAGCCGTTCATTTTAATCACTTAAATTTCCAATACTGTTACACAGTCAGAACAGGAACAATTTGTCAAGTCAGTTATTGAAACCTTAGTTGGCAATGTTGCTATTTTCTGTGTATTGTCCATGAAGCATGATTAAATTTTTAAAAATTGCTTCTCTGCACACACAGTTGCAACCAGGCATGGATCTTGTACGGAGAAGCATAGAATATTATGTGCAAAAACGTTCAATCGTTACCATTATATATTTAAAGACAATGTTATGAGAGACTGACAACTTTCCTTCAAGACACATTATCAGCCCTTAAAAACATAATGGACTGCAAAAAAAGTCATGATTGTGGGGTTTTTTTGCAGCCAATGCTAAAATAAATAAAAAAGTTAATTTATTTCTGATTAATGTACACTCAGCACTGCATCTTGAGAGAAACACTTATATATATATATATATGAAAAAAATCTAACTATGGTTGTGAGTATTAAGACCCTTTTATCAGTATTGAGCATAAGCACCTTTTGAGCTAGTACAGCCTTGAGTCTTCTTGAATAATGCAACAAGTTTTTCATCCCTGGATTTGGGGATCCTCTGCCATTCTTCTTTGCAGATCCTCTCCAGTTCTGTCAGGTTGGACGGAGAACGTTGGTGGACAGACATTTTCAGGTCTCCAGAGATGCTCAATCACGTTTAGATCAGGGCTCTTGCTGGGCCAGTCAAGAATGGTCACATTGAGAGTTGTTCCAGATTCACCCCCTTTTTTATTTTAGCTGTGTGGTTCGGGTCGTTTTCCTTTTGAAAGGCGAACCTTTGGCCCAGTCTGAGGTCCTGAGCACCCTGGAAGAGATTTCCTCCAGGATATATTTGTATTTGGCCACATTCATTTTTTATCGTCCTATCCCTGCAGCTGAAAAACTACCCCACAACATGATGCTTTCACAGCCATGTTTCACTATAGAGATTGTATTGGGCAGGTGATGCACAATGCCTGGTTTTCTCCACACATTCCTCTTAGACTTAATGCCAAAACGTTTATTCATGATCTCAACTGACCAGAGAACCTTCTTTTCCATTGTCTGGGAGTCTTTCATATGTTTTTTGGCAAACTCTATGCAGGCTTTCATATGTCTTGCTCTGAGGAGAGGCTTCCATTGGGTCAGTCTACCATAGGAACCTTCAGTGCTGCAGAAAGTCTTTTGTAACATTGGCCAGATTTGTGCCTTTGCCACAATTCTGTTTCTGAACACTTTGGGCAGTTCCTTTGACCTCATGATTCTCATTTACTCTGACATGCAGTGTGAGCTTTAAAGTCTTATATAGACAGGTGTGTGCCTTTCCTCATCAAGTCCAATCAGTTTAATTAAATACAGCTGGACTCCACTGAAGGAGCAGAACCATCTTAAGGACGATCAGAAGAAATGGACAGCATGTGAGTTAAATGAGTGACACTGCAAAGGGTTTGAATATTTATGACCATATGATATTTCAGTTTTTATTTTTTAAAATAAATTCCTACATTTCAGTTTTTTTTCTGTCAAGATGGGGCGCTGACTGTACATTAATGAAAAATAAAATGAACTTTTTTTTTATTTTCCCAAATGACAGAAATGAAACAAAGAGTGAAAAATCTGAATGGTCTGAATACTTTCCGTATCCACTGTATGTGCGTTTCCAGCGTTAGAACTTCATGATATGCGGGTGACTCCTGTCCACTAGGCCAAGCTGATAGGGCGTACGAGTCTTGGCATATTCATGATAATTGTTTGTAATTCAGAGGAAAATGAGCAGATGTCGCCGAACAACTGGCTTTGGAAATTTAGCAGAGTTGCTTTTGAATCTGTGCATAACAGCATAGCAAGCAGAAGCACAACAACAACCCCTGCTTCTTTCATAGTCGATCTCTTGTTATTTCTGGTGCTGTGGGCACCTTTTGGTGATGATATGTGACACTAATTACTAATTACACAAACAATTATGGACGCAATCCTCCTCCTATTGTCCAAATTTTATCATATATATTTTAGGATTCAGTGGCTGTGTGCTGGGTTTTCGTGTATTTTCATGTTTACCTTTCTCTGCTGGGTGAGACTGGCAGCTGCTCCACCGGGTGTGTCCAATGAGCCTCATTACCTCTGCTGGATAAAAGGAGAGCTGTTACTAGAGGCTAATACTAGATGATTCCACTTCCCTGTGTGATTTGCGCCTGGAAATATCTGGATTACGTAAGTTTTGCAACCTTCCCAGAACTCTCCCCACTTTTTTATGTTTGGATTCCTCCTTTGTCAGCCTCCACGTCGTTCTCACATGGAAATTCAACCATACTCAACTGCTCTGCTGTTCCTCGCGAGATTCTGCCAGTCCACCCTCCAACACTCAATCATCACAACCTGCAGAGAGAAGGAAAAGAACGGTCAACACCTCAAACCACTGTTTGGTAACACACAACCATTGGGTGGCGTTAATCTGTATTTTGGCTCCCACTGGAGAAGAGAACCCAGCTCGAACAGCAAAGGGTTGTTATACAGGAATAAAAGGACTGCCTCCACTAGATCTTTCTCTTCTATTCTCAGTGCGAGTCCGACTGGAGAGACCCCGAGAAACTGACGCATCCAGACACGTCCTTTCGCTGGCAAAGGGGAAAACATGGTTTTCTAGGAGAAACTCACCACAAGGGACACTAAGACTGCTGATCTATCATGTGAATAACAAACCATTGATGAAACAAACCCCATTATTCTGCCCTGAGCTTTACAGAAGCTTCTAAAATCTGATTGCTGTAAGAGGGGAAAAGGGAGCCGACCAGCATGCAGTGGGACCCGAACCAGCCAGAAGCCGCATTCACTCACCGCCACGGAGACAATATGAGGAAACTCCAGTGCTGGAGAAACCCAAAAAAGGTACTGTTTCAGTGAATGTTGGAGCTGATCCCTGGTTTAGCATTGCCAGAGGACAAAGCCGACGTTTAAGCTGAAGTGCTTCCTGCGTTACCAGCTACTGAACAGCCGTGAGTCTGCTAGGCCATAGCAGCCTATTGTTAGCCCTTTTCTCCTCTTCAGTCCAGTGTTGCCGTCATCATGCCTTTGCCTAGTCACACTCATTTCAATAAACGTTTTAAAACTGTTTGAGTGCCATCTGGAGTTGTTGCCTATTTTAGTCTTTGAAAATCCATGATGAAAATGGCATTACAGAATGGTAGTAAAAGTACTTAATTGTAGCTTGTTTGACTTATTGCTTTACATTTACGTTTTTAAATAATTTACTGTGATGGTTTAACAATTCAAGTTTTAAAGTTGGGGTGCCAGTCAGGAGAAACTCCAAACAAAAGTAGGTGTGCAGCTGCACATCCAGTCGTTTGCTCAGCCGCACACAAAGTTCATCTGTCCAATATCTATCAGGGTAAGCAAGGGTTCTTTACTCACGGTTCTGATGTAACCAGTAATTTTAATAATGTTGAGGATTTCCACCACTTTCCTGTTGCGTCCACAGACGTGCTGCCAGTTTGGTTCAACCTGTGAGCCTGTCGAGCCGCGTCTGCTGCAGGAGCTTTCTGGCCAACTTCCAGTCTAATCTCCTCTCCTTCACCCGGAAGGGCTGGAGTTAATCTTTTTATTAAAAACTTTAGTGGGGTACAGAATTTTCCAGAACAGGCCTGCTGGAGCATGCCCACGTAGGAGACGTATGGAACATTCTCCGACAAAAAGACGGTGAGTTTTTACAAAAGACAGGAGGGCTGTCACATTACTATTTTACAAGTTTCTGGCTAGAAGTAAATTAAGTTACAGATACATTTGCTCTGATCAGGGGAAAAACAAAATGGAATACTGAATAATAAAGTATCCCTCAAAATTCATTCCATGTCATTAAAGGTGCTTACAAAGCAAAAAGCGTGACACGCCCCTAGCTGGTCACAAATAACATTCGCACCTTGAAGCGTGTCCAAAGCAAACTGGCCGAACTTTGAAATATGCCATTTTCACGCGCGTGAACCGGAAATGTGGAAGAATCCTGACCGGAACTGCTCCACTGCCATCCTTCTCCTCCGGGAGCTCCCAGTACACTCTGGTCTATGAGCTGACCACGTTAAATGTCGGGAACGCTGCTGCGGGGGTAGACCCAGTCGAGCAGCGGCGGAAGAATCCGTTAACACCCCTCACCCAGTTTGTGCCTCGAAGGTCCAAGCTTTGCTCCGCTGACATACAAACTACCAAGCTGAGCGGCTGTCCATCTGTCTGCTGTTAGTAAAAGCTTATGTGTGAGCGGCATGGGACGTGATTTGGTGGAGACATTACCAGGTCTGGGTGAGGAAGCTCTTTTGCGGCCACAACGGCTCTTTTACGAGCCACCCACAAACCTCTTAAGACCATTCTTGTCTAAATAGTTTAATCTCTTTATAATTATTTTTTTTTTTATTCCCGTCTCTGTACAGAAAACAGCTGGTATCATCTAGCTCGGGGTGATTTGCCACAGTGTTTATCAGTTTACATGTCCTGCTGATGCTGTGACTCCATTCAGTCCCAGCATCACTGACTGATTGGTTGTTAGGGCGTGACTTGAAGCTGTAGTTGAGATTTCTCCAATTTCTGCGGCAGCGTGTATTTTGGGTCGCGCCTGAAACGCATCAGCTGCACGACTTGGTCACGTAAATCAGGCAGAAAAAGCTTTTTTTCAGACGCAAATCTGCTGTAGGCACTGTAAGCGTCTCCACTCACATGTTTTCTTTAAAACTAAAAGTTTAGATCAGCTCTGCCATTTAGCAAATTTTCCATTTGACACCAGGCACATCAGAAGAAACGTCTACACATGGGTTGTTAAGAACTATGGGTTTGACCTGGAAACAGTTATATAGAATGCTTTGAAGGATGTGCATCTGAAGTTAAGCTGGAGCAGAGCTTTTAATCACTTGCGTCTTTAAGTAAAAATAACAAGATATAGCATCACCATGCTAGCATGTAGAAGACATCAGAGAGAGCTTTACATTGGTTATTTACACTGCAGTTTGGTTTTAAGTTTATATTTGGCTGACGGTTATTTTAACTTAGTTTGCCGTAAGCATAGGACTGCAACTGATCTAATATGACATAGGGAAACCAGCACATTTTCTCAACGGTGCGTGAAGAGCATGAAGGTGATCTTCCACCCAAAAAACCCCCCAACTATATGTCAGAGCTGATTTCAGCTACCTGTGATAGGCTACAGCTTCAATAGGTTTTATTTTCTCTGAATGTTTTGTGTTAAGCAGCTTCTGATGTATAGACACATACCTGTTGAAGCAACTTTGGAACAGTGGAAATAACTTATTTTCAATATTTATATGGCATAGCCTTTTTTCCTGTGCCCAAATAAAAAGCTATTTCTGACTATAGCGTTGATGGGAACAGAACAGAATACCTACTCAGAGATGCACCAATTAGGTTTTTAGGAACCGATCCAGCTTTCTGGTCTGACCAGCTGATTCTGCTGAAATTGACCTGTGTAAACTTTGTTAATCAGTTGAATATAACAAATATTAACCTTGATGGCTTTGTGCCACATCCAACTTTTGGCCTCGGGCCACTTACTGCATGTCTTCCCTGTCTTGCTCTCCCTCTCTCTCTGCCCTCTTTCCTGCCAGGATACTGTCAAAGGTCATAAGCCCTTTAATAGCAGATCCACCAGTCAGAGCCATTCAAAGGAAAATGATCAACTTGATTTCTGCGTCATTGTTTTTCTGTGTTTCAGTATCAATCTTACGGCTTCTGTCGCATAATCGGTAAAGAGTTTTGTTGCTAAACGATACCTGTCCAGGTCATAATGCCATCTTTATGTATTTGACTTTTTGTTTTTATGTTTTTACCAAATCACAATTTGATATTCCTACCTTTAAATGCTTCTGATTGGTTTTCACCCTCTGTATTTGCTACAGGGAAAATAAGAGCATGCCAACCCCTTGGAGAATGGCCTTTCGTGTAGATGGTGAAACTATTTTCTCCACCATAAAAGTCATTCTGGGTTCCTCCACCACTGGTTTCCTCCTCGAATGTAGAGGCTTTCATATCCCTGACCTCTCATGCTGACTCTTTGCTCTTTTGTTATTGTTTTAGGCCGTTTTCACATGTGTGGCCGTACCAGAAAACGGCCAGAGAAAATGCTAATTTTTTCTGTTCACATGTCACGGATCTCTGCCCGTATTGCGATCCAGTCTTTTACTACAAATAAACAGCAGGTGGCGGTATACAAATAAGTCTTAGTTCTCCAACAAACAAGGGAGTGAGAAGTACCGACGTCATAAAACGAGCGACAGCCTAGAATGTAAACAAACTGGTCTACTGGTCAGCTGCTACCTGAAGCCATCTACAGGGTGAGTGTTGTAGTAAACTCGCCGTTTTGTAACCTGCTGTGTTGCTGTGGGATGCTTGAATCGCGTTGTTTTGGTATTTGTATGGTCGCGAGGTGATTCTGTAATTTCGGCCGGCGGTGTCGTCATTTCCGCATGGAGCGCGTCTATTGTCTTGAGTACGGCCAGAGTACGGGTTGTGTTCACATGGTACGTGGCCGCTCGTACCTGGACTCGGATACTACCTCCAAGGCAGGTCTCTCTGGCCGTATTCTGGCACGGTACAGTCTGTGTTCACATGGTACGAAATAAGTGGATTTTGACCAAATACCGTACCCGAGTACGGACTCCCGTACCATGTGAAAGCGCCCTAAGGGACACCCCCTGTCCATACTGTCTCAACCTTTTTTTTTTTTTTCAGCCTATGGATGGACAGTTTCACTTTCTCCTCATAGCTTCTTTTTTTCCTTCCTTTGGTTTTTTACTTTATTCCAAAAGCCAGGCCTGGGATGAGCTGAAAGTTGTTTACTTGCTTAACTGATGTAGAAATATTGCATGTGTTAATGGATCAACAAAATGCTTAAAAAGCCTGTATATCTGTCCGGTCTCCCTCTGCCCAGCAAGACTGCAGTTTTTTTTCTGAAGTGAACCCATTGATATGTTTACTGTACTGTCTTGCATCACTATTTGTTTTTTAGGCGCTTTCCTTCTTATAAGCAGAATTGTATAGCCATTTACTGTTATTTTATAAATAATTCTCCAGGCTTTCTGATGGTATCGACTTTGACGACCTTTTAACTCAAATCATGAACGTTGTGAAATGTATGAAAGACCAAAGAAAAGGCAAACGCTATCACCATCAGATGATTGATACTGTAGTATGCAAAATTTGATCATATGTGTTAAATGTCATGTATGATGGTATATTGAAAATCGCACGATTACAGGATGTGAAGGCTGGATAATTGGGCACCTTTTGAGGAACATCAAAGCCCTTGTATATGTTGGAAGTAGGTGTGACCTTTTGAGGACCTCTGAGACAAAGAGTTTTATTGCAGGCCATAAAACTAGGAGGTTTGCTTGAGAGGACCCAGGACCATAAAACCATAAAATTCAGGATGGACTCACAGGCCAGACCTCGGATCTTTTGATGTAGGAGCAGGACAATGGTCAATACACTAACCAGCTTTTGTTTAGGACTGTGTCAATAAAGCCTGGGAGAATGAACTTTTGACCTGGACCCAGGAAATGGCAGTTGTAAAAGCAAAGAGGAGGACACTTCCAGCTCATGAATGCATAATTCTTGACTGACCAGTCGGTGTCGAGATACTTTTTAAAATGTTCTGATTGGAGCAGATTCCGAGGGAGAAGAGACGCCCAGATCCTGGGAAGTTTTGGATCTCTATAAAAGTTATGGCATGAAAACCATTCGTTGTCAGATGTCTTTATCTGGCCCAGAGAAAATGGGCATGTTTCTCTGTAAACTGCATATCTTAATCTGTTTAAAATAAAACTGAGAACTGGAAATTGGCCCCTTTTTCTCTGCTTGAATATGCACTGAATTATTTTTTTTTACAAAAAATTTAATTCTACAATACCTTAAGGTCATGTTTCTGTGAAATAGAAAGCATTCCAGTAAAAACCGGGGCCTGGACTTGATATCCACTTTCTTCATCACAGGCCCGATGTTCGAATGGGCAGGCTGGGCCCACCCATTCAGGTGTTGCACCCACCCAAGACAGATAACAATGAGTGTAAATTAAGTTCTGGCCATTCAATTGACCCAAGACAAAGAGCAGAGGGTCCTATGGGCTATTAATCTTAACTTTTAGAGGGAGGAAAGAAGATATTTTTATATGATTCTGTGCCAAAATGGACATTAGAGCTCAGCTTGATTAAAAACAAGAGCAAAGCTAGCTCAAGTAGGGGCGACACTAATGGATCAACAGTCTCGAAGAGGCAAGTGCAACCATGATTGACATTCTGGTCCACACTCCATTACCGGTCGGTGGCGGTAATGCAAAAATATGTTGTTTGCCAGCCACCAATAAACATTACAGAGAAGAAGGGCAACATGTTATTCTTAGGCTAATATGAGAATGCTAACAATAGTTATGATGAAAACCTTGTGAGAAATACACTGAAAGAAAGGACACATCCAAGTTCTGAGTGGCACATTATGTTGGATTGTGGACAAAAGATTAATGGTGGACTAGCTTTTTTTATTGGGGGACACTAACTGAACCCTTATGGACATAAAAATACAGTTTTTGATCAAGATGGCTTGGTTCTATCAGTGATATGTGGCTTCAAATGATGAGTTGCGCACAGTTTTTCCTTTGTTTGGTTTGACAAAAGCATTTACTTTGTCTACAGTTATGATTAAGTCCTTGATTCTCACACATCAATCGAATCACAAGAATCGTAACTTTCCAATATTTTTAATATGTTTATGTAAATAGAAAGGGTGAAGCAAAAGCAGGCAGATCCAACCCAGAAGTATGTAATACCAATCACCAAAGGGACGTAAAAAAAATACCCAGAATAAGCCACAGCCCTACCAGCTAAATTCCTTCGGGTCTGCTTCATCGTTCAATCTATTATCTACTATATCTACTACCAATACTGTGGTTTTACCACAGTCAGTATACTGACTGGTAAAACCACAGTATTAGTACTATTAGACCTCAGTGTGGCGTTTGACACTGTTGATCATGATATTTTAATGGAATGTCTAGAAAGCTGGGTTGGACTCTTTTACGGCACTCGACTGGTTCAAATCCTACCTCAAGAACAGGAAATTCTTTGTTGATTAGCCAATTCTCATCACAAGAAACAGAAACTACATGTAGGGCCCCCCAGGACTCCTTCCTAGGGCCCCTCCTATTTAGCATTTACATGCCCCCACTAAACCAGTTTATAACAATATCCACTACCACGACTATGTGGACGACACTCAACTTTATATCTCAATGTCACCAGGTGATGTTGAACCCATCCAAACCCCTAATGAATGCATTGAGCAAATTAACAGCTGGATGTCCCACAATTTCCTCAAACTGAACAAAAACAAAACTGAATTACTTATCTTCGGACCCAAAAAAAGATAGAATAAATATCAGTACACAACTTCAGTTGCTCCAACTAGAAACTACTAACCAGGTCAGAAATCTAGGTGTAATAATGGACTCAGACCTGAACCTCCAGGGTCACATAAAGGCAATAACAAGATCAGCTTTCTATCACCTGAGGAACATTTCTAGGATTAAAGGACTGATGACACAAGGAGACATGGAAAAACTCATCCATGTATTTATCTCTAGCTGCCGTGATTGCTGTAACAGTATCTTCACAAGTCTGCCTAAAAAAATCAGACAGCTGCAGCTGATCCATGACGTCGCTGCTCGTATTCTCACTAGAACTAGGAACGTAGAACATACTACCCCAGTTCTAAATTCCTTACACTGGCTCCCTGTAACTCAGAGAATAGACTTCAAAATGCTTTCATCAGTATATATATAATTTAATCTTGTGTTTTTGTTTCTCTGTTTTTAATTTTCATACTCTTGTATATTTGGCTTTTTTGCCACCAAAATCATGTAAAGCACCTTGAATTGCCTTGTGTTGAAAGTGCTATACAAATAAAATTGCCTTGCCTTACTGCATTGATTTTTAAGAAACTCCATTTGAGTTTTTTTTGGTCAAACTTTTTTATCTTTCATAATTTTAAGTGGACTTAAAATGCGGTATGCAGTTGCTCTCACTCGTCAATCCATCCGAGCCTGGCTTCCGTTGGACTATAAAGAAAGATAAGGACTTAAGACTTTTGCACAGTGCTGTCACCCCTCTAGTGATTTATGGCTCTGCCTCAGGGATTTTAAGGTTCTGTTAAAAGGTCATAATCAGGTAATGTTAGAGATCCAGAAGGTCAGTCGAAGTGTCTTTATTGAGCATAACTCCAGATTAGTTAGTCCATGTTGCTGAAGATACCAGCTTGTCTGAGAGGGACCAATGCTAATGTGAAAAGCTCCAATATAGAAGTTATCCTACAGATATTGTAAATAAGCTAACTAATGAAACAATATGTTTACTTTCTTAATGCACATTCTGTACATACTTCTAAATATTTTTTATAAATTAAACATTTTTAAAGTATCCTGCTCAGTTGCACATTCAAATCTGTGTATACCACTTTATTTTTAATGACTGCCATGTCAATAATGTACATATTATTCTTAATTCTTACATTTATTCTTACATTGGGGTTTTGTTTCATACCTTTCCACTTCTGAGTCTTAATTATCCATCCATCCATCATCTTCCGCTTATGTGGGGTTGTGTCGCGTGGGCAGTAGCCTACGCAAAGAGACCCAGACCTCCCTCTGCCCGGCCACTTGGGCCAGCTCCTCGGGAGGAATCCCGAGGCGTTCCATATCCAGCTGGTAGACATAATCCCTCCAGCGAGTCCTGGTTCTTCCCCTGGGTCTCCTCCCGGTGGGACGTGCCCAGAACACCTCACCAGCGAGGCGTCCAGGAGGCATCCTGACCAAAATGCCCCAGCCACCTCAACTGGCTCCTCTCGATGTGGAGGAGCAGCGGCTCTACTCTGAGCCCCCTCCGGATGACAGAGCTTCTCACCTAATCTCTGAGGGAGAGCCCGGCCACCCTACGGAGGAAACTAACTCTTAATTAATGTTTGTATTTCCTGCCACTTTACTGCTGTTTCAACTGAATTTCCCCTTGTGGAACAATAAAGTAGCATTCTATTCTCTTCTATTCTATTCTAAACAGACACAAAGTTTGAGATTTAATTAGACTTGTTAATTAGAGGTAAGTTAGTATTACCAAAATAATTTCTAAACGCAAGGATAGTCAGTGGGAGAATTTTGGAAACCCTAGTTCATTACCTACCTTTTTAAAACTTCTCTTAATTCAAAACATTTAAGATAAATTGAGAACTGTGGATGTGTTTCAATGCACATTCTTTTGCTACTAATTCTTCAATAGAGGCAGATTTGATACGCTGAGCCATCCACTAAAGTAAGAGAACTGCAGTGAATGTGTGAAACGTCTCCCGGATGCAGAGGCGGTGAATCTTATTCACACCTGTATGCTCGCACACACACATAGGTGTGGGGACATTTGTGAGTACAGACATATCTTGAGCTGAGATTATCGTCATTAGTTAGTTGATACCAGAAGCCTACCAGAAACATTAGTGTTGTGTTCATTAATCCATTTTTGTGTGTAGTGAATGTGTAATTCTTAGTTAATATTACTACATCCGTTTGGTTAATGTTTTTTTGTTCTATCCGTGGTTTATTTTGTTTTCCCACTTTTCTGCCGTCCAACAGAGGTGGAGGACTGGGATGTATTCTTGTGTTCTTTGTTTACCTCCCTATCTTATATTGTCAGTTCACACTTCTACCGGTCCTGTTTCTCTTCTTCATCTTCTTCCTTTCTTCTTTCTCAATTACGTGTCCATAACTTCAAGAAATTAAACCCACAGTAATCACTAATAAATATTTTTCATACATATATATCAAGTGGAGCAGTATAGCAAAGCTGTAATGCTCTGCTTGGGAAAAGTAAATCTGTTGGGCTTGTACTTGCTACTCAGACACCAATTCTGAATAGCAAACTGCTAGACAGGATGCGTTAAAGAGAAAAGAAAAAAAGAACTGCAGTGAATGGCATTAGCCTTGAGCGAGGGTATTTGGAGCATGAAGACTTCACTACCTGTCAGATTAGCAGCTAACTGTGGCCTCTAGCTCAAACTATTTGAAATGTATACAAAAGAAAGATGATCAATGATCATTCAATTCAGTTCAATACAAACATACTTTTTTAATCCAAATGGGAACTTAAACCTAACTCATACTATCCAAGGTTCTTTAAAGAGTCCTTGTAGATGCTGATGGCTGTAGGAAGGAAGGAGGTCTTATAGCCTTATATATCACAGCAATTCTGAAGAAGCCTCTGACTCGAGACACTCTGTATAATAGTTTCATATAAATGTTGTTTAGAGTTGTCCATACTTTTTATTTTATATAGAATCCTTCTTTGCACCATCATCTCCAGACACTCAAGCAGTCACCAGAACAGAAAAAAACTTTTTTATCAGGTTGTTGAGCCCCTTTAAGTCCCTGGCTCTGATCATGCTACCCCAACAGATAATTGCCAAGAGACTACAGCTACAGAACATACCTATAGAAGATCTTTTGCTGCCCACCTTGAAGGACCTAAGTTTTCTCAACAAGTCCTGTCTACTCTGTCCCCAGGCCTTTATTGTTGCGTCTCCAGTCTAGTCTGTTTTCCAGGTGAACACTCCGTCATGTCCCATTGCCATTTGGGGCATAAACGAGCAACAAAAATGACACACTAACTGTGCTGGCAACTGTTTTCCTAATTAATCCAGGAATATAGAAAAATATATCTTAAATGGAAGAGCATATACTGCTTCAGTTTGTCTACTGTTGTGTTTAATGTGACTCTCTGAGGAAGTTGAACTCTTTACTGTACTGGATAATATTCCCACGATTCTTATGCAGACACAAATGCCTCTCCGTATCAGGAGTGGGACACAGAGTTCTTTCTCAGTCCAGGGAGGATTTCATTGGAAGCCTTATGATGAAACCAGAAACTCAGTTTGTCTTTGAGGACTTAAAAAATATATATTTCTTTATTTTCTTTTTGCTGCGCATGAAACTCAAGCCAAGAGGTTTTTATTCCAACATCCCGATTTTTCATCATCCGGCTGAGTGCAGTGTCACTGCGATTACTGGCTCAGATCAATACTCTGCTGTTGGTGAGGACTTGAAATTGTAAGAACTGGGCTGCACACTCCACTCTGGAGAAGTTTGTTGGCAGACAGAGAGTCGCATTGTGTGCATGTCACCAGATAAGGTACATATAAGGTCACCTCGTTTATGCCGGCGGTGAGTTGTTCAGCCACCAGATGAAAAAGCAGAGCTTTGCTAGGCGGGCCTCGTGTGACGACAGGGATGGCAAGTGTGACAAAACTTTTTGACTGCTCCATTGTACAGAGCCAAACAAGTCAAATAGACGAGCAGGGTGAAGCTTTGCCTGGAGAGGAGTAGGAGTCAAGGGAGTGAAAGGGAGCACATGAGGAGTTCTGCTTATTACAGCTGCACAGATGGTGCAGCAGATGAGATGGATAAAGAGTCAGGGGTATGACAGGAAGAGAGAAAAATGGCAGCAGAGCACGTCTCTGACAGCGTACATAAGGAGCTCCTGATTGGGGAACTTCCAGAGAAAACGCTTAAATATTTATTGTTCTACTGCTGGAGGAACTCGTTCCTTGCACCTTCGGCTCGTCAGCAAGAAAAATGGCTCAGGAGCCGTCAGTGAAATATTAATTCCTTTAGAGAAGCACAGTGCTGAAGGTAGAAAAGCATGGAGCAGCATATGGTGCGACATCCTGAGGGGAAGAACAGCAGGCTCCCAAACTCTGCAGCCAAGAACGGGCCGAGGAAGCGAGGACGGGCGAAATGGAGGGGAATTAAATTACTGGGAGGAGGATTCAACAGATCTCATGAGTCTGCAACTGCAAGAGAGATATATTTGAATAGCCTCAATTTTGTGCTTTGCAAGCTATTATTATTACAGCCTTAGTCAATATTCATTCTGTCTGCCTGCCTGTGATAAATGCAGAAGTAATAAGAGGGAAATGACATTTTATACTGGCATTAAAAATGCAACCCTAACCAGCCTAGCTCTCCTCCTCTTTAGGTTCGTTTTGATAAGGGATATTTGGAGAAGATTTTAGATTAGAAATTACATTTCAATCAGCAATGGAAAGAAGAGAGTTAGCTGCTGCTTTGACATTAATGCAGAGACATAAATATAAGATCCTCTCCGAGGAGATTAAACCCTGTCGAGAATTTATAATGGCTTCCTACAGGAAATCCATTCGGCTGGCATGCAAAAAGGAAAGAAAGCAAAGGAAAAAAAATTGAGGGTGTGATGGTGCAGTTTCCTTAACACACAGTTCCATGTAAAAATAATCATACATGTTTAAGCTTTTCACATTTCACATCATAACCTTAAATGTTTATTTGTTTTATTTGGGTTTGATGACAGACCATCAAAAAGTTACTCCTTATTCTGAAGGAAAGGAAACATTCCCAAGCTTTAAATAGGGGTGTAATGGTACAAAAGAATCATGGTTCGGTACGTATTTGCGCATATGACCTTTTTCCTTTATTTTGATTTGCATTAGGAAAATTACTTTTTTTCTGAATTCCTTCCTTTCAGTCCCTGAAAATAATTATATTTTGTTATGTTCTATAACCAAGGCTGTATCTACTATTGAGGAAAGCGTATTACTGTTGAAAGAGGCATTCAATGACAAAGCTCTGCTTTGGTGCATCTATTTTTCTACTGTAGCCACATAAAATAAAAAAAAAATAAAAAAACATAAAATTTTCCTTAAGAGCAGAGTTTAGTGAAAGCCGAGAGTTTTATTTTGGTGTATTTTTTTTAATGTTGCGCTGTGGAACTGCTCTCCGAGTTAGGCATATACAATAAACAATCTTCATTTATTCAGGTAGAAAACAGCTGGTGCACACTGAACCGACAGAGCCGTACCGAAAAATCAAAATATGAATACATGCACCGTTACATCCCTACATTTAATTAAACTGTTTGCAGCTGTGGATCAGTGGGAGAGTTTCAGCTTCTTGAATTTGTGGTATATAGTGGCACATATGTTGTGCTCCTGGGAGTTTATGTGGGAGCACCAAAAACAAAATCCATATAGTTATAATCAAAATGGCAGACATTATTCTGCTCATATTAATATGTCAACTATGTGAGAAAAACATAAACCTTTATTATGAAATAGATTTTAGTCAAAAATCATAATAACAACCACTCCCACATGTCAGAAAATTGACTTGGAAAAAAGCAGGGAGAATGAAAGGATGAGATGTACGACCTGCAGAGCATCATATAGATATGTAACATCTCTTCCTCCAAACTGATACCATCTACATGTTTTTCTCTTTGATATCAGCTGTTATTACCAAAATACTTAAATCAGCACATTATGCAACCCATGGCCATCAAAATTTCAGCATTGCAATCAAACAGATGTCCCTAAATTAATTAAATAAAGTATGGTGACAAGGTAGAGATGCCATGATATAAAGAGAGCTTTTCACACATCAGGCCTTCAAAAAAAGTTAAGTTCACTATGGGTGGCTGTCGTCTACTTAACAAGGTTACTTTTTACTTGAACTTCAATATTACAAAAGTAGTGTAAGAGTCAGCATCAGAGGTTGTGTATGAGCTAGCCTTTGTGCATTTTAATTATGCTTTAATAGTTTAGAAATGATCAAACAACGGTACGTAGGACAACATGGGATGCAGAGGCACAACAAAACTATGACTACCTGTGCTTTTATGGTAGCAAAACACTGGTTTAATATTCAGCCTAATGCGCATTTTTATGAAGCTATTTGTAACTGGGGTTTCAATGCTGCATATTGAAGTTTCTCGCATGAGAATCAACCATTGACTGTCCACCATTGCAGTTTCCACAAATGAGTGTCTCACCTCAGATACTCAGTGGTTGACACTGCAATTTCATTTTAGTGAATGTGAATACTTTAAAATTTTGCCACACTGACTTTTATGTCATACAAATGCTGTGAGGCTACGCTGATGCTCGTTCAAATTCCCTTTCCTAGAGAAGCACTTCTCACATATGCCACAAGAGAAAGGCTTCTCTGCAGTTTGGATTATCTGGTGAATACTCAAATTACTTTTCTGGGTGAAACTTTGTCCACATGTGTCACAGGTGAAAGGTTTTTCTCCAGAGTGGATGCGCTGATGGCTTTTCAAACTCTCTTTCTGAAAGAAACTCTTCCCACATATGCCAGAAGGGAAAGGCTTTTCTCCATTATGGATGCATGAAGCATATTTGGGTTGGCCTCGGTCTGGTTCTGTGAGAGCCATGCAGATCTCCAGAGACAGAAATTAAGAAAAATATTAACTCTTAAGATAAAAAAACAAAAAACAACACAAAAAGTGTACTACTAATAGAGTGAAAAAAAAAGGGGGGGGGGGGGATCCTAAATTTCTTTCAATTTTTAACATTTCTGAAATACCCTACATTTTGTTAGAAACAAAAAAAAGTACTGTCTGTCTGTCTGTCTATCTGTCGGATGTATTGGAACATTTTTTAACTTTCTAAACCAGTCAACAATTTTACAGGTAGAGCATTCAGTGTGAATAAAAATGAGAATTAAAAAACAACACCCTAGTGCTCCAAACAACCCTGGACTTTCTAGTGTAACTTTCTTTCTTTCATATCAGAAATGCATGTACTAAATAATATGTCATTACACATTTATTTACTCTAAAATTTAAACTCAAATGTAAGCTTTTTTTCATTTTCGAATGTTTATAGTGTAAACATGAAAGATTCTGACTTCATAGCAATTATTTCAGTGACTTTAAATAGATAAATAATCTTTCCATCTGAAAGCAAAGTCACCATACATGAATATTTTCAACTTTAGTGGTATAGTTAGAGGTTTCTCTGTGAATATAGCTGACAACTTGGAGCAACATATTAAAATGCCAGCGGTGACACTGAGCTGCTCATGTTGTTTTTCTCTTCCACCAGGAAGTTCCATTGCTGATACAACACTGACTAAAACAAAGACAATAAGTGAGCAAAAACAACATTTACTACATGATTCCACCAAGCACTAAGCAGACTTGATTCAAAGCTGTTTTGATGTTTTCAGAGTCAAACTGGTCTCTATTGATACTTCCATGGTTACAACAATAACCGAGAACAGCATTTTAAAAGAACGATTGTACAAATTTGCTTTGAACGTAAACATGAAGAACTTTGTTTAAAATCTTTATCAGACCAGTTTATTGTCAGTGTATTGTATGATGATGTCACAAGGATGTGCAAGCAAAAATAAAAATAGCTCTTGTAGCTGTAAATGAAAAGCTAAATATGTCATCTGCTGATATTTGGATATTTTATTGTCTTATTTCTGTGTCCTCAACTGAACTAAAACACTAATTGTCTGCTGAAACAAAAAAAAACAAAAAACAAAAACTTTGAAGAGCAATCGCTTGTAAGAAGTCTTTTTCAGCAAGTTTGGCTCCATCCATGATCCTCACTGCAGTTTTCCTATTCCAGTTCTCTACTAGGTTGACTTAAAGGTTTGTTTCTCAAAATGAATAACAAAAATAAAAACAGAAACAGCAGCTGTTGAAAACAGTGGATATAAAAAGTATATTTACACCTGGGGAAACCTAGTATATTCAACTTTCAAACAATATAGATAAATAAATTAATTCATGAGACCAAAATAACTTTTTGGACCTACACTGAAAATACTGACACTGCACATCTTCTTAAACTCATCATCCCCACCACAAAACATGGTGGTAGCATTATCAGGTTGTGTAGATGCTTTTCATCAGCAGGAACAGAGAAGGTGATTAGAGTTCATGGGAAGAAGAATGGAGCTAGATAGTGAAAAAACTATTGAGGGCAATAAAAGGCACTGGAGAATCACCTTCCATAAAACAACAAAATCCTTGTAAATGGCAGAGTCAAAGTATAGATCTGAATCTGAATCTATTTCAAGATTTAAAGATCATGATCCCAGTTTCTTTTTAATTGAGCATTAAACAAAAAAGAAATGGTTCCAGATATCGCTCTATGCGTGCAAACCTGGTAAAGACATGCTATAAACAATTGTAAGCTGTAATTACAACAAATGGTGCACCTACAACATATTGAGTTCAGAGTGCTGAAAAGAAATGTTTTGATTTGTACAAAAATTTTTTCCCACCACTTTGCAACCATGCAGTACTTTGTGTTGGCTTGTAAGATATAGAATACATGCATTTCAGGGAGTATATTCACTTCTGCAAGGCTGATTGCATTCTAGATCCATGTCTGGTATAAATCTGAACCTGACATCCACAATGTCATCTAGGTTATTTGTTTTAGATGCAAGAATCAACCTGTTTCTTCAAATGAACACATATAGCTGATGGCATCGCCCCTCTTCTCTGAAATAAAATGAAACAAAAATGTTTCTATTAGAAGACAAATGACTTCTGTCAAGCTAATCAATATCCAATCACTCCAGGAGTTCTTGTTTGTGTTTTTTGAGCACCCTGTGTTTCTGTGTTTGAGTTCAGGTCTTGCCATTCTGTAATTAACTTGCACACCTTGGAGAAATCTATGCGATGAAAGATCAAATCCATCCCTTTTTCCAAGAAAAGACAACAGACGAAAGAACTGAGGCCCCCCTCCGCCACTCGTCCTCTTTCATGTCCCTCATTAGGAGCGTTTGAATATTTACGAAGTCGGGTCAAGACCATCTTTGTCCACTAGAGATCTGTTTTGTCCCGTTGGTGAGGAATAATGATGGGAAACCAATTTCCTCCTTTGTCAGAGACGTGTATGGCATGTAATCAGCGAGTCTGGCCAAAAACCCTTCAGCAGGGATTTAAAATGGGATTTCATTTTAAGGAAACATCATGGCTTAACAGCCTACATTGTGTTTGATTGTCATTTACTTTAAATTAAATTTTGTCCATTTTTATGACATATTACCATGGCGAATGCATTTCAGGGGCATCTACTTTCATCTTTCATCTACTTTAATATGTAATGTGAGTGAGATGGAAGGGAAAAAAAGTCCTTTTCTTATCAAATGTCACCTTTTAATCTTTTCTTCTCAAAATGGGGGTGGGGGTTGGGGGGTTGAGAATGAATTTTTGTGCTTAACAGCTCACAATGAAAGAAATAGCTTTTATTAGTTTTGCAAAGCATGAGTTTTTTTCTGGTGTGGGCTCTGGGAGGAGTGAAAGCCTCCCTCCCAGGTGTCGCCTCAGCAGATTGGCTCAGGATGCAGGCTATAATGTATTCCTCAGAGCGTTACCTCGGCCTTTGAAAAAAAAAAAAGTTGGTGCCAGGAGAAGATGGCCTTCGCGCCGTTTCAAAGGCGAGCCGCAGGGGGGACAGATGCTCTGATATCTCAGCAGGATTAGTGCTGTCGGGCTGCCGGTTGTTCTCGCCTGTCGGGGGTAAGTTAGTTTCGAGTCACGCCTATGTACCACAGCTAGGGGCCGCAGGGAAAGTGGCAGGCAATGAGCACCGGTGTTCCTCTTGAAGCACATTGCTGAATGTACAATTATGGGAATAAGAGAGGATCTGATTGCCACCTCTACCTCATAATTTACAGGGTCAGGGAGTCCGTATCGTGCTGGTGCTTTGATGCTAAACATTAAATAAAAAGTATTGTCTTTTGCTGGTTTTTAACTGCACAAAGCAAGTTATTGAATGGTTTTGCATGTCGCCTGATGGTCTGTTGGATGTGAACGATCATGATGAGCTGAAATAGATTGGAAACCTTTCAATGATATTTGCCCTTGCTGACATTAAACATCGCAACCATGCTCGTATGGTTTAAAAAAACGACTTCAATAAAGTAGATACTTTCAGTACTTCATTCTTTTAATGGCATATAGACGTTGATAAGCAAAAAAAAACTGAGATTTTATATCACGTCATTATATGGGGATGAAAGAGACTCAAGTGTCTCTTCTCTTGTAATGGTTACATCACATCGGTCCCAGTTCATTCCTTTGTCTCCTCTAAAGTTATCAGCTTACATTTTCATTACACTGAGAGGAAAGAAAGGCTTAAATGTGACCAGTATCAGAACAGTTTGAGCAAATGTACATTACTCCAATGAAGGATTTTAAGAATCAGTTGAGCAGGACATCTTCCTGTGGCCCGTAGCCTGAATCTGTCTCAGAGGAAGATGACTAATTGCTGTTATTAACATCTGGTTAACAAGAACACAAGCCTCTGAGATATTCAATTAACTGATTGTGCCTAAAAAACAAATCACTGACCTACCAATGGATGGATAAGACATGTTTGGAATAAAACTCAAACCAGGAGTGGTTGCATTTGTCAGCAGTAATGCTCTTTACAGCCTCAAAACATAATAAAACACAAGTAAAAACACTTATAGTAAAAATATTTTTTAATGCTTAAAAAAAGCAAAATTTAATTCAACACCTTACAAAAAATAATTTAGAAAAATCCAACATTTAAATTAAGCAACTTCATTTCATTAGGGAAAATATCCCATCAATGCCACAATTATTGACACCCTTAACAGCTGTTAAAAAAGCAAATGATGCATCTTTGTAACCTATCCTAGTTATCTTTCAAAATATCTCGGAGCTTATAACTATAAACCTCAAACTTCCTGTGTTTCTATGTGTCAGTATGATGGTACAGAGAGGCCAATTTCTCTAAGGGTGTGTCCAAATTCAATATTTGACAGTCGCTTACATCACAGGGATACGCAAAAGGATGGTTTTTAATAAAACGTTTTTAATACAATTAGTTGGGGCAAAAAAACTGCAAGATTTCAAGCAACATTTTTACCAGCTTGTGTCTAGCCCCATCAAGGTTCTTAGGAAACATAACATACACTGAATTAAGGATAGGAAAACACTGTGAAGGTTTCACCCCTCAATTCTAAAGCTGCTCACTTCAGGTCTTGAAGAATGTAGTGCCGGAATTTGGACCAGTGTTGGGCATTTTACAGAGAAGAAAGTAATTAGTTATAGTTACAATTTATTTTTCAAAATTGTAATTGAGTTAGTAACTAATTTACTACAATGTAAAAGTAATTAGTTACTCAGCAAAGTAACTGTGGTGTTGTATTTATGTTCCTTAACATGGTTACGTTTTATAATCTTTAACACCATATACAGTATTTTAGAACAATTGGTTTTTGAACTTCACTCTAAGATAAGCTGTATGCAGAAAAATAATAATATATACAAAAAGTAAATATTGGACATTCAAAATCACATACTTTTTATTTAAAGTGCCAAGCTAATACAGACAAAAAAAAACAAAGGGACAGCTGTCCATTAAGTTGTGCAAATCTCTAGAGAAAATAGTAAACAGAGCACTATCCAGTTGGTTGTAGTAAGACATTTTAAGACTGATTTGCTGTCACCTGGTCACATGACCTGGAAGCTATTGAAGGAATACCTGCAATATTACAGTAAAATGTAACAATAAAAATGATATGTATTCAAATGTCAAATAAATTGTTGTGTCTTGTTCTTTACATGTAGTAAGACATTTCAAATTGATTTGGTGTCACCTAGTCACATGAACTGGAAGCTATTGAAGAAAAATCCCATGTTTACAGTAACATGTTAAGAAAAATAACATAAATTATTTTCTTTTTTATTATTTCTTGATAAATCGGTTAGTCATGTTCCTCAGGTGTCAATCAACAATTTATCAATATTTTGGGGTTACTTTGTTAGTAGATCTCACAAGTATTTATTTATTTTCTGGGATGTAAGGGGATTTACCAAACCCTAACTAAAATCAACACCTTCAGCAGCAAGCCTTTGTGGGTGATTGATCTATCAGTGCAGTTCTTTGGTGAGATGTTGGAGGGAGTCTCCCCTTTAAGGAAACTAATGTCCATCGAACATCCAACTCTAATTTCACTATGATCTTACAGAAGGTGGCAAGACAGCTACCTTCTGTATCATCTCAGACACCTGCTCTCCATCCTGTAGTGTTGCAATGATTGGAAAAGTAATTAATCTGGTTACTCTGTTACCTTAAAAATTACTGCATTATTAACACCGTTATACTTAAACGGCGTCACTCCCACCAATGATTTGGACACAACCTGAACTTTTCAAAATGGGAATGACCAGAGAACACTTTATTAAAGTTAGACTTACTTCATTTAGATTTTTTTTCTCAATTTGAACATTTCCATTCAGAGCACAGTGGTGTAAATTCTCAGTCATCCTGATGGGTAGCTTCACCCCGGATCCAAAAGGCTTCTTCAGTTCTATACCTTAGGTTGTAAGTCTCCGGCCTTTAAGTTGTACTCAGCAACAATCACTCGGATTGGCAACAGCAGTCACTCAGTACGTTTACATGCATATTAATATCGAGCTTTTAGCAGAAATTGGATTAATTGCTTGGGTCGTGTCCAAGCTTACATGTCACTCAGAAAATCTAATTATTAAATAAAGTGCGCTTGACTCTGCAATGCTAGATGACAATATGCGCCATTTCGCAACTACATTCTCCCCTTGTACTAGAGTCACATAGCATTTAAACAACGGCTGAGGTCAGTGAAGCAAATGGAATAAAAGAAGGAAATGCGCAATTAGCAAAGATATGGAGAAACAACAATGCTGCAGCACAGTTCAAATTTTATGTCCTGCACTGTTTGATTGTGCGACTCTTGTTGCTGCTGCTCAGAATACTGTTGCTGTTTCTGCTTCCGCGGTCTCTTTACAGTGTTTTCATTGTTGAAGATGTGTTTAGGGACTAGACAGGCACAAGCCATTGTGACTATGCAAGCAAAAGTGGGTCTAAGGAATTATTTTTAACAAAACCACTACTGGCACAATGATTGGTACCCCTCATATCTATATTTACTTGAGATATCAAAACATGATACAGAGGCTCATTTCTTTTAGCCACTGACAACTAAACCATTATCCTGCTAGCATGCACAGTGAGCAGGATTGTAAGGGAGGAAGGCAAACAAAAATCACAGAAGCTTGCTAAACTGCAGGAGTGGTATCTGGAGGTCAAAAAGTCATTACACACATTTTGCATGCCAATCAGGAAGCATGCCTAGTAAAATCCTATTCTGCACTAGATTTAAAAATCATAAACATGTTTGCTTCGATCACAGGACGAATAAAATCAAGCTTTTCCTGGACAAACTCTTCAGTTGAGTTTGGGGTGTGAATAAGTACGTGATGCAGGTGAGGATCTGTGTTGCTGTTGGTCTGTTTCTTCTCTAATGTCCCTGAGAAGCTTGTTATAGTATATGGCATTAGTAGTGGGCAATATAAAATCTATAAGGTAGAAATGATATAAATTTAGCCGAAGGTAGAGGTTTTGACTATATCGCCCTACCGTGATTACGCATTTTGATGATGTCATCAAGAACTGGTTACAGATACGCACGTCACCAATACAGATGTTCAGTGTTTGTCTTTACTCTAGATATTGCAAGTTTAAAATTTTTATTTTTTTCATTTAAAAAAAACCCAAACCTGCTTAACTTTTAAGCATTTTTTTAATTTCAAACATTTGTTGCTTTATTGCTGTGTGATAATAAATACAGAAATAAGTGTTGGGATTCATTTTCTTTAAATTATATACCAGACAGCGCTCGCAACTCCCTCAGTACATTATCATTGGTCTTTGGCCAGTGATGAAAGGCAGCGCTCTTAAAAGGACTGTTCTCAAAGAATTTATTGTCTTTCCATTCCTTTTGGGTGACAGGGACACTCAAATCCTTCCTAGCAAAATCTTCCCCTTTGGTTCCAACCTGCGGGACAGGACAGGACCACGTTCCTAAACCTCCGGAGCATTACTTAGCCAAGCTATCGGACTTCCCGTTTGTGGTACTAGGAAGTCTGCTTGCTGTCTGAGCTATACAATGGTAGCTCTCTGAAGACAAGATCAACTGAAGTCACTGCCTGTATCTGAACGCAGTCATTTAAAATCAGCTGTGTGCACCGCTGTTCCTAAACAGACTTTGCCACTGTTTGGATAATTTCTCCTTCTCCCTTCACCGTTCATCTTGGACGGGCATCTTAGAGCGTTAATTTGTCTGGGTAGGAGGTTTTGAAACACAAGTTTAGACTTGTGTGAAATGCTTTAATTGATTTTTCTGTAAGTTGTTAAACCACTGCCTGCTCATTGTTTGCAACACGCTAGTTTGAGCTGTTCTATGCTTGTTTTTGTGTTTGCTGGTTCTTGCTAAAGCAGTGTTATATCTTCTATCACACAGAGACACGCAGACACACACACGCACACACTATATTGATGCTGATAACAGTTTCCCGAGTCTGTCATTATTAGTTTTATATGTTATCCACACTTTAATCTTAGTTGTAGACTAATTGTGTTAATAAACCCTGATATATTCTAAAGAGAACATCCTCAGTGTCTGTGGAATTATTGTCACAGCGTCTGAGTTCATCTTTTAGAAAAGAGACTAAATTTATCTGGCTTACATTAACATTCTCCTGGATTCCCAGGGGTGGTGCCCCGTTAGATTTAATTAATAAATTAATTCATTGAGCCTCATTAATAGTCATCTTAATATTGAGTTATTATTCATTAATTGTGTGCACCTTGTGCAATTCCACGAGATGCACACAATTGTTTTCCGCGCATGCTTTAGATTTTATCGCAATACAGATTTTAGGCCATATCACCCAGCCTTACATGGCATTAAGAAATACTTTATTATTTAAATTTAATGTCTTTGTGAACTACGCCAGAAAACAGATCCTCACTGGATCTTTCAGTAGCCAATGATACAAAATATAAAAACAATCTTCTTCAATGCTGAGAGTTATTTAAGATTTTTTACACGTATGGCAGGGCATCGTCTTTTGCAATTTAAATGTTGAAATTTGTTGGCAAAGTAACAGTAAATTCAGATTCTGACGTGTAATTCAGTACACTCATCCAAATATCTGGATAAAAATTGGATATATAATTGAAATGCCTAGTTAAGGGACTTTAAATGTGAAAAAAATATATATTTTGGAGGTCACAGACATTGCATATTGCTGTTGAAACCACGTGTTTGATGACTAGAAATATTAATTAAAAAAAGCAGAATGTTCCTTAAAAGGTCTCACAATTAAGCTAAAATCCAGTACTAAGGCTTTTGTTCCTATTAATAAAGTAAGTGAGAATGATCAGATTAGGTTCTGCGGTGTCGCCTGGGAACATCAAAGCTCATGGTTCATCTGCTGTGACAGAATCACTGCTGCAACTCGCTTTCATTGAAAGGATAATAAAACCTGCTTGAAAACTTATTGAATGCTGCAAGATGATGTAAATTTACATATTCATGACTTGATTAAGTCATATTTGCATTCTGCTCAAAGTTAGCTGGTGTCAGGTTTTTACAATCTGTTCTCTTCCCTTCTCCCTGTGCTAACAACTGTTATATTTTGATACAAGTTAATTCCCAGAAAGACTCATCTTATTTCCATTCTCCTCCCCTTATGCTGAGAAAAACAAACAATGGTGATATTGTGCAGCAACTTTTGATTTCCGAAGGTATTTGTCTGTAACTGAGGTTTATGAGATGAGAAGAGAAATTGTGATGTAACTTGATTCAATATCAGAAACCTTGTTTCTTCTGTAAAACTGTGAGAATGTTTGCATCTCTCTTTGGTAACCGCAGATTTACCTAATCCAGGTTATTTTTGGAGGATCTGGTTTAACTAACAATAAAAAAGGGTTGGCAAGCATCTAGAGAAAACCCACCCATGCACAAAAACCATCAACTAATTCCCCTCAGAGAGGCCAAGTAAACAAAGATTTTCACCATTCATTTTCTTTTAAAATATTGCGAGTATGTTGGTTAGTTGGTTGGTTGGTTCAATTAAATTAAATTAAATTCAATTCAATTATGTTTTATGAGTAATAGTGTTTTATGTACAAAGTGTCAAGGTTGAGAGTTGGTTGTAGACTCAGAAGGCGACAGGATGAAATTAAACTCACTTTTAATGATGGTTAGGACACTGAAGCACAGGGACCAGACACACAAAACTAGAATTCAGACAGCAACAGCTGATATAGAAGATTTAGACACTTTGACGCATACAACATCGCGAGGACACTAGGAGAGCAGGAAACATATACTATACATAGTGGAGAACCTAACAAACCCTCAAGGAGTCCAAAACACAATTGTTCCTCCAGCTCTTGAAATAATCGAAATACTTTCATTGCCAAAATGCCGTAGGCCCCCAGTAGGCCAGTGGGAGGCTGCCCACACTGCCGACCATTTTGTCTGAAGGCAGCCCAACGAAGGTCCGGAAGTCGGCGGCAAAGAATTCCTCTAAAGAAGCTGAAGAGAGTCTGATGGGGACCCCTTTTTGAAATCTGAGAGCAGTTTCATCCGCATAGGGGCAGTGTAAAGATGAGGCGACGGAGGAGGCATTGAAGAAGAGCAGGTCGGGTCCCGCAAGGAATCCCACGAAGAAGAGCAGCGGGAGAACCAACATTAGAAGCTTTAGGCAAAGGTCCAAAGGAAAAGGGACTTGTTTCGTAAGCAGCCCCAGGAGTCTCGGAAGAGTGCAGAAGATGGGGAGGATCTTCCTCGCTTATCTTGGTGGATGATGAGTGCAGAGACCGGGATGGATAAGCCTCATTCACCTCAGCGGATAAAGAGTCCAGAGCTGCCCGGATTTGATTGCCAGGAGGACCGGAGCCACATCTGCAACAGCAGAAGTCTTGAGACAAGGAGGGGCAGCCCAGACCCCCTCAGATGACGCAGGCAGACTGGCTGAAGCTCCTGAACCGCGGGGAGCCAAGGTTGGAACTTGAGAATGTCACGGAAGCTCTGGAACTCGAGAACGCCATGGAAGCTCTGGAACTTGAGAACGGCATGGAAACTCTGGAACTTGAGGACGTCTTGGAGCAGGAACCGGAGAGTAATCAACGGAACTAGAGACACCTGGGAATAATCAGACACCGGGGTACAACAGAGATCCTGACACAAAGCGCCAATTGACAATGTATTTCATCTACAGACACTTTACAAGAAGTCATTTCAGTTCTAGCATGCATACAAACAATCAGTTTAAAAGTTTTCTATCTAAGGAAACCTAATAGATTGAGTTAGGTCATTGACTTACACATTCCACTCCTTCTGAAAGAAAAATTACACAGTGTAGATACAACTACAATGTGTTGTTGACTTCACACGAACCCTTCACGCTGAGCAAGTATGTAGCGACAGTAATAAGAAAAAAATCACCTTTAACAGGAAGAAACCTCCAGCAGAATCAGAACCTGGGTCAGTCAGTATGAGAAGCCATCTGCCACAACCAAGACTTCTGAAGGTCATGGTATGAAGAAGCCAAGAGAAAAATGTCTCTTTACCTGCTAGTGTGTGACATTCAAGCTGGATTCAGCGCTCAGTGACTGGACTGAGTTTTAGTCGGATTGCGCATGCGTCGGCGTCCTGCTGCCTCCTGCTAACTCCGGCTCGTTAACACGGTTTTAACTAGTTTTAAATTCTTTTTTAAGTGTTTGTTTTTCGTTTTTTAATAATTTCTTTTGACTAGTTTTAACCGTTTTAAACTTTTAGCGACATATCTTTTATCGGACGCGTTTTTAATCAGAGCACGGATCGCTGTTACAGAGTGTTGGTAGCCAGGTCTCCTAGTAGCTAGGAGACAGGTTAATGTTAGTAGCTATGCTGCTTTAGGCTAGGCTGTTGGAGGACATTATTAGGGTCTGTGACTACTTTCTCTCCTACTTCTCCCCAACTGCATGATGTGCTGTCAATTCAAGCACTAACCTGTTTTCTATTATAGTAGGTGCTCCGGATTAGCCCTGCTTGACGACCCTGACTAAGATGGCATTGCAGTGACGGAAAATTCTCCACGTCCTGCAACAAACTTGTGCATCGGTTCTGTTGCTCTTTCTGTGTCTCTGTTGTGTATTCTCCAAGCCACAGACGGTCGCGGCAGATAACCGCTTGTGCTGAGCCTGGTTCTGCCGGAGGTTTCTTCCTGTTAAAAGGGAGTTTTTCCTTCCCACTGTCGCTGCATGCTTGCTCAGTATGAGGGATTGCTGAGAATTCCACGACGCAATCTTCTGTGGTTCTGTAATTTCTACACTAAACATTGTATTGTAATAACTCTTTTTGTAAAGTGCCTTGAGATGACATCTGTTGTGAAATGGCGCTATATAAATAAACTGAATTGAAATTGAATTGAAACTTCGCCATGCCTCGCACTCACCTGTAGCCTCGGTTGTGATGGTTTTGTGTAAGGCTAAACCAAGAAAATCCAGAACTGAGCAGAGGATCACCAATTTACACCTGATCCAGGACCACGAGCGCGACGTGGACATCATCTTTGGCCGAACTTTCGCTGCTGCCACCCGCGCCCAGCTGGCCGACACAATCCCCTGCCAGCCCGGTGAAGCTGCGGAGGGGGAATCCATCGCTGGGTCTCCAGGCGGACTCGGACAGACGAACTCCGGCGGAGGTACAACATCTACAGCAGAGGAGGAGTGCTGGATCCAGCAGGGGGCTAAGGCAAAAGCCCCCCTCAGCTCCACTCCGGTGCCCCAGGGTGCGTGGTCGACGGTCGGGCCTGGTCGCAGTGGGGGCGCCCGGAGCGGCTTTCACCGTTCTCCTCCACCCGGCCGTCCTCTGTCGAACCGCTTCGGTGCCCTGGGGGACGACTTCCCTCCTCTGACCGTCCCTCCGACCGCGCCGAAGACCAGCAGCTCCGCAGGACCGCCGCCCATCCCCTCCCAGCAGCCAGAGCAGCAGTCAGACTCCGGTATCCACCCACGTCGCGCCAGACCCAGGACTACATCCGGGACCCGCCGAGGAGTGCTTCACTACACCCCGAATCCACGGAACGAGCCCTCGGCGCCCTCTAAACACCGCTGCAGTCCTGTGGAAGCCAAGCTGCCCAAAATCCAGCAGGTCCTGGATAACGAGAGGTCTTCTGCCCAGCAGCCAGCACACCATCCACCCAGCACTCTCATCATTGGAGATTCTATTATCTGGCATGTTAGGATGAGAGGAGCTGTCACCCTTTGTTTTCCTGGAGCTACAGTAAAGGATATATCTGAACAGATTCTGGACTCCATCCAACGTTTCCCTACTGTGAGTAAAGTTATAATTCATGCTGGAACCAATGACATCCGTAAACAGCAGTCTGAGCTTTTAAGGCAGGATTTTATTCATCTTTTTAATCTTTTAAAAGACAAGCCCCTATCTGTTTTTATTTCTGGCCCCACTCCCACCATAAACAGAGGAATAAATCGCTTCAGCAGGTTACTCTCTCTCAACACTTGGCTTTCCTCTGTTACCGTGATGCACAACATTGGTTTTATAGACAATTTTAACATTTTCTGGGGTAGGAGTCAATTATTGGGGGCAGATGGACTACATTTAAACAGACAAGGTACCCGCATGCTGGCATTAAGCCTGGCATACCCTCGCCCAACCCTGTCCCCTGCACCGGCTTCAGCTGCTCCTGTCCTCTCTGCCCCATCCACAACATCCTGATGTGCAGCTGGTCCTTGTTCCTATGAACTCAATCCTGATTTTAACAGTAACTCACATATCGGACTTGGACCTTACCCTACTTCATTCATACCTGTTATTGTCAGCAGAGAGCGAAGAAATAATCATAAACTAAGAAAATGCAACCCAAATAATCATAAACAGTTACTAAAAATCCCACCTACAGTAAGTCATACAGTCAGTCCATCACCAACCACTATTAATATGGCTCTTTTAAATGTTCGCTCTCTGCTGAATAAAACTTTTATAATAAATGACTTGATTTTAGATAATAACCTTCAGTGTTTATTTTTAACAGAGACATGGCTGAGTGCAGATTTCCCTGCTGTTCTCACAGAGGCCTCTCCACCTTATTATAACTTTTCTTATTCAACGAGGAGTAGCCAGAGGGGAGGCGGAACTGCTTTTATTAGTTCATCAACTCTTTCCGCCAAACCTGTTTTATTTAATAATTTTACCACGTTTGAATACACTGCCTCTGTTTTTAGCACTCCTCAGATTTTATGTGTCACAGTTTATAGGCCTCCGAAAAGGAATGCACTTTTTATTCCAGAATTTAGTTTCCAGAGTTTTTATCAATTTTACACAACTCTTATGAGAAGATAATTTTAGCTGGTGATTTTAATCTACATATAGATAACCTTTTAGATCCTTTATCAACAGATTTTTTAAATATTTTAAATTATATGGATTTTAGCCAACATGTCATGCAGCCGACTCACAACAGAGGGACACAACCTGGACCTGGTCATCACGTATGGCCTGTCCACCAGTGTGTCCTCTGTTGTTGACTTGGCTGTCTCTGACCACTACTGTGTGTTTTTTAATATCACCAGTTTTATCCAATCAGGGACCTCTGTGAGAACTGTCAGGAAGCGTCATCTAACCCCTGAAGTGGCTGCAGGTTTTCTTGAAGTTTTTAAAAAAATTCCTCCTATACCTTTACCTGCCCCCTGTGATTTTATCGTTAATGATTTTAACAGTAGGCTTAAATCTGCTCTCAATCTGCTGGCTCCAATTAAAGTTATAAACCCTCATTCAAAACGTACAGTACCGTGGAGAAATGCAGCTATTAGAAAATTAAAGAGGAGCTGCAGGGTGGCAGAAAGGAAATGGAGGAAAAATAATATCACAATAAATCATCAGATATACATAGAACATCTCAGATTATATAATAACGCTTTAAGAAATTCCAGAAATACATACTTTTCCAGAATCATCTCAGAACATAAAAATAATCCCAAAATTCTGTTTTCCACCATTGACAACATTTTACATCATAATTCTAATACTTTTCAGAAAACCCCCTCAAACAGTCTCTGTGAGGAGTTTGCAGACCACTTCAGAGGGAAGGTAGACACCATCAAATGTAATATTTTATCCTCTCAAACAAACATGGTTTTAGACAAATCAGAGTGTCTGCCTTCACCAGAGGAAACACTGGACAGTTTTGTCCTGGTAGAAGCTGGGACCCTTGATAAAGTTTTCTCCTCAGTGAGGCCCACCACAAGCGCTTTGGACCCGATTCCCACCAGGTTTTTTAAGCAATTTTATGGTTTTTTTAAAGATGAGATTTTAAACTTTATGAATTGCTCCCTTCAGACGGGGGTTTTTCCTGCTGCCTTTAAAGCGGTGGTAGTGAGGCCCCTGCTGAAGAAGAGCAATTTAGATTTTAATGATTTAAACAACTACCGACCAGTATCTAACTTACCATTTTTAAGCAAAGTTTTAGAAAAACTTGTTTTTATTCAACTTAATGATTTTATTAACGCTCATAATGTCCTAGAGAAATTTCAGTCTGGTTTAGGATGAACCACAGCACAGAGACGGCGCTTTTAAAGATTTTAAATGATTTTAGATTAAACTATGACGCTAAAAAGGTGACAGTGTTGGTTCTTCTGGATCTAAGCGCTGCCTTTGATACAGTAGACCACACTATTCTTTTAACTCGTTTAAAACAGATCGGCCTCTCTGGTGCTGTTCACAACTGGTTCACATCCTACCTCACAGACAGGACTTTTACGGTAAGTTTAGATACCTGTTCCTCTATGGTCCATAAGATCACTTGTGGTGTTCCCCAGGGTTCAGTTTTAGGCCCAGTGCTTTTTAACCTGTATATGCTCCCTCTTGGCAGTGTTATCAGGAGACATGGAGTAACTTTCACAGTTATGCTGATGATACACAGTTGTACATCTCCATGTCTCCTGATGACACACGGCCAATGGATGCACTTTTTAACTGCATTTTAGGTATTAAATCCTGGGTGGCAGAAAACTTTCTCCAGCTCAACCAGGACAAAACTGAGGTTTTAGTTATCGGTCCTGAGGCTCAGAGAGAAAAACTTTTACCAAAACTACAATCATTGTCTTTTAATTCTTATTTACAAGTGAAGAACCTGGGTGTGATTTTTGACTCTGAGCTGACTTTTATCCCTCACATTAAAAACATCACCAAAATAGGTTTTTATCACCTAAAGAACATTGCCAGAGTCCGCCCCATTCTCTCTCAGGCCAATACGGAGACGCTAATGCATGCTTTTATCACCAGTAGAATTGATTATTGTAATGCCCTGCTTTCTGGTCTTCCCAAAAAGACTACCTCATGTTTACAGCTTCTACAGAATTCAGCAGCTCGTGTCCTGATGAAGACTAGGAGGCGGGAGCACATTACACCGGTCTTATAATCACTGCATTGGCTGCCCGTATGTTTTAGGATCGATTTTAAGGTTCTTTTAATGGTCTTTAAGTGTCTTAATGGTCTTGGGCCTTCGTATCTGTCAGAAATGCTTTTACCGTATGAACCCTCGCGGTCTCTGCGCTCCTCTGGCACCCGTCTCCTTGTCATCCCCAAAGTCAGGACACAGACTCATGGTGAGGCGTCTTTCCATTATTATGGCCCTCACCTCTGGAACAGGCTGCCAGAGGACCTCAGGGCCGCAGAGAACATTAATGTTTTTAAGAGCAGACTCAAGACTCACCTTTTTAGCTTAGCCTTTAACTAATTATTATTTATTAATATATTTTTAATCGCTCAGCATGTTTTACCTGATTTATTTTTTAGTTCAGCTTTTAACTGTTTATTTATTAATCTGCTTTGCATTTTTATTTGTTTTACACTTATTGTTTTATACTTTATATACTTTATATTTTATTAACTTTATATTTTAATGTATTTTAATCTTTCTTGCCAGTGTTTCCTCTCTGGGGAGCCTCCTGCATCGGGGGCGGTGGTCGGCTGTGGCTGCCTGGGTGCCCCCCAGGTAGCGCTTGGGTGGAGGTGGGGGTACCAGCCCTCCCTCCTCTGGGCGCCCTGGGTGGGAGCCTTGGCTGCTGCTGTTGATCTGCTGCTGCTGAAGCAGATGGCTCCATGATGGCATTTCCTGGCTCATCTGTACTCAGCCCGCTTTTTGTAGCTTCTAAGTGTGTGTGTGAGTGAGTATGGCTGATGGGTTGGGTTGGGAGGGGGTTGTATTTGCACTGATGATTTTATTTTTTGAAGGGGGGGGGGGGTTTGTGGGGATATTTTAAATCTGTAAAGCACTTTGAGTAACTTTCTTTGTTTGAAAAGCGCTTTATAAATAAAGTTTGATTTGATTTGATTCCATGTTCCTAAAGAAATATTATGCCAGATTATGAACATGTCTACTGCCTAAACTAACAGGGAGTCCATCAAGTTAAAAGAGCTGTTATTTTACCAAATGATTGGGAACGTTGCTTTAATAATTTGTAAATTGGCTGTAAGGTAAATTGATATGGAACCTAAAGATGTTGACTGTAAATGTACAATATTAGGTTAATTGCTAATTACATTTTATATTTTCAAAAGTTATTTCAATATAGGGGTGTCCCATGGCACATTGGTCAGTGTGGTGCCCCATGTGCAAAGGCCTTGGTCCTCAAAGAGGTTTTGCTGGGTTCGAGTCCCCTCCCCATGCATCGTTTCTGCATGCCATCGCTCTTCTGTACTTCCACTCACAAATAAAGGCCACTGTGGCCACAAAACCTTTTTAAAAAAGAAATGTTTTAGTATATCCTGTAGGAAGAGGTGAGCAAGAGTATTCAATAATTCAATTCAAGTAAGAGTAACAATGTTTCAACATATTTTTATTCAGGTAAAGGTACAAAGTAGCCTTCCAAAAATTACTCAAGAGTGAAAAAGTATTAAGGCAAGGAAGAACGTTCAGTTACTGGGAGCATCATCCCAGTAGATGCTCCTCTCCAACAAGGAATAACAGCTGAATTGCACCTGCTGGTCCAGGTGTAGCGTCCATGAAGAGAAAAACACTAAAGGAAAACAGCAAGTTAACAGGGGAAATAAAACCAAATAATACAATAATAATAATACTACTCTACTCCTCTCCAATAATGGGAGAGGAGTAGAATAAGTGAAGAAAAGTGGTACAAAATACATAATTGCAAAGTAATGAATTTAGGCAGGTAAAACATTTGTTCAACTTTTGAAACTAATATAGTACGTAATGTATAGGTTAGAAAACGAAAAAAGTTGGTTACTTCTAAGAACAATATCCCAATTTTACTGCAAATTCAAATGATTTCCAAATACTTTGATATTCAATCAATGAAGACTCACAGTAGGTAGAGTAGTCAGAAATCGTACTAAAGCAAGACTAGTAATACAAACTATTCCTAAAAAAAGTAGATTTAAAAAAAATTGCTTGAGTAAATCTAAGTAGGAACTATCCACTTCCTAATAAACTTATGGAAAAACATTTATGTTTGGAAGAAAATCAAATCATGTTTAACCTCTTAAAAAGTCAATGAAGTGTTCATTATGCTGCTTTATTTAATTTTATTTTAACTTTTCTGACATCCATCTGAAAATCTGTGTAAAAGTTTCCACAAACTATTGCATGAGATCTTTTCAAATGGTCAGAGATAGTTTTGTTCCACTTAGTTCAAGGTTTGAAGCGACAACAAATAATTCGAGCTGTTTGATAATAAAATAAATCTCAAATAAAACTCATTCCTGACCTGTTCCTGTTCAGCCATGCTGAATCGTGAAGAGGCCTTGGGTGCAACAACTGAGTTTATCACTTTTAATGAGAGACTCTGCAGTGGGCTACACTCCATTACGCATGAGCCAGATGATAAATTACATCGCCTTCCATGACTCTGTGACCCCCCAGGGGATGTTTAATTAATCAGAGGCTGGACACGGCCACCGTTAGTCGGAGAAACTAGAGGCCGGAGCTGCCCTGGACACACACTCACTCCCACACATCATTATTTGCTTTCCAGCTGCCTCACCTTGAAGGAATGTGTAAAAACAAGGAGTCAGAACAGAGAGAGGGACAAACGTCTTCAGGATCCCAAGGGGCTGTTACCAAAACAAACCCAGAATGAATTTTAAATAAGGTCACCCTTACAAAAGATTAAGTGGTGTTTATGTACTAATTTCATGCTTCATAATTTAGCTATATCATTACTTTTCAAAAGAACCATTCAGTTTTAAAAGGAGTAACTACAGGAGCAGAAATGATTAATTTAGTTTTTTTTATATTATATAATGTTTTATTAAATATTTATCCATTCCGTTATTATGGTTGACAGATTATTCTTGTTGTAAACTGGTATCAGTACCTACTGTTAAGATGTCAAATAGACATTTTCAATCTATGATGACATAATCTCACAGTGTTAATGTGTTATTTCTCAGGGATGGTTGTGCTATCAATTTCAAGTGTTAGAAAAGCAAGCTGGGCATGGATTTCATGTACTTATGAATGAGTTTATGTTTATTTTAAAACGTAAAAATAAAATAATCTTCTTTTATTAATCAAGGTGTGATTATTTCAACTGTTATAAAAATTGAAGGGGTCTAATCAAGCCATCTATTAAGTACATCCAGATATTGAGGACTTCTTCACAATTCCCATTTGCTTGGGAGAAAAGGAACAATAATAATCCATTCTAACATATGGAGATAGTAGACTTTCCAGCTAATCAGTGAATTTATTGTTTTAAAGAATATAATCTTGGGTAATTTCTTGCAATGTCTAAATTTAATCCCAGGTAATGTGTTGAAGTCCCAATTATGTCTATTTTTATATTAGGATTAGGGCTGGACAATAAATCTGTTATATGGCTTATATAAATATATCTAATTTTCTGTTAATGTGTATTACATTTTTCGAAAATCGAGAACATTAAAATTTCTTTTTCACTAATGCGTCTCTTCGGTTTCCATATTTCAAGTTTCCACCATTCTAAATGTTTGTTGCCCTTTACAATGCTCACAGTAAGAGAGCGAGTGTATTCAGAGGTTTAGGTGTGTTGTGTGACCTGCTTCCGCATTTGCCAGGACATTGTTATGATTCATGAGGTTTTTACATTTTGGATTTATTTCAGGTTCTGTTTTGATCAGAAGTTATTTACTTTCTAACTTTCTACTATTTAGTTGTAGTTTTTTTTTATTACATTTTGGTACTAGTGGCCTTCATAGATGGTTGGCAGACACATAATGGACAGAGAGAGAAGGGAAGAAGACATGCAGCAAAGTTACTGTAGTAAAGAACTCAGTCCAGGATGGTATTCACCTGATTCTGATTACCTCACCAGTTGCTTGCGGGTTTTTTTTGGTGTTGATTTTTATTAAACCCTTTTTCACAGATAATATTGGCACCTGGGTCTTCCACAAACTCATTATGACGAAGCAGGAGGACATCATTTTGTGTGATTTTTCTGCCCTTGTGTACCTGGAACTGCACTGAAACATGTAGAAAGATGATTATCTTCAAGTCATATCAAAAGCGAAGAAATATGCTAGCATTAACCCAACACTTTAGGTATCAGCTTTCGATGAAAACATCATCAGCAGAGGCAAGATGTGAGTTTACTGAGAACTTTTTTAGGTGACTTGTTGCAGTGTATAACAGTCAGTGTAAATGGAGTCTATGGCCACAAAATTCAGTTTTGTTTTGCAGGTAGCTGCAGAAGGACTGGAAGACATAATCTATCATTCCTTAACAGAAAGGTCAATTTTTGTTTGAAGAGTAAACCCTGGATCAACAGAGTTTGGATCCAGAGTGAGACCCCCACCCAAACACACACACACTGAGCCCACGTGATTCAGAAAGGTGAATTTGAGTTTTTCAGAGTAGTAGTATAAACCCACTGAATCTCTCTGATCCCTGTCCTATAGGAAGAACTCAAAGAGATTCAAGCTACGTATTTATAATGCCAAGCTTTATGTGAAAGGAAAGTTTTAGATCTAGTCTTAAAAGTAGACATCCTCATGAACCGAAACAAGGAGCTAGTTCATCAGAAGACGAGCCTGATAACTTAAACATCTTATTACTATTCTACAATTATTAATGACTAAAAATCACCTGTACAACTGCAGGCTGAAAAAAACAAAAAACATCAAATTATTTAACATACAATAGAGCTTTTGTACATGTACAATACGAGGAATAATTAGTTTTGATCAGAATTTGACAAGGAACAACGGAGAAAAGCTAAGGTTTTAGAAATGTGATGGTTCCTTTTAATTTTCATCAAATCTCTGGCTAGAGTGAGGTCTGATTTTAGTATTGTATTTAAATCAAATGCAATTGTCACTTCAGGACAGGGCCTCAGATAAAGCTATTTTAATGTTATCTTAGCTTAAAAAAAGTTTCCATAAGCACTTGGACTAATTCTATTTCAGAAAAAAATGATGCAAGATTCTGGCATCAATGGTAGAAGGTAAAACAACAGGCCCTATTGCTCTTTAAGATTAGAAATGCATGTGTTGTCACAAGAAACCATGTTTAAAATGAGCAAACAAACAAAAATTTTTTTTTACTGGAACCTAGATGAAACGACCAGCATATGCACAGGCTCTAAACTGATTTGAGATAAAGATTACCAAAGAGAGGGGGAAAAAGCTGACTGATTCATTGGTACGTGATCAGATAATAAAAAAATAAAAAAATGTGAAAGTTTTTCTTCAATTTTTAGTCGATGCAAGTCTTTTTAAAGTTCACTCTTCATGTGGACTGTGAAAATGCTGACATATTATCCCCAACTTCTAACCTGACTCATAACCCCAGAAAACACAACAGCAGCTGCTTTGAGTTCTGCCAAAGACTCCGTTCACCCTGTGTTGTTCTCTATTCTTGCTGTGTCTCCTCCGGCTTCCCTCTACAGTCCAAAAGCATGACTGTCTAAATGGCCCTTGGGTATTAGTGTGTGGGTGTATTGTTGTTTGTTCTTTGTGTCTCTGTGTTGCCCTGTAATGTAGTGGTGACCTGTCCAGGGTGTACCCCGCCTCTCGCCAGATGATAGCTGGAGATAGGCAAAAGCCCCCTGCATAAGAAAGAAGGTATAGATAAAGGATAGATGGAGTATCTTGTACAAACATGTCAGACCTCCTTAAAGTTCATTGTACCACATCTAAGCCTGATCTTACTATAACCTTTCACTGCTATCAATTAAACAAACTGCTTATTAATACATTATAACCTGCTGAATTTCAGTAAGTAAATAAATGTTAAAAGTGTTTGAGGAAGTATGGTTACCTTCACTAACTAATCTTAGCATGCTACTTCTGAAGTGATCAGAAAAGCCCTGTATGGCAAGCCGATTGAGAATGTATTCTGATATCTTGATGTCAGGTATAATTGTCATGTACATGCAAGCCATTTTTGGTCAACTAGTTAACTAATGAGCCAAGTTCATGTGAACTAGTTAACTAGTGAGGGCCAAAATATGCACAATAGTAAACTAGTGGTAGCTAAATTACTCAGTAGTTAACTAGTGAACACAAGTTTGGCTTCACTACTTACCTAGTGAGAGGCAGAAATGTCCACCATTTAACTAATGAAGGACAAAAATGAATACTACAAAGCTAGTGGACATTTCTGGCTCTCACTAGTTAACTAGTGAAGCCTAAATGTGTTCACTAGTTAACTAGTGGGCATTTTTGCTATCACTTTTTAACTTGTGTGCACAAATATGGCTCATTACTTATTACATTAGTTTATACAATTGGGCGGTCACTAGTAAACTAGTGGACAGAAATGGCTTGCATGTACATGACAATTATGCCTGATATCAAGATATCAGAAAAAATGCTCAATCAGCTTGCACAACCTCTGCTTTAGACAGACATAAAATTAAGGCAACCTCTAGAAATTATAAGACATCTGTTCACTAAACTCCAAATTGAAAAAAAATTGACACCCTCCTTATCGTCATGTTTTAATTTGATCCCGGTTTTATGCTCTGTGCAGTACTAAAGCATCCAGTGACCCTGTAGTCAAAGCTCACAGCTGTCATGGAGATAGCTCTCTTTATTTTCTATTTGATTCATGTTTTTGCTGCACATACACTGAATAGAGAACACATCTTTATGACAGAAATATTCCTTCAACTCAGTGTCAAGATTTTTCTTCTCTTTTCAGGATTTGCAACATCTCTTTCCCTCAAAGTCTAATCTGTCATGCTTGAATGCAGCAGTTAAAATTCATCAGACTCAACGAGTAGAGTGACATATTTTCTCCCTGCTCGCTCGGGGACCCTCAGCAGCTCATTGTGCTGTTGTTTGAACCTGCCTTCACCTTTTCATTTTTTTTTCTGTCTGTGCTCTGCATCTGTCCCAAATACATGGCTTACAGTGAGTCAGGAATAATCATGTTGTGATTTAACATTGATGAGGACAAACAGGTTGCATGAGCATCCCTTTTCTGCATTTAGATGTAGAAAATAGCTGGGCAACAAATTAGTTCTTTCTGTTAAGGTTTAGTCTGAATTCTTCTGCAATGTGTCAAAGAGAGATTAAAGAGTCAAATCGATGCTACATTTCAAATTAAACTCATTACTCTAGCTAAGGGACATTCGCATGGAGCTAATATTACTGTAATGTTCGGTAGACCTACATTTATTTTCAAAGAGTCACTGCAGCTACCTGGCTCTTACAGCATTTTGTATTTCTAAATAACATAAAGTATTGAAAATGACTGTGACCACTGATTTATGTTGCAGGGATCTGCTGCTAGAGTGTTAGTTATGGCCTCTGAGTGGCACTGTGCCCTTCCCACGCTTCAAGTTTAGCTTGCTCTGCAAGGACAGCCCTCCTGGCTCCTCTGCTCGTCTCATCTGTTCTCTGCATGCTGAGCATCTTCCAATCTGGCCGCAAGCGATGGACAGACTTGCACTCTCAGTGTCAGCTCTCCTCAGGATTGTCAGAAGTCCTCTGTCAAATCCCCCTACTGTCTAGCCCTGTAGGCTCTGAGGAAATTAACCAGAAGGAGAGGCTGAAGAGGAGCGACACTCTTTATGCTGCAACACTATTACTCTTCCACAAAAGACGCACTCTGCGATCTCTGCCAGTGGTCATTTCATTTGGGGAATATGAGGAGCAGCAAAAATGAAATCTAGTTCTTTTTGGCTCTCAGTCAATCAGCTTTATTTTATTTTTATGTTCTTCAAACTGAACTTGAACTGTTCATAACTCCCTGCAAAAATGTCTGAAAATTCCCACCAGGACTCCCATTAACGGTTTTTACTGAAAAAAAAAAGCTTTTATATTCTTAAATTCAAAAGCAAAGATTAAACTTTTAGATTGAAATAAGCTCTCTGGTTGGATGCAAGCCAAACTGACTGAGAGGTAAATAAACCTCAACCAGTGCCAGACTACATCTGCATTAGGCTGGAGAGTTTATTTCACACCCTGATTAACAGCAAATAATCTGCTGACTGGCTTCAAATGGATTCTGGCAAAGGCTGGGATGAAAGCATATACTGTTTTCACATATAGCTATATATATATATATATATATATATATATATATATATATATATATCATATTTTTTATATACAGTATAGCCACCTGTTATTATTATAAAATTCATTAGATCACGAAAACTGATTTGTATTTCAATTTAGTTCCTTAACTTAATAAATTAATTTCTATTGATGTTTTCCACCGGATGTCAGTCTGTCTCAAATGTCATATCAACATTAAATCAGGTTTCTTGGTAAATCATTACCCTCTTCAAAAAATGTATGTGTGCAGGTTTTTTAGTTTTATGTTGAATACACCAGTTTCTTGTTTTTAGATAGAAACTGCTTTGATCAAGTCAGGAGCTGGAACAATGTCTAACCAATCACAGTCCACTAGTGTTTTAAACATCTGGCAGAGAAAGGCCCGCTCACTTGCTTTGCAAGCTTCAGCTTAAAAATGTATGTACTTCAAACTACATGCGTTGTGAGCGTTGCTTGACACAGACAAAGTGTGCGGTCTGAACCAACCGTTAGCCACCATATTGCTCTTATACTCTTATACTACTACTGTTATTGCTGAGATGCACTATGCGTGCATATGGGGGGTTAGGGGGGGGGGGGTTATCTGGGTAGCTTAGTCAGGCTTCTGAAACTCCAGTTCGTTTCGATTCTAGCTGGACTAAGAGGTATACATGCATTTCTGATTTCACTCAGACTAAGGTGATAATTCGATTTTCTCTTGCTGCATGTAAACGTACTGAGTAAATTATGTTGCTGCAAGCGGTTTTAATCTTGCGATATGTGTCGCTTTTTGAACTCTGAGCACCTACCCCTCTCAAGGTCTCTGCACAGCCCTGTGGAATTTATGGAGCTTACATTAGGGCATTTCACTGTCATGAAAACTGTAAAAAGTGCAAAGTTACTGCTAATAGGACACCCAATCATCTCTGCTGTAGGCTGTCTAGTAAGATGTGTAAAACAGAGAAACAACCCCCCCCCCAAAAAAACAGAGAAACTACATGAAAAGAGTCTTGGGAGAAAAGATCAGATGTTGCCTTTTTTTCTGAAATTCAGTCTTCTTGCCTGATAAAACAAATTAAATTGTTTGGCGACTCTTCACTCCCTTCCTCTATTTTATTTTGTATATGGTTTGCTTTTTAAAACCGATTTTTTCATTTTGAACTTCAGGGGAGACAATAGAAACCAAATATAACACTATGCAAAAGTGAATTTATCACCAGTCTAACTGCAGTAATCCTACGTGAAAACTCAAAAATGTTGATGCCCAGATGCACCTATGGGAATTTATATTTTATTTATTCGGTGTGTCAAGTTAAAAGTGTGTGTCTGCAGCAAGTGGTCAGGGTTGTGAATTGTAATCTGTCAAAATAAACAAGGTTCTGTCACAAGGAGGTTCGTTGAGGAAATCCAGAGTCAAAGAAGCAGTGCTTAAGCTGGGAACACAAAGGTTGAAGAGTAAGCTGGAGTCAAGGTAACCAAAGGAAATGCTCACACTCACACTACAGCATCATGACATATCCTGCTGAAAGATCCAGCGTTTATACAATTTGGCCTGCTGCAAGATGCTACCAGATTTTTGTTTAAAATGTCCCGGTGCTTCAAATAATTCATGATTTCATGCATTCTAACATGATTCCTCGAACCCTTGGAAACACAACAGGCCCACAGCATCACATTAACTTCACTGTACTTTCCAGTAGCCATGAGGGTATTTGCCATACAGTGGTCCACCTGATATCCACGGGGGTTAGGGACTACAGCCCACAAAAATGTGCAAATACTTTAGACTCACTCTAAGAAAATAATAAATGTCTATTTTAATAGTTCAAACACCAAATATATATTCATACACACAGTCTGGTCTAACCTCAGAAGGTAACACCTACAGTCTTCCCTATCCTCACTCTTGGTGTTAGAGCCAATCAGTACCAAGGAATATATATGGTGTTAGATTGCACCAGAACAAAAGCCAGTCAAGTAGCATTGTGTCTAGGTATTTCAGCTTCCCAAGCTGCATTTTCTTTTGAATATTGTAGATTTAATCATGGAAAGGAAGATTTATCTACTATCATGCATAAGGATGAGGCTCTTGTCTAGTCTAAAGTATTTTATTATGGCGGGACCTGTCCTTTCTGCCTGTCTCTGTGAGCTGCTACAGCATTTTGTGTCAATTTTGCGTCTCCCTTGCAAACTTAACCAAAAAAAGGAGTCACTTGGTTAGATTAGTTCAGGAAAAAGGCCTCTTCATTGACTTCTAATGATCTCTTATTATGACATATTCCCAGATACCTTTAGTAATAATGAATTGATCAATCAATAGAAATAACTTTAAAAATATTGTTCTGTAACACTATGCAGAAAATCCCACACATATGCAGATTTCCATTAAAATTTAAAGTTGTGTTCTACACAAAAAAATGGTAACAGATAAATCTGCAACTACTAAAATCTCTCTCTGTTCGTGCTTCCTGTTTTTTGTCTCTGCATTTGTGCTGGTTGTATAGTTGGGTTGCAACGCTTTAGATGATAAGATGATGCAGCACAGACTAGACCCTGTCTCAACCCTATTATACCCCCTATGATACTGACTACAGGTTTTCTTCACCTCCCTCATCATGCTGGCCACTAGGGGTGTGCAGCACAGCCGGTATTTGTACCTATTTGTGTTTTTGGAAGGCGAGAAAGTATTTGTATTCAAGTAAAATTAAAAACAGACATATATATATATATATATTGGCTCTGATGATGATTTAGACCTAGTGGAGGGACTTATGCTTGTGGGGGGGGGGGGGGGTGTTGACAGAAAGTACCAGGAGAGGATGCTTTAGGTGCACGTGATTATGCATAGCAGATGTTGATAGGTGTTTGATACCTCTGCTCTGCTGTCTGCAAAAGACAGAGTGACTTAAATGTACCAAAACAACTCCCACAACTACACAAGCCTTGTTTTAACTTTTTTAACTGAAAGTTAGCTCAGTCAACAGTCTATTGTCTAAATTACTGACCTAACAGAACTACGTAAACAGAGCACGGAGTGGACATGAGAGCACATGAGTGGACATGCAGACGTTAAAACTAATGCAACGAAATGGAATAATCTCCTCATCAAACTTTGTTTCCAAAAAGTTATAAACTTCCTCTCGAGCCAAGTTAACACACAAAAATCTTTTCAACAAAAATAGTCACGCAGTTAAGTCTTTTTTTTCCCTCCGCCGAGCCCTTCTGTTGCTGTGTGGAGAAGCAGCTGTGACAGACACCTACCTCGCCCTCCACCCCCCTCCCCGACTTCTAAACGTCACTCCCTTCTCATCCGGGGCACTTGCACTGCATTCTTATAAGGAAACGCAGGTTTTTGATATCAAGTTTTTCTTGTTCCCGTATACAAATGTTTTTAAAAGTATTTGTTGAAATAAGTATTTGTATAAAACATGTTATTTGTGCATTTCTGAATATCATATTCTAGTTCGGCTCCATCCCTACTGCTCACTATGCCTTGTCCCAGGATTAACTTGTGTCTTTATGCAGTTTTTGTGTATGTTTTAAAGTTGTTTTAAACTTTCTAACTATTGCTTTGACTATAATTGTTGGCACGTTTATGCATGTGATGTAGCTATTTTCTTTTAGCCAACTCCTGATGTGTAAAGATAAAATTCAATAAATGCTGGTTAAAGTACTAACTGAAATGGTTTTCAACTTAAGACTGTTTACCTATTGTACAGAAAATCTTCAATAAAAAGTTGGAAAGTTTTTGAAAGTTTTCAAGTACAAAATTACAACCTCAATAAGTAATTAATTCATTTTAATGATTTTTAAACACCTTTAACAGGGGTGCCAGTAAGTCTGGAGTGTGCTGTGCATATTGTTCAGTTAAGAGGAAAGCTGCCTCAGAAATACAAAAATGTTAGTTTAGTAATGATTCATGTCAAATATTAGATGCTTCACTCCAAAGTGTACCTGAAACATTCACCGTTTAAGACTTACCTCAATTTCTAAAGCTATGTAAACCATATTTGCCACTGGAGAAGTTTCATCCTAAGAAGAGCAAATTCTCATGTGTGGTCACATTGTTATGACTAACCACCTATTAGCAAGGCATCTGTATGTTGAAAACTACGCAAATTATACCGAATCCCACACATAATAGGTTCTGGGAACAAGCACAATAACTGGATACATTGAAATGACTCCATGTTTAAGTGTGTGTTTAAGTGCGTACTTACTTTGCTGGGCGTATTATGAGATGTGAAAGCATGGGGAGTTAAAGCTCTTCGACTAAGATTATCTTCAACATAATAACAGACTGTAAGATATATGATAATAAGCTTCGTCTTTTTTTAAAACAACAACAACAAAAGAACAGATTAAAGCCAGGGCTGCTAAGGCATTTGCACAAGACATTTCATGCTGGAAAACAGAGAGAAATCTAATGTGCAGATAACATTTAATTCATTGCCTGGCAGCGTCTACTCCACCATGCCCTCCTGGGATTTCAAACCCAATCCTGAATCGAGTTTGATCCATATGCTTCCCAATGTGCAGTTATTTCCAGCTGTTAAGAGGTTCTTTTATCTCAAACCCTAATGAAGAGGAATTCTGAGGAGGAGGAGGAGAGACGGGAGGGATGCAAGAGAATTGGGTTTGATCTTGAGGCGATGGAAGAGGTGTAGCAGCTCTTGAGGGCTCGGCCCCTTAAGAAGCTTGTAGCCTCCAGGGAAGATGCTTGCTAGCACTCTCCCTCACAGCCTTTTCCTCACCTCCCACCAACCCTGCTACTAAAGATAATTTATGATTGACAAATCCTCTGGTTGGGTTGAAACAGCTCAATCAAGATATGAGCCAACCTCACTTTTACATTGATATCAGTTTGAAGCACATCACACATTCCCTTCTTCTCTTTTTTTCAGTTGTTTGCCCTGTCTATAATCAGAGCTGGTGAATACACAGATGACTTAGAGAATGATACCCACTGCATCTTAATGACATTTCAATCACTTGTGCACAGTTTGTTCGTTCAAGCATCATTGCTGCTCCAGTTTCACAAACTAGCGTGATTAGAAGTCACAAATTGATGTGGGCTTGAAGAAATTCCTTGGGCATGTCCATTCATTGTTTTTAAAAACCTGGCAGAAAATGGATTACACCCACTGTCTCTGTAAAGTTCCTGCGACACATAACAACCAGAACATCTCTGTTATCATTCAGTTGCAAACAGCCGTCTGTGTTTAGGATTTGCCTAAGCCATTCCAAATCAGCGTGATGATGACATCCGTGTACAACGTGCCATGGTTGGACACAACAAAGGGATTTTATCTCGCCACAGCCCCTTGTTGGCCAGTTCCCATCGGATTCAAGAATCGACACTAAATCAAATAGCTTCATTTGATATATCACAGCAAGACGAGCAGCAGCAGGATCGATTTTTGACTGAGGACAGTATCTGTGAGGCTCAGTCTGCTCTAATGCCAACACGCTTGGCCACATTCTTCAGCTGGGCATGACAGCATCTCCTAAAATGTTTTAGGTACAGATTGAACAGGAAAGCTATTTATAACAAGGATATCCCAAAGATTTCCTCTGGTTTTATTTACATATAATTAAATCTGATTGAATTTTATGCTGTAAAGTTTCACACACACATTGTAAAAACACACTTTATTTTTATGCAGATGTCTAATCTTTCTGACATTTCTGTTTTTTTCCAACCATTAATTTGTACTGATTCAATCATAGCACAATTCTTAGTATCAATCCCTTTCAAAGAAATTCAAGCATTTCTAAGATTATATGTTGAATGAATCTAGGAACTTCTAATTACTAAACTATAGCTTTCTATACCCTGTGGTGTCAATAAGAAATGAGACAGAGAGACCAATTTCAACTAGAAATTGCCTGCTAGGGGTGATGAGGACCCATGTATATCAACCACTATGCAAAGTGATTGTAGGGGAGGTAGAATAAAAATGTTCAAGGCCCAATTTTAGAGAGCTAACAGTGGCTCCAAGGGTAATAAAGTATCCATAGCTACTGTTTGATGCTATATTAATTCTTTGGGAAAAATGACAGAAAAACAGTGGTTCTATGTTAATTTCACAAATATAAAGAAGAGGAGCTTGCTAAATTCCACATGGACTTTAACTGAAGCTCTGTGCATTGAGCTTCAGGGATGCCCAACGAGGGTAAAGTATGGTGGAGGACCTGTTATTCTGTTGGTTAATTTGTCTTTCAAAAGCTAGGCTCTACGCTCTAGGCTTCTGTAAATTATTTGTTTTGTTGCAGAGCCAGGGGAGGGACTTAAGGGAAAGTTATATATATAATCCACTTTGCTTTACCTATACGTGAACTTTTTGTTCAGCATTCCTGAATAAAGGTTATCTTTATTACAAGTAGAATAAGCTGGGGGAAAATACCTCAGCACACTTTCACAACCAAGACATTAGGAGTGTGCCATTGATGAGGTTCTGTGTGTGTTTTAAAGTCAGATCCTCTAGTTTTTAGAAACAGTTTGAGTGATAGCAGGGTCATTGACTGTGACCTGGTATCACTCAAATGTAATTGTGATGATCCCACCAACTTATTGGTTTCAAACTTAAGGTAAGAACTCAGTAAACAAAATCAATCAATGTAAATTTAACACACCTCTGAGGACACTGAGTAAAGACAGATTTGACTGCCAAACCTAAGGCCCTGATCTATTAATGGTTTGCACCTGTTAAAACCAGCACAAACCGCACAGCGTTGCAAAAAAAGGCTGTTGCTGATTTCCCCAACGCTGACAATTTATTTTACTCGTTGCGCCTGCTTGCAAATGGTCAGATGAGGACAAATATATTATTGTTTCAAACAAAAACAAATAACCAGATATGGCCATAGTTGGTCCTCAAGCATTAGTGTCCTGCGTGTTTAAGTTATTTCCTTTGTCCTCTGAAGAACTTTCACATACTTAGGAGGTAGATAGACCATTTGAATCAGCTGTGTTGGATCAGAGACGTATCTAAAACTGGCAGGACTCCAACCATGAGGACTGAAGCTGGACACCCATTATCTAAGTGATTTGTAACAACTTTTTGCTTCCATAGGAAATCTATTTTGATGTTGCCTCTGTATTAGTTTGCTTTTATTTTTAACGCATTCTGTGAAGTACGTGTGATTCTGCCTCAAGCTACCTGTGCTGACGAAAGCCAGAAGAACCTTCTCAACAATTAACAATTCTCTGTACTACTTGGTTTCTTTATTAAATGCTTTACTAGAAGTGAAAAAGTTTTATAATTTTTTTATCTACCCTACAACCTTTCCAGGGTGTACCCTTCCTCTCGCCCGATCACTGCTGGAGATAGGCACCAGCCCCCCGCAAAATGACGAGATTTGTTAATTGATGTCTAGTATTTACATTCATTGAGTTTTTCTTAGCCTTTTGCTTGATTGTGTCTACACTCTAATTCTATAACAGCATCAGCCTAACGGTGGTGATGGCTTGCTGCAGCTTGACCACTGATGCAGAAGGAGCATATGCAGCGATTTCCTCCCACTGAAGCAATCAGAAAAGCTGCTTTTCAGAGAGTCTTGCCATGTTTTCATCACTTATTTAGTGAAATGTCTTCTGATTTCTAAATTTTGGCTAAAGTGCCGCTTGTAATTCTGGTCTCCATCTCAGATTAAGCCTCAGTAAGTGGGAGCACAGCTCAGCTCCATGCCGAGCATTCAGACCAAAGTAGGTGAAATGTTCACAATACATGGAGCCTATTAATCTGCTTGATGTGTGATAACACAATGTGGATTCTCTGTGCAGTTTTTTTTGCACATTAAATATTCATAAAAATGAATGGAAAATAAATAATACTGAATATCTCATTGATAACATTTTCAAAACTGGCTGGTAAAAATTGGTTGTAAACTGACTTTTTTGACTATGTCAATTAAAATTACTAACAACATACAATCGTATGGTGTTGTCTGGAAAATGATGAAGGAATCTAGTTTATGTACAAAATGTTCGGGAAGTCTGATCATAAATAAGTATTTGTAGACACATCAGTACGCTTAGTCAACAATGATCTCTGGGGTTCTCACTGGACAATGTCACGTTTAGACAAAAACAAACAGGACATCAGCCAAAAAACCTTAACCTAGTACAAAACATGATAATTATTTGGGTTTGTTTGGCAGCTTGAGGAACTGAGCACCATGTAGTCATTGATTCAACCATGAACTCCTCTGTATACCAGAATATTTTTGTGTCAAACAAAGGCCATCTGACCTTACAACTGAACATTGGCCCAATTGGGTAATCCTCAGGACAATGATCCCAAACAAAACAGGTCTACAACAGAATAACTAAAAAAGGTTAGAATAGAAGCATTGCAGTTACACAAAGTCTAAATGTCAGACTGACTGAAAAGCTCTGTGCAGCACTGTGCAGAGAGGAATACCCTCAACCTTAGTGAACTCAAGCAATGTGACTAGAGGGTCAAATGTGAGAGACTGATAGGTTACTGACATACTCTCCTACTAATATGTAAAATATTCAAAATCTGACAAAAGATTCTTAAAGTTGGTTGTAATAATTTAACCAAATACAAATGGGTAGTAATAATATGAAATAGTAATGTATGTGATTTTGTGTAATTGTAGACTTGTGAAATTCTGTGCATTAGTTTCAAGTACATGGCAACACTGTTGGCTCGCACCAAGAAAATCATGGGTTTGAAACCCAGTATGGGGTTTTTCTTCATCGAGTACATGTTCCCCCTGTGCATGCATAGGTTCTCTCCAAGTACTCTGGCTTTCTCCCACATTTACAAAACAGGACTGTTAGGTTAATTGGTCTCTCTAAATTGTCCTTAAGTGCGAGTGCACATGTACATGGCTGTCCAAGGAAACCCAGCAGATTACAAGTCATTGGCTTGCAGCATTCAGTCCTCATAGAGGAACATGTTGCAACATTAGAGATTTGTCTGCATTGTGCTGTTGACTTCACCGCAAGCATGTAGTGATAGTGGAGAGAAAAAAAAAAACTCCCCTTTAACGGGAGAAACCTCCAGCAAAACCAGAACCTGGCTCACCTGGCCTGACTGAAGTTTCATGAAGATAGAGAAATACACAAAATGGACAGAAGAACTTGATGTCGGAGTACTTTCTGCTTTAAAAGTACTCCAGTATATAGAAGGATAGAAAAATACATAAATATTTCAAGTATGCATTGTTGGATTCATTGATTAATTCACAAAATAATTATAAAAAAATAATTAATTACATTAATGAATGATTTTTTTATTACAAAAAAAAAATCGAAGCCCCTGGGACAGTGCTGGAATTTTAATATTGCAGTTATTAGCTGTTTTTTAAAATCCTTTGATAATGAAAAAAATGGCTCTTGAAAAAATTATGATGCAATTCAATTTCAAAGTACTATTTGAGGAATTGCAGCATCAGTAAAATAATTGACATAGCTGAGATAGGTTTTATGTTTTATGAGGCTACTGTCAATAATTCAAATCATACCTAATTGTTCAGTAATTACAAGTGGAATATTTAAATTAATAATCACTAATTAACTGAGAATGTGGCTGACAGCAGAAAAAAATCTGATATTTTTTTCATCTGATATGATTGGTTATAAATTTAGCGTTAAAGCTTACAGAGCATCACAACATTAGGAGGCATTTGAAACTTTTCTGCTACAGGGTATTACAGACCAAGGAAAGAGTAACTTTTGGTTACTTTGTACATTTATCATTTTGTGGACATCTCTTAGCTTTTCACTTTTTTGAACTGCCTGAAATCAAATGTTTCCTCCATCCATTCATTGTCTATCCCCACCGTATGCAGAGCTATGGGGGGCTGCTACCTATCTCCAGTGGTAATTGGACAGGCGGCAGGGTACACTCTGGAAAAAATGCGATCATTACATGTCCATTTTGGGAAAGTCATATACAGAATACAAAGGTAATCTTCTTTGCTATGTTCATAAAATGACAATTTATCACAAAAAAACAAAAACAAATGTAAAACTGGTTTTTAAACACTTGAAGGGTTGTGTTTATCAACAACTTATTTTCTGCTTTTTAAGACTTAATTTAGCTTTTTCCATAAGAGTGGGCACTGGTATAAAATTGCCAGCATTGTATGTAGTTGCTGCAATGTGATTAAACATATATTTAAAACCATATATTCTATTATTCTGTTCTAATCATCTAGACAATATTTTCATTTTAAATTACCTGCATTTCACTCTTGCCTGCAGACTGATTATGATTCTATTGAAATGAGCTGTTCAGTTCTGACTAATACTGTGTATACCCTTCTGAATTGATTACATTAAGCTATTGTTTCAGAGTGTAAACAAACACAACACATTTCATGACACACTCACACATACAGTACATGCACGCACACACTGCTCACCCACATACTGAACATGATGTAATGTAAGTTGTGTTGAATTTTCTCCAAAGTGATCAGTGCGAAATTAACTGTGATTATCTCCACTAAGACTAATTTCTGACACTCCTGTGACCAGAAATCCCCTCCTCTTTGTTTTGAATGTCGACTCATGTTACTGGAAGGGACTTTTGGGGAAACAAGGTTGGAAATTTGTAAGGAAACCAAACAAAAATACAATGTTGGGGATATCATTAAAAATAATGACAGTTTGAACATAAAAATCACACTCAAAACTTCTTGGTCAGTATCTGGTTTCAGAAAGTTCAAGAATCACTTGGAGTCATTAAAGTATATTAAATCACCACACATATTTTTAATCAAAGTTAAGTGTAAGTCATTATTATAAGCCCTGAATACGAAAATGAAGGCTGTAAACTTTGTTGTATCTATGTTTGATAGTTATCTTTCATAGCATTCGTTTCATGTCTCACTATGGAGAGCGCCTTCTGCATGACTTAATCAGAAGCTTGAATTTCACTTTGCCAGCGCTGATTGGCTGGCCTTGTTGACGTCATTGTTAGATGGGCCCAGCCTCACCCTATAAAGAGGCTGACATAGCGTATGTTGCCGTTCAAAACCCTCTTCTCGCTTCTCACAGAAGTACGAGACAACTGTTAACTAGGTGTTAGTCTGAACTGTCCATTTATCAGATGTAGAACTCGGTCACTGAGCGCTTACTCCCTAATACGGTTGCCTGCTAGCTATCGGAGGATAGCTATACTCTTGATAACTAGATTGAGTCTGTTCTGGTAGCAATGCCTCTGCCTACTTAAAGCCACAGTACGGATTATTTCGGGAATTTTTTTTTTCATCCAACCTAAGGCCCCTCCCAAAACATCCCTTATCCCCCCTCCTGCGAGCGTTCCACTCCCTCAACCTCCCCTATACAATTGGGCATGCGTATCTCCTGTGATTTCACAGCATGTCATTGTGTACTTTATAATCAAAATATTATATTGAGTTGCTTTACTGAATATATAACATTCTTACCTGTTCAGCAGAAATATGTCCAAAGCTTTGTCGGTTTGGAGCCTTTGGAGCAATTGTATAAATGCAACTCTGTTGTAAATAGAAGGGGGGACACATATTGACGTAACAGCCTACCGCAGTCTCTAAGGCATTTTTGGAGATTGTTGCCATACTTCCAATTGTTTTTCTTTCTGAAGTTGATATACCCAGGTAACCGGAGAATGGCTTACTATTTAGCATAAGTTTGCTGTGACTTCTGTCTGCACTGCCTCATCTCCGTAGGTTTGTGCGGTACGCATGGACATTGATTGACAGTCAATATGGCAGAAACTTGAATTCTATTGATTAAAAAAAATTGCCGGTCAGTGTGAATTGCATAGGGGTCTATGAGAGGAAGGAGGGACTTAAGAAAAATAAGAAATATTATGGAGAACTGGCCTTATAATTTTAAGGATATATAAAACTTTAATAAATAAACAAAATCTCCACAATGCAGCTTTTAATCACAAGTAGCAATAGTCCATATAAAAAGGTAGCAATACCACAAAAGAAGCAATACTTCGCCACAAAGTAGTAAACTTTGTCTTGACCTAGCACAAAGAATAAAATAAAATCATTTTTGTTTGTTGTGCCCTGCCACCTAGCTCCACAAACTATAAAAGGCTTGAGGGCTAGCGTGAACCACACTGTTAACTAACCATGGCAACAGCAGCAAGCTGCGACGTAGCAGGAAATGCCCCAAAACTGTCCCTGCAGTGGTAAAATCTCCACCTGGGTTACTCATCTTGTCTGTGAGGCCTGCCTGTGCCTGGGATTAGCCCAAGCTCAGGTGGCCCTGAAATCCACAGACAAGTATATCAAATGCACTGGCCTCCCACACAAGCTCCTTCGCCACAGACTAGCACAGCAAACTAGCCTGTCAGGTGGCGTCCCTGTGTTGGGTGGGGTGGCAACACCTGAAGCTTGGCAGAGACTGTTTCCAAGCCTGCAGCTATTCACCCCCCCCCCGCAGAAACAGGACGATGTTTGTGAGGAACTCCCCTGGGTCTCATGCAAGTTTTGAGGGAGGTGAAGATGGAGCAGAGCACGTTGATTCAGAACTGCTGATGTTTGAGGACGACAACTTCCCCTATCATCTCAGCAGCGAGGTCACCAAACAAGACAACGACAAATTCGCTCAGTCATCCCCTCTGGACCTGGACAGAGGAGATGCGCAAAAGGTTGGCCACGAGGCTCGGCATCACCTGGCCTGCTAGTCAGGTAGTTAGATCTCTGTTTGATGGGAAGAAACTCCCTAAGGCCAAGGAGCTGGGAAGACTTGTCCTGCCTGCTTTTCCCGAGCTCCTGGATAAGATAGCGGTGAACTGGAAGACCAAGCCTTACAGCGAGAAACATCCCTTGGCGGGTGCCTCTCTGCTAGATTGGGAGCAGATGATGGGGCATGGAATACTCCAGAGTCCTCCGATAGAGCCACTAGTGGAAATTCATCTTCATCCACAATTCCCGCTATCATCCTCAGCTGCTTCTCTTCCCACCAAGATGGACCGCTTCCAGTCAAACTTCACTGAAAAGTGCCATAATGCGGCAGCCCTGTCAGTGAGAGCCCTTAACGCTTCCTCCATCTTCAGGGCGTATCAGGCCTCATCGGAAGAGGACTTGACAGCCAAACCTGTAAACACTCTCTGGGAAGAAATCTGTTCTCACGGACCAAAATCTGTTATTGGCGACCCAAGCTACAGGGAAAGCCATGGGCCTCATGGTTCTTTAGGAGAGAATGCGCTGGCTTGGGCTCACAGACCTGACAACTAACGTGGAGAAGCCTGGTTCCTTATCTTGTACTGTTCGTTTCTTGCTTTAAATTTTGTCATTTGATAACTTTAAATCCTTTAATTCACTGTTTTGCTATGAAGTTCCTATCTGTACTTTGGTCATGTTACAACCTCAGCACATATGGCAAAATCTGTATTTATTCAGCCTCGCAAAGCCATATAAGCCTATAGTAATATGGCTTATGGCTGTGTACATGAACTCTCCATGAACCAATCAGTCTGAACTGGTCTGTCAATATGAACAAAATGTTGTCAGCACAGCTCTACTGCATTACACTCCAAAAGAACAATGCATTTGTTATTACTAATATTAATATTCTCAATACTCTTTGTGACGTGTGAACTGAGAGTTTGCAGATTCATCTTTTATTCTTCACAGGGGGACAAAGAGGTAATTTAATTTCTTCTCCCTAACTCTGCCTCCTGGGAGATCACAGACAGACACACCCACACACACACACACACATATATATATATATATATATTTATATATATATATGATTCCAAAATAAATTATAAAAAAAGAAAAACTTTGAGTTTGTCAGCTGTAGGCACAATCCCTCTAGTGATGATATCATCTGACCTCAATTTATGAAAACCAGAGACGAGACACATTCTTTCAGCACAATGTGAATATATTATCATCTCCAAATGTCCCATAATCAGCCCTTGAGAATTATATTAAAAGATCGAGGGAGGATTCACACGGCCTTTGGTTAAATAAGACAAATGTTTTCTATTTGAGGGTGAAACAATGTAAAGAATGTCTATTTCTGTGTATGTGTGTCGTTACAAAGCTTTAAACAGACTTCAAAACATGTTATAAGGTATGACCAGAGATCATCTGGAAATAATTAAATGACCTAAGAACAGGTTTTATTTCCAGGTGACTGAATACACTACACAACTGACATCTGTATGGAGTTTCTGTCTCTGCTCTTCAACGCAGCAGTTGACCTCAACTTCAAACGGTGCTTTCATAGTTGATCGTGGATTGTCATTATAGCACCAATATTCTCCATGTATAGATGGGCCTCTGTCTTTCTAAGCTCAGGCAGGCGTACCACAACCATCTTTTTTCCCCTTTAATGGTGTTTTCTGCCTCTCAGGGAGAAGTGCCTGCATAATGCTTATTGAATTCTTCTCTTAACAACAGCGATGAAAGCAGACAACACCGGCTGTGGATGAAGGTAAATCCATACATTGTTTAAACTCACTGCACATGCAAGGGTATAAAGGCACGAATGGAAACAGTTTGACTGCAAGTGTGCACATTTATAAAAACAGGCTTGTAAATATTGCATTGAGAAGACATCTGCCATCATGTGACCACGAGGCATTCAGATGCTATCCTCCAATGAATATAAAGTATAAACACTCCTCCAAATTCTCCACCCCTGGCCTCTATTTCATGCTATTATCTTGGCATAATAAACACATTAGCTTTTCCCTACCCTATTCCTGTTCCTAAGATGAATCTTTCCTGAGTATATAAAATAATTTGCCAACATTATATGCGACTATAAATTATTCATGAAAGTTCACAGGGAGTTTTAGAGGCGTCTGAGTCCTGCAGGAGGTGTCGCTGATGGAGGCACCGGTTTCTGCAGATGGACTTCTCTCTCCCAGGAAGGAAAGTGGCATCCACTGAAACAGTCTTCATCTAAGAATGATGTACGGTCCTCTTTACTCAATCTGAGGATCGCTCAATCAGACATGAGGGTTGTTTCCACAAAACAACAGTACAGATACAGTATAATTTGATTGGCTGAATTTGTACTAATCAAGGAAAACAACTTCTAAGCTGTTGTCAAAACTTTAGCTGGAATATAATGTACTTGATAAACTTTGTCAATATTCTCCATTGCTGTAGTGTGTTCAACTAGAACAGAAACAGATGAAGTGCGCCTTATAACATTCCTTTTCTAGGCAATGCAAGGCGACTTTATTTGTAGAGCACACTTTCAACAAGGCAATTCAAGGTGCTTACATGATTTGGAAGGAACACAAAACACAATACTTTACAAAATATGCCATTTAGGCTATTAGTAATTGCTAACCCAAAGGCAGTTCTAAACCGGATTTTAACTTTGATTTAAAGGAACTCAATGTTTTAGCAGCTTTGCAGTGGTCTGTTTTTTTTTTTGTTCAAACAAGGGGAGCATAGAACCTGAAAGCTGCTTTTCTATGTTTGGTCCTGATGGTGATTTGTAGACTAGAGTTGGAGGACTTGGATGATCTGGAGGGGTTGGTATAGTAACAACAGATCTCTGACATACTTTAGTGCTAAGCCATTTAATGATTTATAAACTAGCAAAAGTATTTTAAGCCTATTCTGTGATCTACAGGGAGAAAGTGCAAGGACTTTAGAACTGGTGTGATGTGCTCTACTTTCCTGGTTTTAGGTGAGAACATGATCTTTGAGCTTCAGCTGGCACAACTTCACCAACTACCAAAGTGCACAGAGAGAAGCAATATTCCGGCATCACGTGAGACTGTAAAGAATGTCTTTTTTTAATGGCCAACTTGTTTCGGCTTATGGCCTTCATTAGGGTCAAGTTAGAATAACAAACATTGTTCATTTATACAGGGCATTGCGTATGTTTGGGCAATGTAACTATATAGAGCACTATAGAGCATGGTTCTGGTAACGATCTCTGGCTGTTGCTGAGCTGACCAATCACAGGCATTCGCTTTCTGATGATAGATAGTTAGAAAATGTCTCTTCTCCGTCCATCCTGGATAATGGAGAGGCCTTGCATCGATGGATAATGGCACTACATCAGTCAGTTTCTACGGATACAGAGAAGAATAAACTAGACTTTAGGCTCCCCATTCAGCTCTCAAGAAAATAAGGGGCGCCGTCTCCGAGGCACCCTCCATCTTTATATGCAGTCTATGATGTTAACACATAACAGAGAAGACATCTGGACCATTTCTCTTTAAATACATAAACACCATTTACTACTTTTACTTCATCAAAATGTAAAAGTTTTATATGTGTGGTCTTCAAGTTGATCTTTAGGCAATTTATTTTGTTTTTCTACAAACCCTGAGTCTCTCTTTTTCCCTTTCTGTGGCCTGAGAGATCAATTTGCATACAACTGTTTGGTAACACCAGCCCAGGTTGCATTACACTGTGATGTCGTCTATCAAATTACACAATTACCTCCATGTTATTTTCTGTGTTTTGAAAACTGAAATCAAAATGTTTTTTGCAATAATCTGATGCTTTATTTTGTGAGATTAATTTTTTGTTTAAGGAGTATCTTTGCTTCGGATTTTTGAATTGCAAGAAACTATTGCAGATGAGTAAAGCATTTCATTTGTACATCAGGTGTAGTGAATTACAGACAAAAGACTAATTAAAGAATAATTTGAGTTGATTATGACAGACTGCAGCATGCACTTCTGTAACGGGTTTATTATAACTATTGTGCAAACAAAAGAGAATGATAAGAGGACATGACTCCAAATGTGTTTCACCGTTATCTCATCTGAGTATGTGCCATCTGCTACTCAATGCTCACTTTTCCTGAGAGTGACTAAATAAACTTGGAACCTTCAGCCAAATGCTCCAGCAACATCTAGCTGCTTTGCATGTTTGCAGATGTTTGTAAAATTTGACTTATTAAAAACATGAACACAGAAGAAGAGGAAATTTAACAAAGATTTAGATAATCAGAAGTAATTCTGGTATGATTATATCTTAAAATGAAACTGTCATTACAAGAACAGTGTGGATGAACTAAATATATTACTGCTTTAATGGCTTTTAGGCCTTCCTAATCTGAAAAATAAATATTTAGCTTTAAATTAAATATTTTGCTTGCTAACTAAATATATGGTCAGAAAATGTGACATTTATAAATATATGAATGATAAGGTGAAAATGTGACTTTGAAAAATTAACTAATTTTTTTTATCTGACGACAGGTTAAGAAAATAAATGAATAGGGCTGCTAATTTTTGAATGTGTAACTTCACAAAACGTTATTTGAAGATAATTTTTAATTCAGCTATAAAAAGGGGAAAAATATTTAAGATAGTAAAACACATTTATCCATTTGTGAAGCTTAATTCATGGATTATTGAATACTACAGAGCCACAGTGACTCCATGATCATTTAGACAGTGACAACATATTGAAGACCAGTAGCCTCACTTTCTTGATTCAGATTTTAATCACTCACTTTACTCTATCTATCCAGGCCTTTGGGGGCTACCTCACACTTTCTCCACATGCACCCTCAGATTACTTAACAATGTTCCCTTTGCAAAGTTTGCCATTGTTGCTTCTGCGTGGAAAAAATCTTACTTTATTTTACAGTTCAGAGTCATGCGGCTGTTTCAGGTGGACAAATGCATAAATTAAATTTTGCGGGTCCCAAAGATTTTGTTAAAGTGGGCAGATTAGGACTTGGCAGTGAGAAAATAAAATTGTTCTAATGTTTTGTTTAAGACTCCCAAGGATGATCATGTTGATATATTGTTTTGGTGGAAACAGCACAATAGAATATTTCCTGACATTTCGCTGATGGTGGAATATTCTTCCTGTCTATTCATCCAGCGCTTCCAGAGAGCGTGCTGGAGTTGTATTTAAGCAAAGGAATCAAGTTAAATCCAGGGACTGTAGACAATATTATGTTTCTCTACAGTGATTTCTGAATCAAATAATCCGCTCTAGCCACACATTGCAGACTGGAATAATTTGTGCCAAGGCACTCATTCTTGATCAGTGAATAAGATGCACCGATCTGTGTCCAAAATAGTGAGAATATTTTGCTTTCAGCGCAAAGTTGGGGGAATTTTCAAATCTTGGGATTGCTGCAGAGGTTGTTATCATAAGGTTTTGGACTTTTGCCTGGGGGTTGGGATGTTGTTCTGGAGGCTGAATCTGTACATCTGTGCATCAAGTGGTCAGGGGTGTGACATTTTTAAATAATACTAATAGTTTAATAAAAGCTGTTTTTATTTATGTATGTATGTATGCAGGGTTTTTACTGCGTTCAAATTTGCTTGGTAGCTGCCTCCATCTAATTTTGTGCCGCCCCAGCCTTATATCGTCCTGCTCCCAGCTATATGGATGTTATTCTAACTACAGTTGCAACGTTGCACCACTATGGGGCTGCTGAATCAGCAGCGGTGCATCGGGAAGACCTGAAGCAACTACAGAAAAAGAAGACTGAATTGTGTTTTTTTTTTTTTCATAAACTGTAAAAATATTTTTTTTACCACTAATTGGTGCTATCAGTGTCCTGATTTCCCCCCGGCTCTTTAACTAGGTAAATATTTTTTTGTTTTTTGCATCCAAGCATGTCATGTTTATTTAAAAAATCTTCTGTATTAGAGTGACGTTAAAGGTTTTTAGTGTTGCAGATATGGTTGGGAAAATCAGCCACTACTTTAAAAAGTGACCTCGCAAGAAGGAGAGAAAGGAATCAGTGAAATAGTGGAGACAAATTATTGTAACAGGCAGTTAAAAGGTAATTATGGTTGTGACAAGATGTGAAAATTGTGTTAGATCTGAACGTAGTTCGCAGACAGGGACTGACGAGGGTCAGAATCATTTTCAGAATGCAGGACAGGACAGTTTCTCAAAAACAAAGAGCCTGTGGGTTTGACAAGCATTGGCTGAATCAATTTACCTGGCTCAGGCATATGTATCATTTTAACTGGGGACGCCGGGAACATGTCACCGGCACTTTTTATGGCGGGTTTGTCCCCACCAAACCTGAAGCCTGGTTCACTCCAGCCGGGGAGCGCTGTGAAGTGATCGTTTCGGCGTCTGACAAACTTTTTGCGCGAGCTGCCAGCGATCCAGTCAATTGTGAAACTAAAAGCAATTTTTCTAAAGTACTGCAGATTACAAAGGCGATCACATCTGTGGATCAAAACAGATTATAGAGATTATATAGAGAGCTCTCCTCCTGTCTAATCACACTGGGAAACAGGAAGAGAAAATATATTTCTTAAATGTAAAGAGTAGATAAACAAATATGTGTATTTCAACAGTAGGCTATTTATACACTCCTTTATACTACCACGCACACTGTCATGTTTTCTTTCTGCTGCTTTAAAGATTTTTCCAGACTCCTGTCTGCTGCAAATACGTTCTGAAATGTTGCAGGTACTGTTTCAAGATGGAAAAAATACATAATCTAAATGTCGTGGGTCTTGCAGAAGTTTCTTTACTGTGGATGGGTGAAAAAATATCAACATAATATTTTTGGTTGACTCCCACTTTTCATTGTGTGGAGAGAGCATGTCTGAAAATCCCTCCAATTTTGCTCTGAATGCTGATTATTCTCGTTTTCTCGACATCTGGCGCTCCCAGAGAGAGATTTGATGTGTCCATCTGAAACAGCGGATTAGCCGCAGGAACCTGTTCTATTGCAGGAATCTGATCTGTAAATTGAAGTTGAAGTTTCTCTGCACAGAACGGGCAACAACAGCAAAGGCTGCAAAGGGAACATGTTTATTGTTGCGCATATTCTTCTGGGGCGGATACGTATAAATTTCCCATCATTGTGCTATTTGTAGATTTTAATTTCTGCCATTTGGGAAACAATGTAATAATGTAAACATGTAATGTCTTTTAACTCGTTTAAAACAGATCGGCCTCTCTGGTGCTGTTCACAACTGGTTCACATCCTACCTCACAGACAGGACTTTTACGGTAAGTTTAGATACCTGTTCCTCTAAGGTCCATAAGATCACTTGTGGTGTTCCCCAGGGTTCAGTTTTAGGCCCAGTGCTTTTTAACCTGTATATGCTCCCTCTTGGCAGTGTTATCAGGAGACATGGAGTTAACTTTCACAGTTATGCTGATGATACACAGTTGTACATCTCCATGTCTCCTGATGACACACGGCCAATGGATGCACTTTTTAACTGCATTTTAGGCATTAAATCCTGGATGGCAGAAAACTTTCTCCAGCTCAACCAGGACAAAACTGAGGTTTTAGTTATCGGTCCTGAGGCTCAGAGAGAAAAACTTTTACCAAAACTACAATCATTGTCTTTTAATTCTTCTTTACAAGTGAAGAACCTGGGTGTGATTTTTGACTCTGAGCTGACTTTTATCCCTCACATTAAAAACATCACCAAAATAGGTTTTTATCACCTAAAGAACATTGCCAGAGTCCGCCCCATTCTCTCTCGGGCCAATACGGAGACGCTAATGCATGCTTTTATTACCAGTAGAATTGATTATTGTAATGCCCTGCTTTCTGGTCTTCCCAAAAAGACTACCTCAGGTTTACACCTTTTACAGAATTCAGCAGCTCGTGTCCTGATGAAGACTAGGGCCCTGTCCACACGTAGCCGGGTATCTCCCAAAACGGAGATATTTTTCTACAGTTTGGCCTGTTATCCACACGTAGCCGGAGGTTTTCGGCACCAAAAACGAAGCTTTTTAAAAACTCCGGCCAAAGTGGAGATTTGCGTTTTCTCCGTTTTCGGTATCTGCGTGTGGACGGTGAAAACGGAGTTTTAAGAGCCGTAACGCCACTTTGCGCGACAAAAAATGCTCCAACACCACATGTGCGACCTGTGTTTACTCTCGAAAACAGCATTTATTTCCTCAGAGCTGTGTTGGTATCATCCATTGTTAAAACGCGTCTTGTTTGTTTGCTTTTATAAGCTGTATGACTGCTGCGCGCTGAAGAGAGGATATAAAGTTTCTCTTGGCGGATAGGACTGGGGAGAACTACTGCGCCCTACAGGTTTGCCACGTCTATAAATGTGCTGAAAAACGCATTTATCCGGTTACGTGTGGATGGAGATTTTTTTTTCAAGGAGCAGAGGAAAATCTTCGTTTAAAAAAAAAAACCGGCTACGTGTGGACATGGCCTAGGAGGCGGGAGCACATTACACCGGTCTTAGAATCACTGCATTGGCTCCCCGTATGTTTTACGATCGATTATAAGGTTCTTTTAATGGTTTTTAAGTGTCTTAATGGTCTTGGGCCTTCGTATCTGTCAGAAATGCTTTTACCGTATGAACCCTCGCGGTCTCTGCGCTCCTCTGGCAGCCGTCTCCTTGTCATCCCCAAAGTCAGGACACAGACTCATGGTGAGGCGTCTTTCCATTATTATGGACCTCACCTTTGGAACAGGCTACCAGAGGACCTCAGGGCCGCAGAGAACGTTAATGTTTTTAAGAGCAGACTCAAGACTCACCTTTTTAGCTTAGCCTTTAACTAATTATTATTTATTAATATATTTTTAATCGCTCAGCATGTTTTACCTGATTTAATTTTTAGTTCAGCTTTTAACTGTTTATTTATTAATCTGCTTTGCATTTTTATTATTTGTTTTACACTTATTGTTTTATACTTTATATACTTTATATTTTATTAAATTTATATTTTAATGTATTTTAATCTTTCTTGCCAGTGTTTCCTCTCTGGGGGCCCCCTGCATCGGGGACGGTGGTCGGCTGTGGCTGCCTGGGTGCCCCCCAGGTAGCGCTTGGGTGAAGGTGGGGGTACCAGCCCTCCCTCCTCTGGGCGCCCTGGGTCGGAGCCTTGGCTGCTGCTGTTGATCTGCTGCTGCAGATGCAGATGGCTCCCATGATAGCATTTCCTGGCTCATCTGTACTCAGCCCGCTTTTTGTAGCTTCTAAGTGTGTGTGTGAGTGAGTATGGCTGATGGGTTGGGTTAGGAGGGGGTTGTATTTGCACTGATGATTTTATTTTTGAAGGGGGGGGTTGTGGGGTTATTTTAAATCTGTAAAGCACTTTGAGTAACTTTCTTTGTTTGAAAAGCGCTTTATAAATAAAGTTTGATTTTATTTTATTTAATACTTTGGCTTTCAACTGTTATTAATTGAACAAAGATATGATTTTCAGCACCTGTTTATACCCTCCAGTGCTTATTGTGATGAAACATGAAACAAAATAATAATAGGCCATGAATAGTTAATAATTTGAGCCTGGAAAAACCTTGGTATGTATGTATGTATGTATTTATCTATGTATGCATGCTCAGTGTTGAGGAGAATACTTTGTAAATGTATTTAGTTACAGAATACTGAATACCTGCTTTAAAATGTGTTTCTTAACGTAGTCCGCTACTTTGCTGAATCTGGGTACTGTATTCTAAATACATGGAATACTTCCCCTTAAAAAGAGCATTTTAATCGAAAAAATGTCACAAAATGCACTGGTAGCTACTCCCGTAGGTAACCAGAGGCCGTGTTGGGGAGAATACTTTCTAAATGTATTTAGTTACAGAATACTGAATACCTGCTTTAAAATATGTTTCGTAACGTATTCTATTACTTTACTGAATCCTGAAACTGTATTCTAAATACTTGAAATACTTCACCTTAAAAACATCATTTAAGTCTATTAAATTTCACAAAATGCGCCGGTAGCTACTCCTGCAGGAAAACAGAGGGCACATTAATGCTAAACATTATGGAACTGACTGGAGGAAAAAAATAAAACCAATTAATTATTTTTGGCACAACACTGCTACCTCTCAGTAACCAAAAAACAACCAACCAACCTAACAAACTGGTTTTTAGCATAAATATCACTTTGAATTGTTTTCGATTTTATACTTAGTAATTTGAAATAAGGTTTAGCCGTTTTGCCGCCACAGCACATTAGGCTATTTTCGAGTTTCTGTTATAAATATGCGAAGTATTTTAAACTGACTTTTAATAGCCAGATAACCATATTGGTAATTTCCCCAACAGCGTGGTTCTTTTTAGGGAGGAGGGGGCTGATGCTCCTCACCTGCTCAAACAAAAGTGATGGTATACTTAGAGGGGTGTTGCCGCTTGCTGATTTTTATGTTAGTGTAGATGATGTCTGCTACAGTTCGAAGCACCTGGTCATGATGCAGACGGTAACGACAATCTCTCTAGGCCTTAGAGCAGCAGCTGAGAATGTGTTCTAATGTTTTCTTTCCAGAGTTCGCAAGCAGGTGAATCCACCTGGCTCTAGGCGAAAAGATTGGCAAGGCTTGGGAGCATGTCATACACCAACTGGATTGTGAACCTAAGATGGTATGGCTCTACCTTCCATAGTTCTGCCCAGGTAATCTTATGGCCAACTTCATCCTCCCAACTCATCCCACCCTTTAGCCACTGTGCCAACCAAAGTGCTATGTCATAGTCTGGCCTCAACTTTTTTCACTGCATGCTTGGCATGCCTCTTTCACCCAGTTCTGACCTCTCTGACTGCTGAAGGAGACCTTGATGTCGTCTCTATATAGAAGAACCTCTCTTGCTCAAGTGACCTTGAACTCTTCTGCCAGACTGCTGAACGGCAGCTGCAACTTGGTATTATACACAAATAGGGCAATATTGCTAAAGCTCTGTGGCAAGCAGATGAACTGGCTAATCCTCCACTCCATGCCCTACACAGTCATTATCAGGACTTCATAGATTAGCAATGGCCAAAGGAGACAAGGCATGATGCCATGTTGGTAAATCCAGGCTTTAAACTTCCCAGGAAGTTTCAACTTGTCCACTGCAGTTTGCTATGTGTTGAGGTCATCATTGGTACTTAGGCATGTGGCATTGACCTTCAAGTCAGCAGTAAAAAGCTTACCCAAGCTTTTCTGACACTGATGGAACCTGCGTGTCTCTCAGGCTGAAGCGGAGCTGGTCAGTCACTCCTCCTTTCCCATGACTAGGGACATAGACTTCTCGGGCTTGAATTTAATTCTTGCCCTAGTAATGAGATGTTCAAGACCTGCATCTGGGCACTGATGTTGTAGTGACAGTAAGATCATCTATAAAAGCTCTGATCAGAGGTTGTCGGTAGCCAGATTTAGACAATGGACCTCTGCACTCAGCCTCTGTCGACTTCACAATCATCTTCATGGCTATTGCAAACAAAGCCACAGAGACTATGCAGTCAGTGATGATGCCTCTCTCTAGACGATGCCACTGTGATGTTGGCATTCTACAGGACACCCTTAGACGAATATCGTTATAATAGTCAAGGATAAGACTTTTTAAATTCTCTGGAACGTAGTATCTACTCAGGGCCACTTCCACCATGTTATGTGGCATGTGTTGATTTTTAGGCATTGTATGACATTTACAAAAATGCGTATTTACGTACGTAAACTTTACAGTTTCTCTGGGTGGAGAGCTACTTTAATTGATGCCTCACTTCAAGTACCTATGAAATTTTTTGGATTCAAATCTAACTTTAATTAAAAACATATTTAAGATGTTTTAAATACTATCAAATGTTATCTTAAACAAATGTGGTTGTTTATTTCTACAACTGCTGCTAAATCTTTCCTTCATTATATATGATTTTATCACATATTGGGTACTGCTTTTTGCTATGGTCATTTGTTTACATTACTGCTTTAAAATCTATATAACAGCTATATAAAAAAGCCATTAAGGTTTTTACTAAAAAAAACAACTACTCATTACTGCCCAATTTTAGAGAATCATGATTTCGTCAGTTTTGAAAATTTTAAGTGTTTTAAATATGCCTGCAGTGTATAAATCACTTCATGGTTTGGTCCCAACTCCTTTGGAAGAATTAATTAAACAAAAAATACAACTCTTAGATGCAGAGCAGCTAGTAGAGGAGACTGTAAGATTCCTCTTAGAAGCTGCTGTGTGACAAACTAAAGGGATGTACAGTGCATAGACTAAAATGTAATGTCTCTTTGAACCAAACACCTTCTTTCAAATGGTATCCTCTGCATTGCTTGTGGTAAACTTTATTTTTGCTACACGGTAGTCTATGTATCGACATTAGACAACCAGCTAAGGGTGCTGTGGTTTATTAATTGGGAATTTTGGAAGCAGTATACATTACATTTACAATACAATACATTTTTATATGGTTGTATGGAAAAAATGGACATAAGAGTTTGGTTTAATAATAACAAGAGCAAAGCTAACACAGGCTGGAATGATGCTAATACATAAATGGCATGATTTACCAAAGATTTGCGGCTGTTAAAACAAGTGCAAATCTCTCAGCGGCAGTAAAACCAACCAGCAGGTGATTTATTAACAACGCACAGGTAAAACTGTGCCTGTTACACCTGCAGCAAGATGCATGCAAACCATTTAGCGCTTTTGCCTTTGATAAATATGGAATGTGGGCGTTCCTGTCAGAAGACGCCAAATATTAGTAGGAGACCATTCAAATATGTAGGCGGTTCAGACGCAGTCTGATTTAGGAGGAGGCATAGACAAGACAATGAGGAGAGTGAATCTTTACTGCTCCTGTAAATATATTTGGAATGCCAGAGTCAAAGATTGTTAAGACCTATTTGGCTGATTGATTCCCCTGTTCTTAATACATTTCTCTGATTCTTGTGTTTTACCTGTTTTTAATTGACATACTTTTCCTAAATTGCTGTTTTATTTAAATCGTAACTGATATAATAGCTTTTTATTCTTCTTTAAATACTGTTACTGCTTTTAATCAAATACTAAATTAATTAATTGATTCTCCTGTTTTATCAGTTTTCAATTCTCGTACTTTTACTTTCCTTTTATGCCTCAATTACTACAGGTTTTCTTCTAGTGATTCTCTTGTTTTAATTATCATATAAAGCACCTCGAATTGCCTTGTCTTGAAAGTGTGATATATAACTAAAATTGCCTAAAATTGCCTTACCTGTCCAGCATCGCAATCTTAGAGCTACTGAATGATTTAAAACATGATTTAGAACCAGTCACACAGAGGAGTCGATCCATACCTTGCATGACAAAACTCTGTCTGGATCATTCCAGTGTACTTTAGCAATTAGTGCTGGTGTCTGGCAGGGCAGCTTTTCTAGTGTGTTGTCAAAGATTTTGAGTGCAATGAATGAATGGCTGTCTTGGTTAGCATTTTTTTCCTAGAGGCTAAAAAACTAAACAGGGTTATACACAGATGCATACCACACCTATTAGACTATTTTTCATTCTAAACTAAACTATACATTATTTTCACTTCAGTTCAATTACTTTAAATCCAATAAAGATATATTGACGTTTGTATTAGCAAAATATGAAGAAGTCAAAGGGGTGTGAGTACTCATATTGCCACATAATCACTGCTTTTTAAATTTAACTGAGATGTCTCATAATTACTTCAGCAATGTTACTGTCATGTTTCTCTGCTTTTTCAAGAACCAGGCACTGAATTATTCATAGAGACACCAAATGACACGGTAAACAGGAGTTAATTTACAAAAAATAAGTATAAACTGAGAATGTCCTCCGAGTTTGTTATTCAGCTTTATCTGGAGGGCAGAAAGAAAAACGTCAGTTTGAGCAAGGGATACTGAGATGAATGTTAATGGTAATAAATAAGGTGGCTTTCTGAAAGATGAAGGTGGAGTTAAGTGGAAACGTAGATCCTCGTGGTGGGTTGAGTAGGTGAGTTCCAGAAAATCTTCTAAGAGCGGAATCATAGAACAGAAATCCAGATGGAGATTGAAGAGGCATTTACAGAGCGGCCAGGCAGGAAGGAGCTTCAGACATAAGAACTGCTTTGGACAGTCATAGGACTTTTGATAATCTTGTAGAAATCTGATATAGAGAGGTTTATAAAGAAAAGGGTAGAGGGGTTTGTGTAGAAAACCAAACCAATCTTCATCCTGTTATGCATCCTGTAAAGCACAAACAAGGCTGAGTTCCCAAAAAGTTAACTAAATATAATGGGAAAGCAATAATACTCAGAAAGGACAACACATGACTTGAATCTACAAAAAAGAAGAATGTTTATCGTCACTTGTCCAACAGCTCCTTAAATCAACAGACTATGATGAGGTGATCTCAGCAGGTATGTGTTCTGCTGCTGTCCACACCTTCCAATAGAGATCCTATGTTCAGAAAGAGATTTCACACACACTAGAATCATGACAGTTACTCTAGTTCAGTGTTTCCCAACCCTAGTCTTCAGGGCGCACCCCCCTGCATCTTTTAGATGCTTCCCTGCTTTAACACACAACAGATTCAGATGACTGCAGTTCAGCTAATCAGCCATGATTTTAAATCAGATGTGCCACAGCCAGGGAAATATCTAAAACATGTAAGACAAGGGTTAATTGAGAACTAGGGTTAAGAAACACTGCTCTAAGTTTAGTATTACTTTTTCTTGAAAAACATAAACAGAATTTGATTTTTTTCTGGGAAAGAACACAAAACAGGGTTTTCATTCAAGAAAAGGATAAAGATTAAATCAACTTAAAAAAAGACTTTCCTAAAAAAATTATATTAAAATGTAATCTGCACAAATAATATGAAAGCAATAAAAAACAAAAGAAATACTCCAACATATGTCAAAAGTACAATATAATATATATAAATACTTAAATAAGTTGGAAAATGCAACTGGTCTTGTATTTATGAATAATGTATGAATCTTGCATGGAACCTTTATTGCTCGTAAAAAAAACCTTTCAACAAAACAAAAAAGTCAGCTTCAACAGTACCAATAATTCATTTTTAGTGCCCGGTCTAGAAAGTTGCTTTCTATTTATATTTAACGAAAATGTTCCAAGTTAGCAAAACACTGTTATCAAAGAGGCAACATTTCTGAGCCCTAATAATGTGACACAACTATCAGAAAAAGACTGCAGTTTCATTATATGATATTATGACGTGACTGCAACATCAGTGATTAAGGAGGACGGCATGTGATAAGAGGTAATGGGCTGTCAGTATATTATCTGGTGTCAGGAAAAGGTGATGCAGGAGCAGCAGGAGACATGGGGAGGAAGAGAGCTGCTGACAGTCCCATCTTTTCCTCAGGGGGGAAGATTGGTTTGAATTATATTCACAGAAAGCAGAAATGTTTAATAACCAGACAGAAGTGACCAAGATAAACATAAGCAGCTCTCAGGAAGAAACAGGCAGGAGCAAATTTCCTAAAGATGAAAAGAGTGAGATAAATGCAGACTTTTCTCTTATTTACCGCGAAGAGGACCTTAATCTTCTACATGCAGTCTTGTTTCTCTGCTTCTATTTTACAGATGATTTCCAGATGGTTCATAGAAAGGCAGCGTCATTCAGTGACTACAAATAATTAATACGGCTAACTCATCATTGTGAAAGAGATTAATATGATTTTATTTTCTCTCCTTTGAAGCTATGCTGTAAACATAATTAAATGGATAGGCAGGCATCTGTTTATGATTAGTTTATTTTTTTTCATGACCATTCCATTAGCTGCAGTCTGGTGACATTATAAAAAAATTTGTGTATTGTGTAAGTGTAATGATTAAAAAAATATTCAGCATTAGAAGAGTAGTTAGTATGGCAAGCCAAATGAGCATTTATTCTGGTATCTTGATTTCAGGCATAATTATCATGAACATGCAAGCCATTTATGTCCACTAGTTAACTAGTGAGCCATGTTTGTGTTAACTAGTTAACTAGTGACAGCCCAAATATCCACTAGTTAACTAGCCCAAATTCTCTCTAGTTAACTAGTTCATATGTTTCATATCTTACTAGTTAACTAGTAATGCTCCGCATTTCAGTAGTTAACTAGTTAGTTAGTTAGTAGTTAGTTAACTATTTTAAAGACTTTTATATTTTACTAGTCAATTAGTAAGGTACAAAAAGGTGTACTAGCTGACTGAATGTCAAATTCCCACATGTTAACTTCTACATAATTTGGCCAGCCGATTGAGCATTTATTCTGATATCTTGATATCAGGCCAACATGTATGCCATTTTTGTCAACTAGTTAACTAGTGAGCCATGTTTGTGCATACTAGTTAACAAGTGACATCAAACATGTCAACTAGTTAACTAGTGAACACATTGTGTTTTCACTTGTTAACTAGTGACAGACATACATTTCCACTAGTTTACTAGTGAATGCATAACTCCTCACTAGTGAACCATAAATGGCTTACTAGTAAACTAGTTCAATTCTAAATTTACACTAGTCAGCTAGTGGCGCAGAATTCTAATTAGGAGGCGGAGAATTCCTCAAATTGAGGCTTTCTATTGGCTCCCTATGTCCAACATTTCAGAATTTCACAAAATTCCACCCAAAACATTTGTAGGTGGCACACAAGTTAACATGCTGGCCAAAGTAACTTTAGCTAGTAAACTGGTGGCTTCAGTGTGACACTTACATGTAAAGTAGTGAAGACAGAACCGCTCACTAGTTAACTAGTGAATACACAAATGTCCACTAGTTAACTAGTTGGCCCCAAAACGCCCACTAGTTAACTAGTGAAGGCCATTTCAGCCCCACTGGTTAACTAGTGAGCTGCCAAAATGGTCACTTGTTAACATGTAAAGGCAAAAATACCCACTAGTTTACCAGTGAGGGTACTGCAGGCCTTACTAGTTAACTAGTGGCATGCATATTTTGTTCACTAGTAAACTAGTTACACCTAAAAAAACAAACAAGCTAACCATTTTTCTCCACTATTTAACTAGTGGAACAAATAAAGATTCACTAGTTTGCGTTTGTGGCAGTGAAGCAGCTCACTAGTTAACTAGTGTCTGAAACAGTCATTATGCAAATGCTAATGAGAGGGTGGGTAGAAGACTCCTATTGGGTATCATGAATCCCACCCATTCTAAAATGTAAATGTATTGTTCATAGCCTTGCCATCAGATCCTGATGGGTGTCCCTAATGGCTAAAGTGATACACTGCTATGCAACAGTGATACAGAAATCAGAGCCTGCGGTATGGCTAATGCCGTTCTAAGACATATTAAAAGATGATGTATAGCAATAGAGCAAGCATATAACCAAGGATGTGCGGGCCCCAGAGAGGTACGCGCTATTGACATCTCCATTTTAAATCTGGGCAGAGGTGAAGCTGCTCTTAGCGCCGATGCAGTACGGGAAATTGTTAATAGTCTAAGGGAGCTTAGATCTATGATCTCCACGCCCCCAGAAGGTTCAACTGCCCGTCATACTTTCCATGGAGGACGACTGCATTCAGGTAAGTTGCTCATCTTTTTAAATTCACTTTAAGTAAAGGATAATATGGATCCTGGCAGTGGGCAGGTGCAGAAATAATTTTTGAGGGGTAAGAATCCGTAACCTCTGTTTACTAAACTGTGCGCACTGATTACGAATCCGTACCCTCGGTTTATTAAACTGTGACCGTCTTGGGCTCCTGTCTGCTTGTTAGTGTTACCTGGTTGGCTTTAAAAATATGATGTTGCTTTGAAGGAGTGGTTAAGGTGCAGGATCAGTACCTGGGATACTGTGGTTTGAAGCCTGGAGATATCAGAGGGCACTTTATCTTACATTCATTTTTAGGGTTCCTGTAGGAAAGTAGGCTATAACATAAGCGTTATTTAAACCAGGGACATTTCCCCAGCATAATTTATAAATTCTAGTTTTGTCCCCACCACATAAAAACCACATGTGTAATTTTTTTAACAGTGCAGGTCTAACAGCCACTTATGCTCCCATTGTTATTTTCATATAATCAATAATCAAACTGATATTCCACTATCTCAAACAGTTTCTTTATGTGTGAATGTTGTAGCATTCTTTGCCAAGATTCATGTTACATCAAATAAAGACTTGCATTCAAAGTGGGAACTGTATCAACAATTAACTGGTTAACTCATATCTCTTTAATGCAAGGTGTTTATGCTACACCCTTTGCTCCATGCGTCTGTGCAAATAGATGGGTAGGTTTATCAGAAATCGTTATATTTATTGCTGATTGGAAAACTATTTACATAACATCAGCATTAATCTTCAAATCAATGGTTTTGATACTTGCAAAATTCATGCAACTTGATGCGGTTGCAATTATGAAGTAAAATGTAATAAACAAGTTTTTATTGCAACATAACTTTCATTTTTTAACTTTATTTTTTATGATCTGTATGATTTTTTTATTGTTTTTGTTATATCCACACCAGGAATGTGTGTGTAGTTAATTGATTTGTAATACAATTTTATACCATAACTACCTTTATTTATATTATGAAATAAATAAAACTTGATGTTACAGATCCAGACCCACCCTGGGCCCTTTTAGGCCCTCTTTATTAAACTCCTGGATACTCCCCTGCTCAACAGCACTTAACATTTAGAAGTTATCTATCGTGTTTCTTTAGTGCCAAAATCCGCACGCATAAAAACACTAATCAGTGAGCATAAAGATCACTCTCTGCTTGCTCGCAGTCTCTGTACACGCGCGCGCCGTCACTCTCTGCGCGCTCGGAGTCTACCTCAGTGAAGCTGTCCCCCCACCCACTTTAAAAGTAAAGGCAAATAGGCGGAGCGGTTAGTGCTCCGTTTGTGCTGATTTGTGCTGGTAAAATTATCGTTTGTGCTGTTTTGGTTTTTCAGATATTCAACTTTATTTTATAGGTCACACAAAGGTCACCGTCCCCCCAGACAGCTCCAAAACGGACCAAAGTGGACTACTTTTTTAGTGCTTCGTTTGTGCTGGTTTGTGCTGGTAAAATTATCGTTTGTGCTGCTTTGGTTTCTGAGATATTAAATGTTTTATTTCTGCGTGATGACGTCACCGTCCCCCCAGACATCACCAAAACAGATAAAAGTGGACTACTTTTTTAGTGCTTCGTTTGTGCTGGTTTGTGCTGGTAAAGTTATCGTTTGTGCTGTTTTGGTTTTTGAGATATTAAATGTTTAATTTCTGCGTGATGACGTCACCATCCCCCCCAGACAGCTCCAAAACGGACCAAAGTGGACTACTTTTTTAGTGCTTCGTTTGTGCTGGTTTGTGCTGGTAAAATTATCGTTTGTGCTGCTTTGGTTTCTGAGATATTAAATGTTTTATTTCTGCGTGATGACGTCACCGTCCCCCCAGACATCACCAAAACAGATAAAAGTGGACTACTTTTTTAGTGCTTCGTTTGTGCTGGTTTGTGCTGGTAAAATTATCGTTTGTGCGCTATGGTTTCTGAGATATTAAAAGTTGAGTTTGAATAGCAAATATGATTTAGACTGACAAATAAAAGACCACAAAAGTGACTTGATTGATAAAAATGACTTTATATGAAAGACTGAACATACCCACGTTAGCAACATTAAACACATTTAAACCAAGTTAGCAACAATAAACACATATAACAGTTATAAAACAAAAGACAGGAAAGCAATACAAGCAATGCTCATACTGTGTATAACACAGCGTGGGGTTGTACCTTTTTGTTTTCAGATGCCGTGTTAACTACTTTTGCCAGGTCATCATAGAACTCCCACACACACGGAGCTCTCCTGCAGTAGGCAGTGTAGTGCCCCAAACCACCTCTGGACAAGCTTCCTTGGAATGAAACCAATGCCCTCAAAGTGAAGGTCTTTCCTTGGAGAATCAGACTGACAGGACATTCACTCAAGGAAACCTCTTCTTTGTTTGGAAGGTCAGTATCAATCCATAATATATCTCCAAGCTTGTAGCCGTGAGTAACTGTCCCTTCACAGAGTTCCTTTCCTGAGGTGTTGTCTTCTCTTTTGATATCTGATGGACACAGAGAAGGATTGTAGATTGGCCTGAGGCATTTAGACTCAGGTAAGCTGAGTCCTGCTTCCACAGCAGTGCCAAGATGAGCCATGCCAGAATTAGTGAGGACAGAAATGGCAGGAGAAACAAGTGGCACTTCCCTCGTCATCCCTTTACTGAGGTAGCAGGATTGTGAAGAGCATTGTTTGGTGAAATAAACACTTGATATGTTCCTCATTGTCTTTGCAATAACAGTGGAGATGTTGCACTGAGCATCAATTTGGAGGGCACCTGACCTCAACTGGACTGCTTCAAACATTGCACTAAGCAACTCTGCCCTCCTCTTGTAGGTTTGCTGACTCACTCCATCAGTGGCAATGGCTTTCACCAACTGCAAAACTGGGTTCTCGCTGTCTTTAGTAACAGTATTTTGAAATGCAGTGCTGTCACAGAAGGCACAACATAAGCTCTGAACAAATGCATCAAATGCACAGGTATTTAGTATGGAAATGGGTGATTCCCCAAATCTAATAGGCTGTTGAAGGTTTCCATTTTTTAATAAACCCAACTTCACTCTTTTACCCCCATAATTTTCATCTGCATTGAGCCACTCAGTACAAGGAGAGAGGTAGGAAGTCATCTTCCTTTTTTTGGGTGGAACAGCTTGGCCCCTCCAGTTCTCAATGGCATCTTCATCAGATGGAGCAACATTTACATCAGGTCCCACAAATGGATGAGCCTCCATTTTTTCTTTGTCGTCTGCACTGTGAGGAATGGATCCTGGCTTAGTATCTGTGGCTGTCAGTGAGCCGACTGTTACCTCATCTTTTTTTTTTCCTGTGCAGAACAAATCCGCATGTTTCCTTCAAGGAAGGAAAGATGACGAGCAATGAAGCAATCAGCTCGGATAGGCAAGTTTTCATGTTTGAAAAGGCCGTTTTTTATGTTTTTTAACTCCGCTTCAACAGTGGCTGAGCTTGCTGTGATGCTGGTGCTCTGGAATGCAGGGACCATTATTCCTGTCCAGAAAGGCAAGTAACTTGCAAGTCTCATGATATGTGGAATAATCTCAGGAAGGAAGTGAATATTATCTCTGTCCCCGTCAGCTGAAGCAAGTGATCTGCTCTCCTCGCATATTTCTGTTACCCACTGTCTGATATCAGTCTGGATCTCATCAAGAGATTCTTTTTTGTCATTTTCCTCTGTCTTTTCTTCAGGAACGATGGAGTCATCCGCAATTTGGGCTTTCAGATATTTTTTGCTTGTTTCTGAAGCAAGAGGGGCTCCAGAACTGTCATTGCCTTCTGCTTCACTCAGGGCCACAACCATGATCGCACGTAAGAGCTCTTTTGCTTGGTCCAAGCACTGTGACTGCAGAAGTTTTGCTATTGACCTGACAAAGAAATCTTTAACACGGTGTGTTTTCTTCTTCAGACAGTCCCACTGGCATATCAACTTAATGCAGTGTGCAACATCCACTCTGATGAAACAAGGGGGAAGTTTAGCAGCCCGGGTTCCAAGAAGGACATGAAAGCATTCGTTTATGTAGGACTTCAGATCAGGGTGAGGAGTAAAAGCCTTGACCAGAGCGCCAAGAATAGCTAGAGAAAAGTCACTCACAGCTTCCTTGGGCACAGGTGCACCCGAACGAATCCATTCTGTCAACCAGTTTGTGATGGCATTAATGTCATGCTTCTCTGACAGCATTTGTACTACTGGAACACTGGGGCAATTTTTTGCTGTCAGAACACCTTGGTAAAGAAAGACATGACCAGATTTTCCATTTGGTGTTAGCAGTTTTTTTACAACTGAGCCCGTTGCGTCAAAGCACACAGTTGAGGGAGATTTTTTTGACAATGTTTTGTAAACATGCAACTGAGTTTGACTCCAATAGTGACAGAAAAATCTGTCCAGTCCAATATCTCGGATGCTACCACAGGTTGGTGCACTATATTTAAATAAATGTAAAGATGCAATGGGATCTTTGTGCCCTGATTCCAAGTTTTTCCTCTCTTGTTTGGCCTTTCGCAGGGTGGCCAAATTTGGAAGGTGGCTTGGCTCAGGATCCCCAACATCCATCAGATCTGCTGCCTTCGCTGACCTCCATACAGCTGGTTCCATCCTGCCTTCACACAGCTCTTTAGAAATGTCGTCACGCAAGTTTCCAGACATGAACCGCTGAACGGCCAGTGTGCAGGGAGACGTCTAAATGTGTAATGGAACACTGCAGCAACATTGGACCATTAATTGCTGGCTCTGTGTCACATGACATTTCCAACTGAGCTTGGCACTCCTTACAGTGGCCTCTAATGTCCAAATAATTATTGTTGGTGGTCGGATTGATCTTCGCTCTTCCGTAAACAAGTGTGCAGGTGTTTTTGACTTTCTTCCAGATAAGATCGTTCAGGACATGAGTCCAAGTACCAGGCTTCAAAATTGTATATTCTCTTTTTTGAGAAGGGGACAACTTGTCCTTATATTCAACCTTTTCTGGCATGAAATTGACCCAGTCATCAAAAGGTACCTCAAGCTTAAAGGCCAGACAGTTTTCTTGTCCAGAATGAATGTCACCAGAATCTACCTCTGTTTCATCCTCACTTTCCTGATCAGTAATTTCCAAAACTGACCAGATGTTATGTCTGTTCAGCTTTACAAAGGTGTACAGGGCCTTTGCTGACATATTGTCTTCTAGCTGATGACTAATCTCTGTCCATACTGGGGAGGTTGGAATGGCTATTTTGCCATTTTGGAATATGGCCTTTTTTGAATGGCAAAGGATTGCAACAAGTGAGTCTCTGTCTACAGATGGCTTTCGAGGCATCTAAATCAGAATTAAAAGTAAGTATGATTAGGATGGATCAAATAAAGACTAGGCTGTATAGTCAGCATGGAGAAACCCAGTTTTCCACCACATAGAATTGTTTGCCCAATTTTTTTTTTTTCATAGCGCTATTTAAATGTAATGTAATTAAATGCATTTAAATAGAATAGAAACAAATAGCATTTTGTTTCTGAATATTGTTATATACATTAACATGTACTGTACATCAGTTTGGTTCACTGTCCTGGCTATTTTTAAAGTGCTTTATTAAATAAGTTTTCCTGAATTAACAAAACTATCTTTTTCTATAAAAATTTAACATTTTTTAAAAATCACACTTTCTGGCTTGTTAGTGAATTTTTATGTGTACTACATCATGTATTAACTTAGCATGTAAAGTTTAATTTAAATGTACTCTTACCGTGTTCCGAAAATCACAAGGGTACTAAAAAAATTCCAATGAAAAACTAGTTATTACACTTTTTTTTCCAAGCAAACTCGTTGTAGTCTATTTTATGGCAATACAGCTAGCTTGTTCGTTTGTGGAAAGTTGATGTGGATGCTGATTGTTCTAATGCTTTCTACAATAAAGTTTTAAAAAAAAGAGGTTTACCTAGTGCATGGATTTACCTGATGGATTCTCTTGCATTCCCAAAAGCTGCAACTGAATGTGTAGGACAAAAGTAAAGCAGGGTGGTTGTCAAACTTTTTGACAGGGGTTCGATTCCTGGTGATGTACTTGTCATTTTTTAAACTGGTATCTTGAATTTGTAAAAGACTGATATTTGTTAAAGTAACATTGATGACTACTGTACATGTTCAACAAATATAGATGATTTAAAAACATAAAGGAGACAGGTTTTCTTGCAGAACTTTATTGAACACATTTACAAATAAAAGGCACGCATGGTAATTGAAAAAACCTTGTCAAGCACATATCTCAGAAACCAAAGCAGCACAAACGATAATTTTACCAGCACAAACGAAGCACTAAAAAAGTAGACCACTTTTGTCCGTTTTGGTGATGTCTGGGGGGATGGTGACGTCATCACGCAGAAATAAAACATTTAATATCTCAGAAACCAAAACAGCACAAACAATAATTTTACCAGCACAAACCAGCACAAACGAAGCACTAAAAAAGTAGACCACTTTTGTCCGTTTTGGTGATGTCTGGGGGGACGGTGACGTCATCATGCAGAAATAAAACGTTTAATATCTCAGAAACCAAAACAGCACAAACGATAATTTTACCAGCACAAACCAGCACAAACGAAGCACTAAAAAAGTAGTCCACTTTTATCTGTTTTGGTGATGTCTGGGGGGACGGTGACGTCATCACGCAGAAATAAAACGTTTAATATCTCAGAAACCAAATCAGCACAGAATCGATAATTTACCAGCACAAAACCAGCACAAACGGAAGCACTAAAAAATTAGTCCACTTTTATCTGTTTTTGGAGCGTGTCTGGGGGGAGGGGGGGGGGGGGGGGGGGGGGGGGGGGGGGGGGGGGGGGGGGGTGGGGGGGGGGGGGGGGGGGGACGGTGACCTTATGTGAGACCTATAAAATAAAGTTGAAGTTTTGAATATCTGAAAACCAAATCCCACAAACGATAATTTTACCAGCACAAATCAGCACAAACGGAGCACTAACCGCTCCGCCTATTTGCCTTTACTTTTACAAGCGCGCGCCGTCACTCTCTGCGCGTTCGCTGTCACTCTCCTGCGCTCGCTGTCTTACTCCATGCCTTCTGCTCGCTTGCCTTTGTTGACTTTTGGCACTTTGGGGGCGGGCTTTGCATTGACGGACTGCCAACCCTCCTCCTTTCTGATTGGCCACTACTGTCTCCAGGTCAGAGCCAGCCAATCCGAGGCAGAGTAGTGCGGGTCATCATTGCGGTTGGCGGCAGTATTTGATTGCGGATCGAGATGTCGGATAAAAAAGAGGTAAGTTGTTGAAACAGACAGACTGATATATATAAAAATGTATATATAAATGTATTGAACAGCTTGGTAACTAGTAATTGTGATTATTATTTATTTATTAACTTGCTTCAAGGGAGAATGGAGGCTATCTTCCTCCACAGCAATCGGCTTTGGACTTCCCATAGTTGCTATAAGCTAACCGGGACTAATATTTTGCTTC